>OZ023273.1:43997762-44104401 GCA_964007475.1 Hybos culiciformis
AAAAATGAGAGAATGAAAAAGAAAAAACGAAAGAATGAATAGTATACAAAATGAAAATTTAAAATGAAAATTAGAATAATAATTAAAATGAGAGAAACATTCTGAAGCATTAAAAATCAAAAATAATTAGTGCATATTTAAAGTTAGATGAGCAGTTACAAGTTTTTTAAATAGCTTTAAGTTATGACAAGTTTTAATTGAAGTTGGTAAGGAGTTCCACAAAGTTACTATGTTTAGAAAGAAAAATTTACGACTGAATTCATACTGAAAAGTTGGATGTACTAGGTCAAGCCTCCTTCTAGTATTCTGCATGAATTGCAATTTAGAATAGAGATAAAAGGGTTCCTTGGTTGAGATTATCTTGTATAAAAAGATTGATCGTCGTATACAAAAAAAGGTAGCCAGGTCACAACCAAGTATATCGTTCGAATATCGTGAGATATGGTCGAATTTCCGGAGATTATAAATAAATCTTATCATCGAATTATGTGCCAATTGGAGTTTTCTGAAATTTACTGAGTCCAAATCAGAATAAATTACATCTCCATACAGAATTATTGGGACAAGAAGGGATTTAATAAGGTGTAATTTGGTTTTTACTGGCAAACAATTCGAGGATTTCCACAAATATCTCAGACTGCAATATATTCGGCTTGTGATGCAATTTATATGATCGGACCAGTTCAGTCGAGTATTAATTGTCATGCCTAGATTATTTATTTATATATGCCTAGATTATTTATTTATATATATATATATATATATATATATATATTGTATCATTTTTATATTATATCATTTTCTATAATAGCATAAATTTAATGAGAAATTTTAGTACTTCAGTTTCTACCATTACGTTTCTACCAATAATTTTTTTTGCCCCACTTGTCTTCAATACTCAATAAAATCTTATTTAGATATTTCTAATATTTTTATCAAATTATTGCAAATATTATTTACTATTATTATCTACATACAATGTTGTACCTATATGTATATATTTTTTTTTTTTCAAAACAAGCAATTTTTATTGACGTGTTTCTTCATTATTTATAGAGCTTAAGTAGATGGCGCCTAAATTTTGTTTATTGTATTTTTTTTTTCGTATCAGTTTATTTTATCAATAAAATAATATTTTTCACGTAGCGTAACAATTATAATAATAAGTACAATTATTTTTTAAGTTTCTCTGATGATTAATATAATAATTTTTTTTGGATTGTATAATACCCTTTACACACTTCTACTTAATTGAGTCTTAATATAGTTTTTTTGAAAAGCTTGTTCACACTAGTTGAAGGACTTGTTTTCTACTTATTTTGAAAACAAAACAAACAATTTTAATTTTAAACAAATTAAATAAAAAATAGAAGTGAAAAGAAAAAAAAATATTTTTAAATAAATAATTAATTCTAAATTAAAAAAAAAAATCTTTGAATTTTTTTTTTTTGTAAAATTTTTATTACAATTTTTATATTTTTGACAGACTCACTGCTATCACGAAAAAAATCTATAAAAAGAAACACAAAAAAAACAAACAAAAAACAATAGAATAAGTAAGTACTTATGTACTTTTAGAGTCTTTCTTTGTGATTATAATTTTTTTTTGTACGGGAAAAGACGCAATTAAGATAAAAAAACGTCTTATTGAATAAGACCCAATTAGGTAGAAGCGGGTGAAAGGGTGAATTTAAATTGTTATGCTCAATCAAGTACTATCTTATATTATACATGTCAAATAATGCAACACTTGCAACATTTACAAGAACATTACAAGAATAGTTGAGTTGAGTTGGATGAATGGTTCAAATGATAAAAAATTAATTAGTATTAAAGAGCTTCGGAGATTCGTCCTCAATTCGCACCTCGAGAATGTGAAATGCTCTCCCTACAGCTGGCGGACGTTTGATTTACGACTTGCGCCGCTTTAAGAAGAGTGTAAATGATTACCTAATGACTGTTCCACTTTTTAATCCCGTCTAAACTTACTGTCCCCATTATCAAATCCATACTTCTTTTAGTATAAAGGTATCCCACCTAGTGATTTGGTAACTATAATAAAAAAAAAAAAAAAAAAAAAAAAAAAAAAAAAAAAAAAAAACAGGAGATAAGTTAGGCTACCGGAATAACAAAATGTAAAATTGTCTGTCAAAATTGATGTTTTCTAAAATTCTGAGAAATTTAAATCTTAAGAACTATAATTTAATATATCTCTACAATAAGGTTTTTCACCTGATATGACTTAAAAATGATTTCTACCAGACTAAAACCTTCAATTTCTATTTAAAATTAAATTAAACTTTAAATATCCATGAATCTAATACTTATGTACGTAATTCCATTTTTTATTTATTTCCAGCTTGTGGTTCCAAGGATATTAAAAATTATTTGTCAGAATTGGAGCAATTGAGAAATTGTAAAGTTATTGAAGGATTTTTATCGATTAGTTTAATGGAAAAAAATGATTCAATCAACAGTGAAAGTTTATCTTTTCCGAAATTGGTAGAAATAACGGATTTTTTGTTTATTTATCGAGTTAAAAGTAAGAATTACTTTTCTTTATTTTTTATAAATATTGTAAATATCAATTTTCAGGTCTGAGATCTTTGGAAAATTTATTTCCTAATTTAGCTATAATTCGTGGTAGTGAAATTTTTGAAGGATTTGCGTTAGTTATTTATGAAAATGAAAATATGCAAAATATTGGCCTAAAGTCATTAATTAAAATTAAACGTGGTGCGGTTCGTATTGAAAAAAATCCAAATTTATGTTTTATTGACACGGTTAAATGGAATGATATTACTAACGATAGTGATGGTAACGTAATTATAGAAAATAATGATAGATGCATGCAATGTCCAATAGAAGGAATGAAATTGAATAATGAAAGTGGAAAAATAGCAACATGCAAAAAAAATCAAGGTTGTTGGAATTTATACAATTGCCAAAGAAGTAAGGTTTTAAGGATTTATTATTATTTAGTACATTACTTAACTTATCAATATTTCAAAAAAAGAAAATTATTAATAAGAACCCTGTACTTACGCTGTCTACAAATTTCATTAAATAGTACATTATGGTCATTAAAGCTATAAAATTTTATTTTCAATAGGAATAGATTATATAACTATAAAAATATCCTAACTAATGTAATTGAACTTGAGTTCAAATTTATGTTACTTTAAAATCTGTTAAGAAAAAAAAGATTAAATTAAAATTATTTTTATGTAGGTACTTTAGCTAAAATAATATACTACATAACATTTTCATTTGGAAGAGTTTATTTAAATAAATTAGATTCAAGAAAAATATTTGTATTATGTATTCTCTAGACTTCAGTTTGATATCCTTGGGCTGATATGTTCAGATATCAAACTCAATTACAAAAAAAAAAAAATTAACAAATGTAAAAACAATACATATAATAATACAATAAGGCCTTAAATTTACACCCATCTCAAATATTCTCTATATTTTTCAATACACCTATCGAATTATTGTTTGTTAGTACAAGAGTTATCAACATTTATTAGATTGGTTAGGTATTAGAATTTTTTACAACAAAAACCTGTTGTATTTCTATTACATAAATAAACTTTCTTTTAACAAAAAGTTGTTTTCTGTGTTCGATAAATATAAATCGATATAAGGTTCCCATAATTGTACACGATTTCAAATATTCTATTTTTAATGCTAGTTTTTGGATTTTAAACTACGAACTAAAATTCCAAATATTCTTAAATTATGACTATTAGGACTAAGGGTTGCCAGTTCAAAACTTGGATCCATTTACAATTAGAAAGTTCATTTTTTAATTTCCCTTTGACATTAATTCTGGCATTATCTTGATGGAGTTTTACTTTTATTTTTTTTTTTATTCTATTGTTTAGTTCAATTCAAACAATTTGCAATTAATAAGTTGCAGATCACGATTTTGTTCCCTCAAAGGCGTCAACTAAAATTCAACATATTTATTCATTTTTGTAGATTTTATTATAACGTGTTGATTTCAAAAACTGGCTTTATAATATAGAACGTTGAAAAACAATTAAAAAACAATAGAACTGGTTTTTATTAGCTTAAAAAATTTTATGTGTTATCTTGACTTCGACTTAGTACTAAGAAATTTTTTCTGGTTTATAAAAAATATTTGATATGACTTTATAATTATGCATCCCAGTGTAATAATGTAATATTCCCTATCCATTTCTAATAAGAGATATAGTGATTAGAAAGCTGAGAAGTTGAGTGTTATCTTAAAGTTAAAAAAAAAACATTTAAATTTTGGTACCTTCTATATTCCAGTTTGCCCTTCTGACTGTGTCGGAAATTGTAATGAAAATGGAAAATGCTGCAATAAAGACTGCATAGGAGGTTGCGCCATCGACAATATTAATAAATGTATATCGTGCAATGATCTTGTATTTGAGAACAAATGCCGTAAAAATTGCCCGACAACGAATGCACTACTCGATCCAATGTTTGAGGTAAAGTTTCCAAATGTTTGTTAATACAAGTTTTTAGTATATATTTAGTTTCGATATTTTTCATTAATAAAGTTTATTACAATATTTTAGTTTTCAAATAGAAGCTGCGTAACAGCAAATACTTGTAGAGCGAAAAGCAAGTACCAAAATGAGGCACTCCAAAATCTAATTCCATTCAATGGTGTCTGTCTTCTAAATTGTCCCGACAATTATCGGAATGAAAGTAATGAATGCAAACAATGTGATGGTTATTGTGAAAAACTGTGTGTTGGAGACTCAGTGGATAGTATAATTGATGCCAAAAAATTTATTGGTTGTACAACAATTTACAAAAACAATTTATTTATAAATTTACGAGGAGGAGGAAGTAAGTTTGGATAAAGTTTTAATAGGAAAAAAAAATATTTTCAATTAATGCCTAAAAACATGAACTAGATGTAATATATTAATTTTTTTTTAGAACATCTCATGAGTGAATTGGAACATGCTTTTCAATCAATTCGAGTAATTGAATCAAATCTTATGGTTATACGTTCAAATTCTTTAACATCATTGCAATTTTTTAAAAATTTGCGAGAAATTAAAGGACAACCAAGCCAACTAAGCGAATCTAGTAAAAATAAGTAAGTACAGGTATACCCTGAATTAATATGTTAAACACTCAATTTATTAGTTGTTCAAAAAAATTCTTTAATAATTTAAGATAAATATAATAATGTGTTGTGTTTTAAAATTTAAATTACAACTTTTACAACGACAATTATAATAATGCAAAACAAAAAAAAATCATTTAACTTTCTTAAATTTGAATCTTTTTCTTGAAGAAAGTTTTATAAATCAATATCCGAAATAATCAAAATAAACTTATCTTAATAACTTCGCTACACTTCAGGTTACAAACACAGAATTCGATGTTTTGCAGAAAAAAATGGGTTCGTTCTGTGTTTGGTACTTGGTTTGCCATATAATTTTTTTTTTTTTTTTCATGGTTTGAAAGTAGGTTCGACACAAACCTAGAAATTTTACTACATAGTTTTATTGCATTTAAAAAAAAAAAGGTATAACCTGTCCATTTGCAGAAAATTTACAGAAAAAATCATACTTTAAAATGCTTCGATATAAAAAAAATAATAATAAATAGTAGGTTGTCAAAAAAGAAAATAAATTAAAATATTTTTAAAAAAAATTTAATATTATTTTTATTTTCCATTTTTTCTTTAAATTAAAAAAATTCATTTTTTTTTTTTAAATTACGAAAAATTAAAATTTTATTTTACAAAGAATTTTTTTTTTTTAATTTTACAAAGAATTTTTTTTTAATTTCAAACCAAACCATCTTTTATAAGTGTGTCACCTCATTCTCCAACCTATTTTCAAACCAAGAAAATCATGGTTGCTAACTTGAAGTGTAGCGAAGTTATAAGTTTAATTAGCTGTGTATCAGGTTCTAATAATTAGCTGTGTATCAAGTTCTACTGATTAGCTGTGTATCACGTTCTACTGGAATCTAAGGTGACTTTCATTCCCAAACCGGGGAAAGGGACCTACGAGAAAGATAACGCGTATCGACCGATAAGCTAACGCGTATCGACCGATGCTAAAGAGTATATAGACGCTGGTGGATTATCAGCTGAGACGGGAGATTAACAACCGTGTATTGGCTCGGAGCCAACATGCGTATATCAAGGGAAGATCCGTGGATACGGCACTACATCAAGTGGTGCGTACCATAGGAACAACCCTTGAAATCTAGTCAGTATGGGTACAGACCACACTTTAGTAAACTGGATTAGGTCCCTCTTAGGTGAGAGGGGGATATATGCCAGTTTCCGAGGGTGCATTACTGTGGTTGGTTGCCGTAAACCCACTACTACTAGAGCTGCAGGAAAAAGATATAGACACATGCTACTATGCGGACGCTATATCGGTTATAGCAGCGGGGCAGACAGGAAACGACATAAATAGTAAGATGCAGCTAGCGGTTGATCTAATAGACCGCTGGGCAAACCAGTGCGGACTTAAGCTTAACCCTAGCAAATCTGAGTTCACTAAGAAAAGGAAAATTGAGGGACTTACAATACCTATTTTAGGAGGAGTGAGTCTAGAAATTAAGGACAAGGTAAAATATCTTGGAGTGATCCTTGATAGAAAGCTTACCTGGAATGAGCATATCTCGGAGAAAAAAGGGAGAGCCCTGAGGACCTATTGGTAGAACGGCTATTGGTAGGACCTGGGGACTTTCCCCGAAGATTGTGAACTGGATATATACCTGTGTCATAAGACCCATGGTCGCTTATGGGGCTCTGGTATGGTGGCCAGCCACAAAGAAAAATAAAGTGACTAAACTTTTGGACCAAATTCAGAGATCAGCCTTCTGGGAAAAACCCGAGCGGCAAGATCGACGGCAACCAGATTGCTTGAGGCAATTCTAGAATTGAGTCCACTAACCCTACATGTACAGATAGCAGCTATGGATACGATAGCAAGGCTATGCATGATAGGGCAATGGAGGGCAGGGGAAAACCTCACACCGCATGAAAGGGTGGGAGACTTTTCCGAGGGCATAAGAAATGAGCAGGAACACTCAACGTGAATAAACTATTCAGGGTTGTGGTGAACCAAACGCGACAAGAGATCCCAGGGGGAACCCTAGAAATATTCACAGACGGGTCCAATAAATAGAAAGGGACACTGTGGACTGGGGGTTTACTGCCAGGAACTTGACATATCTTATGCTGCCGACATTGATGGTTGCGTCTCGGTTGTTCAAACCGAGACCATGGCCATAATGACGGCAGCTGAGTTATTGAAAAATAAGGAGATAAAAGGAAGAGAGATTAGGATTTACTCAGACAGCAAAAATGCTCTAAGCACTCTTACCAGAACAGAGGTAAGGTCTAGGACAGTTGTGGAATGTCTGAGGGCACTTGAAAATACATGTCTTGAAAATCGAGTGGACATTATATGGATTAAAGCCCACTCGGACGTAGAGGGAAATATGAAAGCCGACACTCTTGCGAGGTTTGGAAACGGGGTCACTCTGGAAAGAGTACAATCTTTCAGGGGCTCCTCGGGACTAAAAGCCAGAATAGACAGTGAGGGCTGGGAAAAACACAGAGAAATCTGGCGGCAAACGGAGGGAAACAAAACCACCACTTCTTCAGGAATCACGAGTTCCGAATAGGGAGAGCCGATACGGGAATATGCAGGGGTTGTGGAGAAAAACGCGAAACTACACCTCACGTGCACTGCCAATGTCCAACGATTCGGACTAGGAGAGCAAGGATGTTGGGGGATTATTTTTTGCAGGACATTGAGGACCTGCAAAGACATAAGCCAAGGGACTTAATTAGGTTTGTGAAAGGGGTGAGTTGGCTCGATGGGGAAATTTAGGCCCATCCGGTACGGCAGTACAATGGGTAAATTACCTAGGTGCAAGGAGATCTTGGTATTTCCGACCCGCTACAACCTAACCTAACCTAACTTAACCTAACCTAACCTAACCTATCTTAAGTTTAATTAGCTGTGTCAGGTTTTACTGTAATACATGTTGTCACTTAAAGACACGTTAAAAGATTTTAGGTATGTCCTAAAAAAAAAGGATTGTAGGTTACTCAATAAACTTTTTCATCGCAATCCTTAAATCCTGCAAGCACGCTTGTAAATGCGGGAAAAATTATGTTCTGTTGACGTTGTTTTTGACGTGCTGATGTATGTGCGTTTGTAACAGAGGCAACCAGAATATAAACAATTAATTATGTATAACTAATGTATTTACTTAACGCTTTTCATTAATTTTCTTTACAGTTTTACACTTTATGTTAAAGGTAATAATAATTTGCGTAACATTTGGGATAAAAAACAAGTTGTTAACATTACAAGTGGTCGAGTATTTTTCCATCAAAATGAAATGTTATGCTATAGTGAGATATTAAGTTTACGAGAACATATGACAAATAATGCAAATTTCACAGAGCCTGAGGTTTCGACAACTACCAACGGTAATAAAGGTTCATGTAATGTTACGAAATTATATACAAGTGTAACAAAAGTTGGACCAACGTCTGCTATAATAGAAATAAAAAATCCAATTAAATATGCAGATGAACGTGTACTGATTGCTTATCAATATTATTACATTGAAGCACAATATAAAAATCTTTCAAAAAATGATTATATTGGAAGTTGTGGTGTCGAAGGGTAAGCTTAAGTTAGATTTTTTTTTTTTAAATCGTAAGTTTTTATTTGTTTCTTTTTATAACTAAGTTAAAAATATTTATGAACACTTTTGCCAGAAAATTTTTTATACAACTAACAGTAGTTTGTACATTTAATAATGTATAGTATAGTCCTATTTTAAGATGAAAAATTTATAAAGAACGGGTTGTGTAATCTTTTGTATCTATACAGTAATTTTTTATAACATTTATTTGTTTTTAGGTGGAAAGTTTATGATAGTAAGGATCCCATAAATTTATGTTCGAAACTAAAACCTTTCACTCAATATGCATATTACGTTAAAACTGAAACAATTGCTGACCAAGAGAATGGTGAAAGTGATATTCATTATTTCCGAACCGTTGCTAACACACCTGGTCCAATATCGAATTTACATGCTTATGGGATATCACACAGCGAAATTGTAATTTTATAACGATTTAAATTTAAAGACATAAATTAAAGTTAAATAATATTTTTTTAGCAATTACAATGGAGACCACCAAAAGAACCGAACGGATTAATTAAATATTATGTTATTAGAGCTACTTTATTGGAAAATGAAAAAATACCAGAAAAGGATTTTTGTCGATTATGTAAATAGAAAATAGCTTATAATTTTATTTTTTTCGATTTAAAATCAATATTTCTCTTTAGCAACCACTAGAATTTCTGATGAACTAGATAATAGATATCGTCCATTATCACTGCCGGGTAAAGGTATATTGGATGGTGATCATGAATGCAGTTGTTATGACGACGAAACATTGTTAGACGGCAAAAAAAAATTTTTTGATCCTGATTTAACTGAAAACAGTATTAATTTCGAAAATGCATTACAAAATTTTGTATTCATAAGACAATCCGAAATACTAGAAAATGATAATAATACAACTATAATACGTCGACGACGAAGGCGAAGAGAAGTTGGCAATGATATGCCAACTCCTGAAAAAAATAAATTAAAATCTAATAGCTCAGTTGGAATCGAAGGCATTAGTGATGATGAGAGTCTTTATGACTTATACGAAACTATAAGTCGTTATTCTATTTTAAAAAATGTTTCTTTATATAATAATGATGGAAAATTTTTTGAAAAGGTTTCTAAAAACGTAGAGACTAAAACGTTCCAAAATGATACTTATGAAACTATAATACAAGATTTAAAACATTTTTCAAAATATCGAATTGAGATTGTTGCTTGCCACGAAGATATCATTTATTATAGTAACAAAAATAAAGTTTATTATGCTGATGCTGATAACGTAACTGCTATAGATTATGGTTATAAGCAAGATTCATATTTTTATATAAGTAATTGTAGTCAAATTATTTCAAAAGATGTTAGGACTGAAGAATTAGGTAATTTTATTTTATTGTTTTTATAAAGAAGAAATGCATATGTTTTAATAAATAATTTTATTAATTTTTTTAAGTGAACGCTGATTTAGTAACAAATGTTCGTGCTAGACGTTACAATTCGACAGACACATTAAACAATGTTTTAGTTGAATGGGATTTACCGAAATATCCGAATGGATATATTGTTACTTTTACTATTAATTATACCATCCAATATCATTGTGAACCAAATAATAATTCAAGGTCATTAGAATTAAAACTTCCGGCCGGAAATTATTCTATAACAGTAAGAGCTAATTCGCAGGCTGGGCTCGGAAATTTTTCGGATCCATTTGTTTTATATATATCGCCACCTGGTATCAAAACCGAAATAATTATTACAATAGTGGTTTTGGTTATTTTATTTATTGTTTCGGTTGGATTTCTTGTTTTATGTTTGCGTAAAAAATATATGGGACCACCACCTGACATGAAGTTAATAACATCAGTAAACCCAGAATACGTAAGTAATTATAATGATTTTATTCCATTTTCTGTTAAAATTCAAAAAAGAATGTAATTTAATTTAATTTAATTGTTTGTGAACTATCACATTTGGGAACTTTTTCTATTTTATTATATATAGGCCCAAGAAACCTCAAGCTTATAAAAAATACATAGTTACATATAGTTACATGGTCTCGTGGAGACCATTTATGATGTCGATGTGATGTTCTTATCAAAAAATTATTTCTCGTGATATAATTTTTGAGTTTTGATTCTTAAGAACTAAAAGAACGTTTGAGTTTTAATTTCTGATTAATACTGAAGTTTTATTTTATCAAAAATGCAAAATGCTAAAAATTATCACTTAACAAAAAATATCAATTACCAAAAAATATGAAGAATCATCATACGATACGATATTTTTTCTTAAGTTACGCTAGTTTTTTTTATTATTACAGTTATGCCTTGTTCAGACAACGACTAAATCATGATTTCGTAATCATACTTTGAAAACCTGTGTGAACACGATTATGAACGAAAACAAAAAAAGTAAACAACATGAAAGCAAACAAAATAAAAACATAAATATTATTTGCTACTCAAATTTTTTTTTGTTTTGTAAATAAAGAAAATATGTCAAAAATAAAAGTAAAAAATAACTAGGAATGAGTGGAAATGGGTAACATGGATGGTAAAAAACTATAAACTCATCCCTGAAATTTTTCATGATTTTCGATAATCATGATTTCCGATGACACTTTTTTTGTATGAGCAAATCATGAAAAAAATAATGATAATCACAAAAAGTAAGATTATCTTGATAAGATTTCATTGTCTGAACAAAGCATAAATCATGGTTTCGTAATCGTGATTTGCGTAGATAATCATACTTGTCCTAGTCCTAGTCCTAGTCCTCATGGTGGCCCTGAAATTGTACTTAAACCGAGTTCCCAATCATAAGCCGCCCCACTCTCATCTATTTTTAACTTATCCCTATCTCAAAGTAAATTCCCAAATATTTGGAAAAAAGCTTTTACTAAACCCACCCATAAAAAAGGACCAAAACAACATGTTTCGAACTATCGACCTATAGCTAGTTTGTCATCCATCCCTAAACTTCTTGAACTCCTTATTTATGATTTAATCTACCCTCAATGTAATAACATTTTAATCCCCATTCAGCATGGTTTCGTGAAAGGTAAATCGACAGTGACTAATCTTATTGAAACAACTTCTTCCCTGATAGAGACAATAGAAGTTGGTTCTCAAACTGATATTATATATACAGATCTCAGTAAAGCTTTTGATCTTGTGCGCTTTGAAGTGATTTTGTTTAAGTTGGAAAAACTTAAATTCCCTTGTTACTTCATTGAATGGGTCAGCTCTTACTTAAAAGATCGTACCTATACCGTCATGTTCAATTCTAAGGAATCATCTGAGTACGAGGCTCTCTCAGGTGTCCCACAAGGAAGTCATTTAGGCCCTCTTTTATTCATAATCTCCATTAATGACGTAAATTCAATAATAACCAATAGTAAGCTCCAAATCTACGCTGACGACATGAAAATCTTTAAAAGAATTGATTCTTACCAAGACGCTCTTTGTCTTCAAGAAGACTTAAATCGATTTTTCATCTGGTGTCGCTCAAATAATCTTTCACTTAATATTCCAAAATGTGCGTATATGACCTATTCTCGTCGTCAAAAACCTGTTCTTTATAATTATTCTATTAATAATGTGCAGTTAAGTAAAGTTACCACCTTCAAACACTTGGGCGTATTTTTTGACGAAAAGTTAACCTTCAAATTTCATTTCGAATATATCATAAATAAGTCCAACTCTATCCTTGGCTTTGTAAAAAGATGGTCCCGTGAATTTAATGACCCTTATATCTTAAAACAACTCTACACTACAATTGTTCGCCCTAATTTAGAATTCGCTACACAATTATGGTCTCCTTATTATCAAACTCACATAGAGCGGATAGAGTCCATTCAGAGAAATTTTCTAAGATTTGCTCTTAGACAACTTCCTTGGACCGATTCCCTAGTACTACCCCCCTATGAAGATAGATTAAAATTGATAAATATGGTATCATTAAAGAAAAGACGTGAAGTAGCTGATATCATCTTTATATCTCAATCCGTGAACAATAAAATTAATTCCTTATTCATCTCCCAACAGATCAATTTCCGATCCATCCCCCCACTACGTAATACAAATCTCTTTACAACTAAAACCCACAGAACTAATTACGGACAACACGAACCCATTAACAGAATGCTTACAATATGCAATAAGTACAAACACATTATAGATTTTTCTTTAACAAAGGATAATTTAAAAATAAAACTTTTGTACACTTAAAATATATTTAATTTAAAACCAAATTATTGTTATCTATTAATTTATGTATTAAGAATTTTTTGTAATAGTTTGAATATTGAATTAAACGAAATAAATAAATACTTTGAAAACCTGTGTGAACACGATTATGAACGAAAACAAAAAAAGTAAACAACATGAAAGCAAACAAAATAAAAACATAAATATTATTTACTACTCAAATTTTTTTATTTTGTAAATAAAGAAAATATGTCAAAAATAAAAGTCAAAAATACCTCAAAAATAAGTAGGAATGAGTGGAAACATGGGTGGTAAAAAACTGAAACTCATCCCTGAAATTTTTCATGATTTTCGATAATCATGATTTCCGATGACACTTTTTTTGTATGAGCAAATCATGAAAAAAATAATGATAATCACAAAAAGTAAGATTACCTTGATAAGATTTCATTGTCTGAACAAAGCATAAGGTAGATTTAATTATTTTGGTTTAATGTTGAATTGTTACAACGGCCACATATTTACATAAATAATTTTTTCTAACCGAAATTTTATTATTGGTTAGTTATGGTATTTATTCCAGATAAATAATGATTGGACATCTTGATTTTTGAATTAAAATAATTTAATTTATTTATTTGTATGTGCGTTATATTTGTATGTTTACGTTTATTGTTTTTATTTTTTTATTTTTGTTTAAAAGAATAATCTTCTGTAATTATTTTTATTTTGAAATGGTCTTTGGCAAAGAAATCTAATCAAAATAACGTACAGAGCGAAAAAATTAAAAGAAAATCACGGTTTTACAAATTTTTAAAGTCTGAAAAAGGCACATTGACTGACAGCTTTGTGTAGTAGTTTCAGCTTATTTGATTGTAATAAAATTTTATTTTTTCTATTGATAGATATCAATGCAATACGTTCCAGACGAATGGGAATTGGCACGAGATAAAGTGCTTCAATTACGTGAACTGGGTCAAGGGTCATTTGGTATGGTTTATGAGGGTCTTGTTAAAAATTTAAGAGGAGCTGCTCAAGACACATCATGTGCTATAAAAACTGTGAATGAATCTGCAACGGATCGAGAAAGAGCATCTTTCCTAAATGAAGCAAGCGTAATGAAACAGTTCAACACATATCATGTTGTTCGTTTATTAGGTGTGGTATCAATTGGACAACCAGCTTTAGTTGTTATGGAATTAATGCGAAATGGTGATCTCAAAGGTTATTTACGTTTACATCGACCAGATGCAGAGAATTGTTCTCCTGGCGAGCCAGCGCCAGTGCCACCTTCGTATGGTCAAATTTTACAAATGGCGATCGAAATTGCTGATGGAATGGCTTATTTAACTGGAAAGAAGTTTGTACATCGAGATTTAGCTGCACGAAATTGTATGGTTGCTGAAGACATGACTGTGAAAATTGGAGATTTTGGAATGACAAGAGATATTTATGAAACAGATTACTACCGTAAAGGTTCTAAAGGTTTGCTTCCAGTTAGATGGATGGCGCCGGAGAGTTTACGTGATGGTGTCTATTCAAGTGCCAGTGACGTTTTCAGTTATGGTGTTGTATTATGGGAAATGGCGACATTAGCTTCACAACCTTATCAAGTAAAAACTCGATTATATATTTTTTTTTTTTTTTTAAAGAAACAATTTTTATTTTTAGGGTTTATCAAATGATCAAGTTCTACGCTATGTAATAGATGGAGGTGTTATGGAGAGACCTGAAAACTGTCCTGACAGACTATATGACCTCATGACAAGATGTTGGCAGCACCGGCCTTCTGAACGGCCTACATTCATAGACATTATTCGTTATTTTTTACAAGATTCCGAATATTTTCCAAATTTTCGAGAAGTATCATTTTATCATTCTCCAGAATGTCAAGGACAAATCGAACACTTTTTTCCAAGTACGTAAAACCTATTATAAGTTCCATTGGTAATATTTTATTTAATACGTTATTATTGTTTTCGAATATTAAGTTTTCGATAATAAATCTACGACTTTTTTTATTTCAATTGATGAAAAACTGGACTAAATTAGATTTTTAGATGAAATAATAAAATTTGGATTAATGGATACTTTCAGTAATAGCCAAATGGTATTAATAGTGATTGAAAAAGAATTATGGTTTTTAATTTTATTCCAATTTTCAAATTTACGTATCATGTGTTTTACATTTTTATTTTTTTCACTTTTTTATATTCAAACACTGAAAAAATCGTATTTACAAACTTGTATGGTTTTGTTACACAAAAAAATTGAAATTTACATTTAAATATTTATATGCTCTTTTGTTTTTATTTTTTGTTTAAGACGGATCAACAGAAATATCTTTTATGAATTGTGATAACAGCGAAGTTTGAATAAAAGGTTAAAAAACCATTGAATATTTACATATTATGTAAATGGTTTTTAGAAGAGTTCTCCAAATTATTATAAAAATCATATTACTGTCATTATGTCAATATTTAATACATAAATTATTCCAAAGTTTCTTTTTTGTTTTTAATTAAACATTCATTTTAATAAGCCAAAAATATGGAAGTAAAATGCCGATCTAATCGGAATAAAATCACAAATCGAACTCAAAATTTTTTTGGAGAACTCGATTTAAAGCTTTTTGATGTGATGGATTTTTTTATCAGAACTGCAAAGTACTAACATTTCTTTATAAATAGTTAGAGCAAAAATAAAAATTAATTATTTAGTACTTTTCAGTCCAAGAAATCCTTACATACTTAATTCTCTAGCTTTAATGTTTCTTTGCTAAAACAATGTTTGTTATATAGTTTTTTTCAAAGTAAATAATTAGTGTTTAGTAAATAAAAAATTAAATTAATCCTATAATTAGAAAAGCTTTGGTCGTTTTAATTTCCACTTAATGTAGAAATTCTATTTTTCATAATAATTATAAAATAAATAATAATTCAAATTTTTAAATAAAAAATATTTTCTCAGGTACGGATTTTGATGATGTAACAACACCATTAAGAGTGGGTGAATATGAGTACAATCAATTGCCAGCAGCTGATGAAAATTTATCGAATGAAAATCGTGATAGTAATGATCCCCACTCGCCTTATAATAGGTGAGAAATACATTAGGTAAATTAAGGCTTAAAACAGAACCTTTTTTTTAGTCATATTATGTACAAACAAATTGTTTTTTTTTCAAAATTAACACTATTTAATTATATTCAATGTTTTATTTTAAAATTTATCAAAAATGATAAGATTTTAATTAATAATTTTGGTAAAATATTAAATCAACATAGCACACAATAACAAAACAATTCATTTTTAAAATTCGAAAATTAAATTAAACCTTAAACTATTCTCTTAATGTAGAATTACTTTTGTCCAAAAAGAAAAATTAATTTTCTCGTTTCAAAAACCTAATGAAATTATTTATTTTTTTTTGTATTTTTGTATTTTTGTTTAATGTCTAAACAATACTACACATAGTTAAATAATAAAAAGAAGTGTTGTCTTAACTTAACCATAAAAAAGAATTACATTGGTGCAATTTCAAAGCAGTAAATTTATATTAATTCGGCAAATTAAATAATATTTGATGTGATAAAATGGAAAAAACAAAAATTAAAGAAATCCATAATTATTATTATAATTCGGAATGTAGATATTGTTTCTAATCTCTTTTTAGTACTATAAAATTTATTAACTAGAATCATTTTCATATTTTACCAAAATTCCAAATTAAATATTTATTGATCATTGAAAATAAGGCATTGTTTCGTAATTTCAAATTATAACAATATTATATATTTAACATGATTTTTGGATTAAATTTTATTTGGCAATTAATTAATCACATTTTGTAAATTACAATTAAATTTAAGAATTTTTTTTTGTTCATTAATAGAATTTTTTGAAATGTATTCTTCATAAGAGAATAAATTAAATTACTAAAATGAAAACAATAACTTGTCCTTGTAGTATAATAAATTATGGTTTTAATTATTAAAAAATTCACTTTCAATTCAATAAAACTAAATGGAAATGTTTTAAATTATTTTCTTTAAAACTAAATAATTTGAATTAAAAAAAATAATTTTAATTATAAAAATTTTAAATCTTTTAAAATAACTTCTTGTTGTACTTCAATATAATAATTATTGTTCTACTACCTCTGTTTGTCCTTTCCAGTTCGTAATTTTCAATAAATTTTCAGAATGGGCAGTTGTTTTGAATTCAAACTCTTAATTTGAATTGAAAATAAATAAAAAAAAAATTCTTTAATTTTTATGTAATTTTATAAAAAATTTTATAATTAATAAAGTTTTGTTTTTAGCCAACCTAATAACAAAAAAACGTAATATTTGTTAAACACATACACTTTCAATCTGTGTTAGATTATTAGAAAAGAGATTACTCATCATGATAATGATTTTGAGTAAATAATATAAAAATCATTGAATTAATATTTATATACGTAGGTACAAACAGACATAATTGTCAAGATTTTGAAAAGAATGTTTTTTTACACAAAATTCTTAATAACATTGAAATGTTATAATTTAAATGAAATTAAGAAATAAATAAATAAAATTAATCTTATTCATGGCAGTGCTTTGATTTTGTAGGTATTTATTTATAATGTTTCAAAAAATTTAATGTGTTCAAGGACTTCGTTATTTTTAATTTTTTTTTAAATTTTAATACTTTTACAATAATAGCTGTCTCCTTTTTTTGATTTATTTCATCTTTATATTTTATTAAGTCCAATTAAATTTTAATATTATTTTTCAATAAAGCTTTCTTTCATAAATTAATTAACCGAACAATTTTTTAGAGATGAATTTTTCAAAATTGGCAAACAAGACTGTATGTGTTTAAAAAATATGTATCGTATTAACAAAAATTTTATTTTAGTCTTATTAAGTAATTACTATTTTTGGGAATAATCACAGTCCATAAAATATGTTAATTTGAAAACATGCGTACTTTAAAATTTAGTCGGATTTATAATCAGTAATCAAGAAAGTAACATCTTTTATGGAAGGTGGATTTTATAAAATTCTCAAAAATTATCATAATGATCAATTCAAAATAAAAATTGAAAAACATCTAGAGAAAAATTACATGAAGTTCGAATTGTAGTCAGTATAATATTTATGAATGTAAAATTATTGCAACTTTATTTCATCATTCTTATTTCGCTCATTTTTAATTTTTTTTCAAATTCTACATGAAATGTCCAACAAATTTTAGTTTTCAATAAAATCTTTCAGTAATATTTTTTTTGTGGTTCAATGCATAGCTAAGGACCACATGGCAGGCAAATGAAAAGTTATAGTTATTAATGTTTCAAAAATGAAAATAACATATTTACGCATTTACACCAAGTTTCATTACAGATATTGAGCGGATAATGATACAAATTTTATTTCGTCTTCGTCAATCACTACTCTAAATTTAAATTTGAATAGCTTATGACAAGCAATATTTATTATAAATTGAACAATTTCATATGATTGCACTCTTCTACAATAAATAATTTTTTGAGAATTTTATTTAAAAATTAATAAGTAATAAGTATTCATTTTAATATGTGTGTTATGGATTTACCTCCATCATTTTTGAAAAATATTTTCATAATATTTTTAATAAATAGTCTTGGTTCCGGAGTTTTAAAAAGCAGTACACCGATTGCAATAACATCAAAAATAAGTAATACTCCTCCATCTTTAACACAACAACAACAAACGCAACCTCCTTTGTATTTATCTGAAGTTATAGATGAAGAAGATCCATCAGAACCTGAAATCAAATCGCAACAAATTTTACGTGACGAACAAGTAACAAATATTGATATGAGAGAAATATGTAGTCCAATTATTATTGATGACATTAAAGAATCACAAAAAAATCCAATTTTTAAGCAAAACTGGAAAAAAACTGTACAGAACGTTGGAAATCAAATAATTCCGGCGAAATTACGGAGAATAGATTTTATGAGAAAACTTAGACAAAAGCCTGTATCCGATCTAGATGCAGAAGTTAATGTTTATGGAAGCTCCAGCAACACAGGAGGTAATAATAATGGAACTGCAACTCCAATCAAACATGATAACACAGAAAATGGTAGTAGTCGTCGGAATGATAAATTTAGTTTGAGTAGTCTTACTCCAACTCATTCTAGCTCAAATCCAAATTATAAAATTTTGGATGAATCTAATGTATCTAATGTGAAACTAGACGACATCGAATCTTCAATAAGTGCTAGTGGTGTTAGTGATTCGAAAATGACAAAAAATCCATTGAAAACTACTCAATTTCAAATTAAAGAACAATGGTTATCCTCATTACCCACATCATCGAATAGAATTTTAACTCCAAACGGTTACATAGAACAAGGTCGAATTGATGAAGGTGAATATATTGAAACTTTACCTGATCCGAAAAATATTCAACACCAATCTCAGAAACAACAACAATTTTGGTTAGCCAAGAAAAATTCTCCAACAAAACGAAAAGATCGGCAAGATTCTACTAGTCCACTTTTAGAAATGCTTGATTTGAGCCGTGAAGAGGAAGATAGTAATATCAATTAATTTGATCAATATTTTGAATATAGAAAAAGGTGAAAATCAAATAGGACGAGTTGTGGAGTAATTAAGTTCTTTTAAATTCATCAACAACATTCCACCTGAAATTATACTGAAACACACTTCCACAATATTGCGCATCCCCAATAATTGATAGAAATTGAGAAATAAAAACAGTCCAGTATTAAACTAATTTTTTAAACAAATTTATCTCAAAAAAAAATCTATTAAATAAAGTTTTGGCAAGTAAATTACCGATATTCTGCTATAAGCTAAAATTTAAGTTAAAAATAACAAATAAATCAAAATCAAAGAATAAATAACATGTTTATACATTTGACCTATTCAAAACGTAAATATTGAATCCGTAGTGAAAACACGTAATCCGTTTAGAGTAAAACAAATAATCAATAAAACGAATATAATGAATAAAACTAAAGTGTTCAATTCAAAAATTTTATAACTGAATTTCTAATATAATATTTATACGTATTTGGTTTTAAGGACATATGTAAATATTTATATTTTCATCAATATTATAATCAATCAAATTTTATAAATATCAATAAATCTGAAAGAAATTATTTTTTGAAGACGATTTTCTTCTTTGACCTATAAGCGCTAAAAAGTGAATACTATTGAGAGGAAATGTACTAAAACCTATTGGCAAAACAAATTAAATGATTATTATTATGATTTCGAGTATATTCATCTTCGAATTAATTCAGACATATAATCGTTTAGAAGAAATTCATTAGTCATCATCAAAAACAATAAAACTAATAAAAATTTTACTAAAATTTCTTTCAAAATTTCCAAATAATATTCGTATAATAGCGAAGGTTTATTGTTTTCTGTCAATGTCTCTTTCTATTTTTTATACAGTTTTATTCATAATTGATATTTTGTAAATATTCAACAAAGTGTTTATACTTAAAAAACCTAATTTTAATTCAAATTGAAATTTAGTTTATTTTGGACAAAGAAAATTAAATGATAACATAATTAAAAAAAAATATTATTTTGTAAATAATTGACATGTATTATGTTATTTTTTGTACATATTGATTTAACTGCTTTTTCTTGTAAGAAATTTCTATGTATAAAATTCAATATAATTTTTTATACTGTATAAAGAAATGCAAAATAAAAAATAAAAAACAGAATTTTTTTTTTTTATGTATTTAAATATTTTATTGAAGCTAAATGAACATAGGTAAATATATATTTTTTAAGTATTTCTACTTTTTATCAAGTTTTAATAAATTTTTTTTTTTTGATTGATTATAATGACAAATAAATAAATAAAAAAATGTTTAAAAAAAAATATGTTTTAAGTAGATTTAAAAAAAATAAAGTTGACGCTTCAAGAATAAAAAAAAATATTATTTAATTTTTTTTATCTTATTTTTTTTAATTTATGATTTTAGTTATGCATTTTATGTTTTTACTAAATTTTTATAAAGTTGACATTTTTTTTTTTGTAAATAGAACATGTATTAGTTATAAATTTTTGTACCCTTGTTATCTCCAAACTATCAAGAGTATAATTAACTACAACTGATAGACAAATAATTAATTTCAAAATCCATAATGTCTAATAAAACATAGACATTAAATCTTCAATATCAATCTAAAAGTTTTTTCTAAGTTTTTCGCAAAAAAAAAAAATCTTCAATATTAATCTTAAAGTTTTTTTTAAGTTTTTCGCAAAAAAAAAAAACACAAAAAGTATAGAACTAAAATCGGAAATTAAAAAAAAAAATTAAATCTTTATTCCTATTACAACAGATCGTAGAAAAAATATTCAATCTTTTCCAAATATTTTTTAAGTTATTTCAAAAAAAATTTCGAATGTACAAATTTGTCGAATTAAACGTAAAAAAATTATTTATACTACAAACAAAGACCAAAAAGAAGTAGTAATTATGGGGGAAAAAAATGAATGCATTTTTATTATTTTTTTTTTAAATAAATAATACGACAATAAATTACAATTTTTTTGTTAAAATTATAAAAATTTTAATAATTTAATATTATCAGAATAATTTTATTCTAATTTATTTATTCTTTATGTACATTTTTTTCATGTGTATTGAAATTTTTTATTAATAAATTTTTCTTATGTTAGAATTAAAAAAAACAAGGTAGTAAATTTTTTTTATACCTATCTAAATTTAATGTAAAATGTTTAGAAATTAAAATAAATCTAATTTAAGACAAAAAATTAGTATCGAAGAGAAAAAGGAATTATATATAAGAGACGTATTAAATTAAATTAAATATATATAAAAAAAATTAAATCTAAAAAATAAAATAAAACAAAATTAATGTAAATTGCTTTCTGCTTATATACAATAAAAAATAATAATTTTCAAAAATTTATAGCGACAAAATTAGGCCAGTATAAACAAAAAAATTTTTTTTTTTTTTATTAAAGCCTAGAATTTGATTATGAAATAATAGGGTATTATGCTTCATAAATTATGTCGTTAACTATTTTAACAATATATGCTACTAAGACAATTTTGGACAATTTGTTCTCCGACCAACAGGAACTTGATTTGGGTCTGGAGAATGAAAGGAGAAATTGTTTTCTCTTATGTGAATACTATTTATCAAAAACCTAACTTATTTTTTGAGACTATTTCGCATATATTTTTCACATATAAATCACGTTGGTTTTTCAAAATTTGATTCAATTTTTTATATTTTTATGAAGGATGAAAATAATTAAACGTCAAATTTTAAAAATAATTTGTCAATGGAAATTAAATAAATAGTTACTACTTAGTAATGTTCGAAAAATTACATAAGATTGAGTAGAATTGTGGACATACATATTAGCAAATTTTGTTATAAAGAAAAGTAAAAAACAATTGTTTGTTGGATCTTAGTTCTATTTTTTTTTGTTAAAAGCTATTGTTAACACTGCATAATAATATGAACCTTGCTTTTGCTTTTAAAATAAAGAAAACTCTCAGAAAAAACTTATTCAATAAAAAAATTCCTCGAAATTGGTTGGTATATTATATACTACACATTTAAACATATATTAACATAATAATAGTGTGCATACATACAAATAATGAATTCTTTTATTTTAAATATTATTTCAAAAATCATAAAAAAACTATATTATTATAGTATTGATAGGAATATTAAGCTTATGAAGAAAGATGTAATTAAGAAAAGGACATTAATTGTTCAAGGATCAATCAATAGATTACAAAAATTAAATTTTTTCTCGATCAAAAATGTTAATTTTTTTTATCATATACATAGAGTACGAACATAAAATAATGGTAAATAAATTTAAAATTCAAAATCAAAATAAATCTATAACATAGGGGAAACTACACATAAATAATTCTTTTTAATTCAAAAATATTCTGAAACTAATTTGTTTCAAAATTATAAATCTTGGGGAAATCTGATTTGTAATAATTTATATTCATGATAAGTTCAAGTGAATTGATGAAATATTTTGTTCGAAAACTTCAAAATATATATCGATGTTGAATAAACATTATATCACCATTTCATTGTAAATATTTCAAAATTAACAAAAAGGTTAAATTTTTGAAGACATGATCAGGTAATAAGCAATAGTCGCTGTCATTTGAATGGATTCAAAAAGTAGTATTGCTTATTCTTTAAACTTTTATTTTAAGTACTTGATTTCAATATCAATTAAGTTTAAATTATCAAATCAATAAAATAGTTTTCTGACCTTCACTATTTATATTAAAACAATTTATGTTCGAGTCTTATTTTTTTTTTTTAAACATTATTATTATATTATTTTATAATTTTTTTTTAATTTAGGTTATTTTAATTCTAATTTTCATACTAAATTCATTTTTATTAAAGTAATCAAACCTGAATAATTATAATATTGTTTAATTTTATAAAATAATAAAACCCTTAAATTAAATAAAAAAAGTACAAATTACCATACTTTTGAAATGAAAAAAAAAAAAAACTAAATAGATACATAAATTTCTTTACCAAAATTACACTTAAAGATACAATTCAAAACATACTCCATAGTTAAAATATTTAAATTTAATCATAAAAATTTATATTATAATTTATTATTACGTTACAAACAAAAAAAACAAAAAGAAAACAAAGATAGAATTATATTTAAAAAAAGAATTTAAATCAAACAAATAATATTTAAATATACCCTTAAAATTTATAGTAATTTAAATATATATCTCCTGAGGATAATTTTTTTAAACAAATGATAAAGTTATACTCAAAATTACATAAATGTTTTTTTAAAAAGAATTTCAAGTATTTTTTTTTTTGTAATTGATATTGAAGCAAAAATAATCTTGATTTGTTTTGTTTTTTAAATATTCAAATTACCTCACATGTTTTATAAGATATTTATCAACTGGTAGAAATTAAATTCTTTTCACTTATAATTCGATTCCATCCAATTGATTATTTAATAAATTATGTAATTTTGAGTGCTGTTTATTTTCAAAATAATAATGTTGTTCTATAGCTTAATACATTTTCAACAATAACTCACTGAACCTAATAAATGTCATGTCATTAGTCATTAATTACTTATATTGTAATTATATTATTTTGAATTCAGTTCATTCAGGTGTATTTCAAATTAAAATTCAACGATAGGTAATGAACTGGAAAGTACAATATTTTTATTTTTTCATTAATTTTCGAGAATTAGGAATAAACAAAATTTTGCTATTAATAATTAACAATTATTCATTTTCAGTTTCTAATTACATGAATTTTTAGTCAGTGAGCTTTATAACAGGATTCAGAAATAATTATAATGATTATTTGATTCAAACGTACCAAATCAAGTATATTTAGAATACAATTTTATATCTAATAATTTGATTGAAACGTTCATATTCTTTGAAAATTTATAAAAAATTTTATGTTTTGTTTTAAGTCAAACTTTTTAATAACAAAGAAAGACTGTTCACTGAAACTTTTCAGTGAATGTGTAAGTTTATGCTTCTTCGGTACAGTTTGGCCACTTCTGACTTCTGATAACTATTTTTTCTGGACCCTGATTATAAATATATAAATTTACAATAAACATAAATAAAAATAGTGAGAAATAGGTTTTAGTTGCAATTAGAATTTATATAATAAAGAAAACAATGGTATTTGAACAAAAAGAAAATTACTATACTACATTATTTTACATTACTATTACATTTAAAAAAGGAAAAATAAAAATAAAAACTACTTAGTTAAATTTACATTTTTTTATTATTAATATATTTATATAAACCTTAAATTAAATCTTACACCTTAAATAGTTAAAAAAATATTCAAAAATTTAATGTTTCCACTACAGAAAAAGAATAAATGATTTACAATAATTAAATAATGTACACAATAGTAAAATAAATAAACGAAAAAATAAAAATACTAAATTTAATAAAAAAAAATTCTTAGGAGAATATTTTTAATGATTTTTTTCCACTTTTTTATTAAGTATTTTTAAAAAATAAAATAATGCATAAAAATAATAAAAGGAATGACATTACATAAAAATGTAAAAAAAGCAAAACATTAACAAAATTAAAAATCATAAACCATTTTGTATAATATTTGAATTAAATTTAATTAATAAAAACATTATAAATAATTAAAAAACACACAAAAGACTGAAAATACTATATATAGTTCCTTTGTTTAAATGTAAAAAAAAAGATTGTATAACTAAAACAAAAAAAATACTAAATAAAATTAATAAAAATTTAAAAATAAGTCAATAAAAGAAGCAATTGGTTTTATTTATGTTGGAGTTTGTTACGACGACAGAAAGCCATTTTGAACATTGTAACATTAACTTTGTATATTGTTCTTATTTAAATTAGTAGGGAGAAATACTTTATTATTTTACTACGGAGCTCTATTAAAAACTCCAATGCGCACAATTTTAGAAACTCAACTTATTTCCAAAGTTATTAAAATTTCTTTTCTCTAAATCAGGTTAGGTTTTCTTAAGTTTATGGGACATCACAGATATCACTGAAAACAGGATTAAAGGTAAACACGCCTTATGGGTTTGTTATGAATTTTAATCGATTATAAAAGCAATAATTTTCCGGAAATATTCTTTACATTCGTTTGAAACTACACATATATTTTTATTTAATTTTATAAAAATAAATTTTGTTAAAATTTTTAGTACATTTGCGATCGTAATTCAATAACCTAATAATAACCCATCTGAAATTGAAATTTATTTGTTTTTTTTTATGACATATTTCGTGCTATGGGAGATAAGTTCTAAAATATAAATTGAGAGACGTACTAAGAACTACTTTATTTATAGCGTTAATGTACCTGAAGATTGTGTCATCGAGCAATCAAATTATTTCACTCAAATTGGCAGAATATTAAATCGTTTTAAATTGAGTATGACACACATCATTCTTAACAGCTATAATTTTTGAATGAAACAAATAAAAATTTTGTTATGTATTTTAATTTTTTATTTTTAATTAGTAATTATTATAATAAAATAAATTCGATTACAAAATTTTTGAATAAAAAATGTCTTATTTTATATATTGAAATTTTTTTTTAATTAATATATGGTAATTATGTAAAAAATTCAAATAATTTATTAGTTAGATAAAATTGCTTGAGGAAGACAAAGTGATAGTTTTTTGTTTCATTAATAATTTTATTAACTAAATAATTCATTTATATATATCTCAAAAAATAAATGTATATGAAAGTTTTTGATACTTCCTTTGGAGTTGATATAAATAGTTTAGTTTTGATTCATAAAATTAAAAAAGTAAACTTGAAATTCAACAATGAATCACGTAATGTTATTTAATTTTATAAAAGAACTCTCTCGTCACCATTTGAAAGAAATTGAAAAAAAATCTAAAAGTTGATTTCATAATGATTATAAAATAATAAACTTATAATAACTAATAATTCAAGCAGAATTTTGTGAAATAATATAATTGTGATGATCCAGTTATTCTTGGATTTAATTCTGTTTCACATCTGCACTAAAGTTACAAAGTAAATTAACGTCAGAACAGTTAACCTCAACTCACGAATTTTTTTTACAGACAACATTCAAATTAAAAATACAACGAATTCAATGAGCATATTATAACCTGCTTGAACTCGAAGTATTTTCAAAATTAAATTATTCAGAATTCAATAAAAAAATTCAATTGCTTTAATACATTAGCCTAATTATTTTTCTATTAAAGTTTTTAATTTTAATTACTTAATCATTATAATTATATACATTTTTTTGGTTTGGTTTCTTCTCCAAGTATTTTTTATACATAAAAAAATTTTGTATTATCTAAAATTATCACAAAATGAAATTTATGTAGGTATATTGTTAAACAAAATTGAATATATTTATATCGCAGTTTAAAATACTTACTAATTACTTATGAATATAAAATTTAATACTAGATATTACTAATATTATAATATTAACTTGTTTTATTTTGTTTTGTACAATAAATACCAGTGTTCAAAATCGCAAGAAATAAATCACAATCACAAAATCAGAAGTTTGTGATTTATTTTTGAAGCGAATCTGCTAAAACATTTTTTTTCTAATTCCTAAAAATCACACTTTTAACGTTTCTATGTTCAAAGTGTATTTGTGAAATAGAAATGAAAGAGGAGTGAAAATTGATTTCACATTTCATTTTAATAAAACTAAAAAAAAATTAAAAAATTTACATGCTTCATTGTAAGGTTTAATGTGAGATATTTTGAACACTGATAAATACTTTTTCAAAGTTTTTGTTCTTTAGAAAGTATTTCGAAACAAGGCTAGTTTTAATTCGAAAAAAATAGTTAGACATCGAGAAATTTGACTTTAAATTTAATATGGGAAGAAAATAGAATTTGCGGATGTTATAAAGAAAAAAAATTATGTGAGTACAAATTAAAAATGGTTTGCGAAAAAAAATTTTCAATTATAAAAATTATTCTAGCAATCTGTAAGTTTTTTCCTCTTGATTTTATCTTTATCAACTAAACTATTTTAAAACATTTACATTGGGTCTTTCATTAAGCGTGATACAATGTTAAATTGAAATAAAACAAAAAGTATGAACGATAAATACGTTTGATGGGTCCAAAACTTGAAACAAACGAATCATTAAATTTACCACTGTATGACATGTTGCAGCATCTTATTGAAACGGCATGTCATTCACATCAATTTTAGAAATTTTTGGGAAAAAAAATCTTCTCAGAAATGTTTAATTCTTGAGATCGATTTGAAGTGGATACATTTGGATCTTCAGCAATACTAGCATTTACACCATTGATATTGGCTTCACTAAGAACATTTCATTTATGCACTGGTGTATTGTGCAGAGTAAAATTTGTTTCAAATCTATTCGACGTGTAGCTGTCGATCAGATGGACCATAAAAAACTCACGAAGCGCTCTTTGAGTTTGAACAATTGAACGTAAATTTTGATAATTGAAAGATTTGTAAACTTTGTTTATTTGTATATCGATCCATGATGATTTTTATGTTATGGAAAAAAAATTTAAATTGACATTATGTCAGAAATCCTTATCGGACGCAGTCCGTTAAAAAATGTACCAAACTTATTGAAAAGACCCTTTATAATTTAAATTCAACATAAACATTTTATTTTTCACCGCCTTTTTTATTTTTGTTTTAGACGTTAGTAAAAAAAAATAAAAGAGCACAGCTTTTATCTCCTCACTTCCTTTAGGATATTTCATAATTCATAATTTTCACACGTCTTTTGTTGTTGGTAATATATTACACAAATAGCAAAAAACAACTACAAAATACATATGAATATTATGAAATATCATAAAGGAAGTAAGTGTGGCTTGTATAATGTTTTTAAAAGGTTTTTAAATGGATCAATATTTTTTTTATTTCTGAACAGTCCTTTTATCGAGTTAACAATTTTTTAATGATTCAATTTCAAATCCTAAAATTTCCCTGAAAATTTGTAAACTTTAATATTTTGTTTGGTCTTTTTTATTCACAGTCAAAACTATATTTTTCTACAAGTTGTAGTTGAAATAATCTACATTACGCCTATATAAATATGGATTTATTCGAACAGGTCTCCATTTTTTCTATAAAAATAAATAAAAATAATATTTAATAAATTTAAAATTATGATATAAAATAAAATATTTAACAGTTGTTATTTCTTTCGAAAAAGCTTATTTATACAGAAATTTTAAGCGATCCAAACATGATTATTATAATAGCTAGTCTTTTAAAGCTTGTTCTTTATAAGATCTTAAAATGATTTTCTTAAAAAAAAATGAAATGAATAATGTTAGTAAAACAAAATTATAATTTTTTCTTCATTATTTTGAAAATTTGGGTTTCTTTCGAATTGCATTGGAAAATTACAGCCGAATGGCATTAGGTTTTTAGAAGACCAAAAATAGTTTGGTAACCTAAAAAAATGACTACTGTACTTCTAGATGTTTTCAGCGCCATAAGTTCATGAACTGAAAATCTATAACAAGTATATTTAAAGTAATGAGACTTTTTAATTTGAACTATTTTCGTGGTTTCTGTAAAAGTAATTTTCTTTTGTGAATAATCTAAAATTATATTCATTGATATAATTATATCTTTTAGCTTATAAAAATATGTATTCACAAGTAATAAATGAATTGTATGGAAATTTAAACTCATATATTTTAGTATCTTTTTTACTCTTTTTGCTGTTAAATCAAAAACTAAAATCCTTTAATTACATTTAAAACACACTTATATTATTCGAATGCGAAATATAACATAAACCCCAAATTTCCAAACAAGGCACATACATGCAACGAAATTGTTTCATTAAAAGAGTTCAGAATATCTTATTAGTTTCAACACTTAAGAAATGGTTTGACTAAACTGTTGTGCTTTGCAAAGGTGGTGTTATAGGAATAATATTTGGAATTGTGACAACACATGCGCCAGCTCTAGAATAATTCATTGATGATAATTCATTCCATTCATTTGCTTCAGCATCGAATTCTTCAACCTAAGGTAAACAATTTAAAAAAAAATATATCTAATATACAAATATTTAAAAAAAAAATACCGTTTTTAAATAATGATTTCCGTCAAAACCACCAACTGCGATTAATCTGTCACCAAGAAGAGTAGCTACAACTGCATCTCGGCCAACATTTAATGAAGCAACCTAAATTGATAAATGAAAATGTTTATTCAAAGATTTGTTTTGTGAAAACAATATTTTTCTCAAAATATAAGGGATCAAAGACGAACATAATATTATTGTTATGCGTTTTTAAATTTACTTATTTCTAGGCTGTAATTTTTGCCTATTTATACGAAGAAATTTTTATGTTATTGTATGATTTTAATAATTTGGGATAGTATTAGGGATCAAAGCTATTTTCATAAATTTTAAATTATTTTATTTGAAGGAATTAGAATTAAGTTATTGAACTTTGTTTATTATCAGTTTATTTTTAAATCTTAGTATATAACAGAATGTTATTTTTTGTTTCTCAAACTAAAATAAACTATCAATCTAATGATTCTAATGGGCTTACGCCTGATTGTATTTGTATGAATTAAAAAAAAAAATTAAATCAAGGACTTGTTCATCAAATCGAGGACCCCTGTTATTTTATTTTATTTTGTAAAAATTCTTACCAATGTCCAAGTATCTGTTGATGGATCATATCTCTCTACGGTATCTGTTCTACAAACAGATGGGTTGCTAGCTGGACAATCATGGCCCCCAAGAGCGTATAAAAATCCATTTGCTGCTACTACTCCAACTCCTCCTCGTCGTTTATTCATAGGGGCTTTTAGAGTCCATTTGTTAGTGTGAGGATCATAACATTCAACGCTACGGTGACAAACGCTACCATCTCGGCCTGAAAATTTTTTTTTTTTTAAATTAAAGAGAATTTGAATATTTTAAAAGTATTACTTAAATAATTTTAAATAGAGTTCACATAATAAAACTTATGAGTTGACTTATAACAAGACTTGTTCCCAATCTTATGTATCAAGGTCTAAAAAAATAGGTACTAATCAAAAGGTACTTAATCTTACCCCCTACAACATATAATCTTCCATTTAAAACAGCAACACCAGCTGTAGATCTCATTGAACTCATTGGTGCAACATAGCTCCAAGTTCGACCATCCCAACGTTCAACAGTATTTAAGTAAGACCAGCTATAAATAAATTACAATAACAATTTTTAATTACTATGTAGTCAGGTGTACGTATTAAGCGTAACTGATATTACTGCTGGTTACTTTATCAGGCAATAGTGTAGAGAGAGCATTCTAATTTTTATTTAAATAAAACACAAATTTTTATAAAAATTATGTATGAATTACAATCAAAATTAAAAAAAACTAACACGATTTATTAAAAATTAATATTTTCGTAATTTTCCGGAAATTTTATTCTACACTATTGCCTTTATCAGCAGTGCTGGTATATAAATTAAAATTGAATGTTTACTAATTATTAACAAAGTTATTATGTAGATCTAGAATGTATTAGAATGTAGTACACGACACGTAACTAAATTTTTTCATATTTTGTTTAAATAAAATCGAATAAAAATATGAATCAGAAATTAAACATTATACTTAGATTTGTTCCAATTAATTGATTTATTTGGGCTAAGAATATTATTTATAAATTCTTTATACAAAAAAAAATTTGTTATTAATATAGGCTTTCTTTTATTGTTTTGTCCTTTATAGTTGTTTTTTAATTATTATGTAAAAACTTACCCATCATGTCCACCAACCGCTGTGATGAAATAAAAAAAAAAACAGGTAACAGCAATTAAATTTTATTTAAAATTTAAAAATTTTACTAACCGTAGAGAGGGCCTTCTAGAACAGCAACACCAAGACCATGTCTATGTGTTCCCATTTGACTTAAGGGAGTTAACATCATAGTATTTAAATCAAGTGCTTCAACAGAATTTAAGGTTTTAAGTCCATCTCGACCACCAACTATTATTAATTTATCATCCTAAAATTATTCACATATCGTACAAATAATAAAACCTAAGAATTTTATAATAAGTTTATTTACCATAACAGCAACTCCAAATTGTAATCGCCTGGCTGTCAAATGTTTCACAAAAGTCCATTTATCTAGGCGAGGGCAATAATTTTCGATACTAATGGCGCCTTAAATTAAACAAATTTAACTAATTTTGTTTTGTTTTAAAATTTTAAAACATACCTTTGTGAGCATCCATCCCACCAACAACTGAAAAATGAAAATCAAAAATTTTATTTTGATTAAAATCCTAATTTACAACAAATTTTTCAAGTCAATACTAAAAATACACATAGTTATCGAAAAAAATTAAAAACACCATACTCAGAAATAAGGTATTGAACATGTTTTCAACATTTCGATTAAATCTAAGAACAACACAGTCAATCAAAATAATGTAATTTTTGAACGAAATTCCTTGTTAGACCCACAATCGAAAGGAGCTGAGAGCATATCACAAATATTTTAAGCGAAGTTAACAAAAAAATTTATAATATAACACTGAATCTTATCCTATAAAGTTACTAAGTTTACTGACCACTTCAAATATTCGAAATCGGACGAGTAGTTTAAAATGAATTATAATAATAATTTTAGTGTTAAATGAAAGAACTGGCAATAAATTAACAATAATTTATACATGTACTACTAATTTTTTTTTCTTTTTTAATGGAAACTAAAAAAGAGAATCATTCAATTAACGAGAATAATTTACCTAAAACACGCCCAACAGTTGATTTTCGGGGTCGAGTTCTTTCAGTTGCAATGAGAGACCGCCTCTCTGGGAGTAAATGCCATTTTAGCGCTTCCATTACTAATTGTTGACAATTGCTGGATCCACAGACAGTTTCCACATGATCAGCAATAAACTAGATTTTTTTAAATTTTATTTAGGTATATTTTAAAATTTTATTAATTTTTTTTTTTTTTTTCAAATTACCGATGGTTGGAGTAACGGCAACCTAATTAAGGCTAATAATTCGGGAAGATATTTATTTCTTTCGTTAGAATCATGTTGAACCCATGACATCAAAGCATGAAATACATCTTGTTCACTGGGCACATTCAAATCATCACTGGACAATAATTTACTTAGTTGTTCTGTGTTTAATTGGAAGAACTCTTGGTTTTTACATACCTAAGAATATTTATAATTAAGTAAAAAAGAAGATTTTTCAACCCAAAAAGTAAACTAAACATTAATTTTAGTAATTAATAATTTCGTAAACTCTTAGATTCTCGAAAGGATAATATGTAAAACAAGAAATACCTGCATAAAATTGGTGCAAGTGTACACACTAGCTAATTTAAGTAAACTTTGACAACTTTGTTGCTCAGCGAAAAAAGCAAATCCCAAACAATTCGACGGATGCTAAAAAAAAAAAAGAAGAAATTAAAACTTTTAATAATTGAAAGAAATACGAAAAATATAATTTACCAATTGTTTGGCTAAAAAATTACAGCAAGCTGAAACTACAGAATTTAATTGAAGTAAGCATGCTGTTGATAATAAAGTTTCAACTGTATCTTCTCGTAATTCTATGATACCTGGAAGAAACAGATTCTTGTTTTTATCTAAAATAAGAATCTTTTTCAAGGAAATTCATTGCTCGCGCTGGATTATATCGAGGAAATTGGTGCAAGTTCTGATTTAAAAAAAATTTACTTTTTTTTTATTTAAATTTTTGTTCTTTGTTTTCTTCAATTAAGAGAGGTATTTTTCATTCACATTATTAAATAAATTTTAAACATTTACCCCACGTTCATACTGAATGTTTTCTAAAATTATAAAGATTTTATTTATTTATTTCGATCTATTTAATAGCTTCGCTACACTTCAGGTTACCAATCATGAATTTCATGGTTGGAAAATAGATTTGCGACACATTATAAAAGATGGTTTGGTTTGACGTTTAATGTATTTTTGGCTAAAATTAGAATTTAAAAAAAAATAAAAACGTTTATTAAAGTACTAACTGCCCCGGCAAACCTTGTTTATCCACATAAATATTTTTCAATTTATCTTTTTCATTAATTTATATTTTATAAATTTTCGCGATTGGATATGATGGAGGAATATTCTCACGCACATAGGTACTCGATTTTTTTTTCACAAAAAATATCCAATTTGGTTTTTTGAATTTATTTTCGTAGTTTTCGCAGATAACAATGCCATCTGGAGGTTCCAAACCTGAACTAAAACCTTAGCATTTACTCAAATATTTCGAGGTTCTTCGCGATTTTCTCGGATAACAGCGCTAAAACTTAAAGGGTGTTGCTTAATAAAAAACTGTTGCTTAATAATATATGTTTAAAGTTTGGACACATTTACTGAAATAGTTTTCCTAACAATCAATTTTACACATTAGGTTTTTTTATTATATTCATTTTAATCTTCAAAAACATTCATTTTAAACGATGTTTTCTAAAATTTCGAAGATTAAAATTAAGGTTGCCGTCGAGTTTTAAGTATCAAGTTAAAAACCTCTTAACTATTACAGGTTTTTCGTTTTTTCTTTTTTCCCAACAGAAAATTTTAAGTTTTGACAATTTTCATAATTTTTCTTTTTGACAACTATAATGCTCATTTAAAAAACAACATTTTTAATCTTCAAAAACAAATAATAAGTTAATAATAATACATAATAATATAATAACATAATATATGTAAGCGAGTAAAAGTACCTGTATAACAGTATTGTACTAAAATTTGCAATGCATCTCCATTAACTTCGCCTAATGTTATTTCTTCTTCTCTAGTTTCCCGTAATGAACCTAAAATAGATATTGAAAAAAAAAATTAAAACTATCTAAATACCAGTAAATAAAAATGTCTAAATGTAAATAAACAAAAAAATTAATTATTCTTCTGATTCAGAGCAAAATAGAATCTTATTTGGCGATATATAAAGTTAGCTTTTCTCATAGTAAATTAAAACAAGTAGTTGCAATTTAAGAACTTTATTTTCCATTACTTTGTAAATAAATGAGTTATAAATATATTTTTCTTTTCTAAACTTATTATACTCTGTAATTATGGGCTTTGACCTAATTATGTGAAATTTTTTCGAAATAAATAAAATAAAATATTATTATTAATTATATCTAAATATAGATATATGTAAAATGTAAGTAATTTGGAGTTTAAATTAAAATATAAAAAATAATTAAAAACAAATTTCACATACCCGTGAACATAGCTGAAAAATAGACACTTGAAGCTGATAATACAAGTCTATGTGCAGGAACTCTGAAAATAAAAATTAAATTTAAATATTTAGAATTAAATTTGGATTTCCCGAAAATAAAAACTAATAACAACATAAATTGTTTTTTTTAATTAAAATAATAATGAACAAGTTGAATGCGGATGGAAAACGAATTCACAAATGGATATGCTAACTTTTTGACAATATTCCTGTACCCAACAAGGCTTTTAACAACGAACACATTCATTTAATTTTGTTGAGACAATTATAAGTTTAATAAGAAGTTTTCTTAAAACTAAACTTTCTAACAACAAAAAATTTAAAAAAAACATTAAAAAATAACCCTAATTGCACCCAACCATTCATTTTAATTAATGTTACAAAAACTTATTCACAATTTATTTTATCTTACTAATTTGCATCTAATTTAAATTTATTAACATTATTGTGTGGTATTAATCTTATATGCAAAATAATAGTTGACTGGGTTTCATATAAAATCTGAACAAATTTGGGACTAAAAATTATAAACTCCTTTATATTATTAAATAATTTATTAATCTTAAAAAAATAGATATTCATTTACATTTTCTATTACTGTATAGAAAATATATTGTCAGTACAAAATAATCAGAAACTTGGACAAAGAGAACAGTTACCACAACATGTACCACAACATTCTTGTTAAGGAAGTATATCAATAAAATCAATAAAAATAGGATCAGAAAAAATCTTTTTCTTTTTTATTTTCTTCAAATTTTTATTGGAGTTCTGCGTAGCACCCATTACTAAAGTTTGTGTCATTTATTAAAATATTTTTTTATTACGGGCAATAATCAACCTCCTCCGTTTATTTATAAAAAAGGTGAAAAATTTCTGAAAAAAAAAAATTGTTAATTGAAATAGCAATGAGCCTTCAAAAACTATCTTACATTATGTACGTATAAGAAAAAAAATTAACAATTCGAAATATTTCATAAAATGCATTACAGAAAATTTGAATTCTATACTAAGGTTTCTTTTCAACAAATATAAAAAAAATCAATAGATTTCGCAATATTAATTAAAAATCGCTCATTAAATATAGTTATAAATAAATAAAATATAAATTTGTGTATCTGTTTTCCCAACATAAATTTTTCACTTTCAACAAATCAAACTAATATTTTTCTCCAGCCAAAAATACTCTTTCAATTTTAATCTAAATAGATAAGTATTTGTAAGTACTCACGATATTTATATCTACGTATCTCAAGAAAAGAAAAACTGAAATATTTAAGAATAAAATACTTATAACAAGTTTAGTTTTCTTTATCATATAAACAAAAAATAAGATTTATGAAATTTTTGTGCATCAATTGCACATTTTTATTGTCTACGTCTGGAAAATGCGTTAATAAAGAGCAAAAAGAAAAAAAATTGCACATTATTCTTCTTTATTTTCCAACAAGAAATTAAAAAACTTTTGTTCATAAGTCAATAAAAGGAAACACATAATTCTTCAACCAAGAAGGTCAATTTTATTTTAAAAATGCATTGTGTGTGTCATGATCGTGAAATGAAATGAAAATCTCATTAAAACAAAATTTATTAATAATATAATCTGTTAGTAAAAGAAATACCGTATTGCATATTTTGTACTAAATAAGTATATACATACTTAATTAATTATTGAAAAAAAAAAAAAAAATCTTAGTATTATACAAATGATATCAAAGCGAATATTTCATTTTTTTAATCATATCTAAATTCACCTATTATTAGTATAAATTGTCTTAGAATACTTTGGACTACTTTTTCTTGATACCATTTTCCTTTGTCGTTTATGCTCATCCAATTATAGATAATTAAAAGCCCAAAGTTGATCGATTTCGTGATTAATTTGACTTATTCTGGATCAAAGGAAAAAAATTAATTAATTTGTAATAATCTCATTTAAAGCTATGATTTGAAATTTTCACCATTGAAAACAAATCATAATATATACATTAAACTTCACATTACATATTAAAAAAACATTAGATTTAAAAAAAAAATAATACAAACTGACTTTCAAACTAATTTTTCATATTTGTATTTAACAGCGTTTGCAATATGATAAGCATTAAACAGCTAGTTGTAATCATTGGCGATTTTCTAAAAGAATTTATTTAGAACAAAATTGACTTAAGTAGTTATTATAAATAAGATTCCTTCTAACTTACCTGTATCTGCAACTTTGCATTATTCTAGTGCTACAATGGTAACACTACAGAAGCAGAAGAAAATTTATAAAATTTTATAAATTAAAAAATTAAAGAAAGACCAAAGACTAAATCTTATTTTCTCAAACCTGCTAGATTACCTCGAAAGCACATTTTCTCGAAATAGCGATTTCTCTAGTTAGGTATGCGGTTTAGAGGAATTTAAAAACAAAGAAAGTTCGGTTTTTTTATTGGTTTTGAGTTTTGAGGATATATCAGAATTCAAACTTCAAAAAATAATTTTATACCTATTCTCTAACAAATATTCAAACGAACTTAGATTTTGTTAATGCAAAAATCGTAGATCTTACATTATACCTACCTAGTGTACTTACTTACTTCAATCTTAATACTAAACATCTAGTTGACACCTTTCCTAAGGTACATATTTCTTGGCTTTTGTAAAAAAAATAAAAATAGTTTACTTACACGCAACAATTGATAATGTTTCAGAAGCGGAAAATCATTTACGCATTCAAATATAATTAATACATATTCTTATAAATGTATACAATGTATATGCATGTATAATCTATATATGCAAGACCGATGTGTCGGTCTTGAGTATAAGTATGTAAGAATTTTTATTTTTAATTTTTTTCTTCAAATAAAGACAAAGAAATTATTTTGTCTTTTTTTATATCATTAACTTTTGCAAACATTTCCTCCGACAAGAATTAAAATTTTTTTTGGGTTTTTAGAATATTTTTGTGAAGAAAAAGAAATTTACATAAATACATAAGTAGATACTAAACAAAGCTGCTACCTATGTATAAGTGTTTTGCAATTCTAACCTTTTTAGGCAATTTTAATAGATTTTTATATTTAAAAATGATAATTTACATAAAACTAAAGATCTGTAATTTTTCTGGCTCCTAAATCACATTGTCTGCCTCCACAATAACACATTTGAAAAATGTTACTGCTTAGCAAATGTACTTACATAATAATCGATAGAATGTCCCATATACCTATACAAGTATTAAAGATTTTCCGAGTAATATTTCATAATTTTTCCACATTCAAACTTAATAATTTTTGTTCATTGAAAACAGTAATACTTAGGTCTAAATATTTAAATAATTTTTCATTAATAAAAAAAAATTACGTTTCAAGTTCAGCAACCTTTTTTGGTACAATAATATTTACACAATATACGCCGAAACGAAACAAAAACAAAAAAAAAAAATATATATATACCTACATATGTAGTGTAGAATTGTAGATAATGTAAATAAAAACAAACAAAAAAAAATAACAAAGTTGAGAAAAACCAAAATATACCTATACTTGTAGAAAAAAGAAATTAATTTAGGATTTACATAAAATTTATCTCTTCTTCTAATAATTATCATCATTACGTATCTAGTAAGTACCTACCAACCTACCTACTAAAATTGTGTTCATATTATAGGTAGGTATTTTGATTTTTTGACTTTATATTAGATAGACAGGCCTTAGGTACCTATATATAATTTTATTAAATTACGCACCTTTTGCCATCAGTTCCAGCTATTAAAACAACATCACATAATAAAAAATTTTCTAAATAATTTTTCATTTTTTTTAATAAATTGTCAGCATGCTCAGGACTACGATAGAAATCGTCGGGAGCTGCCTGTGAATTCAGAGACACCAATGAAAAATCTCTTGTCAATGAATCACTGGTTGTTGTTGCAGACTCACGACTAGGGCTATCTTTATTGTTCGACATTTCTTTTATTTTTTTCGTTAATTTTTAATTAATGCGAATATTTTTAGTTTGCGTAGATATTGTTTTTTTTTTTTTACTTGCGTTTTTAAATTAAATTTTCTCTTCCGTTCACTTTTTCTGTTTTCGTTGAACAAAGAACTGAACTTATTTTTTTTTTTTATTTATAAATGTTGTTTCTTTTAAAAAATTTTCAATTATAGGTAGGTTACCTATTATGAATTATGATTTATAGATATATTAATTAAGTATATAGTTTTGTTTTCATATAAACTAGATAGATTATAGATTATAATTTTTTTATTATTATTTTTTTTAATTAGATTGGTAAGTACAAATAAACTAATTCATTTTACTTAAAATTATTTTCCAATTTTATCAATAAATTCAGTAAAATAAAATTTAATTTTCAAATTGATTTTATCTTATAACAAATTACTAATTACTGCACTGATGAACGATCAACTTAAAACTGAATATAAAAATGCAGAAAAATTATTAACTATACTACACACCCGAAAAACTTTCACGTCTTCCTTTCCTTCACCGATCTTTTTTGTTTTAATTTTTTAACTTGGAAAAATCAAAAACACAAAAGAATATTTTTTATATTTTTCTTGTCAATTTTCCTGCACTTCTTCTTTATTTTAATTTTTCTTTTTTTAATTTTTTAATTCTTTTAATTTTAACTTTTTCTAATTTTTGTTGAATTGATTGAAAAAAAAATGTTTTTTCTTTGTTGATTTGTTTTTTTTTATTATTATTTGACACTGGAAGTTTGGAATAAATATATAAATGTAAACATTTAGTAACGCCCTCTATCACATTTCGTTCTCAGCTTGTGCTTTGTAGTTTTCATGTTTGAAGAATACAAAATAGAATGGATGGTCGCAATTGACCATTTCAGTTGGAAATCCAAATGGATTTCCATTAGGCTTGCCAGATAAAAATTTCTAAAAAAACGTACCCACAAAAATTTAAGTGCATAAAAAAGAAAACAAAATATAAGTAAATGTTATATAATTGAATTGCATTTAAAAAAAAAAAAAATTGAATTAAATATAGCACCATTGCAAAATTTTTATTTAATATATGACAGAACCCTTTAAATAAACAAATGGGTAATTTGGCCTTTAAACAAAAACGCTGCATAATATAAACGAGCCAGCAGTATAATATAAACGAAACTGTGTTCGTAATACGAAAATGGTAAATTTATGTTTTCCTTTTTGGGGTATTTATTATCTCATTCGGTTTAAATTACAACAATTTTTAAAAATTTGTTTCAACTTTAAAAATAATCAGTAAAAAACGTACCTTTGGGTACGTTTTCACAAATTTCGGGTTTAACGTACATTCTAATTTTGTAAGCCAAAATAACGTACGGTACGTTTAAATAACGTACACCTGGCAAGCCTAATTTCCATGGAAATTGCAAATGAAAATACTTGGCACGAAAATGATGATTGGTGATGGACAACAAAAAAAATAATGCGTATCAGTCGAATTTCTAATTCTGGCTACTTAAGGAAAGTTTTTAATTAAACTAATAAAAATGTTGAATAAAGTAATTAGACTGAACAAATCAAAAGATATCTCGCGGCCAAAAACACATAAGTCAAAAAATTAAAAAAAATCAGGATTCTGAGATGGATTATAATTGTTTCATTTATTTATGATGCAAAATACGTATAAAGGTGCGAAACTTAGGATTTTCCTGTCATCAAAAACTCCCAAGTGTAAAAAATAAAATTTAACACTTTAAAAAAAAAATTTTAAAATTAAAAAAAAAAAAATCTGCTTAGCAAGAATTAACAAAATAATCTTGTAGATGTCGACTGGAATAGACGAGTGGAGAATAATAATAAAAAAACAAACAAAAAAAACAGCTGATCAGAAAAAAACAAAACAACATTTTTTTCAACATTGAATTGAAGTGAAAATAAACTGTTGGCAAATTAATGCAATTTAATTTATTAAACAGAAAAATTGTAATAAAACTTCTTCGAAATTATTCGACAATGTTTAAAGCAGTTTTTATTGATTTAAGTGGAACCTTACATGTTGAAAATGATCCGACTCCAAACGCAGTCGAAGGTTTAAAAAGGTGAATAAAATGTAGGCAAGTCATATCAAATCAAATTATCAACACCTATTAAAACAGGATTGAATTTTAAGCTGAAGATATAAACTTGCAAAATACTGTCCGTCTACTAAGTACTACTTTTTAACCGGTGAAGATGTTAATTTAGAAACTGACTTTCCAAGTTTATACCTACTAAACAAAATTTCAACAACCACCTATCTAATATACCTACGATGATACCTGTCTAACTAATATTTGTTTATAATTTAGATTAAACAATTATCTTTACAGATTACGAGAGGCAGGATATATAATTAAATTTATCACAAATACAACAAAGGACTCAATGGACACATTATTTTCAAAATTAATAAAAATAGGTTTTGAATTAGAAAAAAAAGAAATATATTCATCTTTGAGTGCAGCTTCATTATATGTTCAGGTTAGTGAATCTTCGAAGAAGTAGTTAAAAGAAATTTTTAAGTTAAGTATGTACCTACTTAATCTTTTTTAGGAAAATAAATTGAATCCATTTTATTTCCTTTCAACAGATGCAAGACAGGACTTTCCACCAGAAACCAACACTAATTACGATTCAGTTGTAATTGGTCTAGCTCCTGATTGTTTCAATTATGACCACATGAACCAAGCTTTCAAGTAGGTATTAGTTTCCATTCAAAAAAGAAACTACATATTTTCATTTTTTATCTGTCCGTCCTTCCCACACTAAAATGCGTATAACTATGAAAGTACTTGTTGAAGTTCGATCGTTTAAATGCCAAAATATGCGTAATATTGTTCAAGCTAAAGAGTAAGATAAATTAATGAAAATAAGAGGAACATAAAAATAGATAAATTAATGTCATTAGAGGAATATAAAAAAATGATCCCGGATTCTGTAGAAGGATTCGAACAGGGATTGAAAATGGATTTCATTGAAAATTGGTAGGTATGGGTAGAAGACGATTGAAAAAAAATAAAAAATCTTTAGCCTTCGATTGTGATGAAAAAATATTTCGATGTAATTTGATATATGGAGATTGACTGATATATGGAGATTGACTGAAAAGTTAAAAAATTTATCCGAAAGTTCTTTTACGATATACTGTTCCATATTTTCAAAGTCTAGTTTCATTTCAAAGATATCGGTTCTTAACTTTTCCTTTGGTTAATTATTGTATTTTTAAGGATCTTGTTGGAAAATGAAAATTATCCATTAATTGGTATTCATCAAGGAAAATATTATAAAAAAAGTGAAAAGGATGGTTTAGTATTGGGGCCAGGTTGCTTTATTAAAGGTCTAGAATATTCGACATCCAGAACAGCAATAACAATTGGAAAGCCAAATAAGTTTGTGAAATTCTATTTTATTCACGTAATTACGAATTTTTTTTTTTATTAATTTTTAATAATTAATTTTTTATTTTAAGATACTTTTTCGAAAAAGCGATTCCTGAAGGCTTGAAACCAGAAGAATGTTGTATGATCGGTGATGTATGAATAAACCTATAATTTTAATCTTGTGTACCTACCATTATTATAGTTATGTTATAACATTTTAGGACATAAATGATGATATTGTCGGAGCTATGAAAACTGGAATGAAAGGAATTTTAGTTAAAACTGGAAAGTATTTGCCTAATATTAAAGGTGAACTAGAACCAACCATCGTATTAGATGATTTTAATACAGCTTCGAAATGGTTAGAGAAACAAAATTAAAATATAGCGTAACATTGAAAAATTATAACTTATATGAGTTATTAAAAACATTATTAGAAAAAGCTTTTCCAGTGTAATATAAAAAAGCAGAAAAAAGGAATTAAACTTGGCTTAGGAATTATTTTTAGCGAAGAAATAAATTTCATATCATAAATTTACCAAAATTATTTGTTGAAACTCGATTCTAAGCTTGCAACCGAAATAAATAATAAATATCGAAGAATAAAATATTAAAACATTTCATACATATAGGTACCTTTTTCTGTTGAGAGAATAAAAAGTTATTTTTGCCATTTCGGAAAAAAACCGACAAAAATTACTCAAGAAATAATTTTTAATTTATAAACGTTTTAATATTTTATTTTAAAATAATTTGGTTAAAAAGCGGCTTTTTTTTGTATGATCCCGATTTGGTTCAAACTTGGGGAGCGGTCCCCAAACGTCGACATCCAAGGGTTTTGGTCGACAAGCCACCGATTCAGAGATACGAACCCCCAAAATTTTCATATGTTAGGTATACTTTATGCAATTTTATGGGGGTTGGACATTTGTCCGCGATTTGTTTTTGTATCGCGGACATAAAAATGACATTTGTCCGCGATTCGAAATGTCTTTTGTCCGCGATAAAAATTAATCGCGGACAAAATTAATCGCGGAAAAATCTGAAAAATCAATCGCGGACAAATGACATTTTGCAAAATGACATTTGTCCGCTAAAAATTAAAAAAATCAATCGCGGACAAATGACATTTTGCAAAATGACATTTGTCCGCTAAAAAAAACTGAAAAATCAATCGCGGACAAATGACATTTTGCAAAATTACATTTGTCCGCTAAAAATTAAAAATTTCAATCGCGGACAAATGACATTTTGCAAAATGACATTTGTCCGCTAAAAATTCGAAAAATCAATCGCGGACAAATGACATTTTGCAAAATGACATTTGTCCGCTAAAGTTAGAAAATTCAATCGCGGACAAATGTCATTTGTCCGTGGCATTTTAGTATATCTACCTACGCCAAATGCATTTTTTTTTCAGGCAACGTTTTTTTGGAGGAGCTGGCCGCCGTCCTTTATTCAGCACACAAACTTTTCAAAATACAATTTTTTTCTTTTTTCGTGATATTTTCAAATCATGTAAAAAAGCCAAAAAACCGATCATAAATTTGATATAATTTTGGCACTAACTTCCTTAAATGTAGTGTAAAATAAAAACTGTCGTGAAGAATACGCAGTGTAAAAACTACCAATCCTTTATAAAAAATGAGTTGCGAGTTGCGTTGTTGTCGGTTAGCGTCGCTCAAACGTCCACTTATTAAGGCGCCGGCTTTGAAGTTTACTCAACTTACTCTTCAACATGCAATGAAAATTGAAACTGAAACAGTCAAAAATTTATCATTTTTTAGTTTCTTTATCGCGGAGTGTATTGAAATTTTATTTTAATCCGGGACGGGTCTGCTGATTATTTTGATTAAATTTTTAATTTTTAATTATTTCTTTTGTTAAAAATTGGCCACTCCTTTAATTAATTTATAAAACAAAAATAAATAAATATATCAATAAATGTTTAAATTGAAAATATACAAAACTTAAATTAAATAAAATAATTTTTATCAAAATTATATTTTATATATTTTTGAAATTTTTCTCAGAATAAAAAAAAAAACATCAATAAAAAAAACATGAAAAGTGAAAAAAAAAATAATTTTTTTTTGTTAAACTTAATTAATCAAAGTGTGAGTCATCCCTAATTAAAAAAGATCAACAGGAAAGAAAATAAAGGGAAAAAAATTGTTTTTGCTTTTTTTAAAACAAAAAAGAAAGAAAAAGAAGTAAAATTTGACATAAAGAAGTATATTTATTGTGTCAAAAACAAAATTAACTTTTTTTTTTTAAAATTTTAAATTCAAAGATTTGAAATAGAGTTTAACTCTTAAAAAAGTTTGGAATTTATGACGAAACTGTCCGTGTCAGACTTGTTTTTTTTTTTAAATTGTGTTAAGCTTGAATTAAACAACGGAGCGGAAAAATTATAGAGATTAAAGAGTCGGTATTCGAGAACGAAATAAGGTTTGTTAAAATCTTATTTTTGGAAGATTGTCATCAAAATCGAAATAAAAAACCGGAAAAGAACTTAAAAAACGTATTATTTTTTATATGAAAATATTCCATTCGTCGCAAAATAATACCTACTTATAATAAAATAAAAAAAATATAAAATCTAAAAAAAAAAAAATGTCGACTTTCACAGGAATTAAAAGCTGGTTCAAATCCAATAATACTAAAAATCAAATTTCAAATATAGGATTGCCAACTGGCTTTAAACAACACGTTCATGTATCAAAAAATCAAATTACTGGTGAAATTGAAGGCCTACCATCGTCATGGGTTCGCCTAATGAATGCCCAAATAACACAAGATGAACAGAATAAAAATCCAGATGCCGTATATCAAGCAGTCAAATATTATAATTATTCAATTAAGAAAAAAGATAATACAGAACCATTTAAACCTTTCATAACCGAGGCGGCTATACACGAGGAATCGAAAGAAATTGATGATTATTTGAATATAAAGGCTGCACATAAATCTCACGATTCACTTGGTGAGTCATTAGATTCAACAAGCGGCTCTTCCGATGATTCATCAAATCGAGAATCATTAAATGAAAATGTTATAAAGCCACCACCTTTGCCATTAAAAAAATCCCAAACATTACCAGCTGGTTGTCAAAAGCCACAAATAATGCCAAAACCAAAATTAGTTAATAATAAGAAAATAACAAGAGGTCTTCAAGATTTAAGAATTATTGAAGAAGCGTCAAATAATCAAAGAAATAACACCGATACATTTATAGTTAAAAAGAATGATGATTTAGAATTGCCAATGCTAGAACAACAACAACAACAACAAGATGATACAACGATATTGAGACGCTCAAAAGAAAAACGATTACAGCGTTCTGATTCAGAAATATATAGTGAACTGAGACAAATATGTAATTTGGATGATGCAGCTGAGCGTTATAAAACCAAATTAGAGGTAGGTAAAGGTGCAAGTGGAATTGTTTTCATTGCAGCTGATATGAAAAATGATACTGATGTTGCCATTAAAACAATTGATTTAAAAAATCAATCATCAAAAGAATTAATTTTAACTGAAATTCGTGTTTTAAAAGATTTTAATCATAAAAATTTGGTGAACTTCTTAGACGCATATCTTTTGGAAGCCGATGAACAATTATGGGTAGTCATGGAATATATGGATGGTGGTCCATTAACAGACGTTGTCACCGAAACAATTATGAAAGAATTACAAATAGCCGCGATTTGTCGTGAAGTACTTTATGCAATTAGTTTTTTACATTCAAAAGGTATTATCCATAGAGACATTAAATCTGATAATGTTTTATTAGGAATGGATGGTTCTGTTAAAGTTACTGATTTTGGTTTTTGTGCAAATATCGAAGGTGACGAAAAACGTCAAACAATGGTAGGTACTCCATATTGGATGGCACCTGAAGTTGTTACACGGAAAAAATATGGTAAAAAAGTTGATATTTGGTCAATTGGTATAATGGCAATAGAAATGATCGAAGGTCAACCGCCTTATTTACATGAGACTCCACTGAGAGCATTATATTTAATAGCAGCAAATGGTAGACCAGATGTTAAAAGTTGGGATAAATTATCATCAAATTTACAAGATTTTCTAGATCGATGTTTACAAGTTGAAGTAGATAAAAGGGCAACAGCTGATGAATTATTGAAACATCCGTTTTTAAACGAATGCAGTAAATTAACGGCATTAGTGCCTAATATTAAAGCAGCCAAGCGTGTTTTAAAAAAACAAATGTGAACATTTATACATACATATATTTTTAATTATGAAAAATTGATGCCTTTATTAAGAAAAAAAAGTTGAGATTATTGTTAAAAAGGATTTTTACTATTCTAAAGCTTTTGTGGAAAAATTAGGTAAATATTTAAACATCTACGTATACTATAAAATCTTTAATATCAAACGCTGATGTTGATTGATTATATTTTTTTTACTTTTAGATAGCTAAGTTAAATTCTCTAATTAACTAATCATTTCAATACATTTTAGTGTTAATATATACTTATACTCCAGGTTGTATTTCATATAGGAAATCTTACTTTCAATTGTAGCCGAGGTTTTATCTACAATATTAATGCAATATTTTTTATTATTTCAATTAAAAACATTATTAAAGTAGGTACCAATATAGCTATGCCAAAAAAAATTAAAAAGCTAACAATAAAAAGATAATTTTTAAAGATACTAAATAAAAATAGAATTAGCTAACCCCTATATACCGTGTACAGTATAATTATCGATAATGTTATCAAAACTGGAAACAAAAAAGTGTGATGTTAAGAACTAAATTAGTACACTTTGTTCTTGCCTTAATTTATGTTTGATTACACTCATAGAATTTGATTGTGAATCCGCGGAAACATAAAAAAAATATTTTTTTTTATACTTTTTTTTTTTTAAAGAAATTTCACGTTTGGTTTACCATCAAAACTTTTTCTATTTTTATTTCAATTTTGTAAAGGATCTATTTCAACCAATTTCACACAAAATTATTTAAACACAAAATTTCACAAACAAAATTAAAGAATAATTAAGTATTTTATGCAATCAAGAGAATGTTTGCTTATTATTATTGTTCATAATTTGTAGGTCTAAAAAATTCTATAAAATTGATAATTTTTATTAAATTGATAAAATTTATATATCAAATTATATAATTGAGTCATAGCGGGATTTCAATAGGAAATTTTTATTCACTATTTTTGTTTTTCTACTTTCTTTATTAGTAAGTAAGTAATTACACGTTTTTCTTTTGCGAAACTTATATTTTTGTCTCGATTTTTGTACAAGTAAGCAAGTAAGTAAAAATGCTCGTTAATTTTTATGTTGATAGAAGTAAGAATCGTTACGAACATAATACACTTAATCCAGTACTTAATATAAGTACTATAGTTATTATACAAAGATATATACTTATTTAATTACTCTTTTGTATTCTGATATAAATTATTTAAATTTAGCCGTGACAATTTTTTGATGAATAAGATTTTGTCTTTGATAATTTTAAGAATTTTTTGATTTTAAAGCATTTTTGATAATGAAATACTCACTTACTTACATTGATTTTCTCAAAATTTGTTTCCATTCAAAAAAAAAAAAAAAAAATCAAATATAATGAAATCAGTTAAATGATGAGTGAAATAGACTAGAAATGCTCGTAGAAATGCTCTACCTTCTTATAATCAAATGGATTGTTATATCAAAAATATGTCTCAGAAATATCAGCCGCCCCAAAAACCCGAACGAGGTTGCGCCAAACATTCTTCTGCAGTATAGGACCACAATAAAATAAAAGTAAAGTAAAAGAATTATTTTTTTCATACAAATTTTTTAATTTAACCGAAAACGAAGTGTGTTGAATGAAATTTTTTTTGTGCTTTATATATACCTAAGTAAGTACATATTATATTTTAAACTTTTATTTGTTGTAAATCATTTTAATTTTCATAGCGAAACATTTTCCAAACCTGACTCCGTGTTATAAATATCAACTCAAAAGTGAAAAACAAGCTCTATAGTAAAAACTACAAAAATTTTGTAAAAGCAATATAAAATGAGTGTATATTCGATACCCCTTAAATTCATTATATATTCATTATTATATAAATACTTATAACTTAAATTTTGGAAAATATATTGTATAGTCGGAGACAAGCAAAGAATTACAAAACATAAGTATTCGGTGAAAAAATTTAAATATTTTGTCAATTTTCACTTAAAGGCCCTTTTATCGAACTGTAGTTTTACCCAGTCGGCTAAATATTATTTTTGAATTTAAATTTATTGTTTATGAAGAAATCCTAAACATTTTTAAATACTTAATCAAATAATTTTAACAATAAAATAAAAGTCAATATAACCAGTTTCAAAAAATAATAAAATAATTTTCACATAAAAAATAAATTTCTCAGAAAAATGATTTTAATTTTATTCTAAATTTAAACTACTTATAACCATATAATACACATATTTAAAGCGAAAAAAGTATTATAACTAAGTAATTTCCGAGGTAATTTCTTACTTACATTAAGTACTTAATTATGAATTTCTGAAGTATAATTTATTTATACATTTTTTTTTTGTTTTTAAGATACAAAATGAAAAATCGAAATGATATCGCACTCTTATTAATATTTAAAGAAAATCATGAACATAAAAAGAAAAATGTAATTATTAATAAATTTAAATTTTGAATACTTATGTATGTAGATTAGTGTTTTATTTTGAAATTAATTTACACATAAAGAAATGGAATTTATATATTCTCTTGTTGCATTATTGTGAAGAACTTTAATTCCTTGTTTTATTTGTCATTTGTACAATCTGAGCATTTGTAAATATTGAAACATTCTGATTTTAATTTTAAGTTGTAAATACTTAATGTATTTAGTGTATAACATACACTCGAACATACATATATTATAATGTGTGTAAATTATTAAGTTAATTATGAAATTATATTTTTTTTATTGAAATATTTTGCATTTAAAAAACTTATATTAAACGGGTGTGAAGTTATCCACGATAGTAGAAATATATGAACGACACGCAATTTAAAGTTTTTTTTCCTGCGAGCTTAATAGATTACTATGTACATTACTACCTAGATAACTACTGTGGATAACTTCACATCTTTTATATTCAAGTAGTTAGTTAGATGTTGTTCTTTTTGGCCCCTATCTTCAATATTCGAAAATTTAATTTGTTGATTCATTATTTTACTTAAACTTGAAGTTGATAAATCCGGGATTTTTTTGAGTCCTAATAAGAAAGTAGTACTTATAGGTAGGTCAACATTATTTTTTCTCTTTGATTGCTTTTAAGTTCTAATTTATAAAAATGAATTACAATTAGATTTTTAGTTGAATAAATATTATTTACGTGCGTAAAACAATAAACCGCGACTTCCATTGTTTTTTTTTTTTTAATTCTAATCTTATTTTTATTTTCGTTTGCTTTTTTTATAAATGTAGAATTTTGTTCGTTTTCCACATTTCAATGTGGGTTAAGAATTTCTTAATCTTGAAACCGGAATCGTAGAATGTCATCATGATGATATACATGCGATTATCTATTTGCACCTCGATTTGCACTTATTTACATTTCCAATAAATCTATTAATACATACTCATTAATACAAGTAAGAAGCTCGAACAAATTTTTTCGAAAGACTAGCCATAGAATTTGGTTTTGTTTCATTCTCGTTTGCAATAGTTCACCGAGTTTGCATCTATTTGAGATTTATGTTATTCATTTATTATAGTTTTTCGTACTAAGTACTAAATTAATAAAGAAATTACTTATACATATATGTATGTATAAAAAAAATGTGGCAAAAAAATTGCAGCAGGAAATACTTATGGATTTTTTTATTTAAAAAAAAAAAAATTGAAATAATTTTTGAAATTTCCTCGCAACTGAATTGTGAGCGGTTCAATTTTTATTTCTCATCAAGAGTTTCATTAATGAATGTTTTCATCACTTCAAAATATATATTTTATCTTTATCGTTGAAATACTTCTATAATAATTTTTCTATTTATTGGTCGTTCAAAAATACTAGATAAGTAATACATTCTAACATTTAAATTCAGAAATAAGCTCAACATGACTTAAATTTCAAAATGATTCAAATATGGTTTAGTGAGTTTACCTTTTGAATGCCTATGCACTACTTACCTAAAGTTATTACTTATTTATAATTTTTCTGTTTAAGTGTTTATTGATATTAATACATAAACAAATTTAGATTATAAATTTACTAACTGGAGATGTCAAAAATAGTTCAAACTTACAAATCTCTTCTCTTTTTTTTAATTCAGTTATTGAAAAAATATTTTCAAGTATCAATATAAATGAATATGATATCATACTTAGTAAAACGAATGAAACTATTGAATGCTTATGCCTAAAAGTCATATTAAAATCAAGATTACAATCATAACAATTGTGACATTAATCCGATGAGTCATAACAGGGAAAAGAAATAATTTCTGGAATAATTACTTTTCTTTTTTAAAAAATTAATTCAGAAAAAGTAACTTTATAAAACTTCTATTCGAAGTTCACTCGAGATTTACAGATTTATTTCAATGCCGCCGATACACGCAAGATGCAACGTAATTGCATAAAAGAACCATAATATTTTCCCTTTGCTATTTTAAAAATAGATCGAGTTACTAGTAAGTATTAGGTTTTTTATTAAAAGAGTATTTCTTTTAATTGCCAAAATTAAATCTTTTTTTTAAGAGTTTGAATTGATAGTGTCACTATCATAAGAACACATCAGATGTTATCGGTATGATATTTGTTTTGCTATGTGTAACCTTTTATTGGTCTTTTTAAATTTTGTTTTTATCTTACTTAGTATATGATTGATTCTGCCTACACAAAAACTTAATAATTTATTCTATACTTAATTTTTAAACACAAACAATTTTGTTTTATGTTTTTTTTCTTAAATGAAATAAATTTTCATGCGATTTTCTAATTAAAATTAAATTCGATAGGAAAGTTCAAAATCCGCATTTATTTATTTTATGACATACAGATGTAATTGATTAATTTACTTAAACTAAAAACATAGAAGTGAAAAAATAACCACATATGGAGTTGCAAATGTATTGCCCTGGTAATAAAGCACTTTTATTTTAAAAATGGTCTAAATTTATTTTCTATTTAAATTTTTTTCCTTTTGTCTCAAAAATTGTTACTTTGATAGTAGAGAGAGACATAATAACCTTAAAACAATTAGTATACTTTGTTCAATCATTTTTATTTGTTTTACTTCAAATTATTAAGAGGTCGAGCATCAAAAATCTTCAGTTTAATATGAAAATAAAATTGTCTAAGTAAGAGTACCTAATATTTTTCTCAAGTATTGTCACTGATAAATGTCAAATAATTTTGCTCAGTCTTCTTAAGCCTGACACTATCACCAAACAATTTAGTAATCTGACTAATTTTTAAAGTATAAATATCACGATAAATACTTAGCAATTGCATAAGTTTTCTAATTTAGGTACTTACAATTACTTTTAAGTTTCATTTACTACTTAAGTTAGAAAAATTATAAATCTTACTAATATTTCTAAGTATTAAATCTAAATTTACTTATTTTTTGTGCTGAAATTTTTCGAACTTCCAAATACAAGTAAAAATATTTCTAAAAGTCTATTTTTGTACCAAATTTCGTCAGATTTGTTGCTACATAAATCATATTTCTCATGTTAAAAGCATCTTTTAATAATAAAATTTGATATCAAATTTAGATAAACCTTGACATAGAGAATATTAACTAGACAGTATATTTTGTACTATTAATTGTATCAATAGTTATTTCCATTCGAATAATAAATTTTTTAATATAAATTTTATAAGTTTTTTGTCTACAACAAAAAAAAAAAAACAAATTTCTTAAGAAATTAAAAAAAAAAATATAAATTGAATTTAAAAATAAATTGATCAATACAACATAAGATATTTTGAAGTATTTTATATGAATTTTTAATGATTAATATTATTGATTTTTGGAATAATTTATGATTTTTCAAATAAGTAAGTTATGTTCAAGAATCGTAAATTTTTTATTATATTTAGTGCCCCCAATTTCGTTGTATTATTAATTATTACCAAGCTTGAAAATAATACTTAATAATAATAAAAAAAAGCTTTCACATCTCAATTAAGACACTCATTTTTTAATTCTAGGAATCTTTTTTCTCTCTTTCATTCAAAGCTAATAATATCTATTTGAATGAACTTTTAAGATACTTGTTGTATAATAATGTTTTTTCTAATATATTTTTTTTTTAAGTCTAATCTTTATGCAAAAATATCTGAATAATATTTAATATAAGTATGTATATGGTTTTTTTTTTTTTCATTATTCAATTATAAAAACTACAATCACAACTATGACTCATGTTATAAATTTTTTTCGTTATGAAAAAATTATAAAATATTATAAAAAAAAAATAATCGTATTTTTCGTCTTCCTTTTACTTCACAACTTCATTGATTTCACTTGTAAAACAAAAAAAAAAGTTATTGTAAAATGCACTGCACTTATATATGTAGCTGCTGAAATGTTATGTGTAAAATTTATATTCAGAAAATATTTTTTTATTGAAAAAAAAAATTATTATTATACACATATAAAAAAAATGCTTCGAAACATATTAAGTAAGTAAAAGTATATTTTATGTTTTATGTATGTCTATCCAATCAATGTTGTCTCGTCTCAAAAAATAATCCATATAAAGTATTTTTTATTTTTGGATTTTTTATGAGACTCTGCTAAAATAGAGATATAGTGTCAGACAACCATTAAATTTCATTTATATACTAACAGACATTTTTGAAATAATAAAAAAAAAAACTTATGGAAAATTAATTTTTGACTAATGAATATTATAATTTTTGCTTGATTAATTTATATCTGAATACTGAACTCGAATTGCTTATAATAAACACAGTTACCTATTGAACTAAGTTTTAAGAATTGATGTTCAGGTTGTTCGGATTTTTTGAACCTTAAATAAGTTCAAGGGTATTATAAAACCTTGTGATTACGCTGTTAAAAAAAGAAAAAAAATACTTGTTGCAATACCTAATAGAATTTAATTTGTAATGAAAAACGTTTATAAATATAATACTTACTACAAATAATAAATTAGATGAAAAATAAAGAAATTAAAAAATTAAAAGCTTCAAATTATGTCCTTTTTTAGTAGTTTAGTTTTTAAATCATATGCATATATTACTTATATACAATTACATACGTATGTATACATATATAAATAGTAAACAATATTTTTAATTTTCATAAAAAGATGGAATTTTATTTTTTATTTTACTAATGTAGGTACTTAAGGATTGTATGACGACATCTTTATTATTGAAATTCCAAAATCCTTTCTTTTTTTTCCTTATTTACAAAATCTTTAATTTCAAAATTTTTATTTTCAAAATCTTTAAGTTTAAACCTCGGTTTAAACACATAATTAAGTACCAAATCGTTACAATTTCGAAAAATACAAAATCGAAAAAATAATATTCTAGGTAAGAACTAGGTACCTACTTAACAAAAATATTCAACTACTTATATTTTATTTCAAATTTTATACACATACATCAAACTAGACTGTTTTAAGTCTTAATACTAATATCCATTGCAATTGAAGGAATAAAAACAACATTTTGTATCTGAATTTTATTTAATTGAAAAAAAATTAAAAAATATTTCAAAATACATTTGTCAGAAACTTAAATCGATTAGGTATATAATACACATATGTATTACATTCAACATTTAATCATACATTTGTCCAAATAATTTTATGGTCGCGGATGAATATTTAATACATAAGGATAAGAGCTACTTACATATTTTATTAAGAAATTTTTAATAAGTGAATATATTTAGTCGAACACAATATCATAATAATAGCTATATAAAAATGCCATGCCTTAGAATCCAACAAACAGTCGGAAAACATTTTTAGATTTTTCAGGATTAAAGGACAAAATTAAAGCGCAATTTGGCGTAAAAAAGAAAATAGTTTATACTATAGCTACTATAGTAACAGATAGAAGATAAAAATTTCGTTTCTTAGAGAAAATAATTAGTACATAAGTAAGTAGGTATGAAAGCCCGGGCAAATTAATAAAAATCTTTAATTTTTTTTATATATTAAAGATAGTAAGGATTTTGTTCTTAAAGATTTTGTATTTAAGAATTTTGTAACTAAATATTTTGTAAGTTTTAAGGAATTTGAAACTAAGGATCTTGTAAAAAAGATGTTGAAACTAAGGAAATCGTGACAAAACTATACTTAATTAATTCTTTATAAAATTTTTTGATTCCTGTTCTAGTTTACTTGTAATGGCCTTTGTAGGTATTTACTTACTTAATTAAAAAAATTCACGTGAAATTAAAATGCACAAACATATTTTTGAATATAAATTTAATTTAACACGCGTCTGAAGGTTCTTTTAAAAAATTTTTTTTTTCGTTAATAATTTTTGTTACACACACCCAGTGGTGTTATCTAAATGTTTTATCAACCGGTACGGATTTTTTTTTATAATTTTATAATTTTTTATAATGTTATAAAAACATTTAATTTTTGTATCTAGTCAAAAATAATCTATTTGCCTCTTAAGTTTAGTTTCTATCTATGGTATTTTGGAAGCTTTCACTGTAGTTCCATAGGCTAAAGTTCGAGAATGTCAGACGACCGGGGGGTAGCACCAGGCTGACATTCAATAATATGTTATTAAGAGCAGCTCCAACTGAGCTTGAATAATTTTTTTTTGAGCAGGTCTACGCTGAGTTTCAACAGTTTCATTTCTGGTTCCAGTTTTACTACATTTTGATGCAGAAATGAACAAAAATCATCCAAAATTTTGTTTTATCTTCATATTTGTATAAATTGGGAAATATCTAATTTTATAAAATTTAAATACATAATAATGTCTTTATGGGAATTACTACTTTACCTCTATTATTTAATATTTCTTAAAAAATAAATATGACAAGAACTTACTTAAATTAATTTACCGTGAATCAGCTTCAGCAAAAAAGCAAACCACGTAGATCAAAATTTACCAATTTTTTCAAATAAAAATCAGTTCTACGCTTCAGTTTAAATTTTAATTTATCTTGGTATACAAATCATTACATTTAATGTGAATGTTGAATTCTAATGTGACTTCGTGAATTAGAAAAATGCGATACCATTTGTGTATTTTGGAAAATAAACTTAAAAATTAAAAACTTGAGCCTATTTCAATATTTTTTTCGAAAAATATACGACAATTTCATATTGAGAAAATAATTTTGATTTAGAAGTTATTTTCATTTTATCAGAGATAACCAACCATTTTCATTGTATTGTCCAAAATCTTATTTAAAGTGAAAGCCCGCATGAAACTCGGGTTATTTTTAATCAAAGAAACTTGCTTTAACAACCGGTACGGAGTTCTTACTATTTTTTAGCAACCGGTACGGCCGTACCGGACCGTACCGGCTAGATAACACCACTGCACACACCTATTGAATGTTTTAAGAAGGTTTTTTTTTTATATTTATACCTCTGAAAATATATTATACTAGTCGAAAAAATTTTGAACCTAATACCTAATAAATTTAAAAATGTTCATGATTCTAATAATTAAATAAAATAGAAGTATATACATATGTACTTAATTTATTTTTGTAACGAATAATTATAGTTAATTAAGATTTCTCATCACATACATAAATTAACATTTTCACTTTCAACTACTTAGGTAACTTTATTTTTATTGAAATTTTTAAATTCGTTGAGAATTTCAATAAAATTATAATTTTATGTAAAATAGTTAACAAATTCTTATTATTAAAGTAATTTGTAGAAATTGGCTTTGCCGAGTTATTAAAATTGATTAAAATATTTCAGCTTTTCTGTACGAAAATTTTTCGATAGGTACATGATTTGATTAACATGTTATAAAAAATATTGACCACTAGTACCTAGGGAGTACAATACCAGGACCTCGGAATATACCTTACGGTATTCAGAAATAAATTTAACAAAAAACTAAAAAAATTGTAATAAAATTACGATACTCAATTTGAAATTCATCTGCACTTTATTTTTGTTTAATACGTTCTTTTACAAGATATAAAAAAACGCATTAAAACAGAGTTGTAAATTAATACACTAATAAAATAGACACGACGACGGTGACGATCACAAGATATTGGAAATTGTGACTATAAATCTTCGAGTTTTTTTATAATTGGGGTTTCGCTATTACGGTATCAAATTTTCATTACCGAAATAATGGTTTTGCATTCCTTACTAGTAGATACCTCATAAATGGTATAATGATGGTATAATGATGACCATTTTGATTTAAAATTCTTTATGCAATTTTTTTTTTTAAATATTTCTACAATCGTTTTTTTTTCCAAAATTTTAGCCCTCAGCTCGAATCCCTAGTCACAATCCCAAGCTGAACTTTTTTCAGGTCACTTCAATCGATTTCTAAGCATAAGCATACACAAATTTTCATGGAAATCTATTTTCAGCACCCAATTTGAATCCTTGGATACTCCCACATAAGTATCCACGTACGGTTAAAATGAATTATTAGTTTACTTGTCGCAAATGACAGAAAGATCTCTCTAATCTAATCAAAAAAGTACCTTCTACTTATTTAGTAGTTATCACATATATTAAGTTTAATATTTGGTTTTCTGTATATAATTTTTAAAGGATTTTGTATCTTGATCTTGAAAAAAGTGTTAAACCGTTAATAAATATTTTATTTAAATTTAATTATTATTCGTATGTATTATTCGCTGAATGATAATTACGATAATAATAAATAAAATACATTAAATATTCACTAAGAACATTATGCTTTTAGTTTCTTGAGTGCATAAAATAATAATTTTTTTTAATGTGTATTAGTTTTCAGGGTCGTTAATGAATACATATGTATGAAACATTATAGGTATAAAAAAATAGTAACGAAAGCATTATAATGACTGTTACATATTCAATTTTTAATACTTAGTTTATATTTTTTGTATCGTTCACACGATTATTTTTTTTTGTTAAATTCAGATAAAATGATTATGAATGTAGTCGTGTTTGATAATAATCTAATTTTCACTTTATTCACAAAAAACAAAATTAATGGAAATTAAGTAGCATTACTAACTATTATATTCTGATTCTGACAAACAAGTTCTAATTAAAAATTTGGTATACACATTTTATACACAATTTTAGTAAAACATTTTTTATATTGTATTTAAAAAATCAAACTAGATTTTTTAATATTTCTCTTTAATTCGCTTTTATTTATAGATTAAATATAAATATAGAATAAATTTTAATAGGAATTCAAAATATTCTATGTACTTAATTTTTGTACTTATGAAAAATATAAAAATATTAGCTTTTAGGTTTTTTTATTAATTAAATATACTTAAGGCCGGTATTCAACTGGAGATAAAATCAACTTTTTCATATAAAATTTTATCTGAGATAAATTTTAGTTGAGTGAATTTAATTTATCGGTACGCAACTGAAGATAAATGGAAATTTATCTGAGTAAAAATTGTATGAAAATTTTTTCACTCAAATAAATTTTATTTCAAAAATTTATCTTGCAAAGAATGTTTTGAACATTCTTTTCAAGATAAATTTTGACATTAGGTCGTGTAAAAAGAATTTGACGTTTGTTGTTTGAAGAAAACAAACAAAAATCAGAAAACTAAAATAATTTTTAAACTGAAATTGGTAAAAAATATTAAAATTAAAATAATAGTTTAATTTAATAAAATAAAATAAAATTGGTAAAATTAATTAAATAAAATGGATGAAAGTTGGGAGGTAAGAAAATTAAAAATAAAATTGTGTAGGTACTACCATTGAGTAATAATATTTATAAGAGGGACAGAATTCATACAAGTAAATTTTTTTCAAAAATTATGACAATATTTTGAATGTATTGAGTAAAACGTTTTAACTCAAATGTGTTTATTCTTAATTTTATTTTATTTTATATTGTATTAAGAATAAACACAATTTGAGTATGAAATTTTATTCAATACATTGAAAATATTGTCATCATTTTTGAGTTATTTGAAAATAAAATTCTGAAATTTACTTGTATGAATTCTGACCCTCTTATAAATATTATTACTCAATGGTACTACATAAGTCAGAAAGTCATGTGTCAATTTTTATCTCACCCAATAATGTTCCTTTTTAAGATAAAATTTATCTTGTACTTTATCTTCAGTTGAATACCCGCCTTTAGTACTAAAATGCAACTAAGTACCATCACAATCAATTATTTTGTTCACATTAAAAATTTTTAAAACTAAAATTTTTTATCAAAACGCAAAAAAACATTTTAATCATAAAATTTCTTTCTTTTTTAGTTGTGAACAATATTGGCTTCTATGAAGAACGAGCAATCGCAACATCCGAGTTTTGATTGAAATTTGACATTAATTCAAAAAATTGATTCTTAATTGAAAATTAAATATTGATAGAAATATTTCAAAAGTTCAGGACTTTTACATACCACGAAAATTTTTGAAGCAAATGTGATTAATTAATGAGTAACAGTAAACTTTTAGAATTATTTTAAATAAGAAACTACATTTATTATTGAATTTGTCAGTATTTGGAAAAAAAATATGTGGAAAAATAAATTAAATTAGAATTCCATTTTTGATATAAAAGAAAGTTAAGCTTATTTTATTTTTAAGAAAAATAACTAACGTATTATTTCGACTCTTTAATGATTAAATAAGATTCTTTATAAGTGATAAATAAAAACAAAAAAATATAAAAAATGAACAAAAATTACAACCAGAAATATTTTTTTACTTACTGAAAAATAAATTCTAAAACATATAACTTTAAATGTTTAAATTATTGTGAAATCTGATAAGAAATTCTCAAACATATTTGAAGAAAATAAGTAACAAGTATTTCAAAATAGATTTTTTACAATATCAATTTGAAATAAGATGATTTTAATTTTTTACAAATCCATCTGAATCATATCAGACATCACATCACGCTACTTATAATAAAATAGTATTGCATTTATTTATTCACTTATATTTCATAAATAAAATAAAGTAATACTTCGTTATTACAATTTTTCTCAATTATGGGGTTAATATTAGTAAAAAGACATTAAAATTTACAGTGAAATATATAAAATTATTAGTACTCTGTTGTTTTAAAATAAGGTGTATTTTTGATAAAACAAGAACAACAATAATGGGCATTTATTAAACGGAACTTATGCATAATTTATTGGAGAAAATAATTTATATAAAACAAAAAAACTTATCAAAAAAAACCACCATTTATTTCTTATACTGACCAAATAATCAAGATGGCCATATCGTTGAGGTTGTAATAAATGTCGCATTATAAGTTACTTTTAGGTGCCTAAAAAACTACAATAATCATAATATAATCACTTTATATTTTCAATCTAAAAATATCAATAACAATTTGTGTAATCTAATCTACTTTTTTTTATAACAATAAAATTGATAAATTTTTTTTTTTTTTTCAAAAAACCATGCCAAATTGTCAGTATATTTTTATAATTAATAAAATTATCGACTTAGGAATAATTAAAAACAAGGAAATAATAAGAATTTGTATTCAACAAAACGATTTTCAATTTGCAGTAAATTATTTCCTTTTATTTTTGTAAATTAATTTAATTAAGCTTTAAAACTACATTATAAAATATTATGTAGAGTTACAAATGAATTTAATGAACAGATTTTATAACTATAAAAAATAAACGCATTAATATTGATGGATATTCAAAATATTTTAGTACGAATGTCCAAAATTTTCTTCCAAAATGTAAAATTTTATTTTGAATCTAGGAATAATTTTTTGATAAATAACTAATACATATACCATAATATAAATTAGTAATTTTAATTTCTAATATGATAGGATAATTCATGACTCAAATGTTGTAGTTACTTTATTTTAATAAAGAAGACATTAATTTATTATGGTACAATAAGCACAAAATAAATGTTAAATAAAATTATAAAATAACAATAGGTTTATGTCATTAATTTGTCGTTTAACGAAATAGAAAAGTATTTACAAAATGTTTATTTTCAACTGGGAAAGGAGTATGAATAACCGAAAATGTTATTAAAACTGTCTAATGAACGTTTAGCATACATTTCATGCATATTTATATCTTTCGTACGAAACAACCAAAAATTCTCGATTTTATATAGTTATTTTTAATTAGATATCCATTCCAAAAAAACAAGATTATTAAAATTTATATCTTCGTCATTTTTATTTTTTGAGATAAATACATTAATCCTATTGCTATCAAGTTTAAATTGAAAAAAGGCATTAAGTATAACGAATTTCTTCTGATAAATTGAACATAATGGTTGAAAATATAATAACGAGAAAGTTTTTTCATTTTGCAATAACTTAGATTTTTATCTAATTGATTTTACATTTATTCTTTTAAAACTGGAACAGTTATCAATTTGACATTTTTAATTTATTTAATTAACTTGCAATATTATAAAATAAGATTCATATTGATAATAAATATTGTAATTTTTTACAAAGTATTAGGAATATTATAATTTTTGTACACCAATATAATAATAATAAATAAAGTATATTTAAAACGAATTTTAATTATAAATATTGATATCAGAGAAAATATTATAAATGTCTACTCCTAAAGAGTTAATTATGAAGCGAAAAAAAAATTAAAAATCACTTAGAACGCAATATATGTAATTAATATTCTTTTCGATGACATTATAATTATGTATTCTAAATTAATTAAAAATTTATACCTACATTGTAAAAAATAATAATTTTAATGACATTATTTAATTTTTCTTTTGGAAAATATTTTTTATGCTTAGCAACAATTTATATCACCAATCTTAGTTTTTAAGTATAAAAATCTTTTAAATTAAATTTTTTGTGTGTCATTTTGTTTTTTATTTTATCGAAAAATGTATAATTTTATCATGTAAATAAAATTATTATTAAAATTTTTATAAAATTCTTTAATTTATTGTTATTTGTTACAATTATATCCATTATAAGCAAAAATTTGAGGAATCGTAAATTTTTTTAACAATTTTATTAATTTTGATTTTGGGAAAAATTACTGAATAAAGATTTTTTATTAAAATCAAAACCAGTCAATCTAAACTTCAATTTAAAATAAATTACAATACTTAAGTAAGTAAAAAAGAATATACGTCAATTCTATTTGTCTTTTATAATAATTGTTTGAATATTGATTTCATTATTCATTTATAAATGAATATTTTTGAGAATATATTGATGCTCAAAAAACCTAGTTTTTATACCACTTTTATTAAATTATTGATGCACCGAAAAGTTGAATGAAGTGAGAATCAAAAAAAAAAAAGGATTGAAAAACATTTTTTTCTATTAAAAAGAACTTTATTAAAATTTAATCAACTATCGATAAATTACCATACATCTTCTCGGTATTTCAATTCTCTTTTAAGTTGATTAATTAAAGTTTTTCCTTCTTCTAATTCTATTTTATTTACTTCTATTAGACAATTTAATATACAATCTTCAATACTTTTTGATATTTTAGCACCATCGGCACACACATAGATTAAAGTATCTTTGTCCATTAAAAGCTTTATAAAGTTCTCTTTATTATCTATTATTGCATCTTGAACGTATTTCCATTTGAATTCTCTACATTGTGATAATGCAACAAAATATTCTGTTAAAATACCATTATTCCTGAATTTTTCAAATTCATTTTTATATATTGAATTTTCCAAGCATTTGGATCCATGATAAAGCCATGTTTGTTTATCAGATACATCGAGTGTTGCCTTATATTGAAGAAATCCTAAAAAAGGTGAAATTGCACACCCAACACCGATAAGAATAACATTCTTATTAGCTTCTTCGCAACCAAACCGAAATTTACTTGCATCACGCATATACAAATTAATACAAATTCTTTGTTTATCTATTAATTTTTCAGTCATGTTCTTTAAAAAATTTGTTGTAAGGCCAGGATTTTCTTTTAAAATTGAAAAGCATATTTTCAATTCATTGTTACCATTTTGGCTATTAGCTATTGAATAAGGCCGTGGCAAATTCCTTGGAAGATTTTCTATTAAAATTTCTAGAGAAGGGCAGCAGCTCGGGCATAGTTTTAATATATCTAAAAATGTTAATGATTGCTCCAAGAAAAGTTTATTATATAATTTTGATCCTTCTTTTGAGCACAGAGTGTTTAAAAAATTTTGTTCATCAATATCTTTACAGTACAGTTGTAAACTTCGAATGAATAATTTTTTTGGAATTGTGTTTATGTTTAAATAATGTGTTAATAACTGCCGAGGTGATAATTTTAATGGTAGATATGGTGGGATTTTAGCTCCTTTTTTTGCTGTCATCGGAAGTATTGAAATTTTTATGACATTATCAGCTTTGCAACATAATTCTAGTTTTTCTAATAAAAAATTAACATTTTCAATTTGGTTTTCTGGTAAAATTGCAAGCGTGTCACCCGGCAAAGAATTTATTTCCTTATCCTAAAACGAAAGAATTTAATTTTTTTTTATTCTTCTGAAATTTTCAAGGTTTATGTTTGAGTTAGTACAAATTAATTTTTTAAGGCAATTATAATTTATTGTCCCATAATTTCCTTTGAATTTCCTGTACTCTTTGGCTCATGCATATCATACCTATTACATAGGTATATCTATTTAATTAGAATCTAGAATATCCATTCGGCACATACATAATCTGAAATGTATGTAGGTACGAGCAAAATAATTGATTAATTACCGTAATATCAAATGTGATCTCTATAATTTCTTTTAAGTTTTCATGTTTTGACAAAATTTTTGCAGATTTTATTGGAATCTTTTGAATTTTATTTCGACAAAATGGTAATGGAATTTTCCAAGAATCAATTTGATCTAGTAATGACTCATTCTAAAAAAAAAAAAAAATGGTTTATTAAATATAATCAACATTTCAATTTTCAGATGAAGCTGTAAAGTACACTTACCTGTGCTATTTCATTGGTTATTTCAACTTTCAAATAACGTGGTTGATAAGATGGTAATGTGACTTTCTCTAAGCTGACTGCCTTTAAATTTAATTCCGAAATATTTTCCACCACCACCATCCTTTATTTTTTTTATAATAACAAAAAATTAAACAAAGCAGCAGCAGCTACAAAATCACAGGCACGTTACAATGACAAACTACGTTCACGTAAGTCGAATGACGAATCACAATCAAAAATCAACCATTCAATGATTTAAATGATTTAGTCATTTAATCATTGCAGTGCTGTGTCAAAAAAGAAAAAACAAAAAAATTATTTGATTATTCTTGGAAAAGGTCCAAATAAAAGATTCCTATTTAGGTACAAACAAAAAACTAAAAATGTTTGAAAAAAAAAAAAAAAAATGAATGTTAAAATCAATTAGGTATATTAAACAAATTGTGTGGCAAGTGATTGAATATCTAGAGCAGAGATTCCCAACCTGGGGTCCATGGACCCCTTGGGGGTACGTTAACCAATTCTGAGAGGTACGTGGAACTGTTCGTATTGAAAAAAATATATGTATATCCTTACACATAATTTACAAATAATTTCAAAATCTAATTTTCTTGCCAAAATTTTGTGAATTGTGTATAATTGTGTATATTTTAAATAAGTATATTAAAACTCATAACGAAATCTTCAAAAAAAAATTTTGATGGTATCATTCCTCCAACTTTTAATGTCGATAATTGGATTAGAAACGCCTTCACAATTTCATTAGACAAGATTGTTGACACTGATACTGATAACGCAAAAGATGAAGACTTGAGAAATAACATGAAAACTCGCAGTGATTTTGAAACAATGATGCTGGATCAATTTTGGTGCTAACAGAGCGAGGCGTATCTAATCACAACGTGCGTTAAAATTTTTTATTCCGTTTGTTATAACCTGTATGAACTCTTTTTTAGGGGTACGTAAAGATTCAAATCATTATCAAGGGGTACAAATATTTCAAAAGGTTGGGAACCATTGATCTAGAGAATCCAAGAGATGAGGTTTTTTAGCAAAATTTTTTGATTCCCAATAGTATTGAATGTTTTGTCTCTGAAACGAAGAGTTTTAATACGCTCGCATTTGCAATATTAATTGGTTAACCGGAATCGCATGTAGTAATTTCTCGATCAAATTTTCTTCGTTTGGGAACTTATAAAACATGTTCTCAGATTGTCTGTTTTATCAGCTAGAGTCTTTCTTAAATTAGTATTATAACCAGGCCAGGAATACAAAATTTTCTTATCATTGTTTTCTTGAAATTAATAAAATTTGAATGAAAAAAAAGCCAATTAAGATTTTGTAAATTTCATGGCTAAAGTGCAGATGACGTGAACCACTCAGAATGGGCTGAAACTTGGTGGGGGGCTAGAGACGGTGTCCAAACCCTTAAAACTGAAATCAGTTCTTGAGGTTCGGGTCCCGTTTCGGAGATAAGGCCAGGCCCCCCAAAGTTTTCATACATTTTGTATGGGAAATTTTTTTTTTTTTGCTCGAGTTGCCCCATTTTTTAGTAGAGAGTATAGGGGGTATCCCAGACCGAGAATCCCACTGACCGACCACCAGACCACCCGCCCGCCACAAATCCCATTGACCAATCACCAGACCGACCGCCCGCCGCCCCCCATCCCCCCTCTCGTTCTGGGATACCCCTTTATCATTTTCCAAAAAAATGGGGGCAAATCGGTCCCAAAAAAAAAAATTTCCATACAAAAATGTATGAAAACTTTGGGGGGCCCTATCTCCGAAACGGGGCCCGAGCCCCAAGAACTGATTTCAGTTTTGGGGGTTTGGGCACCGCCTCTACCCCCCCCACCAAGTTTCAGCCAATTCTGAGTGGTTCACGTCATCTGCACTTACGCCAATTTCATTTCAAAAAACAAATAAAGTACATACCTATGTACAAAAAAAAATGTATTTACTATAAGAATGAATAAATACCTACCTTAAACAACGACTCCATAAAAAGTTTACTATTGTTCGATTAAATTTCCAGAAAATTTAAAATTTATTATGACAAGGATAAAGACAAGGACTTGCTTATTTGTCTAAAAAAAATATTGCATATTCTTTCAAAACTAATTAAAAATAAAATACTTACTTGTAATAATTCAACGATTTTATTTAATAATACAATTTTATAGATTTATTCGTAAACCTACAATTTTTTTAACATTTTTCTATAGAAATTTAAAAAAATCGTTTTGACAGATACTTCTTAAAGCTGAGTTTACACGCTCATGCAGTTGATTTGCGCAAATTGAGTTGATTAATCAAATTTGGGCAAGTAATCGTTGTATATAAACGAAAGCATGAAGTTTGATCGGGTTGAAACAGAGTTTAGTTTTTTTTTATAGTGAACATTAATTACGCATTAGAAAATATGAATATGATTTGATTGAACAATACGATGTGCATTTATTTTCCTTCTTGCATTTCTATGTGCAAAGTTCCAAAATAGAAACAAAAAATGGTTTGTTGTTATGAGATCGTCACCTTTCAGTTAAAGCAAGAACCACTGCAGAATCTGAAAATATAACCAATGGGTTACTCTTAAAACGTAAAACCACTCTGGTTCTTTCTATAAAAAATTCAGAAAATGTTGAACCACTGCATTCATTACTCTCATGTCCTCAGCTGTTCTTGCGCCCATCAAATATTCTTTCTCACACACTATTACACGCAGTTGTCAATTCATCAGTCATTCAATTCAATCAAATAAAATAGTATAATAAATAGTACCTACCTACCTAGTAAAAAAAAAACTAAAAAGAAAATATTTTATTTTCAAATGAAAAATGATAAAATTGAAATTAAATAAATTTAAAAATTTAATAAAATAAATTAAAATTTTTAAATTACAAACCAATAAAACTATATTGAGCTTAAACATTTTATTTTAGAAATTTTTGCAAATGACATCAAAATTTAGGTAAGAAAATTATAAAGAATTAAATGCTACTTATACACCTTATTACCTACACACTACACTACACTTACTATAATTTTTCTTTAAATTTTTATAGTGGGAGGAAAAAGAATTTTATCAATGAAAAATTAAAAAATTTCTATTGTAAAGATTCTAATTTATAAAAAAAAAAATTAGCTTTTAACTAATTTGTTGTTTATTTTTAGCGATGTTGACGAATATGGCTTTAAGAGGGACGGAGACAAATTTGATTATCAAATGTACGAAAAATTTATGTCAAATTATTTGAAAATTCTTGCAAAACGTCGATCTCGATGGGAAACTTTGGTTCAAAAAAATGTCGATTTCACAAATTCTCGGAATCCTATATTGAAACGTTTTGTCCGAAAAGGTATACCTGGCCCATATCGTGCTGAAATTTGGATGAAAACTTCAGGTGCTGACGCTTTACGCAAACGATCACCTGATTTGTATCAAAATTTATTACGGGGACATTTCGATAAAGATATTGGTAAGCAAAGTTAGTAGGTCTGTATATCTATAACTTAGATAGGTAGGTAAGTAAATTTTTTTTGTTTTTGGAGAAATTATTTTAGTTTCTAGGTACATATCTATGTAGGTAATTAGATTGATGTAGTATAAAGGAAAAGTGTACGAGAAAATTTAATTGTAATAAAAATATTAAATTTTATAAAATAATCATTTCAAGCATTTAAATTATATTCGATATTCAATTACAATAATGAAATTTTTATTAATTTAAAATAAACCAAATTATAATAAACTGTTTTATTTTTAGGTGATTCCATTTTAATCGATATTCCAAGAACATTTCCAGATAATATTTATTTTGAAACAAAAAAGCAAAGATTATTCAATGTTTTAATGTGTTATGCTCATCATAATCGTGAAGTTGGCTATTGTCAAGGCTTAAATTATATTGGAGGTAAATGTTATTTAATTTTAGTGATCAATTTGTTTTAACCTGTGCATTGCATTATAATTGATTTTATGCTAAAAAAGTTATTAAGTAGCAGTTGAAAACTATTCCTATTAAGATCGAATCAATTTAAAGTCAATTCCATTCATTTCCATTTTTCACATTGTAATCATTTCGTGTTATTATATTTTTTTTTATTATTTTTTTACCTAGTTCGAAAACAAAACACAAACTTTTATATCCGGTTAATTTTCTGGTTTTAGTTTTGCGAAAATTATTATTTTTTCTTATCGTTGGTTATATATAACTATTCTGTAATATATTTATGTTGAGGATTTGAAGAAAAAAATATCTAATCATATTTATACATTATTTGTTTATTTTGTTTTTAGTATTTTTTTTTGTTTTAGTTTTTAAACCTCTCCTGTCATGTACCTTATTGCTTTCCAAATAAAAAGTTATCATTATAAATTCTTATAAATTTTATTATTTACATTTACTTATTTTCATATAATATTTAAATTAAAATTTTAGGACTATTACTCATTGTCACAGAAGATGAAGAAATATCATTTTGGCTTTTAAAGCACATTTGTGAAAATATTATTCCACAATATCATACAAAAAATATGGCAAATTTATTGAGAGATTTGGCAGTTTTCAAGCAGCTGCTGATTAGAAGAATACCTGAAGTTAATAGACATATTGAAAATTTAAGTAAGTTTGATTAATTCAATTTGTTGCTCTTGTAGCTAAATTGTTTTTCTTTAAATACTTACTTGTAGTCTTATCGAATGATTAATAATTTTGCAAATTCCTTAAATTAATTTAATTAGTAAGTTGTATGACAAGCTTCTATAGACCTTAAATTAAAAATTTTATTGTTACATTACGATATTCTCACTTCTAATTTTCTAATTTTAGATTTACCTTATGCTGTGATAGCAAGTAAATGGTTTATTTGTATATTTGCGGAAGTTCTGCCGGTGGAAACAGTTTTAAGAATTTGGGATTGTATTTTTTTGGAAGGTTACAAAGTAAGTTTGAAATTAAAAATATGATGTTAAAAAAAAATTTGAGGAAGAAAATGCAAAATGTTAAATCTTTCTTACATTATCTTTCATATAAGCCATCGAAATCTTTTCAAATGTTGGCAAGTTGGAAATTTTTGTCCTTGACTTTTTAAATATTTTTAAGTAATTGTAATAGTTACAGTATTACTAGAGTTAGTCATATTTTTATAAGTCAATCAAAATGCAAAACAATGAAAAGAACGATGGGTAGATATATTATTTTATACATTCATGTGATTATATTTTTAAACCTTGCTCTTAGATATAATGAATATTTCTGGTTCTATTTCTTAGGTTTTGTTTCGTGCTGCATTAGCAATTTTTATTACCCACAAGACGCACATTGTGAAAGCTGACGAAATTAGTAAGTTAGCAAATTTATTTCGTGACGAAATACCAAATGATAGCATTGTAACAGATTGTCACACATTTCTTGAAACTATGTTTAAAATAAAACTAAAACGATCTGAAATAGAAAATTTGAGAAAAAAATGTGTTGGTATTAATAACACCTAAATTTCTTCTTTCTTAATTTTAAAGAAAAAAAAAATTATAGCACAAAAGATAAGAAATTGAACAAAAATAAATAATTATTTTATTTTTAAGTTATATATATATATTAAAGTGTTGTTGTTGAAATTTAGTAAAATAAATTGTAAGAAAACTAATTATAATATAATAAATAATCCAAAATTGTTATAAATAAGCCCGACGACCTTAGCATCGTATGATTGATTTTTTTTACTTTAATTAAGCCTAGAGCCGCAGCTAAATTAGTTAAAAGTTTAGTCAGGGTTTTTGCAACTGTAATTTCAATATTGTTGAAAATAGAGCAGTACTAACAATTATTTGAAAACAAAAATGTAATATTAATATAACAGAATATTCCAATCTGTTAAAAATATTAAAATTTGATTTAATTTAATTAAAAATTGATAAAATGCATTTGTTTGATGAGAATATAATTTACCTACACCTTTTATTTTTTTAATTTTATTTTTATATTTACGCTATCTTGAAACAATCTTGATTTTTTCCGTAATATAATAATTTTCGAAAAATTATTCATTTTTAAAAACAAGAAATTTTCATTTTCAAATAATATTTTTATGAAAATGCAATTACATAATTGATTTCGCGGTAAACTGGGTACCACAAAACAATTTTGTATTTTAAATTTTTTGATTTTATTTATCGCATGTTCCTTGATGCATCTGTCTAAATTTAAAATTCTCAATACTAATTACTTATGTTTAAGTATAATAAAATAAATATTTGTTATCGAGTAAATTTAACTTAAAATCGTACAAATGTCTCAAATTCATTGAAAGTCAATGAGCTAAAAAAAGGCCATTGTATTGTGAATTTTGATATAAAAAATATTAAATAATAATTTATTTCACCAAAACCCAAAATTTTAATACGAATTATTTTTAAGATAAATTTTATTTATTTTTTTTATTAGTATATAAATGAGTCGTGGAGAAACGATTAAGTTTTATTTAGATAGATTTGCATGTAAGATAGTTTTATTTTTCATAAGCATTAATAGGTACATATTAAATAAATATTAATTTAAGCAATTGTTACTATGGTATGGTACAATATTTTCCATCATCATTTGTAAGCCATAAACTTATTATGTAATTTTTTTTTTCAAAAAGTGTTACTTAAAACTACTAAAATAAAAAAAGATGTTTTTATGAACGTGATGAGGCATCAAAACCAAAAATATTGATTAAATATTTCTAGTAATGATTATTTTATTTTCGAGAAAGGTGACTTTCGTATGCATAAGCGATACTGACGAGTTTGTCATGTACCAAATGAAATTATGAAATGATTATAAATCAATTTTTTTTTTACCAAATGACAAAATTTATTATTAATTACTTAATTAATAAATTATTATTTGTTGATTTAAAATATAATCCTTAATTAATGTAATGTATATTAAATAAATTGAAATTAGTTGAATTTGAAATGTGAAAAATTGTAAATGTAGATTTCCATATATTTTTTAATGAAATTATTTGCATTTGAAAAAAATAATTAAAAAGTAAAGTAATCTAATGCTAAAACTAAAATTAACATAATATCTTGTGATAGCAGTGATAATCTTAGTAGATGTTCCTAAGTTACTTAATAAAAATAAGTAACTGCATTGATAGTTATGCATGCATAATCATAAAGTATTTCAAGTAAATTTGAATTCAATTGCTCTGAGAAAGAAATTCGACTTGTTAGTGTGCATCTTATGATTTTGTTCGGGCTCGTTTATGTTATAAATCATATCAACATAATAAAATGTGCTTCAAAAAAATAAATTATATCTTTGAAGTTTTAGTTTACTAGTTTTCTTCACTGTTTTCACAGATAATTTTAAACAAATTGTTAGAGAAAATTTTGGAATAAAAAATTGCCAAGAATAAATTTAAGTAGTGTAGTTGTTTCTTTGTTAAAAATTATTTATGTTAATTATTTTATAATTAGATATGATTATGGCTCTGAAAAAAAAAAAATAAATGTATGTATATAAATAGGTTGCGTTTAATCACAGAGAAATATAATATTCTACATTTCTCTGTGATTTAATATAATAGAAAACTATGATCAAGGAATTTAAATTACGCAATATGCACTTTTAAATTGAGCATTTAAGTTTTGGTGATGCCGTTTGGTTTTTGCAGGAATTTATTTACCGTCCAAATATTTGATTATTATTCTTAATACAATAACCTTTAACGTGGCTCTAATTTAGTAATTTTTTTAATTTAAAAATACAGTTCTAATTAGTTTTTATAATAATGTTGATGACCCTATTTTGTCGTTATAATAAACTCAATTATTTTTTTTATAACTCGAGAAAATATCTTTTTATAATTTTTTTTAATACATATAAAAAAGAAACATCTATTTTAAAATCATAACCTTCATATTGTATAAGATATTCATTCTCAATTCTGTAAATAAGCTAATGACCGATATATCACATGATAAACCAACATCAATTATTAGAACGGATATAACAATTTAGGTTTTTGCATTCAAAAATATTGAATTTTACCTTACATAACAGATAGTCACAAAACTATCATTAGAACTTTTTGCCGCGTAGCAATAGTCGAAATTTTCATAATAGAAGGTATTTTGGGCGCAGTGAAATAAGGCCGCGGGAAATAAGGCCGCGATAGGTTTTTTGTTGCGGTCTTATTTCATTTTGAAAAATGAAATAAGGCCGCGAAAAAATCCTCGCGGTCTTATTTCATTTTGAAAAATGAAATAAGACCGCATAAAATTCCTCGCGGCCTTATTTCGTTTTGAAAAATGAAATAAGACCGCGACAAAAAAAAAAATTAATCGGAGGGCTAATTTCATTTTGAAAAATGAAATAAGGCCGCGAGGATTTTTTCGCGGCCTTATTTCATTTTGAAAAACGAAATAAGGCCGCGTAATCTTGTGAGGTGAGCACACAGGGCAGGGGGCAGCAGGGCGGCGGGCGGGCGGTTGGTCAGTGGGATTTGCGGCTAGCGCCGCAAATCCCACTGACCAACCGCCCGCCCGCCGCCCTGCTGCCCCCTGCCCTGTGTGCTCACCTCACAAGATTACGCGGCCTTATTTCGTTTATAAAAATGAAATTAGCCCTCCGAATAATTGTTTTTTTTTTGTCGCGGCCTTATTTCATTTTTCAAAACGAAATAAGGCCGCGAGGAATTTTTTGCGGTCTTATTTCATTTTTCAAAATGAAATAAGACCGCGAGGATTTTTTCGCGGCCTTATTTCATTTTGAAAAACGAAATAAGGCCGCGAAAAAATCTTCGCGGCCTTATTTCATTTTTCAAAATGAAATAAGACCGCAACAAAAAAACGTCGCGGCCTTATTTCCTGCGGCCTTATTTCCATCCCCCGGTATTTTGCTATCCTTTTAAGGTCTGGAGAAGTACACAATAAGTTGAGCAAATGTAGAGATATTTCATAATGAAAATTTGTTTACATTAGTATTATTGGATAAAAATTAGGTTTGACACAATATCAATATTGTTGTGTCCAGGAACAATAAATATATTATCATTCTGTATTATTGGTTTTTGTACTACCTCTCAAATATTTATTTTTTAATCACAAACTTTTAAAAACTATTTACGTTTTTCTTAACATAACTCTAAAAGTAATTAAGTAATATTTAAGTTTTATTAATTTTTTTATTTTATTTTATTTGTATTTTTTCATTACGAGGTTTATTTATAAAAAATGTTAAATCAATTTTACTTACTACTTTGTAAAAAATAAAAATCTTTAACAAAATAAGCTTAAAAAAGAAAAGGAATTTTTGGCTTTCAATTTGATTGAAGTTAAATTTTGTAGATAATTATTTTAACTTTTAAATCATAAAAAAAACTCCACATAGAAATAAATGTGTTCATTCTGAAAATTATTATAAAAAAAAAACAAAAATATATATTTTAAATTAAATTTAATTTGTTTTATTTAACAATTCTTGTGTAGGGAAACCGTTATCAGGTGTTATTCTAATTAAAAAAATTGTTAATTTTAATTTTCAAAAAATTAATTTTCATTGAAATTTTTGATTCATTTTTCGTAAATTGAAGAAAAATTAAAATGGGCTTTATAAAGTGTTTTTCATAAAAAATTTATATTGCTGGGTTTAAGTAAGAGATCAAATTTTTGGAGTTAGAGGTAGAAATTTATCGAAAAGATTTTTCTTCATTTTCGAACTTTAAACCATTTGGTAAATGTGCCACGATAAATTCTATCCATAAAATTAAGAAAAAAAACTATAAATACACATCTTTCAAATGTTTAGAATGATCTCTGTTGAACAATTTTATTCTACTCAAACGATTTCCAGTTTCAAATAAATATTTATAAAATCAGTTAGTTAACACTAACTGAAGATTTGTATTTGTTCTAAGCATAATAAATATAGAGTACACTACACTACAGTCATAGTAAATAATTAGTATGTACAATGTAAAATTATAGAATTGATAGAATATATTTCGATTTTAATAATTCTTTGTTTGTAATTATTATAATAATAAATTGATTTCACATTTAAATACATAATATTCTAAATACATAAATAAGTTATTAAATTAAATAAATTTAAAAGAAAGGAAGACAAAAATATTTTAATTTTACAATCTATGAATTTACACAAATTTTGAATTTACAATCTATGAATTTACACAAATTTTGATTTTACAGAGATCCACAATTGGGCCCGCATGGATCTGAGCTTAAAGCTAATGATGTAAGCAAAGTTCTACGACCCGGATGAACTCCTAAATTCTCCCAATTTATCCATGAAAGTCGTGCAGTTAAATCTGGTCGAGAGCACAAATGTTATAAAATAGTTAGTAAAAAACAATAATAAAGTTAAAATATTTGTTATTTTGATTAAAAAAAATTGTGATTTTAACTTACCACTTGTATTCCAATGAGCACGATCAGCTTTAATTTCTCCTCTTAAACATTTTTCAACATATGTTAATGGATCATAATCAGCTTCCAACACTTCTCTCAATAGAGCTATGTAAGCGATTGCCAGTCTCAATGTGTCGATTTTGCTTAATCGTTTCTCATAAGGAAAAGTTGGTACATGTACACGTAACTCATCGAATGCTGAATTTATGCTACTGCAAAATCATTTAAAATATTTTCGATAAGCAACGTAGGCTCAATAAAAAAATTTAATAATAATAAAGAATTGAAAAAAATTACGCTTTTAAATCTTATCGCATAATTATTATGGATCATGTTTTCTAAATCATAGTTGGTCTCTTTTTTATATCAGTGAAATATTGAATGGCAAATGAATAATAAAAAAAATAGGAACCTTTACATATATCTCTTATATTGGAAACTTGAATTCAGGTTTTATTTTTAGACTTGACAGTCCTTTTACATGGATTTATAGGAATTTCTTCAACTCAACTTACTTTTCATACTTGAGAAGTGGAAAGGAATTGAAAAAAAAGTAGGTGCGAACAAGGTAATAAATTCATATTATATTTTTGTTGAGAAATGTTAGTTTTCATTCTCATGCTCTTTTCAATTAGACTCAAGAATTTATTTTAGGTTTAGAATTTTAATTTTTTTACATTTTTTTATAATTGATTCATACAAGCGCGAGTGATTATTTGATTTTTAGATTATTTTTTTCAATCATATAATTAAATATCTTATACTTTTAATATGTATAAGGTGTTTTCTAAATTTATTAGAAAGCATAAGATAAAATACCCTGTAGGAGCGGACCTCTGGATTCGTTTCCGTTCGCGAACATTTCCTTGTTGTTGCCGTTGAATTTTGTATGGAGCTGTTCCAGTGTAATTTGGTACGTTTGGTACGTTTAAACTTGGTGTTGATGAATCAAGACATTCTAAAATGATAAAAGTTCAAAATACTAATTAAATTATATTTGGTACATGTTTGTGGCGATGCTGTGGCTCTTTCTTTTTTTTTGTCACATGTGTGAAATTTATATAAAATGTGGGTATATAAAAACCGTTTGTAATTAAATGGTACGGTTGGGTCAAAATTTCAAATTAATCGGTGAAATACTTTCCGAGATCCTAGAGTAAGAACAAACAGACATTTACATTTTTATAGATAGATAGAAGACAGATTATGATTTGATCAGAATTATAATTATAAAGGCGTATTATGGCGACACCCACAATTGGGTGGAGTTAAAATTAATATTTATAAAAAATACAATTAATTTTTCATATTATTTGCAACGCGTAAGTTTGAGATAGTATTAAAAATCAATTTATGATTGAAATGGATTATATGCAGATATTAGCTTGTCATGCTGATAAAATTGTTAGTTATATTATTCTTAAATATTAATTTCGGAATAATTATTTCCTTATTATTATTATTATCACTTATAAGTTTGTCTGATTCTGCTCTATATTGCAAAATGCTAATTCGCGATGCTATTATTTACATAGCCGATACTTCAATCTTGTCGTTTCGTATTTTTTTCTGAATTCTGTAATATATCTACTGAACATACTACATAAATATTAGACCAGTTCTAAATTCGTATTAAAATAGATAAAGAAGACTTCTACAAAACGATTAGTTAAAAGCCAAAGGAAAAAAATAAAGTTTAGAGTTGCTAATCTAAAATTTGTGTTCGCCCAAGAATAATATAATTCCTTTTTTATTTCTCAATACTTTTTCTTTTCTGATTTCTTTTTCGATTCGAGCAAACGAAATTTGCTGTGTGTAAAAATTTAAATAATATATTTGAAAAAGTATATTTTTTATAGAGCATTTAGCTTTCATGGCAGAATTTTAAATATTTTAATCAATTTTCCAGTTGCTACAATTCTCCGATAGAAGCATTTTATGACTATCAACTTTCTCTTTCAGACATATCATATATTTACTTGATGTGTGTAAATCCAGCCTAATAATGTATACCTAACATACATTTATTATTTTATAACTATATAATATAGTATAAAAAATGAAAAAAAAGTTAAAATTTCACTATATTTACATTATGAATTTAATTTACCTGAGTGATGCAAATATTGCTGTTGAATTTGCCTTATGTTATTAGCATTTAATCGCAAATTTTGAGTTGTTACAGAATTACTTGATAAATGCTGTGATGCATAAACACAGGATGGCAGTTCATTGATTAGTTCATCATCATAACTGTGGAAGCTTATATGGCTGTAAAAATCAATTTGAACGTAATGTTATATTTATTTCATCGAATCAAGATTATTTCACATATATTTTTACTCCACACCACATACAAAAAAAATAAAAGTTGTGCCGACGGAATTAAAGCTTTATTTATGTAACAGGAAGTATAGGCATATTTAAAATAAAGAAAGTGAAATTAAATAGAAAAAGAAACTAAGGATTAGAATTATGTATTTTGTAATTTGAACTATTTCAAAACAGACACTTGTATGCAGAAGTAAAACATAAAATTATTCAATTATTTTTAATAACAAACCATCTTTTTTAATAAATTAATTAATTTTTGATTCATATGCAGTGCGCCTTGCGGTGATTATGAAAAGTTTCTAGTTCACCAACGAAAATTTTCTGAAGTTTTTATTTTAATTCTCATAAATATAAATATTAATTTAAAAGAATAATAATTTTGTTAATAATTTAAAAGAATAATATTTTGTTATTTCTGCTTTTTTTATTAAAAAAATGTAGAAGTTGGTGTATAGAAGAAAATAGAAGCCATACTGTAGGTAAAAATGTTGGCTATAATTTTACTCAAATGTTTTTAATAATTGAACAATTTACAATGTTTTACTTTTCTACGACAAGTAAGTGCACATAAAACAAAAATCGGAGTTTATTTTTTGTCAAAAGTCTATAAACTTCAATATTGAAAAATGCGTTTCTTTAAAATCATACCCCGAAGTTCCTGTTCCTAGCTCCCTGTTTAATGTCATTTCATTACCCCAGAATTTTTGGACTCTTGTCTTTGGTCGTTCAATTGTAAATTTTAAATTTAGTGATTTTTCGATTTGATTTTTTCTGAAAAAGTGACATAAGCAAATATTGGTTTCGTTATAAGATTTCGCAACTAAATACCTCATTTGGAGTAATTTTATAAAATTAATAAAATATTATTAAAATCAAGGTTTTTTTTTATTTAATTTTTTACTTGCTGATTTCTGTTAAGAACATTTTTAATATCCTCCAATCGAAAATTTGATAGAATTATCCTGCGCAACTTCCATAATGTCGATATTAATACCAATTTATCAAAAATAATAATAATTTTATTAAAAATAAAATTTTTCTATATTTCTCTCGTTTTGAAAAATTCTATTAATGTATTTAAATTGAAAATAATTTCACTTGAATTCTAAATTCGAAGGCAATCAAGGAAGATTTTCAGGAGTGTACGAATCTGAATGTACTTCAATTTTCATAATACTGAAAATTTCTGTGTCTGCCTGGCCTCAAATTCTTGCCACCCTTGATAATGATTTGTTATTTCTCATTCAACTGTCGAAAGAAATGCATACATATTTGAATCTGTTTCTTGTATTTTAAAATTTTTTTTACATAAATATACAATTGAAGTAATACCCAAAATATTAATGTTCCTTCTCAGATTTTCAATTATACTTATGTATATAATTTTGAAACAAAATTTCTTATTTATTTGATAAAAATATTCATTCAAATGATTAAAAAAACAATATGCGAGTCAACAATGAATGGAATCGAAATCCCACTGCCCAGTATTCCGAAGAATAATGAAATCAAAATCCCATTATTATCCCATAACCCAGTGATGGCAGTAATCCTTTTAATTATCCATTTTTATTCCGCGAACGTGCGATAGTTCGATTAATTTTTATTTAGGTATATTTAAAATAATCAAATTTAAACTTTCACAGACCTTAATGGTGGCGATGATGATGAATCTGGTAATTGATTTCTCGACATTTTATTTTGATGAAGGTAATTAAGAACAACCGAAACCAATGAAAATTACAAAACGATTAATTGAATTTTTAGAATGATTTTATATTTATATGAAAATTTTTTTTTGTTTGTGTATCTACTTTTTTTTTGTTTTGTTCAAAGGATCTGTATAATATCCTCTAAAGATGAATTGAAAATGAAGGCGGAGCAAATGTAGAAGCCATTTTTGTTTTCTACATCCCTTTAAAAATGATTATGTTTGTATAGTTTTTTTATGCTTATGAAGGTTTCTGCAACAAAAATAAAATCAATTGAAACCAGATATTTATATGTTACTTACGGATTGTCAAAATGAATATTATATATGGCTTGGTATATTAATTTTTTTTATTTTCAATGAAATCTGGACACAATAGTTCTGCAAATAAAATTTTATTTGTATATTGTATATTAATTTTATAAGTATTTATCATATCGTAACTTTTGTCACGATAGGAAAAAGATGATTCTTTTCTTATATTATAGAAATATTAGTTCGATCATTTTAGTTGTAGATTAGTTAGTAACCTGAAAGCAATTTTCTTCTTGAAATTACTGAAATATTATTGAATTATTTCGTGTTGGTATCAAGCTTAGAACTCATCAAAATAATTCACTTGATATTATATAATTTACAATTTAATTTTTATATTCAAACTGAATAAAATTTATATTCTGATACTGTTACATAATATTCAATCCTTTAAAATTGCCTAACAGTAACATGTAAATTGTTGTGTTTTTGTGTATTTTATGAATTTTTTGAAACAAACAACGCATAGGCCATTTCATAAATTATGCAATTGAACTGATTATCATTATAATTGTATAGAATCAAATCATCGCTACTCATTCTCATTCATACTGTAGCTTTTTCATTCAATCCGTTTCATATTCATTTGTAACTAATTTCATTGTCATGTAATTATAATAACATTTTGTAACGAGTGAGTCGTATTAAATCAATTGTTGTGAACAGAGGTCCCTTCCGGACAACATCAGCGAAATAATTAAATAAATAAAATTAATTATTATTTAAACAACAGAACCAGACATTTTTATTATACAGTCCATTAGAAGAAGATTTTTCAACATTATTATTTGGTCCGATCGACCGGGATTGGAGATTATTGGAAAAAATTCAAATTCAAAAAATCATCGGAAATTAATGACGCCATTTTCGGCGGTAAACAATCAGTCATCAGTGGTCAGCGGTGGTCATCAGCGGTAAGCAATGAGTCATCAGTGGTCAGCAGTAGTCATCAGTGGTAATCAGTGTTAGTCATCAGTGGTAATCAGTAAAGTCAGCAGTGTCAGGCACGAGTCATTAGTCATCAGTATTAATGTCAGTATTACATCGGTTTATTGAAATTGGGCAATATTATTGCATGGGGAAAAAAGAAAAAATATTGTTGAATAACAAACACAACTGCAAGTGGAAATTTATTAATTTGAAAAAAGAATTGTATTTTGAAAACAGTTAGACGTTTTTATTGAAGAATTTTCAAAGCAAGCAGAAATTGAAAGTACAGTTACAAAGAAGAATTGTGAAAATTTATTGAGAAAAGCAGATCATCAAATTAGAAGCGGAAATTAAAAATTAACAAAAATTGTGGTTCAGTTTAGGAAAATTATCATCAAATTGAAAATCTACAAGTGTCTTTACGTGGAAAAGCAACTAAGTATTAATTTAAATAAATAAACTTTTATTTTAGATGTCAGTCCACGAAAGAAAAAATATCGAGGCTTCAATTCATCGTATTCTGGTGTGGTGTGAGCGTCCAGAATTACAGACATCGGATTTAGTTGAAGTTGAAAATCAACTAGAAAAATTGGAACAACGTTGGCAAGCATTTTGTAAAAAACATAACGAAATTTTAGCGAATGTGGCTGAAAATGACCAGGCAGCATTAAATTTACAAATCAAAGTGCAAGAAGATGTTGAGAACAATGTGGACGTAGCTAAGGCAATTTTAAAACGTCGAGTTAATGTATTACAACCTAATGTGGAAATTCCAGCTGAAACACAACAACATCAAAATAATCCACGATTATCAACAGTTCAAATTAATATCAAAGACATTGAGTGTTTCAGTGGTGATTTCAAAAAATGGCACTCGTTTCGCGATACATTTTTAAATTTAGTCGACAGTGACGATAACGTGGGCAACGCAATGAAGTTAACAATTTTGAAAAAATTATTGCAAGGCACAGCAAGTGAATTGATCAGTGGTTTACCAGCAACAGATGCAAATTATATTCAAGCGTGGCAAACACTTCGTGCACATTATGACAACAACCGTCGAGCAGTTGATGCATTTATTCAGAGTATTATGGAAATTCCTAATTCATCAAGTGAAAGTTACAGTCAAGTAACTTTAATCAAGCGTCGCATGAATGACGTTATTCGTGCTTTACCTGCATTTGGTGTTAATATTGAATCTTGGGATTCAATTTTAATTTTCATTTTAGCTTCAAAATTAGATTCCAAATCAGCAGAGGAATGGAGAAAACAACGTCCTCAACGGGAAGTGGCTACAATTAAGCAATTTGACAACTTTTTGGAAGAAAGAGCAAATGTGTTGAGTGATCAAGTTATTTCAGTTCAGAGTGAACCCAGAAGCAATCCAAAACAACGGCCAACAGGCAAAGACAATAAAGAGAAGACAAAAACGAAATCTGGTTGTCCAATGTGTCATGATGCACACAAATTATTTGAGTGCAAATCATTTTTGAAATTATTACCTCGTGATCGTAGTCAAAAAGTATCCAAGCTGGGTTTATGTTTTAATTGTCTACGTAGTGGTCATTTAACATCCAATTGTACTTCTGGTAATTGTCAGAAATGTGGCCGGAAGCATAATTCTTTATTATGTTATTCAAATTCAGTGAATACATTACAAGAACAACAGGGTGAAGAAATTGAAAATGGTGAAGGAGCAACATGTAGTCAGCAACCTTTTAATTACGCCGGTGCAGGAGCAGCTGAAAATCAGATGCCCTTTCGTGCAGCGCCATCTGCTGGAATACGAAACAGAGAACAGACATTTCGTTCCATGGCAGATTATCCAAGACAAGACCAAAATAAATTTTAAAGAAGTGGTGTTGCCAGAGAATGTGAATTTACATTTTAGTTCATCTGGCAGTAATTCAAATCAAAATTATGTCTTATTAGCTACAGCAGAAGTTGAAATTCAAGATTCAAGTGGAATTTGGAAACAATTCAGAGCATTATGTGATAGTGGTTCCCAAGTGAATGCAATTACCAAAAATTGCAGTGATATTTTGAAATTAAATACAACAAGAAGTAACAAACATTTGACAGGAATTGGCGCAAATCTTAACATTATTACAACGGCATCAGCATCCGTGAATTTTCGTTCAGTTCATGAATCAGCAAACATTTTATATCAAGAACAAGTTTTAGTTTTACCAAAAATTACTCATGTTACACCATCAGTAGAATTTGAGTACAATCAGTGGCCTCATCTATCAAAATTGAAATTAGCAGATACAACATTTCATAAACCAGGTAATATTGACATTTTATTTGGGGCATGTTTGTTGTCAAAAATAATTGAAGGGGAAATTATACCAAGTCAAAATGGTTCACCAGTAGCACAGAAGACAAAATTTGGTTTTATAATTTTTGGAGAAACACCAATTACTACAACGTCAAATAGTAATTGTAATTTAATATCAGATGAACAATTAGATTTATCAATGCAAAAATTTTGGGAAATTGAAATGATGCATGATAAAAAACCAAGATCAAGTGAAGATGAATTATGTGAAAATATTTTTATCAACAATCATTATAGAACCAAAAGCGGAAGATATGTGGTAGACATTCCATTTAAATCAGTCGTAACAATTATGGGTGATTCACGTGAACGTGCTTTAAGACAATTTTTCGCCTTAGAATCAAGATTCAAATTAGATTCAAAATTACGAGAGAAATATTCAAACTTCATGGAAGAATATATTCAACTAGGCCATATGATACCAGCTTCCAAGCTACCCAGTGATGGTACACCAATTTATTATATACCTCATCATGCAGTGACATCAAATAAATTTCGTGTGGTATTTAATGGTTCAGCAAAAACAAAAAGTGGTGTTTCTTTAAATGAACTACAATTGTGTGGTGAGAAGTTACAAGAGGATTTAGTCATGATCATAATTCGATTTCGTGTTTATGCAGTGGCAATATCAGCGGATATTGTTAAAATGTTTCGTCAAGTGCTAATCAATCCAAAGCAATGGAATTTTCAAAGAATCTTTTGGAGATTTAATTCATTTGAACCAATCCAAGAGTGGTTTTTGATAACAGTGACTTATGGTACAACATCAGCGCCGTTTTTAGCCATTAGAGCAGTAAAGCAGTGTGCAGAAGATCATCGTGAAATTTATCCAAATGCATATAAAATTGTGATGGAAAACTCATATGTTGATGACAAATTATTCGGAGCTCACAATATCCAAGCGGCAAACGTGCTTATTCAAGAATTGGTTCAACTACTGAAGCAAGGCGGTTTTGAATTATCCAAATGGCGGACAAACAACATGCAATTGAATAAATTATTGAACAATGAAAATAAGAACATGTTGGAATTAAACGAAAGCGAAGTGGCGACAGTCTTGGGCCTAAACTGGTTGCCTTCAACTGATAATTTATTTTTTAAGGTACAGATGCCTTCTGAGTTCTACATAACCAAGCGCACAGTAGTTAGTCAAGTAGCTAAATTGTACGATCCAGGTGGATATTTATCACCAGTCATCATATTGGCAAAAATATTTATTCAACATTTGTGGACAAAAAAGATTGGATGGGATGATGAATTAGATGAATCATTGAAGCAAGATTGGATAACATTTTCAAACTCATTACCAATATTAGAGAACATCCAAATTCCAAGATGGTTAGGTGTAATGGAAAACAGCTGTGTCGAATTACATGGGTTTTGTGATGCTTCTGAGAAGGCTTACGGGGCAGCAATTTATTCACGAACAATCAATTCAAATGGTGAAATAATTGTTCGTCTTGTTATGTCAAAGTCACGAGTGGCACCATTGAAAACGGTTACCATAGCACGACTGGAATTAGAAGCAGCAAAATTATTGGCCAAACTTTTTAGAATTGTTTGTGATGCAATCAACAGTGAAGTGAATATATCAATGTGTCATTGTTGGACAGATTCAATGATAGTTCTACATTGGATTTCAAAACCACCATCTTCCTGGAAGATTTATGTGGCAAATAGAGTAAGCGAAATTCAGACATTAACCGAGCAAATGCAGTGGCATCATGTAAACACGAAGGTGAATCCGGCAGATTTAATATCAAGGGGATCTTTACCAAAGAATTTAATCAATAACAAATTGTGGTGGTATGGACCAGATTTTTTGCAGAGTGATGTAAAACATTGGCCAAAACCATTAGTGAATTTAAAATCAACAGAAGTTAAATTAATTGAAAATGAATTGAAAGCAATCAAGCCAATCGTGATGAATGTTCGAGAAGTTCAACCTTTGTTAGTGTGTAAAGGTTCTAATTTACTTCAAAAATATTCAAAATTGTTGAAATTATTGAGAGTAACCTCTTATGTTCTACGATTCATTTCAAATTCAAGAAAATTATTACACGATCGAAATATTAGAATTATATCATCATTAGAATTAAATCAGGCAGAGCTTATTTGGATTCGTTATGAACAGCAAGTTTATTTTGTAAGTGAAATAAAATCTTGTACAAACAACCAAGAGTTAACAACAGAATCGAAACTATGCGGCCTAAGTCCATTTATTGATGGGTGCGGGATTCTAAGAGTTGGTGGTAGAATTGCAAAGGCTAACTTAACATTTGAAGAAAAACATCCTATCATTTTGCCAGAACTGGGAATGTTTACAAGATTATTGATCGAAGATGTTCATCGAAGTACATTACATGGTGGTGTTCAACTTATGTTACAAGTTCTACGAGAAAAATATTGGATCATACATCAAAGAAAAATTGTGAAGCAAATTACATCAAAATGTATAACATGTTTCAAACAGAAGAAAGTGACAGCACAACAATACATGGGTTCATTACCAGAGGCAAGAGTGACAATCAACGACGCATTTGTGTCTACATCAGTTGATTATTGTGGTCCATTTCAACTTAAAAGATTTCATGGTCGATGCAATACATTTGTCAAAGGGTACATTGCAGTGTTTGTGTGTATGAAAACAAAAGCAGTGCATCTTGAAGTGGTAAGTGATTTATCCACAGCAGCCTTTATTAGTGCCTTTTCGAGATTTTGCAGCAGGCGTAGTAGTGTCAAGGAATTGTGGAGTGACAATGGAACAGCATTTGTTGGTGCAAACAAAGAGTTTAAAGAAATTTTGGCATCATGGCAAACCATTCAACTGTCAGATGAATTCAGTAGATTCAAAATAGATTGGAAGTTCATTCCACCAGCATCACCACATCAAGGTGGATTATGGGAAGCAGCGGTCAAGTCAGCGAAGTACCATCTGAAGCGAGTGGTTGGTGTTCAACATTTATCATACGAAGAAATGGAAACATTAGCAACATCCATTGAGGCATGTCTTAATTCAAGACCTCTGACACCATTATCCGATGACCCAAATGATCTCAATGCATTGACACCAGGTCACTTCCTTGTGGGAAGACACATTGAGTTACCATTAACCAAAGACGTCAGTGAAGTAGCAGACAATCGATTAAAACGATGGGCTCTGATAGAAAAATTCAAATGGAATATCTGGAAGAGATGGAAATCCGAATATTTAACACAGTTAAATGTAAGAACCAAATGGCAAAATCAATCACCAAATATCAAAATTGGTCAAATGGTTATCATCAAAGACGAGAATCTTCCTCCAGCATACTGGCGTCTAGGGAGAATTATTAATGTTTATCCAGATCAAGCAGGTACAATCCGTAGGGTAGACGTCCAGCATCAGACAGGAACATTACAGCGAACAGTACAAAAATTATGCATATTACCAATTGAGGTTTGAACAAGTTCAACGGGGCAGAATAAATGTATAGAATCAAATCATCGCTACTCATTCTCATTCATACTGTAGCTTTTTCATTCAATCCGTTTCATATTCATTTGTAACTAATTTCATTGTCATGTAATTATAATAACATTTTGTAACGAGTGAGTCGTATTAAATCAATTGTTGTGAACAGAGGTCCCTTCCGGACAACATCAGCGAAATAATTAAATAAATAAAATTAATTATTATTTAAACAACAGAACCAGACATTTTTATTATACAGTCCATTAGAAGAAGATTTTTCAACAATAATATCGATATGATTTATAACATTTTTGGATATTGAGTTTTAAGAAATTGGTTTTTTCATACAAACTTCATTGTCACACGAACAAAAGTTGTATAATAATGTATCATGATTACTAAATAATAGTTTATAAAATATATTAAGTAAATTGTCAATTCAAAGAGATTTGATTGTTGTCTTTAATCTGCGATTAAAAAAAAATTCTAAAAGTTCAACATAAGAGACAATTTTTATTAAATTAAGATTATGATTATACTGATATTTTTGTTTGTTCACTTCTTTTACTGAAATCATGTAATTATTATGTTTTACAGTTTTACAGCTTAATTTTAATTCTTAATATCAAATATTTTTTTATGGTTTCCTAGGTTTTCTGCTCTTGCAAATGACATAATTATTTACAAAATATCTCAAATTTTAACATTAATTTATTTTCATTTCACTTTTTCGTAGTTTAGATAAATTTAAAATGCGGGCTTTTTTGTTAAATTTGGCCACCTGTTGACATCATCCCCTTTCAATGACTTTTTAAAGAGACTTGATTGACGGTGATGTCTTTTGCGGAAATAAAATATATAAGCAAACCATTTCTTCATAAAAAAAAGTGAATTTGCACATTTGGTAAACAAATTGATTCAAATATCAATAACTTTTCAATTGTAGAATAATATTATAAGTTAATGAAAACCATAATATATATTTTGTTTCCCAGTATTAACTTCGACCTTCTTTACATTTTCTTGTAGAATTACTTTTTTAATAATCTAAATCCTATATTAAATAAATATATTAAATAAATTAAAAATCATCTTTTATAACATGTTCCGGATAAGTTCAAAGAATTGATATTTTTGTTTCGACATTATCGATTTGGTTTTAACCTAAACATTTTATTTAATAAAAGTTCAGACATAATTAACAATACTCTTTTTTTCGATATGTGAATGTTAATTCGTAATTTTATACGTTATGGATGTTATAGTTTTGTTTACACGAGATCTATGGAATTGTGAAAGCTTAAAACAGATATTATATATGTTTTTCAATAAATAGTTAAAAGAAAAATTTTCCCACAAAATGTAATTATAATAATTCATTAATATTCATATAAAATATTTTTTAAAATTGTAAAATACATTTTTTTTCAAGCAATGCGAAATTAATCAAAATTGTTAATTCCCATCGTGTTTATTCAAATAATATGTTCCAGTTCCGCAAATTAAGTTGTCGCCTTCCAATATAATCTCTCTAAAGGATTATTATTTCTCATGAAAATAAACCAGAAATAAAATAAAAAATATCCTTATTATCCTTTGTCAATAACTTTTTGAGGTTAATTTTCTGTAAATAAACTTAACTATTTAAATATAATGAAATCAATGTGCATTTTTATTTCGTATCTAGTGTGAAAAAATTTAACACCATGCATCGTAATCTGCCAAGCAGATGCAGGTACATTATATCGATAAAATAATTAAATTTTTGAATACGAAGTTTGTGTAGCATAGTTCGCGGACGCGCGTGAATATCATAAAAAACGTGAACAAGAACGTTACGACATTCAAAGCCGCAACAGCTCATAAATTTTAATTTTTTTTCGCGCCGTCTATCTCTATGTGCATTTACTTTGAGACTCTCTCCAGTACAAAGCTAATCAAATGTCACTGTTACAATATATTAATAAATTGACCATCCATTGAACTGATTTCTGAACCTATTAACACAAAATTTAAATTCAATTTTAAAAATTAATTATTTGCTATAATATAGGCAAGTCGTACGTCGGACGTCTACAATATAATATTTTTAAGGGGATACATTTTCCGGATATATTTATTCTGTTTATAATAATTTTTAACAAGATTGTATGTGTAGGTACTTCAGAAAATATTATATTTAGGGTGAAAAGTGATCGAATATAAAGATTCTGTTACATATTTAACTCTAAGGTTTATTATTGTTATCAAAGGAAAGAAAAATAAATTATATATTTAGGTCCATAATCAAATGTTATGCCGTTTATGTTTGAATCTCCTCCTTAAATTTGTAATATTGTCAGCATTCGAAATATTTTTAGTGAGAAATAGAAAACTTGGCCTGTTAATGGTTGGTTGGTAGAAGTGGCGGAGCTTCTCGTCTTGAAGAGCTCCCAATTAGCACTTTCGCGCCATTTTGCTACCACTTTCCTCGTGACCAAGGCCTAACGGCGGTAAGACAAGCTAAATCCACCCCGTGGTGTCAAGAAATTTCACCACGTCCCTGGGTTTGGCTATGGCTAGCACATCTACATCCTCAAGGAGGAATCCGCCTAATGTGCTGTTTCTTGAGCTTGCAAGCGCCGGGCATTTGCAAATAAAATGGACTAATGTCTCTTTTTCGCTCTCAATACCACAACTGCGGCATGATCGATTGAAGGGGATACCAAGTCTGGCAGCATGTACTCCAACTGCCCAGTGTCCCGTATAAATCGCCGTAATTCTAGAAATGTCCTTTCGAGACATTTTAAGAATTTCTTGCGTTCTTTTATAGTCATAGATCGGCCATGTTTTCTTGGCCGTGTTACATGTAGATAGTGCCCTCCACCTACTATTCGCTTGTGATAAGAAGTGCTGGTAAATATCTCTTTTTACCGTACTTAAAGCCGGATGAACCAACTCAATTGTGGAATCGTCCAACTTTGTACCTTCCTTTGCTAATTCATCCGCTCGTTCATTTCCTTGGACATCGCTATGTCCAGGAACCCAGTGGAGATAAACGTCGTACCTACCAGCTAGTTGGTAAAGCTGCTCTGAGCATTTCTTTACCAGCTTGGAGGTTACGACTGGTGAGTCAAGAGCCATAATAGCAGCTTGACTGTCGGAGGCTATTGCCACCTTGTGAACGTCAGGGCCTATGTCCCCTATTAGGCAGCATGCCTTCCATATCGCCAGTATCTCCGCCTGGAAGATACTTGATCTGTCTGGAAGCCTATAACTTTGAGCTACATTGATCCCCTCGGAATACACACCGGCACCCACGCCACAGTCCATCTTTGAACCATCCGTGAAGACTACCAGATCGATTCCCTCTAGGATATTATTTGCCCTCCACTCCCTTCTCTTAGGTATTATTACTTGAAAAGACTTTTCAAGCTCTATCCTGGGAATGGAATAGTCTGTTCGGGTATAAGTCACTTTCCTAGCAATATCCCCAAGGATTCTACTGTGACCATACGGTTTACTGAACCAGTTTTCACTCTCTTGGAGTCTGACTGCGCTACATGAAGCTAAGTATTTGACATAAATGTCAAGAGGCAGAAGGTTTAATAGTACATTGAGTGCATTTGTAGGCGCTGATCTTAGCGCCCCCGTGATGCTTACACAAGCACTACGCTGAAGTCTGCCTAGCTTTGTTCGAACATACGCCCTGTCTACTGCCGGCCACCAGACCAGCGCTCCATACGTAAGAATAGGACGTACTACTGCTGAGTACATCCATAGGACCATGTGGGGTTTCAGCCCCCACTTATTTCCAATCATACGTTTGCAAGAATAAAAGGCAATACATGCCTTTTTAACCCTCTCTTCTATACTAAGTTTCCAGTTGAGTTTAGGGTCTAGTACTATTCCCAAGTACTTTACCCTAGAAGCTAAGTTTAGTGTTTTACCTTCCAGCTTGGGTAAGGTAAAACACGGTAATTTGGTTCTGGTTGTGAACAGCATGAGCTCTGTTTTATTAGGATTTACGTTCAGGCCACACCCCTTGGCCCACCTCGTAACTATATCCAGAGCCCGTTCCATTATCTCGCTAATTGTCGGTAGGTACTTCCCAGAGATAAGAATCGCTAGGTCGTCCGCGTACGCAACTGCTTCGATGCCCTCCTCATGGAGTCTGACTAACACCGCATTCATCACCAGTAACCAAAGTAGAGGTGACAACACTCCTCCTTGAGGTGTGCCTCTCCTCACCCCTCTGATTACGTGGCAGCTACCAAAGTCTGCATGAACTTCCCTTGTTCGAAGCATATTACCGATCCAGTGACTGAGTGCACCTACATCAGCTTGATTTAGTGCCTCTTGGATCGACCTAACACTAACGTTATTAAAGGCCCCTTCTATGTCCAGAAACGCGGCCATCGTAAACTCCTTGTACTGAATTGACTCCTCCACTTTTCGGACTACCTCATGCAGTGCCGTTTCGGTGGATTTGTCCTTACAGTACGCATGCTGGGAGGAACAAAGTGGATTACTTTCCAGCTTTTTCCTAATATCGTACTCGATTATCCTTTCTAAGGTTTTGAGGACGAAGGACGACAAACTTATTGGCCTGTAGTCCTTAGCCACCTCATGCCCTCGCTTTCCCACTTTAGGTATGAAAACAACCCTTACCCTCCTCCACAACTGTGGAATATAACCAAGAGTTAGGCTGCCTCTAAAAATTAGTACAAGCCAAGGAATAACTGTTTCCTTTGCTTCCTGCAGCATTTTTGGTATAATACCATCCATACCTGCAGATTTATATGGAGAGAAACCTTCTATTGCCCAGGCAACTTTTTCCCTTGTTATAAGTCGTTGAACCCATGCCAACAGATCTGTTTCGTTCTGTTGGGTGTCAATCGTGACACTTTCGTCAGTGCTCTCTTCACACTTAGGAAAATGGGTGTCAACTAATAAATTAAGTGTTTCTGAAGACGACTCCGTCCACTTACCTTCCGGTGTCTTAAGGAAGGATGGACTAGAGTGTTCCTTTGACAAGATTCTGCTCAGTCTTGCAGATTCGCTAACATTATCTATCGATTCGCAATATTCTCTCCAACTATTTTTTAATAAAAAAGGATATTAAAGGATAAAAAGGATAATATAATGTTGACTCTTTCGACTATCAATTTATCAATAAAAAATCAATGTTAATAACATTAGCTAGTCAATTTTTTTGTTATCGTATCCTTATTAAATGGTTTATATTTAATCTTATTTGCAAAGGATTACGATAATTTTAAAATAAACAACAAAAAAGTCCTTTAAGCATTCGATAATATATTTCCTCCTTTGGTTAAGGACTTCATCAGAACTCGAGATAACACAAAAGTCTTAAAAAAATCGAGCTATATTAGCGAATAATTATAGAAGATAATAATTCTTATTTATTTCAAATTCATTTATTTTCAAGCTGATATATTACAATTACATTAAAATTACTTATATTTAGAGATTTAGTATCCTATGCTACTTTACTACTAAGAAATTAATGTTATTAAATTACGACTAATTCTATATTTTTATCAAAACATTTAATATAGGAAAAACCTAAAACCTATTTGACTTCTTTAAAATTAAAATACTAGCTTGTTAGATAATAATTGTTTTTTATTTTACAATTATCTTAATCCTAGGTTAAATATAAATATTGATTCACTGATAAAGAAATCATTTTCTATAATTTAATTCGATCAAGACCCTTATCCCTGGTTTGCTACCGCTATTGTCAAGTTCAAAATACACAATAAAGTACATGGCTTCAGGATAATTATTATTTATTAGTTTCAGAAATAATTTTCTTTTTATTAAATGCAAAAGTAGTAAATTTAAATATTTTGAATAATCGGAACTCATATCAAATATTACCTAACATTCGTAATTCTAAAATAAACTTTATAGAATTGCAGTGAAAGAAAAGGATTTTAAGGTTATACGGTTTTTTTGTACAATGCAAACAGATAGAAACATATTGAAAAATAGAAACGATTGCCCTTGGAATGTTTTTTAACGCGGTGTATTATAGTTATTTTTTTCTGAATAAAGTGTGATCAGTCGTGTGTTACTGGTTCAACCCAATTTACTTATTGTCATGTGCACCCTTTTTAGTACTTTTTTAATTTTTCCCTTATATTGTTAATGTTTTTATTGATGTTTTGATTCATTTTTTATGTCAAAATTATCTGTTTGCGATCATTGACGTAGCTAATTTTAGCATGTTATCACAAGGATGTTTAATTCAATTTTTAGTGGTTTCTGACACCCTTGTTTGTTATTTTAATTTATGCGAAAAAAAAAAAAATTTTTTCGACAAATTGGTGGTAATAACATTAATTATTCATTCATAAAGAAGAATATATTCTTTCTTACGTTTATAATTATGTTATAGTACCTCCACTCCGTTGATCCAACTCTACAATTTTTTAATTATACTAATAATAAAATTCTATAGTTTATATTAATAAAATTCTATAGTTTTAAGATAATAATTATACAAAATATCCACTTCTGTGAGCTGTGAGCTGTGACTTATCTGGTGTTATTTTTCATTAGGTATGAAAAATAATTCATTAGGTTTCCGAGTTTTATAGTTTTAATTTTGGGCGAATATTATTTATTTTTCGAACCGCATGGCTATAAAAACAAATTTTAGCAGTAGATCAATTAACTCAAATTCTTCACATTCTGGCTAAAAAGCCTTATTAGTAAAACTGATTACATATTTGAAGAGTAATAATTTCTTTTTTTTTCGATTTTGAAAAAGTTATTACTTTTAATAATCCATAACTTAACTAATGAAAGGAAAACTTTTTTAATGCAGGATCTAAAATTTTCTATGTTTATTAATATGTTTTATGTCTCTGAAAACCGATATTCTTTCTGATATTATTGAATTATTTTAGAAAAGTATTTTAAGCTCACATTTAATTAAATATTTTAAATTTATATTTTTTATATTATCAATTTTAATTTTTCCCACGTTTAATCAATTATAAAAATTTTCAATTGATCATAAATGTTTATATGAAGAGAAAATTATGAACGGATTTAAATCAAAATAAACAAATTTCACCAAATTACGCAAATTATCCCTATTTTTAATATCTATTGATAATAATTCCCACAAAATATATAAAAATCCGGAAATCAAACCTTGAATAGTTCTTGGTGAAATTTTGTTTGCTCAAAATATTATTATCAAAAAACAGATTTAAAATGCATCCGTAAATATTTGATTATCAGTCAAATCCATTTATTTATTTCTATGAATTATTTTATTTATTGCATAACATTAATTGATTTGCACATGGTGAAACATTATTTAGTCAATGAAATTGTTTGTATCGTATAGAACAAAAAATTTACAATGTTTGTACTACGAATTTAATTCCACTTCAATTCACCCTCTGGTCATTTGATTGGGTTTATGTAATATGATTTTTTTACGTTTGACAAAAAAACGAATTTCTCTAAATGAAAAATTTACTACAAGATATGTAAATATAGAAAGTTCTAATTCTTTTCGTTCACTTTTCTTTTTATTCACTTTTCAATTTTTTTTTCGTAAATAAATGTTAAAGATTTATGTTATGATTTGGCTTTTTGCGAATGATTGGAATTTTATTTTGGAAATTATTAAAATATTATTCTTTGGATAGAATTTTGTTATTCTTTTTGTATATCCCTTAAGAAATTTAGTTTGTTTGACGGATCAAGCTGATAAAAAATAAAGTTTTTGAAGTAGTTATGGAACAAAAAAAGTACATGTGGCTGTCTTCGAAATACCTAGTGCTGTTAATGACTGGATTTTGAATCTTTCTTTAAGTCACAAAAAAATGTTCTTCAATATTTTAAATTTTCGATGTTTTGTTCAATGTAGTTTAACATATTTTTAAATTTCTTAAAAATTGCTTCAGAAAATCACAAAAAAAATCTTGTGCAGACACTAAGCAATAGTTAGAATTATGTTTTGAGCATACGTTTAAAGTCACGTGACTGAATGACATTTTCAATTGTGGGTTTTGTGGCAACTTTTGAATGGAACACAAGTGCTGAACAATTTTTTTACGAGTGTTAGAAAAACAATTTTCTGGAAGATTTTTCCCTCATAAATTAAATATTATAAGAGGGTTGGATGAGATTTAAATATACATAGGAAGTTTTTTTTCCGGATTTGAATTTTTCATTAAAAGGGATTAAGATACATATTTAAATTTGAAAATTTGTTATTAAATTGGCTAGTATACAATTTATTAAATAATAGTTCATTTCAAAAGCTGTTTCCTATAATTACTATAAGAAAATTATTGCTTATTATGTATCTATATTTCTAATTGTAAAGAATAATAATACGTTTTAAATTCTTATTAAATAAATTCGAATCGTATTGACAACAACTATTCAAAATTAAGATAAGGAATAAGAAAAATAAGGATTTGGGTTGCATCTAAGTCATTTTTACAATAATAATCAATTAGAAAGGTCATGAATATTCTCATTTTAACCAAAAAAAAGCTGTGACAAAAACATTTTGCGACGTTAATTTAATGATATTTATTAGGCATTTACGATGCCGATATCATATACTGTGTTTTCTATCATTTAAATAAGTTCCAAATGTAATGTATTAGTTTTCGTCAAGTTTAAAAAACTTAAAAAAAAATCGTAATTGTTAAAATTTCGAAAAGCTTTATGAAAAATTGTTTTATAACTTGAGGAAATTTTGAAATATTTTTAATTTTCGAAAGCTTTAGCATAAACTTACATTAATGTTGACTATTTTATGCTTGTGTGCTTTGATACTACATACATATTCTTGTAAGCTTGTATCTTTTATAACCCTTTTAATCTAATCATTTTTAGATTTTCTTTAATTTTTTTTATTGAACAGAATGTCATCACGGAAATAAGTATATTTAATTTTAATTTTAGAAAATTTATAAGCATTCCTTGCTAATTAAAAATCAAGAGTAAGTCGTCAAATATCGTGATGGTGAAATTTAGATAACAAAATGTTAAATGATAAAATAAATATTAAAAAAATATAAATAGGTAGGTAGTACTTAATAATATTGTTATTTAAAAAAAAATTGTTATAGCTTTTGCTTATTGATTGAGCATAAAAAATTTAATTCAATTTATTATTATTTGTAATTGAGTTAGGTTAGTTATTTTGCTAGTCGGTTTTATAGTTAGCTTAGCTTTTCGTATTAAAAAATATAGAATGGAAAGCGTAATTTTATTCTACTTTGTCTTGTTTTATGCCATAAGAGGAAATTTTTTTTACTAACTATAAATATATCTGAAATTTGTAATTAGCTTTGAATGAACTTTCTTAAGGAACGTTTTTAAAAGCCAGTTTTTTATCGTAGATTGTTTGACCGGATATTTAAAATGCTACTTAATTTCTTTCTACTATGTCCTCAGGCCTCCTTATGTGGCTAAGACGAATTTCAGTTCTATGACGTTATGAAGATATTTTAAAATAAAAAGAACATAATATAATAACGAAAATAAGATTTTCTGTAGTTTTATATAGTGTTAATTTATTTTCTTTAAAATACTATAATCTGCACCATTTTACGTTATTGTGTGAACGAGAGAAGTATTTACCTGCACGTATGAAATAGTCGAAACGTTTATAAATAATTTTTAACACCGTGGACAATTTCTTCTCTTCAGCATTTTTCGCATTCAAAAACTCAGTTAATACTAATTAGGTTGCCACATTTATCTTATCCAAACGACAGTTGTCATCGGACATTAACAAATAAGAGGCTTATGATTTAAATGAGATTTTAACAGTTTTATTTAACATTCCTAGGTCCCCGTGAAACAACAAACACCAAAATTCAATTATAAAAGGGTATTAAGATAAGCATATTAAGATATTAATATTCTATAAAATTAAAAATTATTATTAAACATTAAAATCGTTACCTCAAAATAATTTCGATCATTTTTTATTTTTATTTAACACACTGGAATCTTTAGCTAAAGCTTTAAAATATATTTAAGTGCATACACCGTAGAATGGAAATAATATTGTGGTATGGTAATGGAATTTAAATTTAAATGAAGAGCTTGCGTCAAAAGGTGTCATTAATTATGTACATACATATTATGATTTTTTTTTCTCGCAAATATGTCTGAATTTTAATTCAAAAATTGTGTGCAATGATTAATTTCTTTATTATTTACTTTATGTTTTCCTTTTTTTTTAAATTACGTACACATTATTGTTCAGAAAATTTCTATTTATATGAATTATCGTTTTTAATTATCAAAAACTTTCATTACACTTTTTTTGTGTACATAATGTATAGCTTGAATAATAACTGACCAGACTCAAAAAATAAATATAATCTACAATTAATATTTTTGTCTTTGTATATATAGTCGTCTGATAAGCGCAAACGCATTCATTTTGATTGTATTTACTTGTATTAGAGTTGGACACTGACATAGAAAGTAAAGTAAAGATTTCACATTATTACGTTCAGGTTCTAAGTACGGACATTTAATGAAAACATATAGGCCGTTTTCTCATTTTTAATGGAAAACAGGCTAAAAGACTTACTTTATTGAAAAATAATATAATAATCTGCAGCAGATAAGTTATTACTTTTAATTATAATACTAAACTACATATAAATATTAATTATTATATAATTAAGTAATTTAGTTTTTATTTAATTGATCAAGTTGTTCTGTTTTTATGACAATTATATATGGTTAAAATTAAAAATCATAAATGATTTAATTTTCATTTCATTTAATCACTTTCTATACCAACATTGGCAAGATTATGTATACTTAACAGTACAATTTTAAGTAAAAACTGAATTTACATTCTTTTTTACATACATGTGATTGAGAGCATAAATACCATTCCAAAAATATTTTGCATTTTACGTCTTGTCGTCGTCAATCGTGCCTATTACATTTGGCTTGCAATTTATAATTTTTAAAATTTAAATTAACATTATCAGACAAATTTAAATTTGTTTTACAATTCTGTTTCGTATAATGTAAACATTATTAAAGACAAAATGTCACAAAAGTTGATTATGCTTTATTAAGGACAGTGATTTGATTTTATAAATCAACTAAGATCTGGGTTATTGCATCATTTTCTTGTAAAATAATGATAATTTACAAGAAACTAAATGTTTAATAGTTTATAGTTTTTTTTTTTTTTGGAAAGTTGTATCTTAATAAGTAATTCCATAAATCTTTCAATTTGGGTTAAGTTTTTGAATGTAATTGAACTTTAAAAATATTTAAGAATATAAATTACTTTCATTTTTTTTATTTGAGGACTTATTGAAAAACATATTTTTATATTAAAAAAATTATAAATAATATTTAAATTGAATTGTGTTTGCATAATTCCTAATTCAGTTTATTATCGATTTTCGGAATAATAGTACTATACATAATTTGGATATTGAAAAATGTAATTTTTGAGTTGTCAGTATAGATTTTATTTTAAATTGCTATACTTATATTATAATTGCACAATATGAAATTAATACAATATGACTCGCAAAACATAATAAATAAATATTTTATTAAATTTAAGGTTAATTTGGGAACAGCTGTTTGATTGAAGAATGTAAACTTAATTAATGAATATTTTTGAGGTACATACTAAGTATAAACACATTATAGGTAAAATATTTTATATATGATATGCATTTTATACGTATACAATGGTTCAAGGAACTTAAAATGGCACCGAAACGATTTTTCGGTATTTCAGGAACATGATGTCTGATATTTTGTAAATATTTTATTTAAGGCAAATACTATACTGTTTTTAATTTTTTTTTTTTTTTTGGATTTTTACAACCGTCACATCTATTCATGGTACGCATTCATGGAATTATATTGATGGAATGTAGTTGATTGCTAAGCAGGTCAATTTAAATGCTATGGATTTTTGCGCTCACTATTATACGTTATTATTTTTTTTGTTTTTTGTTTGCTTAATATATATGTGCCACGGAATGGTTTTCTATAAACTTAAAGACCGAATAAAATCGATATCTAATCAAATATCTGTAATTATAAATTTATTTAATTTTATTTGGTATGTGAAGTTTTAATTAAGTGTTCTTATGTGATATAATATATGTATAGTATAACATAAAATAAAATTAATAGTTTTATTTCGATTGATGTGGCTTGGTTAATTATACCTTATCATTATAGACATATTCTGAAAATAACATTAACAAATTCAGTCAATGGAATATGTCTATATTAAGTTTCGCTTGGATATCTTTTTCGAAATGCATGCTCCGGTTTTTTAGGTGAAAAAAAACAACTTCTAGACAATTTTTTATTTGTTCTACGCTTTTTTCAAATATATAAGTGTATTACTTAAGTTAATAATGTGTAAAGATGCTTTTAGAGAAGTTGAATGTATATTCAACTTGTCTTGCAACTTGTTGAAAGTTCGCTACAGACAGATGTATAAACTAAGGCTTTTAAAATCATCCAAAAGTCTTTCAACATTACTATACACTACTCAACAAGTGATTGTCAACAACACTACAGATGAGTTAAGTTGGACAACTCAAGTTGAATTAGCATTCAACGCGTTTTTCACAAATTCGCATTCAACACAAATTTTTAACACTATTTTCATTTAAGTTATTGTGTAATCTTTGAAAATTTAATTCAAATTTTATTCAGAAAATTAATCTGTATCTAATGTACCCTCCGTAATTTTTAACAAAAAATATATTAAGTTAACACTGAGTCCTATGGGAACGAAATTTTTCGAAAACATTCAAACAAAACAAGGAATAATAATAATACACAATTAGGAATTAAAAACTTTGTTTTTACTATTTTTAAAGGCTATAAAACAGAAATTATAGTAATTTTAAATATTACACTTTGTTTGCGTTAAAAAAAAATGAATCGACTAAATTAGTTTTGTTATAAATAATTTTATAATCATAGCATCATAATATGGTATTTTTATTATTATTATTTTTTTATCATTTTATCGCAAATTAGCAAATTTTCAAATTAAATATGAAAAGATTTATTAATTAATTATTTTTTGAGTTTTTTAGCAATAGAAAATTATATAGTAAGTGTATTTTAATATTGTAAGTATATTTTAATATTTTTTAAATAAATCAATTTCACGATGATCTTTCAAGTGGAATCGTATAACTTTTAAGAGTAAATGTATCGAATTTTTAAAATTATCTTTTCTTTTATCCGATTTAATATAACTGTATAATTGGTAAGCGGCTGATTCATCGCCTAGCAATTCATCGCGAAGCAATTCATCGCCAGCAATTTATCGCTAGCAATTCATCGTCAAGCAATTCATCGTCAAAAAGTTCATCGCCAAGCAATTCATTGCCAGTAATTCATCGCCAGTAATTCATCGCCAGCAATTCATCGCCAGTAATTCATCGCCAGTAATTCATCACCAGCAATTCATCGCCAGTAATTTATCGCCAGCAATTCATCGCCAGCAATTCATCGCCAGCAATTCATCGCCAATTGGTGATTGGGTAGAGGTGGTGCCCAAACCACTAAATACAGAAGCTTTTTTCTTAGGAATGCTCCGTTTCGGAGATTTGGTCCCTCAAAATTTTCATACATTTTTCTATGGAAAAATTTTTTTTTCCTCCGAAATATATAAAAAAAAAAAAAACAAAAATTAGCCCGATGTGGCAGAAACTTGGTTAGGAAGTAGAGGCGGTTCCCAAATCACCAAATTCAAACGTTTTTTTTCTCGGAAATGCCCGTTTTGAAGATATGGCCACTGAAAATTTTCATACATTTTTCGACGGCAAAATTTTTTTTTCGCCGAAATATAAAAAAGAACCAAAAAAAAAAAACATAAAATATGAATCGCCAGCAACTCATCACCAAGCAATCCATCACCAGCAATTCATCGCCGCCGCCGGTGGTGATGAATTGCTGGCGATGAATTACTGGCGATGAATTACTGGCAATGAATTGCTTGGCGATGAACTTTTTGACGATGAATTGCTTGACGATGAATTGCTGGCGATGAATTGCTTAGCGATGAATTGCTTGTCGATGAATTGCTTGACGATGAATTGCTTGACGATGAATTTCTGGCGATGACTTGCTGGCGATGAATTGCTTGGCGATGAATTGCTAGGCGATGAATTAGCCTAGATTCGTATAATTAAGTTATTAAAAATTTTAATTTTTTTATAGTTAAATTTCAAATGGTTAATTTTTTATCAAGTGTAATGTATAAAAAAGTAATGCAGTTTTCTATTAAAATATTCGAACCTAGAAAATCTTAACGCTTATTATTTTTGGATATTTAATATATTATATTTTTGGAAAGTATCAGTTTTTATTTAACAATTTATTTTTATAGAAGTTGATCTTACAAAAACCATTGCGTGCAGATTAAAAGTATTCGTACCTATTTAAATTAATTTTTAATGTTTATATTTTAATTTTAATTATATAATTGAACTTCTACATTGCTAAAAAATTTCTACCGTAAGCGAATTTTTTTTATAAAACATCGCTTCTCCATCACACAGAGAGAGGTAAAAATATATATAAAATTCGGTTGGGACAGAAAAATTTAAATTATTTATTGGTAAAATCGACATCCGTAATTTGAAGATTTCTGTTGCATTCGAATCAATTAAAATTACAGTATTATTTATTTATTTATCCCTATAACTTACTTAGTAGTTGTAAGACGAGAATAAGCACTAGTCGTGAGCGTGACTATTAATAATTATACGTATGTTTTTTAGTTATATTTGTAGTATAATCATTCGCTTTTGACTTTTTAAACTATTTTTCAAATTATTATTATAACAAAAAATTAATCCCCTTTTATTTACATTTTTGTTCTTTTTTTTATTAACATTTCAAAAATTTATATTTGATAAATAATAGTTTTACATAGTTTTTTTTTTTTTTTAGTTCAAACTATTATGGTTTTTTTTTGTACAAAATCTCAATCATACTAGTTTTCAGTCTCATCCAAACTCCAAGTAACTAATGATTTAACTTTGATATTTCGGTAAATATAATTCAGTGAATTAATGCTGCGCAGAAACTGTATATTTTGACTTGTCTGCAATTATATTTCATTCGATCGAACCTAAATTGAATTTTTTTTTATTAACTGAACTTGATTTATATTTGTTAAAATAATAAAATAAAAAATCTAAATTAAGTTTAATAAATGAAATTGTGTATTTTTAATGCTACCGCATTTGTCGTTGAAAGCTTAGCGGATTAACAACAGAAAGAAGGAATAAAAAAAAAAAGACTTTTTAATCAATTTTTATTTTTGTTGAAACTGATCGCGCGTGAAATAATTTCCTCATTAAACTTTTTTTTATTAATAAAAAATAATTTTGTTTTCTATTTTACTGTGAGTGATAACCTTTAAAGAAAACAAAGTCTATTCGTAAATGTAACAAATTTTACAGTTTTTGATAAAAAAAAAATCCAATCCTTATATGACATTTTTTTTTTAATTTATAAAATTAATATATATGGTGATACATGAGATTTATTTAAAATAAAAATTATCAAAATTTTCAAAAATAAGTGATAAAAGCATTAAAAAGTAGGTCATTAATTAAAAATAATGACGGTAGGAACAGATTCAGAGGCATCAGTTGGCATTGAAATGACAACATCCCGAATTGAAAGAGAGAAACGAGGTTCGAAGATAAAGTTTTATTATTTATTTTTTGTTTTGCCATGAAAAAAAAAAAACAATTAGCCAGTCACTAAGTTATAAAAATTAAAAAATAAAAAAAATTAAATAAAGTTCAATAATAATTATTTTTTAAATAAGTGATGCGTTTAAAAAAAATTAATTTCGTCTGGACGGATGATTAAAAAAAAACAATTTAAAAATACCTACTTGAATTAATTTTAAGCTTGAAAAAAAAAAAAATAATACGGAAAAAATACTTTAATTGATTAATTTTAATTTTTAATTTTATTATATAATACCAACCAATATTGCAAACATAATGTATATTATGTAAGACTTACATATAAACTGTTAAATATACAATTCGTATAGATATCAGTTTCTGGCCTTCAATGTTATGCAGTAGCTATATAGTAATTGATATTTGTATTTGCAACACATTGAGTAATATGCCTTTCTTTGACTTTGGCATATGTCATGGTCGATTTAAATTACCTAGTTAAATTTTTTTTTGTCCAGTAAATTGTTTCTTTTGAATAGTTTAGTATTGGTTGATATTTGTATTTAAATGTCATTCATAATTTCTTATTTTTCCAATTTTTTTTTAAATTAAAAAATTAATTCCTTCATTTGATTTTATAATAAACGGATGAAAGAATTTTGAGATAAAAATTTATTGAAGATAAAATAAGACGGCTTTCTATTCGTTTGCCGAAGTGTCTGGGGCGACTGCACGGAATAATAGTACATATACTATTATTCACTTTAAATTCGTATTTAAATTTAATGGAAAAAATTTATTCAAGTTTGTTAAAGTCCGCCCAATTAATATAAGGTGTAATAGTGCCAATTTATTTTTAATGATGTTAAAGTATCAAATCCATTCTATGGTGAAAAATAAATCAGATTTTCTTTTGAAGTGTTAAATGATTGAAATTTTTAAAGAAATGGTATTTTCTTTTTATACAACCTCGATGAAGTAAAAATAATGAAATGTAAAATTTTAAAATTTATTTAATTATTTTTTCACTTTTTTTTGAAAGCATAGACAATGATTATGCCAGAATTAAAAAATATTGTTTATAGTCTTGACAAATACCCAACTAGATTTATTTTTGCAAGAAATCAATTTCAATTTTAAAAGTCAAATGAGTTATTTACCTTGAAAATTATATTTTATTTTTAAAGCAATTTTTTTATTATAAAATATTACCTTGAGTTAAAAAATGACAACTGCAAACAAATGATATTATCTGATATATGATAATTAAGAAAGGTTTTTCACCATTTACTACCTGTATCAGCAACAGTTTATGTATATATGAATCAATTAATTTTTTTTTATTAATAACTTAACATTTCTATCTACGAAAAATCATTCTCTTCACACTTTTTTTTTAAGTAATTTTTTTTAAGCATTTTCATTATTATTTCTCCTATATCAAAATTTCTTGTTTTCCATGTAATTTATTTACCTTTATTATATTAAGAAGCATTTTTACACGCTTCGTTCTTCATATTCATCGCCAATAAAAAGTGAATCATCGAAAGTGATTTGAAGGGTTAATTTTTTTTTCATTTTTTCTCTTTACTCTAGCAGAAAAATTTCTCCAGTTTATCAGAAAAGAATTCACTTTCTGTTTACATATTTACTCTTGACGAATCATCGCAGTGAAACACTACCAGTGAACGAAAAGTTGAAACTCGTTTAACTTTGTCTCACATTCACTCCGAAGCGATGAAGGTGGAAAGTGGACCGTGTAAATGATGTATTAAGTGTAAAAATTTTCATAATCATTTTTATCTCCAGAGAAAAAATTCTATATTTAATGTCTTTAAAAAATTTATTTTAAAAGACTTTTTATAGGCAATAATGTGTCTCTAAAAGATATTTTTATCGAAAGATGTATTATACATTTTTTTATTTTTGAAGAAATTATATTGTAGAATCCTTTGAGTATATTTCAATATTATTCCTACGTTTTGATATAAATTTGGGGTCATATAATTTTAAAATCGCGTACCAATGAAGTTTAAATAAAACTTAATATAATAATCTTAAATTCCTTCAAGGTTTATCATCAAACAAGTAATTTGCAACTAGTTTTTTTTTTTAATTTTGCTTATCAAAAAAAGAAAAAACATTATAAATTGTTATTATTCGTCTGGTTTGAATTAAAAATAACTAAATTTTTTCTCATGGTTTTTATTAATCTTTTTTTTTTAGAATTGAGGAAGGGAATGTTACCTTATCCGTACTGATTTTGTAAAATTGGAGATTTATTTTGTAAACTTATAATTTTTTGTTAAATTGTAAAACAATACAAAAACAAAATAAATGTATTAAATTTCAAACTTTTGTTCTTGATTTTCAACTTGAATCTATATCTACTTCTTATATTTCATTAACTTTCTAAATTCAGCTTTTTAAAATCAAAACGTGATGACGTCAATTAGTGCATTATTTATTAATATAATTTATCAGTCAAGATCTAATTACATTTTTTTTAATGAAATTTATTTACTTTTCCGAAAGTATTTAACATTTTTAAATTTTATACTATTAGACGTCTAATAAAGTAATTTGTCATCCTTCGATTGTCCAAAGTAAATATATTGTATTATTTAAATAACTTTTGTTTAATTAATTTAATTTTCAGTTTTTCAATACAATCTTTCAACGTCTTTCTCCTATCTCCAACTTACTCATAATTCCTCTTAAAATTATTTTTTCCTTTTTTATCTAACTTGTCTTTTTTTAATTTTCACAAATCTCATTTTATCTTTCTAGCAAATCGCTATTGTATTCGTTAAACCATATACTTAAAACTAAAGCATACCTAATTAACAAAATAATACTCCTTACAAAAGTTTGTTTTAATAATATTTATATATAAATATTTGTTATGAGTTTTATTACCTAATAATGCAAGATATTTTAAATTTTAAATTTTTATTATAATCCAAATTCAAATTATTTATTAAACATCCTGATTTACATTTCTTTTTTATAATATAAAAGCACTATATTCTAAGAGATAAGAATAATTTTGATTCTTAACAGCTAATTAATTACTAATGTATCCAACTTGATCAGTGTTTTATTATCATAATTAATGTATCTAGGGGAAAAGGATAAAAACCTCTTTATGAACACTTTTTTTTTTAGTTTTTATATATATATATATATTTTTGTTTATTTTTTTTTTAATTTTTATTATAATAGATTATGAATTCTTATTGAAAAAAAAAAAATTAAAAAAAAAATTTTAAGTTACACGATTTTATTACTTAAATGTATACTAAAAAGGAGAAAATAAAACTGATATAATCTGCGAATTCTCATTCCACAACCAATTTTCATCGAAATCTAGTTTCTGCCACTAGCCCGAATCCTTGACATAAGTGGGAGCTAAACAGCTATTTTTACCTCTCTTCAATCGACCTTTACGCATATATTAATTTTCAATGAAGTCCATTTTTAGACCCAGTCCGATTTCCTTGACAAAATTAGGAGCATTATTTTTCATTTCCTCCATTTCACAACTACCCACATATAAATTTTCTTCGAAATTTATTTTCTAACCCGAATCCGTGACACAAGTGTGGCTAAACAGTTCTTTTAATAAATACAATCGAAGTTTACGCATGTAACAATTTTAATCAAAATCAATTTTTGACTTTTTCTAACTCAGCCCGAATCGTTGGACATAAAAAGGGGCTCAAAATGTGGTTGCTTTCTTGAGTGCATTAATACTAACTTTAACTTGAGATTATAAATGTACTTTCATATAAAAGTACTTCAAATTATATAATGTACTTTCATGCATGTAGAAATATAGTGAGTGTGAATTTTCAATTAACTTTTGACTCACTTCCTCCGAACTGATTATTTTGAAATTTTATATTTGTACGTACCCATGTATAATTTTACTCGAAATCTAAAATTCCGCTAATTTTTGGAGTTGATGAAATATTGTATTGTGTCCGGGAATAAGGGTATGTGCAAAATTTTCGCAGAAAATTGATCAAATATCAGTTGCAAGATTTGAATCAAACGAACGGACAAAAAAACAGAGTTTGTGTTTTGAATAAAATCGTGTAAAAAAGATATGTACTATGAATAATATCATTATTGTTATGAAAAATTAATCAAATGTTATAATTCTAAGCGTTGAGGACTTTCACTGAACTTTATTGTTAAACTAATTCATTGCCTTTTTAATTTTACGGCCCCTTAATCCTCTTATCAAAATTTACCATACTTATGTACATGTGAACTACATGTGTGTAGTACATGTGTACTATACATTGTGTAGCCATCTCAAGAGTAATTCCTTGAAAATACTCATTCTAAAAATAATATCAAGTTTTCGTTATCATATACAAAAAAAATGCTTGACCATATTTTAGAGAACAACTGTGTACACATTTCGTTATAAGCTACTAATTCAATTCAAGCATTATTTTATCTTCCTATATCAAGGCAGTTTTCATCACTTCTTGCAATTTAACAACATTGAAACTATTGTTTAAAATGAAATCGTAATTGAAATAATTCTTTTACAAATAAAATTTTTTTTCTGTGAAATAAAATTGAAAAGCACGCAGCTTTAGTTTTTTGGAACAAAGCAAATTGTGTTAATTTGCGCACTCAGACCATCAACAACTCAGCGATAAGCTAATTTCCTCTTTTTCTGACTATGACGCAATGTTTTCTATCAGTTCAAATTGAAGAAAAGAATTATTATAGAAATTACGTATTTTTTTTTTAGAAATGAATATGTTAAAATCCTTGAATTATCTTCAACGGCTGAATATAATATTATAACTGCAAAAGTACGAATTTTAAGCTTATTTTCTTTCTAAAACTCAAAAAAAGATAAGCTGTTAAAAAAAATACTGATAAGCAAGCTCATTTTAAAGACAATAACCTCTAATTCATTACTTATTTAAGATTCAATAGATTGATCGCTTATCAATCGAATAATTTAAAATATGGTATTATCATTTCAACGATATTATGTTCTTTCAAAAATCACAAATTAACTGAACAGGAAATGTTCCAAATTTTCATAATTCAAGATCGAATGTATTTTTTTAAATGTTTTTAGAAAAAACAAATGATTGATTCAACATTTTGGGAAATTATTTGCGTATACAGTTTTTTACTTTTATGAGAAATTTTGTATAAAATAAGGAGATCAAGGCTTCATGATAATATATTAAGGTTCGTTGATATTGTTGTATTCAATTGTAATGTTCGGCAAATAATGCTCACATTTGTAGAAGTGTAAATTTTCGACAAAGTAAAAAAAAGTTAACAAGTAAAAAAAGTTCACATTTTTATTTTATTTTGTACCCTGATTGTTGTTATTAGACTACGATAAGAGTTCGAAATATTTGACATTAAAAAATCTTAATAAATACGAGGAATTTAAAAAATCAATACAGAAATTAAATCACTGACATAAACTATATATATTTTTATTTCAAAAGCCGGTCAATAGTGCCTTCTAGTTGAACTGTTATAAATAAGTAACGTGTTTGTTATTAGAAAATGAATGAAAACCAAACTTCGTATGCATAAAAACCAAACTTCGTATGAATGAGAAGTTAAAAAATCAAACAATTATAAACATTAATTTTGTGTTAAATGTTTGCTTATGCCACTGCCACACGTTTATGTGTATAGTTATTTTAAGCACAATTTATAACAGTATGGGATTACGATAGGTATTTTTATTTTTCCTTCATAATAAATATTGCATTTTTTTATTTACTTTTATTTTTATTGCCTTAATTTAAAGAATAAACAAATATTTTGTTTTTAATTTATAATTAATAAGTGATATTTATAATAGTAATTAAATATATTTTCATTCTTTTATGATATAGTAAAATACTTGAAAAATTTTTTTTCTTATTTTCTTGTCAAACATTTTTTTGTCACACTTTCTGAATTCTGGTTACAGAGTACTAAGAGTATAGGTATTATAGTATACGTATACATAATTGTATAATCATAATAATGTTACGTTTCTGTTTTACTACAATGAAAACAATTATGATAGCTGCCACAAATATGACTTCTGAATATCCTTTGTTATGCAGTATCTAGGTCGAATCGA
>OZ023273.1:44104601-44181891 GCA_964007475.1 Hybos culiciformis
TATCAATCTCGTGGCCCATTAATAAAAAAATATATTGTACTATGATTTGGACTTAATTTCAAATGATTTTTTTATCACTTTTTTAATCATTTCAGCAGTAGACATAATTAAAATAAAATTCTCTATAATTAATTTTGTCTCAGAATACATCCTAATCAAAATGAATAAATAAATTTTATTAAAATAATTATTTTTTTATGTAAAATGGAGATAATAATTGTTAGTCCTAAAATATTTGGAAAATTCTTGGAAGCTAATTAAATTGAATGATTATATTTTTCGATTTGATTGCTAATTTCGGTTTTATAGCAAATATGAAAATTTTGGTAAACTATACGAAAAAACTTTTTAAATTAAATTTACCATTACAAAAGAATACAGTAATATATTCGTTCAAAAGCTCATACCATTAATATTTATGTATTTTGTATATCATGTGTTATGACAGTAACACTAACAATAACAGTAGTCAATGGCAATATTGTTGTACCATAATGGCAATGAATATATCTGACTATAAGTAAATTATCTATCATCTATCTTTTCTACATAAATAAAAATTAAATGCTGTTCGTTCGTAAGAGGATAACTTGAAAACGGCTGGGCCGATTTGGCTAGTTTTTTTTTTAAATGTTCGCAATAGCCGAAATAAGGTTTTTAGGGGGGGGGGGGAATTGAAAAAGCTGCTGTTCGAAGGTAAGTGCATAACTTAAAAACGACTGGACCTATTTGGTTAATTTTTTTTTAATGTTCATAATAGACCGAGTAAGGTTTTTAGGGAAAGAAAACTTGGATAATCTGTCCGGAAAATCGTACCTAAAAAAATTAAAAAAAAAAAAATGGTTTATGAGTAGAATGCAATTATTTTATACCCTTATTGTATGAGAAGTCTATAAATTATTTATTACAAAAATAAACATTACAAAAATTTCATATTCTGCATAATTTTTCAACAGTTTCTTTGATTCGTTCAATATCACGGGGATAAACTCGACAACAACCACCAATTATTTTTGTTCCCAATTCTATCCATTCGCGACAGTAATGGTCCAAGGGAATACAATCCTCAGATCCATACCAACCCCTATGAACATCATAAACCTCACCACTATTGGCATATACTATCAGGGGAATTTTGTTAGAGCGTTTTTCATTAATAGGTTTGAAAAGTGATGTAACATATTTAGGATGAAGACAATTAGTTCCAATCGCCATACATTTATCGGTTGCATTTTTATCTTGTATTTTTCTCCATAGTGATGACACAACATCAGAAAAATTTTCGCCATGTGCTAAACTTTGTTCATTCTATTGAAAATAAGATCTTAAAAAATTTAACAACATTTTTAATTTTTAATCCAGACTTGCCTTGCACTGAAGTGAAATCCAAAATTTGATGTTTGGGTACTCAATAAGAAGTAAATCAACTAAAGCTTCGGCTTCAATCTGAAATCAAATATTAAAAATAAAAGCTTCAAAGATAAATTGAAGTTGGAATTTTTTCAACAAACCTGGCATGGAATCGTTTCGACAGCTAATCCGTCGACTCCAATCTCCAAAATAGCTTCAATTCTAGATTTGTGCCACTTTTTCAACTGATCCGAAGTTATTATGTCTGCATAATCTCCATTATATTCAGATCCATCATTCAAGCTAGCCCCATAAGGACCTATTGAGCCCATAATCAATACTTTATCATTTTTAATTCCTTTCTCAGTTGAATTCAAACCCTGTTCATAATATTTATCTCTAGCGGTGTGTGCAAATTTAACAGCATTTCTTATCAGTTCAATGCATTTGTCTTCGCTGAGGTTTAAATGCTTTTTATAGCCTGTCAAACTTGCTTGATAAGTATTTGTAGATATTGTGTCAGCACCAGCTTAAAGTTTAAAAATTTAATTTGTTTAAGTGAATTAAATGCAAATAAAAAATCTACCGTTTAGAAAGTCTAAATGTGTTTTAACAACAGCATCAGGGTTTGTTAAGTTAAAGCGAGCACTCCATAGTGGATCGCCGTCTACTACGGCTCCAACATGCTTTGCTAATTGTCCTGCGAATCCGCCGTCCTTACAAAGGATTTTATTGCACGACATGCTTCCAACCTGGAAAATTTCTGACTAAATTTGGATTTCTAATTCTCGTTTATCAATTTTATTTCAAAAAACAAAAAATAAAAATATTGAGAACTACAGATTCCATAGTATAGAATATATCATTTTTGAGACGGAAGAAAACACATTAAAGTTTTTAATTAAGATTGAATTCAATATAAAAGGTTCGGAAAACAAAACTACTTATCTAATATCTTACCAATTTTTTATCTTGGAAAAGTGGTATAAAGTCAGATGCATGTCAGCCAATTTAAGTTTAATACTTACTTTGTAAAAAGGGCTTAATTTAATGCTAACCCCTATATATTTATACAGGCTAGGAAAAGCAAGTACAAATCCAATTATTAAATCATTTTCAATCAAGTCAGTTACGTCAGTTGTGCCAAAAACAATAGGAAATTAGAAGAAATAAATAATTTATCTACTTACTTACTTAACACTTTCAATTGTTGACAATTTTTTTTAATAAAAAAAAAATTATAATAAATAAAATATTTCAAAATTTTGGTGTGGTAGGTATATTGAAATTTAAAAAAACGTTTCCATACTATCAAAAGCTAAGGACTAGCCTTACTTAGCCTGTCTAAATACCATATAGATCTTGGCGATCATGACCAAAACAAAAAGAAAATTTATTTAAAAATCATTGAAATGTTATTTTTGTGAGAAAAAATTGGAATTCATTTTGTTGGAAAAACATATTGAAAAATTTATTTTAATAATAATTAATTTTATTTAATTGAGAAAATAAAAAATATAAATATAATGAGTAATTACGTCCTTCCTTTGCTTTAAAAAAATATTTGGATTTTTTGGAATAATCATCTGTAAACCACGAACAGTGACATATGATTTGAGTGTTGTTTTCGTTGCCATCTGTCGTTAAATATTTACGACAAATTTATCTGAAACTGCTTTATTTTCTTGCATACACACTCTAACGTCTAGCTAAACATTGACTTACATATATTTAAATAATTACAGTAAATGGTCAAAAAATGTATAGTCAATGATCTTAAGCAAAAGTCGAGAATCAAAATGAAAGCTTTTAACAGCGAAACTTGTATTAAAACATTTTTTATTCAAAAAATTTTCAATGCAGTTAAGAGCCCTCATTGTGAAAAATTGCAAAAAATTAGTCTTAGTTTGGCTTTGATTGTAGGGTTACTACAATCTAGACTGAAGTGATTTTTTGATATGTTAGAGAGTATATAACTGGCTCCAGGGTAGGTGAGGCGGATTTTTTAAATTTTGAGTTTTTTGGCCCAAACAAAAATTGGTCTTAGTTTTGCTTTGATTATAGAGTTACTACAATCTAGACTAAAGTGATTTTTTGATATGTTACAGAGTATATAACTGGCTCCAGGGTAGGTGAGGCGGATTTTTTAAATTTTGAGTTTTTTGGCCCAAATGAGCCTTTAAAAAACTTGAACATATTTGCTTGGATTCTGAAGTAAAGGAAAAAGATAATAAAAAATCTCAAACGCAGAAATAAAGCTAAAATACCACTCTCCAGGGCTGGTGACGTGAAATTTTGAATTTCTTTAATTTCCTAAACCATTTTTAATTAATTTCATTTATTTCTAAGAATTTTTTAATTTTTTTGATAAATTACAGTTTCTGCACAGAAATCAAATTCAAATATAGTTTTGTGATTTTCTGGTAGAGGTGTTTTTCGTACAATTTTTCTCGCATTTTTCACGGCCGTTTATTTTCTGTAAAATAAAACAAAAAAAAACTGCAAAAATAAAAAACAGAAATAGAAAACAGAATTTCAAGTGGAGGGCTCTTAAATAGTTTATTTTTGGAATGAAAATAAAAATATTTTTTAAAATTTTTTTTTTTTTCTTTAATTTTTTTGAATCATTCATGTGCTATAGTAGCGCGAGCACATACATTTTTATTAATAAAGTAATCTTTCCACAAGTTCGATTTGATCTATTCACAAGGCAAGAGTTGTACAATTTTGTATTTTTAAGTGTGTATTGAAAAATTGTTTTAACTCGGAGAATTACCTTCCATTGTCTCTTTATTTAGACTCAACACAAAATTTTGTTTAGAATTAAGAAGATTAAGAATACACAAAGATGGTTAGCTTCATACAACATTATTTTTGGTATTTTTATGTGAATGTTTAGTAAAACAAAATAAAATACGTGATAATTATCAATATGTACATGAAAAGAATTTTATTTAGTTTTACCATAAAGGAAGTATAATATAGAGTAACTATTCAAACAACTTTTTAAAATATCGTTTTTTTTTTTTCCTATTTTTTCAGACCCCCAAAACATATGTATACAAAAAAACTTTTCTGTTCTCTCTAATACTCATTAATTTTTTTCAATTTTGAGGATGTTTAGTTTTAAAATTACACAACTTATAAAAATTCGAATGTAGTTGTGCGAAAAATCATAACTATTAAGAGCCCTTCATGTGAAATTCTGTTTTCTATTTCTGTTTTTTATTTTTGCAGTTTTTTTTGTTTTATTATACAGAAAAAAAACGGCCGTGAAAAATGCGACAAAAATTGTACGAAAAATACCTCTACCAGAAAATCACAAAACTATATTTGAATTTTATTTCTGTGCAGAAACTGTAATTTATCAAAAAAATAAAAAAATTCTTGGAAATAAATGAAATTAATTAAAAATTGTTTAGGAAATTAAAGAAATTCAAAATTTCACGTCACCAGCCCTGGAGAGTGGTATTTTAGCTTTATTTCTGCGTTTGAGATTTTTTATTATCTTTTTCCTTTACTTCAGAATCCAAGCAAATATGTTCAAGTTTTTTAAAGGCTCATTTGGGCCAAAAAACTCAAAATTTAAAAAATCCGCCTCACCTACCCTGGAGCCAGTTATATACTCTGTAACATATCAAAAAATCACTTTAGTCTAGATTGTAGTAACTCTACAATCAAAGCCAAACTAAGACCAATTTTTTGCACTTTTTCACATTGAGGGCTCTTAACTACATATAATGAATAAATGAAAAAATATGTGTCTAAATATGTATTGTTGTGATTTGCTAATATCAATTTATTGCATCTATGATTTTTTTTTTCAAAAACTAGCATCTTCGTCTTCATTGAAATTTATAAAATTCTTATCATAAGTTATTTCAAATCAATAAATTATTAGAATTTAATTTTTACATTAAAAAAAAGATAATATGTCATAATATTTTACCTATATCCTTTGGATAAAATATTCTTAAACGATAGTGGGAGACATTGTTTTATTTTTTTCGTGAATTTACGTTTAATTAGTTCGTTCTTTAAAATAACAGTGCTTTGCATTTAATGGTACATGTATATTAAAATATTTTGCATGAACTTTGTTTTAATTATTTAAATTTTAAAATTTTTATAAGGACATTAAGAAAATTATACCGGAATATTTTATTATTATTGAAAATTTATCAATTTGGATACGGAATTAAAATAAGTATAAATAATTTGAATAATATAAAGTAAAGTATTTATTAATTTATTTTATATAGGTAGTCGCACTTTTTTTAATGCGCAACCTTCACGTAAATATTTTACTAATTCATGAACTTAGAGCTCCATAAAAAGTAGTCGGCTAAACAAGTTATCTTCTATCGACCCCAATCATAAAAAAAACTTAATAAAAAACTAATGATGTCCTTGTATTGAAATCAGAACAATTTTTATGTCTCAAGAATTATGAGACTGATTTGGAAATATTTTATTTGAAAGCACCAAAAGATGATCTGTTTGAAATTAACAGATTTCACATAAAATTTTTTGATAACTATTTTGCTCAAAATGTTTATAAAAACATACGTGTGCCGTGTACGCGCGGGGAAAGTTATACTTCGTATTCGTAATGTGGAAATAAAATAGAACAACAAGTACGTATTTCAGCTAATTTCACGACGCTCACACTGTTTACTTCGCTAATCGCTGCATAGCAAGAATACCACGCGCATGTGTTTGGGATCTACCGACTCACTCTCTTTCTCTCTACTCGCGCATGTGTTCGGCGTGGGTGTTTCGGAATTCAGAAATTTAATTTCGAAATGAAATAAATTTCGAATACTAATGTCATTGAAGAAACGTTTTGTCTCTGTCTCTGGAATAAAGTATGATTAATATTAATAGTTCCTTTTTTGTAGTAAAGATAAAGAAAATTTGAAAAAATATGTCCTTTTAGTTTTAAATTTTTAATTCTATTTTTGGTTTATATTTAAAATATTTTTTTAGTTTTTATAAAAGCATTTAATTTAACATTGGAATGTATGGATGTGTGTATGTTGTGCATGCCTGATCAGACTCCGACGCCGACGAGTTTTTGGCTGCGGCGACGCGCTTAGAAAAAAAACTCAGCGGCGTGCGCGTTACCGGCGTGCTAAAAAAAAAGCAAAAAAAAAAAAAAAAGAAAGCAAAAAAAAAAAAAAAAAAAAACGAAAAAAAAAAAAAAAAACGAAAAAAAAGAAAAAAAAAACGAAAAAAAAAAAAAAAAAAAACGAAAAAAAGAAAATTAACCAAAAAAATATTAGAAAAATTTTTAGCACGCCGATACAAAATATAAAAATGCGGCGCAAGGCGTACGCACTGAAATCTCGAAAAAAATGTTTTGCGGCGGCGAACAAAAAAATGGTTTGCGGCGGTCAGCGCACGGCGTATTTTCCTTGTCGGCGTCGGAGTCTGTGCCTGATTAAAAAAAAGCCTTAAATTTTTTTCAATGCATTTGTGCAAAAATAAAAAAATAATAATAAAAATGTATTTGTGCGTTAAACGTTAAACTTTTTGCAAGTCGCATAAGAAGTATAACTTCAAAAAAAATTTTAACAAAACAGTAATTCTGTTTGGACGCAACAAAATTATCAAAAAAATACGATTTCTGGTTCACCGAAACAGACGAAAGTTATGAACATAAATTTAAATTTTTGGAGTTTGTTATACACTTTTAATAACAAAAGGCTCAAAATTTTTGAAAGGGATATTCTTAAAAAGTGAAAGTATCCTTACAAACCAAAATAAAAGAACAAAAAAAATAATTATTCCAATAATATAAAATAATGTGAGCATCGTCGGTCTCATGCAAAAATCTCGAAACTGCAAAAACATAGTTTTAGAAAATTGGTTTTGAATTTTTTTTTTCTTTTTTTGTAGTACGTTTTGGTACTTTTGGGAAAATAGAAATAGTCATTGCGGATAATTTATGAGAGCTTTCGACATGGAACATATTCAAATTTTAGTTTTTTTATGATTTTTGTACAATATTAGGTCAAAACGGCCAAACTTACAGTTTCGTGCTTTTTGCACGAGACCGACGATATGTAAATAAACATGAAATAAAATGAATTTATTAATGCTTTCAAATATAATTTTGTTTATTTACATTTATCTAACCCAATTTTTTTTTATAGAGAACAAATACTAGTAAACATCAAAATACAATTATAATAAAGGAAATATTTTGTTTATTTTTAAAAGCTTTATATAAAAAATATTTTAAAAGCTATAAAGCTCTCTCGTTATAGCGATATATTCTAAACAAAAATAAAAGCTTGGGGTCGGATCTAATTTTCTTTAACTGTTTTTATTCGAATTTTTTGTATGGGACTAGTTCCTCTATTTATACTTCCTTTATGGTTTTACTAAACCTTCACATAAAAATGCTGAAAAAAATGTTGTATGAAGCTATAAATCTTTGTGCATTTTTAATCAATGGTTAGACTCAACACAAAATTTTGTTTAGAATTAATTCGGGCAAAATGTTTTTCCAACCTAAGTATAGAAAATTACTACATTCGTTTCTTTTTGGAACAATAATAAAACACAAAAATAAAATTATTTATCAGTATAATTTTGTTTTGATGACTTTTGACTGCTAACAAAAATAAAAAATCTAAGGCAACATTTGTTTTCTATTTGAATGCCTGATTTGTGAGATACTATCGTGTATTATATATTTATTAAAAATTAAACCATCTTTATAATTATTAAAATGTAAAAATGTGCATTTGTACAAGTATAAATAAAACATTATTTCGATCTGATTAATTTTCAGAAAGAGAAGAGTATGAAAGAAGAATAGCCGATCCTATTGTTGGAGCTATTGGACAACTAGGAAGCTGGCAAATATGGATGTGTCTATTGATATTTATGATGAAATTTCCAGTTGGTTGGCATCAATTAGCAACTGTATTTTTGGCACCAAATGCTCAATTCAAATGTGATCAGGCAGAAAATTTTACCAACGAATGTTCAGCTGATTGTGAGAGTGGAGTGATTTATGATACATCAATTTTCACGAACACAATAATTATGCAATACAATTTGGTTTGCGACCGTGCATTTTTGGCTGACTTGTCTCAAACGGTTTTTATGTTTGGTATTCTAGTTGGAAATGTATTGTTCGGCATGTGGTCCGATAAGTAAGTCTTTGAAGCTTAAATTTGAAGAATTTGAAAAATCTGTGATATTCGGCAGAAAATATATAAGTATTTTTAGGTGTATTTTATTTTGTCATATTTTTAATTTCTTTGTAAAGAAAAGAAATATTACCTTTGTAATTGATTTAAATTTTTGGGATTATTGGAGAAAATAAAGAGATTCTTCTTATATGAATCTCCTTATGCTTCCGTTCCATTTCATTTCAGACAAAATTCTCCATCACCCCTTTTTTTATTTTTTTCATTGGGATTCCACACAAATTTTCTATTCCATCTCCCTTAAGAGCTACAGACATCTCATAAAAAAGAAGGGTCCCTCAAAAAACGTTTTTTTATTTTCTAAAGCTCTTCCCATAACATCATCTTCATATTTTCTCCTCCATAAAAACTCATCTTTTTTAACTTGATGTTCCAAATGTGAATTCAGTCAATTTAAGTCAAAAGAATGAAAAGTTATTTTAAAACATTTTCCTGTAAATTTTCGTGAACATAAAAAAATTGTGAAAACGTTTGCGCGAAACCTAAAAATTTTAGGAAACGTTTCGAGCCAACTAGCTGGATTCCACATTTGTTCTATGTTAATCTACATTTTAGTATTGGTTATTTTTGTTATTTGATAAATTAAAAGTATTATAGAGTGTTTACAATGCATATATCGTATAAGGAAAATAGATTAATCATTGCGATTAAAGTGAAATATACAACAAAAATTTATAAATTTAATTATTTTAGATCTGGAAGAAGACCACCTCTAGTTTTTTCAGTTATTATGCAGTTGTTTTGCGGAATTGGAATAGCATTCGCTCCATGGTTTTGGTTGTTTGTTACACTAAGATTTCTATTAGCGGTAGCAACTGGTGGCAGTATGTTAACTAGGTATGTTCGAAAATAAAAATATAATCCTAACTTATTTTTATTATATGGTGTAAAAAAGAAAAATCAATCATATTAATATCAAAAACAATTTTTTTAACTTTTAGTTTCTGCCTCGTTATGGAAATAGTTGGGCCGAAAAAACGGGAGATTATGTCAATTTTGTATCAAATTCCATTTAATCTGGGACATGCAAGTTTAGCTGCATTTGCATACTTTTTACGGGATTGGACATGGTATCAATTGGCTATCTCAATACCATCAGTGCTTTTTATTTCGTATTACTGGCTGCTTCCAGAATCACCGAGATGGTTACTGGCAAACAAAAGAATAGAAAAAACCGTACAAATTTTAGAAAAAGCTGCTAATACTAATGATAGAAAAGTTAGTCATATTCGTAGTGATATTAGTGAATATTTAAGACGAAAAGAAACAATCAAAACTGATTTAGATAGGAAAGGAACAGTTATAGATTTGCTTCGACATCCAAATTTAAGAGTAAAAACGCTTTGTATGTGTTTTAATTGGTTTGTGTGTGGATTAGCCTATTTTGGAGTATCACAATACATTGGTAATGTAGGTGGAGATATTTTCGTTAACGTAGCAGTTTCAGGCGCCCTTGGTATACCTGGAACATTAATCTCCATACCTTTACTCAAATATTGGGGTAGAAAAAGAAGTTTGATTTCTTCAAATATTTTAGCTGGAGTATCGTTGTTAATTATAGCGGGGCTACCTAACGAAGAAAATTATTTGCCCGTTAAAATTATGTTGTCGTCAGCTGGTATTTTCGCAATGAGTGTTTCATTTCCAAATGTTTATGTATATTCTGGTGAAATTTACCCTACCGTTGTTCGGAATGCTGGGATGGGTATATCTTCTATGACAGCAAGGTTTGGTTCAATGATTGCACCACAGGTTAGTTCCACTGCAAAGTATGGTTATTTTATTCCACCAATTATATTTGGACTTACACCTATTATTGGTGCAGCATTAGTATTATTTTTACCTGAAACAAAAGGTCAACCATTGCCCGAAACAATAGAAGATGGTGAAAATTTTGGGAAAAAACTCAAAAAATAATAAATTTATTAAATATGTTTGTTTATACATATTGTTTTAGAAAATATTAGAATCCTGCAGCAATAGAATAATAAGAAATTTTTAATGAAGGAAATAAGTCATTCCTTTCTAAAGGAGTGTCCACACATGCGTGAACGAACATGAAATTTCGTTATTCGCTTAGACATGACGCATGTGTGGACACAATATTCGTGTTAAAAAGTGATTATTCGTCATCCCTAAACGAACATGAACATTTCCGCTACATGAGCAAAAATATTCGCCATTATATGAACATTTATATAAATTTGGTTATTTATAATTTTAACCTTAAATTTTGAAAAACATTTTTTTTTTATATTTTTGTGCATTTCTTTGTTTCAATGCGATTTTAAAATTAAAATCAATTAAAAGTAACCCTAGTGTCCAATTTCAAGAATGTCAATTTTGCGGACTACTCTTTTGTAATTTTAAATTTTAAATCATATTGAAAAAAAACAGATACCCAAAAATGGATAAGAAAATAATTTTTTTGATAATTAAAATTTAAAATAATACTTAAAAATTAATTATAAACTAAAATTAAAATCAATTAAAAGTAGCTCTAGTGTTCAATTCCTTCTAAACTTCCTGTCCCCACTATCAAATCCATACTTCTTTAAGTAGCTCTAGTGTTCAATTCCTTCTAAACTTCCTGTCCCCACTATCAAATCCATACTTCTTTAAGTATAAAAGGTATCCCACCTAGTTATTTGGTTGCTATAATAAAAAAAAAATCCAAGAACGTCAATTTTAAAAACAGCAGCACCTTGAAGTTCTTTTTATTGATTATAATTAATTTAAAATTAAAGTTTATTTATATAAAATTTTTATATATTTTAGATGTTTAATAATTGGGCAACTAATATTTTTTCACATCAAATTTCATTTACGAACATTCTAAATCAAACTTATGTGTGGACAGCACTTTCATACACGAATATTCACACACGAAATTTCATCAACCAACAAAAAGTTCGCTCACGCATATGTGGATGCTCCTTAATACATGTAACACATGTAATACATGTATTTCCGGATTTATAATCCATGGTATGACAAAGAGTTTAGAATTTATCATTTTTTTTTAAGAAAGTCCTACTAAGTATAAAATGATACACAAAATATAATTAGAAGGAGATTTGTTATGATTAAAAACAATATGTTACCCCCAGGTTAGACTGGATTTTTTTACTATCTTGATGAAGATAGTAGGGTAAAAGCACCAGTAACCGCCCACTTAAGGAATTTTCAGACTTTGACAACGCATAAAAAATCGTGCATAAGAGATATTGAATATATCTTTATATTAATGGATAGCTAGAGCGATTCTCTATAATTAGTATTATCTGCTTATTTCATTTGAATTACGGTTTAAGGGAAAATTAGGTTTTTGTGAAAAAAGTCAATTTTTTCAGTAACCGCCCACTAAAATCTAGTATGCGCCCATATAAGTTCTAGTATCCGCCCATACAAATTTTGAAGAGAAATTGAAGTAAATTTAGCAAAAAAAAAAATGTCAATTCATTTTCAGTCTTTTTTAAATTTAAATACCTAATTATATTTATATTTATAAATAAATATACCTATAAAATGGAAGTAAATAAAATAAAATTATTAAATTTTGTCCTTAATTATTGTCTAACTTTAAGCTTTGCTTATACATTCACCACTTCATTATTCATTAAAAAAACATACAACGAAAATAGTAAAAAAAATTAGTGAAACTTGATTAGCTTTCTTTCTAATTAAATCCTCTGTTACTATCGCTCTCCATTTACTAATGAATTCAACCTCTCTGATTGCACGATTGGAATCCCGCCCAAAAAATTTTATCAACCACTGTGCGCTGGAAATTTTTGTTGCTGAATTTTTTCTCTGGATTTCCCTTTCAGCGGTGCTTTAATCAAGGAATAATCGTGCTGGGAAGATTCAAAAACAGAAATTTTGTCTTTGGTTTTTCTTTCCGAAGGTGTTAAAATCAAAGAAAAATCGTTCTGGGCGGACTAAAAAACATTAATTTTTCCTACTGAATGTTTTTCTCTGGTTTTTCTTTCCGGAGGTACTAAAATCAAGGAGAAATCATTCTGAGCGTAATCATAAACACAAATTTTTTCTATTGAATGTTGTTCTCTAATCGTTTTCCCTTTCGCAGGTCCAATAATCAAAGAAAAAGCGTACTGGGCGGGTTCAAAAACAACAATTTTCTCTACTGTTTTTGTAACCGCCCATAGCGGGCGGTTATTGAAATTGTTGTAAAAAGTTGTTCCAGAAGACGCCCATCGTCTTTTTTATTATTAAAAATAAAAAAAAATATTTTTTTATTAAAAATCCATTTAAATAATATAATTTACTATTAAAAAAAAAAATAGTTACATGTGTATTTTTTTTTATTCATAAAAATTTAATTGAATTAAAATTATGAATTCCTTAAACAAAATGAGACTTTTTTCACCGTTTTTAATTTTTGGTATTTCATCACAAACTTAAACCGATTTTTTTAAAATTCCAGTTGGACCTATGCAACCAAAATTTGCAAGAGTGTTGCTGAAAACCGAGCAGACAAATTTGTGCTTTGAAATAAGCAAAACACTTGATACTTTCCTTAATATTTAAATATAAAGTTGAAAGTGGGCGGTTACTAGTACCGGGCGGGCTACTGGTGCATCTACCCTAGTTGAATGTATTGGTGAAATTTTATTACTTTATTAATTGTCAATTTACTATCTTCTCTACTAGCAGGATTTAAATCAAGACAGTTGAGAAGATAGTTGACTGGATAGTCACAGTCAGAAAAAAAGAACAAATATTTTTTTTTTACTTTAACAATACAAAATTAAAAATTGTATACCTTGTTTTTTTTTTATCACTGTACTAAAAAAAAACAAAAAAATTTAATACAAAAAAATGAAAACATGATAAAAATCTTGATAGAAATCAGGATAGTAAAAAGACACTCAATCAACTATCTTCTTACAAACACAGATAAAAAACACATACAATGATCAGTTTACTATCCAGTTTACTATCCAGTCTAATCTCTGCGTTACGAGCCTTGAATGTAAAATTTTAAATTTTTTTTCTGTTTTGCAGTTTTTTTTGTTTTATAGAAAATAAACGGCCGTGAAAAATGCGACAAAAATTGTATGAAAAACACTTCTACCAGAAAATCACAAAACTATATTTGAATTTGATTTCTGTGCAGAAACTGTAATTTATCAAAAAAATTAAAAAATTCTTAGAAATAAATGAAGTTAATTAAAAATTGTTTAGGAAATTAAAGAAGTTCAAAATTTCACTGGAGAGTGGTATTTTAGCCCTGGAGAGTGGTATTTTAGCTTTATTTCGGCGGTTGAGATTTTTTAAATATCTTTTTCCTTTACTTCAGAATCCAAGCAAATGTGTTCAAGTTTTTTAAAGGCTCGTTTGGGCCAAAAAACTCAAAATTTAAAAAATCCTCACCTACCCTGGAGCCAGTTATATACTCTCTAACATATCAAAAAATCATTTCAGTCTAGATTGTAGTAACCCTACAATCAAAGCCAAACTAAGACCAATTTTTTGCAATTTTTCACAATGAGGGCTGTTAATGAAATTAATTTAAAATTCTTTAGAAAGAAAAAAAGAAATTCAAAATTCCACGTCCAGTCCTGGAGAGTGAAATTTTTTTCTGCATTTAATTTTTTTTTATCTGCTTCCTTTACTTTACAATCTCAGCAAATAAGTTCAAGTTTTTCAAAGGTCGATTTGAGCCAAAAAAAACTCAAAATTAAAAAAATCCAGCACATTCATTATTACAGAATGAATCATTTTAATTTCGTTAGTTATTAATTAAACTCAAGAGCTAAAAAGAAGATATTTTTATATAATTTTAATCAAATAAAATTTGATAAACCGAAGAATCTAAATGTCTTTTAGTCATTATTATAGACTTAATAAAAATTGTAAGGTACACACCCTTAAATATTTCAAATTCACCTCTCGTTGAAAGGGCATATTCATAGCTTGGATCCACTTTGCGATTTATTTTCATCCTTAGGAAAACTGAAAACCTTTTTTTTTTAGTTTTGATTTGAATTGATTTTGCATCCAGGGATAATACAACCTTTTGGCATTATAATGACCCAAAATAAAATTATTAAAATTAATTACATCAACTTAAAAAACATAAATTTTATACATTTTATTCATTGCATTCGAACAAAAACTATTGTTAAAATGATTATTGTCAAGAAATTTTTATTAATCTAGTTTGTATGATTCAAATTTATGCTTAAAAGTTATTAATTGAAACAAAGTAATTTATAATGAACTTATGTATATCAGAAATCTTGTGTATGTGTTTATAAATATTAAATTTATTATCTCTTAAGAGCCCTCCATTTGAAATTCTGTTTTCTATTTTTGCAGTTTTTTTTTGTTTTATTTTACAGAAAATAAACGGCCGTGAAAAATGTGACAAAAATTGTACGAAAAACCCCTCTACCAGAAAAACACAAAACTATATTTGAATTTGATTTCTGTGCAGAAACTGTAATTTATCAAAAAAATTAAAAAATTCTTAGAAATAAATGAAATTAATTAAAAATTGTTTAGGAAATTAAAGAAATTCAAAATTTCACGTCACCAGCTCTGGAGAGTGGTATTTTAGTTTTATTTCTGCGTCTGAGATTTTTTATTATCTTTTTCCTTTACTTCAGAATCCAAGCAAATGTGTTCAAGTTTTTTAAAGGCTCGTTTGGGCCAAAAAACTCAAAATTTAAAAAATCCGCCTCACCTACCCTGGAGCCAGTTATATACTCTCTAACATATCAAAAAAATCACTTCAGTCTTGATTGTACTAACCCTACAATCAAAGCCAAACTAAGACCAATTTTTTGCAATTTTTCACAAGGAGGGCTTTTAAATTCTTTCTTTATTCACTTCTGATTTTGTATTTATATTGTGTAAAAAAACCTTAGTTTACTAAGATAAAGGTACATAATATGAATGTTTAATTTAAAAATCTAGTTTTAATAGTTATAACATAATATTTTAAGTATTTTTTTAAATTAAAGTTAATTTTAACTTTAATTTGTCATAAATCATAATGAACTAAATTAGTTTAGGACAAAATTATATAAAGATATTTTAAACTCACAAATTCTAAAATTTATATTTTTGACATACTAACTTTTTTTTTATTGTGATACCATCTTAAGTTATCAAAAGAAATGTACCAAAGATATTATAAGTTTTAAATAATAAAACCTATTTCTTAAAAAATAAATTGATTATAATACCTACGTATATTTGCTTTCAAATCAATTATACATAGACAGTATGTATGTTAATAAGCAAAATATAAGATAAAATATAATATAAATAAATATGTAATATAATTTCCAAATAAAGCATTAATCTTCATTATATACTACATTATTATAAAATGTCCATTTAAGATAACTATAAAAAATAATAAAAGTTGCATTCTTGTTTTATTTATATGTTCAAATAATAGTTTAAGTTTGGTTTTTTATGCTAATTTAACTCATTATAATGCCAACTTTATGCTGCCAAAAACCTTATTACTCGCAACTTGATATTGTGCAAGTTCTAAGGCTCGAATTTCACTCAAGTCATTTGTGTAATAGTATTATAATATAACTAATATAAATATATGTGTAAATATAATATTATAAATAATATTATTAATATAAATATGTACAATTAAAATAATTTTTGCAATTCTTTTCTAAACTAAACTTTAACGCCTAAAGAACACTTTTTTGATATAACATCGATATTAACTCAAACTTCTTAAACATCGATTTAAAGAAAACTATGTTTTTTGACTAGTGAATTCTTCTAATTATCCACCGAATATTATGGTTTGTATGCAATTATTTTTCATTTGATCGAACCTAAACTGAACTTAATTTTTTTATATTCAATTTTATTTAATAGTTTATCATTTTTGCAATTTATATGTTTATATACAGTACAATTAATATTTTTTCATTATGATTCACTATAATTCATATGAATTTAAGTAGTCGTCTTCGTCTACCTTCTTCTTCCACTTGTTTCATTTTTCTTTAATTTTTTTTTTACTCATTATTTTATTTTTTTTATTTTTTTCACTTTCCCTTCCTTTCTTTCATTTCTTCTCTCACCCTCTTCATTTATTTTCTTTTCTATTGTTCTTTCTTCCCTCCTTCGTTTTCATTCGCTTCTTTTTCCATTTTTTATACTTTAAAGTTAAGAGCTTTACTATTTAACTTTATTTATTAAATATTATTTTTTACTTTATAGTTCGATTGAATTAAAGCTTGTTTTAAAAAGGTTTCTTTATACATATATATCTTTTTTTTGTTTATCTCTAAAGAAGACATATTACATAGTCTATTCGTAAATGTAACAAATTTTTATTGATTTATAAATTTAATTTATATGGTGGCACATGAAATTTATTTCAAAAAAAAATATATATAATTATCAAAATTTTCATAAATAAGTGATAAAAGCATTAAAAAGTAGATCATTAATAGATGCCGGAGCCAACATCCCAAATTGAGAGAGGTTCGAAAACAAAGTGTTCGTATTTATTTTTTGTTTTGCCATGAACAAAAAAAAATTTGTTCAATAATATTAATTTTTTAATAAGTGATGATTTATTTCCTTTTTATGGATAAAAAAAAATCAATTTAATAATAGGATAAAATACCCAAGTGCAGCCACCTTACTCATTTTTTCACTTTGAACGAACAAAAATTATAGAATATAAATATTATAGAACTATAAATTCAGGATTTTACATTTATCAGACATAATTTCGCAATTGTTTTAATTAATTTATTTTTATTTAGAAATCATTTTCTTCTGTTCTCAGCCAACCAAATTAAATTCTCAGCCATTTTGGATGCTATTCTTTGAGAAGAATTTAGCAATGAATCTCGGTTTTAAGTAATAATTTTTATTATAAATAATTTAAGTTGAAGTATAATCATTTGGTTGGCCCTGGGGAACTGCACAAAGTGTCCATATGGGTTATCCGGCACTGACTTAAAGTTCATTGCAACAGTATCTTAAAAATTAGTTTTAGTTCATAGAATTATTCCATTTTCCTTAATTCACATTATTTTTTTAATTGATAAATATAACTTCATGAAAGCTAAAAATGCACTTCATATTTTAAAAAATACATATAAAAATCTGTCTGCACTCACTATATGCAAAAATCACAAATGAAGGCTTCATTTGCAGACTCTTCATGTGATTTGAAGTTGGTGCATTGGAGATGAAACCATCGGCAACATCCCTCACAGCCATTAAACTTCATATTTCTATCTTGACCATCTCTATCCAATAAAACCTTGCAGTGCTCTCAGTTTGTTTTTTTTTCTTTTTTCTTTTGGGAAGATCTTTATGTTTTTATTTTCTTTTTCTTTTTTTTTATTTTATTTTGAATTCTGCTTTATTTATTTTCCTTTTATTTCACAATTTTATTTTTTTTTAATCTTAAAGCTAGACATATTATGTTTTTTTTTTTTTTTTTTCTAATAACTAATGTCCCTATTTCGAAATCCCTAGTTAATTTATTTTCTTATTCTATTTTGTTTTTTATGTCTATTTATCTTATTTTATATTATTTTACATTATTTTATATTATTGATAATTAGGCCTCAAAAATTTTTTTTTAAAAATATGCCATCTGTTTTTTTTTTTTGTTATTAAAATACTTAATCCTAAGGCTTAATCTAATTAAAAAAGAAAAGTAAACAAATAATAATAAAAAAAAAAAGAAATACCTTTTAGTTTTTTAACCACCAGATATATTTTTTTTCTTTTTCATATTGCTTTATGTCAATATCTGGTATGAATTTATTATATTTAATTCTATCTATATTAAGATTATTTGGATCGTATAAAATTTTTTGATTTGTTATTCTTCTTTTCATGTAATATATTATTGGCAACCCTTCCTTATTTTGAATATATTTTTTTTCATCAAGAAAAACGAAGATTTCAGGAGGAGTGAAACCTGATTCCATAGCCCGTCTGAAGTAATTTTCATTTGGATAGTATATATTATTTATTAGGCTATTTTCACTTTCAATTTTTTTTCCGAAATAATATCTAGTTAATTTTATTATATGATTATCTATTTTTCCTATATTTTCGTTTTCATACAGTTCTTTTATTAGGTAATATTTAATGTAATTGCTTCTAGGTGTTCTATTTTTTCCTGTTATTATTCTAAGGCAGCGTCTTTCAAATATTCTTATTTTTTCCATATTATTCGAGCTAAGATTGAACCAAATGGACATGCATAGATTAAGATTGGTCTTAATAGAGCCTTATAGGCTGTAATTTTAATTTTTTTTTCTAAATATTTATTATAAAATAAATTTTTACATATAAAAAAAACTTTTTTTGCTTTTTTTAGTTGTTCTTCAATATGCTGTGTATACTTAAGTTTTTCATTTAGATAGGCCCCTAAATATTTTATATTTCTTTTGTGAATTATTTTTTGTTTTTTCCCTTTTATACTAAAATTTCGCCAATGTTTTTTAACATTATACGTCGCATATTCTAATCCCACCCTAAATAAGATTGTTTCACATTTGTTTTAATTTATTTTCAATTTCCACGTTTCTAAAAATTCTATAATAAAGTTATGCTGTACGGTCGTTACTTTTTTGTCACTGGAGTAAATAGTAAGATCGTCAGCATAGCTTATACCTCCATTATTCTCTTTAAAAATTTCGTTTTCAAATATATCGCTAATGTATATATTGTAAAGAGTAGGTGCTAAAATTGTCCCTTGTTGGACCCCATTGTAAACTGAGAAATTGGTATCTGTCGTCTTCGTACCATCTGTTACCACGAATTTTTTCCCTATTATCATTTTCCTAATTAGATTTTTCATTTTGTATATTAGACCTTTGATCCATAGAGTATCAAAAGCTGTCTCTAAATCGATCATGCAAGCTCCAATACATTTATTACCATTGAGACCCCAACATATATCTGATACTAATTTATGTATACCATGTACTGTGGAATGATTTCTACGAAATCCAAATTGTGTTTCACTAAGCACTTTCTTTTCTTTTACTTCTTTGTTAAGTTTTATTAACACAATTCTTTCAAAAATTTTACTAATATTCGGTAAAAGATTAATAGGTCTGTATGATGCTGGATTTGATTTATCTTTTCTTGGTTTTAGTACAGGTACAATTTTCGCTATTTTCCAGATATTTGGATAATAGGAATTATTATTTAGATTATTGAAAATTGTACAATATTCCCTAATAATATATTTTGGCATTTTTCTTAATACAAAATTTGAGACTTCATCAATTCCTGCTGATTTTTTTGAATTAATATTTTTAAATATCGCTTCAAGTTCGTCTGTACATGTGAAAATGTTTTGATCTAAATTATTTTCGTTTGCTTTATTTCTAGAGTTAAAGTTTAATATTTTCTTATTTTCCCTATGCCTTTCTTGAATTTCATTTTCTATTATTTTATTTATTTTCTCAACTTCTTTTTCAATATTATTATTCCCCGTATTTACAATATTATGTACTTTTTCATAATGTTGGCCTAATACCTTTAATTTGTCTTCAGTTTCTGTTATGGTTATAGTATTTTTTTTTAATCGTTTGTTGGTATTTTTAAGTCATGAATTTTTAGAGGTTCTTTTTTCGGAAAAATTCTGTTAATTTTTTTAAACATGTTTTGATCGTTTGATTTTATTTGTTCTATTTTTGTTTTCCAGTATTTATTTATTTCTATTTTAATATTTTCATTTATAAGTTTTTGTATATTATTGATTAAAGCTTTAGTACGTCCCCAGTTGACTTTATTTAAATTTAGTTTTTCTTCTAATTGATCTGTTTTGAGTTCAAAGAGTTGGTTATCATTTCTTTCTATATTTATACAAATAGCTTTATGGTCACTGTCGTAAGTTTTTGTTTTCAGCTTGTTTGTGGATATGTCCAGATCTACGGTCAGTCTAGTATTTATGATAGCTAGGTCTAGAAAAGAGCCAGCTCTCGGGTATGATGGTTCTTTAGTAGTCAGTATTTGTGCTTTGTATTCTGTTTCATGTTTTTGTATAAATTTGTTAAAGATATTTCCTCTCGCATTGTTTGTCGTATTTCCCCAACTCTTATGCTTAGCGTTAAAGTCTCCTGCTAGTACATAAAAGTTTTCGAGTTTATCCAATTCAAGAATTTTAAATAGATTTTCTATTTCCTGCCTAAATTTTTTTTTATTATGTTCTGATGCATAAGCTGAGATGATTTTAATTCTTTGGTGGTGGTTTATTTTAATTTCTATTATTGTCGTTTCTAAGCATTTGTTATTTAGTATTTTTACGTTTCTTATTTCCTTAAATTGTATATCATTTTTTATTATTATTCCTGTTCCTGCTCCTCCTGAAGGTTCGAAATTTCTATCATTTCTAATAAAATTATATCCTTCGAATTTTAGGTTGGCCTGACAACTTTTATTTAATCTTAACTCATTTAGTAACAGAATATCTGGTTTTTCCTCTTCTAAAAATTTACTTAAATATATTCTCTTATAAACAGACTTTAGAGAGTTAATGTTAATAGATATTATATTAATACTGTATATTTTGATCATGATTAGTTAAAAAAAGGGCATTATACAATATTTCTATTTTATTATTTTGATCATTTAAATTTTTTTCTAATTTATCTATTTTTAAGCTTACATTTTTAATAAATTCAAAAATATCTTTCATGCTTCCACTATTTGGTTCTTCTGGTTGTTGTGTTCCTTTTTTCGTTATATCAGTAAATGATACTTTGGGTTGGATTATGTTTCTAAACATGCCTACTTTCATTTCTCTTTTCAACTTTATTTCTTCTTTCTTTTTTTGTAAATTTTGTTGCAATACCTTGTATCTTGGACATCCTTTGTATGAAGCTGGGTGACCTTCTGATTTACATAGAACACATTTTAGTTGCTTTCAGGGTTGGACTGGCCCACCGGGACACCGGGACATTTAACGGTGGGCTGGTAATATTTGGGCCGATAAATTAAAACTTTTTATTACTAATTATTTTAAAGATACAATGCAATCTGATTTAAATATATTTTGATTGGAAATATTTTGGGAAAGAATCGAAGTATAATAGCTTCGAAAGTACGGTACTTAGTGCTAAACAATTGAACTTTGAAAATGCTGTAAACAGGAAAATATATTAATTAAAAAAGAAACCAGGGTAAAAAAAATATTTGTTAATTGATTCGATGAGATTCCAACTCTCAAGTACTCTTTTGTGCTAAAATATATGAAATTTATGAGATTTCCGTGGCCTACAAATCATTTGACTTAGATTTAAATAATTTAAATATTGTTTTCAATTCCAAAATTTTAGTTTATAATCGTCATGTTTGGAAAGAAAATCGAATACCTATAGATTATTTATTCAAAAAGTGTTATTAAAATTTAAAGCTCAAAACCCATATTGGAAATCAATTTAAAAAGATTTCATAAAAGTTTATATTTGAATAGTGTTAGTTGTGTTCCCAGAAACTTTAAAATTAAAAGGCAACATTTATTATATCAGAAAATTTAGAAATTTGTTATGGAGTTGTTGTAACTTGATTGGATCGTTAGAGTGAAAATAGATGGATTGGTTCATGGTTTACAAATACCTACTTAATTTAATTCTTTCCCAATATTCCAATTTACTTAACAATAGTTCTTAGAATTTTTCGTTCAATTCTTATACTTTTTTTGATATAGTATTGAATTAAAAAAATTAGGGAACCTAGTGTTTATAGAAATGCGTATTTATTTGGGCCTATATTCTAAATAAGCATTGCATTTTTTTATACAGATAAGTGGATAAGCAATGTATTTTTTAAATTTAGAAATGGGCCGGTAGTCCAAAACTTCCCGGTTTAATTTTTATAGCCAGTCCAACCCTGGTTGCTCTCTATTTTCATTTTTTTTGTCCCCTTCTTCTACATTGATTGATTTGAATTTGCATTCTCCTGGTTGATGCTGTGCGTCACACTTTACGCATCTGTACTGCAATTTGCAATTGGTTGCTGTATGTCCATGTCTTTGACACTTTTTGCATTGTGTTATTTCGTTATTTTTTTTAATTATTTTGTTCCATGTTATTATTCTGTTCTCTATAGTTTTTATTTTATATATTTGGTTAATGTTAGATTCGTTTGATGCTTGTACCACAAACAGAGATGTATTGTAATTATTTTGTTTTGAATGTTTGGTGATTAGTCTAGTTACTTTTAAAAATTCGATATCTTCTTTATCGTATTGTTTTAGTTCTTTTAAGATTATCATCAGGCTCATCGGTAGCCTCGAGACCCTTTAAAATTAATGTTTTATTTTTTAGTTCTTTGGGAGTATATGAATAGTATTGATATTCCCCTACATTCAATATTTTTTTTATTTCATTATATATGTCTATACTATCTGAGAGTATAGCAAATTTTGTTTTGTTGATTTTTTTTTATTTTAAAGTCTTGTGCATTTATTTTCTCTTAAATATTATTTACAATATTTTTTATTTCTGTGTTATAAAGATAAATGGGTTTTATGTTTTTATTTTTACATTTTAGCATGTGCTATAGCTTTCGCTATTTTTTTTAATTAATTTATATATGATGATTGCATGTGTATTGACGCATATAATAATCCATTTAGTGATCTAAATTCTATAGCACTAAATAAAACATAACGATCCCCAACGCATTAAAATATTTAAAAAAAAATTAGTAATTTTCTAAAAAAAAATTATTCATTTTGTTTTTTGCAAAAAAAAAAATCGAATAATTTTTTTTTGGAAAAATTACTAATTTTTTTTATATTATTTTAGGAATTAGCTGATCTTCTTAAATTTTATTTAATTTTATTTTTAATTATTAAAAAAAATAATAATTTTATAATTATTTTTTTTTATAATTAAAAATAAAATTAAATTAAAATTATAATAGTTTACAATACATTTTATCCTCCTTGTTGCTGCCATTTTCCTCATTTGTTGATAAAAGAAGAAAAAAATTCTTACTTGACATTTGACAATTGACAGCAAACTTTATAATGACAATTATTTTTGTTCCATACTTTCAAGGTTACCATTTTGCTATTTTTATTCATTTTGTTTTTTTTTGAATAAAATAAGTGCAACTTTTGAAGTGTGGTTAAATTTTCGTAATAAAATCTAACTACACTCGCTTAAAAATTTAGTAGTAGAGGTTCGAAGATCCTTTAAATATAGTAGATTGAAACACATGTTAAGAAAATTCATCGACTGATCGACTGGCCGCTTTTTAGGAAAATAAAAAAAAAAAGCCGCGTATTTTTTTATTGGTTCTTTTTTGTTTTTTTTTTTGTTTGCTCAGAGGGAAAATATAGATTAGCTCAGAGGGAAAATATAGATTTTTAACATTATAAACTAAACTTTATTTGACATGCATGCGAGAGGTATACATTTGCAATTTTTTCTTTTTTTTTTGTATTTGTCTGTATTGAAATATTGTGAGTGTGAGTGATATTATTTTTGTTTATAGTATTAGGCAGTTCAAAATGAAGTTAGTAAATACAATATAGGGAAATGTAAATACAATTTACATTATAGGGAAATGTAAATAAAATTTACTTAAGTGAATAATTGCATGTGTATTGATGCATGTAATGGACCATTTACCGAGCTAAATTTGCGATTGTAAACACAACTTACCGAACACATGCACATTAAAATATTTTTTTTTTTTTTTAATTGCAATGCAATAAAATAAATACCTATTTTAGAGTTTAATTTTGGAATGAAAATAAAAATATTTTTTCAAATTAAAAAAAAAAAAACAATTTCTCGCCATGGTGAATTTACATTTTCTTTTTGACACACTTCTAAATTTTCAGCTACCCTAGTGTAGAGATTATTGCAATGGAAAAGACCAAAGCTTGAAGCTCTCAGATTCAGATCAATATAAATCAATCTACATACAAAAAAAAATCTTTTTTTTTTATTATTATTTTTATATTCTTTTTGTTTTGCTGAGCATAAATATCTATGTTGTGTTGATTTAGATGTTAATAATAAAATATTGATGCTTTTTCTTTTTTTTTAATTTTAATTTTTATCTCAATATTTCGACTTGATTCAAGTCATCCTCAGGAGTATTATACTGTGATGGCACGTTTATTTAAAATAAAAAAAACTTATTTCTTCTTTTTTCTTTTATTTATTTCTTTAACAATTCTTACAGTTTTATTTCCTACAAATTAATTTATTTGTTTTTAAATTAATTTTCAAATTCTATCAGGTTTTATTCTTTCCAATTTATTTTTTTTTAATTTTCACAACTCGTTCTAATTCAAGTCATCTCAGGAGTATTATACTGTGATGGCACGTTTATTTAAAATAAAAAAAACTTATTTCTTCTTTTTTCTTTTATTTATTTCTTTAACAATTCTTACAGTTTTATTTCCTACAAATTAATTTATTTGTTTTTAAATTAATTTTCAAATTCTATCAGGTTTTATTCTTTCCAATTTATTTTTTTTTAATTTTCACAACTCGTTCTAATTCTCTTTAAAATTTTACGCCCGCTTTCTTTTACGTTCAAAATTCAACTCTCTATTTTTATTATTTTTCTTTTCTTTTTTGGTGAGATGCCTACTTTACAAAATCGTCATCTTAACTAATACATATAAAAACCCTACATCTCGACCATCGAATTTATAAAAAATTAAACATCTCCATGACAAAAAAAAACTTACAGACTAACATACAAAATTTTTATATATATATTTTTTTTTTTTTATTATAATTCGTTAGTTTTCATCCAAGGACGAATACGAGAAGCATCAAATATTCCTTCGAATGGTTTCTGGGTTACCTGAAACCCTTCGAGGTCCTTCAATAAATATCTGTCATTTCCAATTAATTTCTCAACTACATACGGACCACGATATTTGGGTATCAACTTTTTATTATCCCCAATAGAAGTATCGACATTTACTATCATTACTAAATCTCCCACCGAATAAACTTTTGCCTCTTTTCTTTTATTATTAAAATATTTTTCATTTATTTTTTGACTTCTCTCGATATTTTCCGCCGCCTCTTTCCTAATTTTTTCAATCGACACTTTTGGTTCATCAAAAACATAATTTTCAAGATAATCACTTATCTTATCATCAATTTGTCCCCTTTGATTAATTCCGAATAACAACTTTGAAGGAGTAGCTTTGGTACTTTTTGAGCAACTATTATTCAATGCAAATTCGACTTTTTCTAAAACTGTATACCAAAAAATTTTTTTTTCTTTATCAATTAATTTAGAAATCATTGGTCCCACAGTGCGGTTGATGAATTTTGGCCTGTTTTTTGGGATTTCAAAGGCGTTTTTTGGCTATAACTGGAGAAAACTGGAAAAAAGTAGAACAAACTCAAAAAAAAAACCCGTACGAGGTCTTATGATGCAGGGCTCGTACTATTGTTATCAAGAAAGTCTTTAAACTCTAACGAAGCGAAACAAGTTCCTCGATCACTGACTATTCTCTGGGGCTTACTGTATTGATTAAAATATGTATCTAAAGCTTTTATAGTGTCAGAACTGGTTTGTGTATTAGTAGCATATAATTTAGTGAATTTTGTAAACCCATCTATAACTCCCAAAACATATTTCTTTTTATTATTTATTGCATCAAACGGGCCATAGTAATCGACGTGAATAGTATCGAATGGTAAATTTCCTTTCGGAATTGAATGAAGAAATCCTTCTGCTCGACCATAATGTGGATTAAACGAAATACACTTTAGACAACTTTGAATATAGTCTTTCACACTTTCAGTCAACTTGGGATACCAGTAGGTGCGTTTTATATACTCACAAGTCTTTTCTACTCCCAAATGTCCCAGAATTTCATGAGCATTTCGAATTACTTGGTTTTGCATATGTCTAGGCACATAAAATCGAATTCTTTCTTTATCAATTTTACGATAAATTAATCCGTCCCTAAGCTCAAATAATTTATTTTCTGATGTTTCCAACTGTTTTCGCAACTCTTCAAGTTCACTATCTTGACTCTGACATATAGCTAAAGTTTTTTCAAAAGAATTTTCTTCTAACACCATAACCGCTACAGACCTATTTAAAGCATCGACGTGCTGCATGCGCTTTCCCTCCCTATGTTTAATAATATAGTCGAAAGTTTGCATTTCCAGTGCCCATCTACTAATACGTGGATTAATTATTTGTTTATTTAGAGTTAAGGTGAGAGCGTTACAATCAGTAACAATTTTAAATTTACGTCCTAACAAATATGTACGAAAACGCCGTAACGAATAAATGATTGCAAGTGTTTCAAGCTCATACGAATGATATTTAACCTCCTGATCTGTAGTTCGCTTTGAGAAGTAAAAAACAGGATGCAATTTACCATCCTCCTTTCGCTGAAATAGAATAGATCCATACCCTACCGAGCTTTCATCACAATGAAGTTCAGTCTCATGTTTGGGAGAGAAAATTGACAAAACCGGTCTTTCTAAGAGTTTCAACTTTAATTCTTCAAAAGATTTCTGTTCATTCACACCAAAATTAAATACTTTAGGCTTATTTTTTATTAAATCCTGAAGAGGTTTAGCAATGTGTGTAAAATCTAAAATAAACTTTCGAAAATACGAACACATACCTATGAATCGTTGCAAATCTCTTATTGTTTTTGGAACAGGAAAATCACTAATAGCACCTACATTATTTTGATTTGGACTTATCCCCTTTTCACTTAAAGTGTAACCCAAATAATCCATTTCAATAAACAAAAATTTACATTTTGCAGTGTTAAGCTCTAAACAATTATTCGCTAGAACCGCTAGGACCTTATTTAACGCAACCATATGTTCTTCAATTGTGGAAGTCGCAATCATTAAATCGTCAATATAAATAGTTACAACTTGATCTTCAATTAAATTTTTAAATATTTTTTCGACATACCGTTGAAAAACAGGGGGTCTACTATGTAATTCGAATTTGGGCGATGCGAATACGCATTCACCATTTTCGTACTACACAATCCGAAAGTAGCATCATATACGACTCGAAAGTAGCAACATGCCGATGCGAATATCGACTTGCAACAATACGGCTCACTATGTAATTCGAATTTCGACTTGTTATTTTCGGATTTTAATAACTTTTCGCTCGATAACAATTTTTGTTTCGAACGCAAGTGATTAAATTTTAAAAGTAGATTTAAAAAAAAAAAAAAGGAATTGGATAATAATTTAAAAAAAAAAAATGCAAGTAGAAAAGAAAAAAATTAATATTTAAAATATTTACAAAATTTTTATTAAAAATTTTCCAAAAAAACAAGGCGATACTTCAGTTTCCTTGAACCACTCAGAATGGGTTGAAACTTGGAGGAGGGATAGAGGCGGTTCCCAAACTCCCAAAACTGAAATCAGTTTTCGGGGAAAAGGCCCCCCAAAGTTTTCATACATTTTTGTATGGATTTTTTTTGTGCGATTTGCGGCGTCAAAGTTCTGTTTAAAAAAACGTATGAAGTAAAGTGTGAAAATTTTGAAGGGTCATAACTCCGATATGGGGGCTTTCCCGCAAATACCGTTTCGGATTTAACATTTTAGGGACCGCCTATACCACGAACCCAAAAATAGGGCAAATCGGGCACAAAAAAAAATCTATACAAAAATGTATGAAAACTTTGGGGGGCCCTATCTCCAAAACGGGGCATTTTCCCCAAGAACTGATTTCAGTTTTGGGAGTTTGAGCACCGCCTCTATCCCCCTCCAAGTTTCAGCCCATTCTGAGTGGTTCAAGGAAACTGTAGTTTAGCCAAAAATAATAATAAATAATTTTCAAACGAAACTGAAAAAAAATTTATTTATTTTGTTTTTTTTTCGACAATTTGACATTTAAATTAAGGTTTTACACACTTTAACATAGAGTTTGCGCAAGTCTGTTCGAAAATGTTACATAGTACCGATTTTGTCAATTTTCGGATTCTACTTTCGGATCCTATTTTCGGATCTTCAATGCGAAAGTAGATAGTTACATAGTAGACCCCCAGATGGAGCATTACGTAGTCCAAACGGCATTTTTTCCATTCAAATTGACCTAGTGGAGATATAAAGCTAGTCAGTTTGATGGACCCTTCTTGTTTGCGAATCGGTCAACTAAATCTTCTATAACGGGTAAGGGATAATTATCCCTTAAAGTAATTTTATTCAACGACCCAAAATCAATACACAAACGATAATCATCAACATTTTTCTTTTTAATTAATACAATGGGAGAACAATACGGAGAAGAACTTTCCTGAATAGTTCCATTTTCTAATAACGCCTTTAATTTTTCTTGCAAAATATTTTTTTCATGTAACGACAACCGACGCGGCTTTGAACTATAAAATTCATTTTTTTCTAGTGTAATTTTCATCTCGCATTTGACCTTAGGACAACTATTTTTAGTATAATTATTATGATATTCTGAAAACAATTCTTCAATTTTAATTTTGTCGTCACTTCTTATATCTGGACCGAAATTTAAATTTATCACTTTATTTTCATTATTACTAATATTAATATTCATTAATTCAAAAATAAAATTTTCATTTTGTTCAACAAATATTTCGTCTACATTTTTTTCAGAGTTAAAATCATATTTAACTGGAGAATTATTTTCAGAGTCTTCAAATTTAGTTTGATAACAATTTTCAGGCATATTTATTTTTTTAATAATTAACTTAAAATTAAAATTCTTTAAAATATCCCTACCAATAAGTACGTCTGTTTCCATTGTTTCATTTGGAACAACTAAAAATTTTCCAATTTTTAAAATATTACAAATATTTACATAATTCGAATAAAACCCCAAAAGATTTAGACGAGATCTGTTGATTCCAAAATAAATTTTATCTACTTTTTCTTTTTCAAAATTAATTAAATTTTTTTCCTTAATCAATGATATTGGGCTACCTGTATCTAATAGACCCTCCAAAGTACATTCCTTAATTTTACCTGAAATTTTATCTTTAAGAAACAAAGCAATAGATGTTTTGAAATCTGATGTCATGTCGTAAATATGTGCTGTGGTATTTGACTCCGATTTTGATCTATCTTCTTTCCCAGGACAGCTGTTGATTTGATGACCTAATTTGCCACAATGATAGCATGACCCTTTTTCTCTTTTCGGTTTACTGCAATTGTTTGCATAATGCCCTTCTTGGCCGCAATTATAACAGATGTTGACACTAACATTTTTGTTTTTCACTGAAGCTTCTTATGATGGACAATGTTTTTTATTCGCCTCTGTACTATTACATTCGGGCATATCTCTGGTTGACAATTTCGAAAACGCCTTCAACAATTCCTGGGATGATTCAAAACACTGGATTCTTGCCTGATTCTTTAAATTATAATTTGAAATTCCATCAATAATTGTATCTACTAATTCATCTTCTGGAACACTTGATTGATTTGCCAAACATATTTTATCTTGGAAATACGATGCAAAAGTTTCGCTACTTTTCCAGGTTCTAGCTTCCATTTCACGACGAAGCTGCAACTTATTTGGTCGGGTATCAAAAATTGATTTCAATTCACATAATAATTCCGCAAACCTGATATTAATGTGTTCAGCCTTGGAATGGAACCACTTCAATGACTTGCCCTTCAATTTGCTGACAATTATTAACTTCATCTCATCATCATTTAAATTCTCATAAATTTTTTGAACGTTTAAAATTTGATTATACCAGATTTTAAATTTTTCATCTCCATTATATTCCGATATCAACTCACTAATTTCGTTCAATTTGAGTTTACCTGCTGTTGATTGTGTTACTTGTTGTTTATGACCTGTTAAATTTTGTTCTTTTTTTAGAAGCTCATCAGCAACTCAATTTCCTTCAACTGAAGCGACTCACTGCTTCTGGCTGCGCCTGATTTTGCTAAATTGTTGCTTCTCCCGCCATTTTTATTAAGTACTGTACTCTTTACAAATTTCTGTTGTCTACCTGCTTTCGGAACTTGACCTGAAATTACTGTTACATCTGTGTCCCAACCGGATTCCTCTGAATCACTGCCAGATTCTACATTTTGATTTCTTCGAACCTCGAATCTTTCTTCTTGGGCATTTTGCCATTGGTTGACCAATCTTTCATAAAGCGCTGTTTTGGCACCTTTTGTGGGCAAATTTTTCTCACGGCATAATTTCATCAGTTCCTCTTTCGAATACGTATTTAAATTAAACATTTTCCAGAGCGATTTTTTTAATTCATATCCCACTTCTGAAGATGTGATGGCACGTTTATTTAAAATAAAAAAAACTTATTTCTTCTTTTTTCTTTTATTTATTTCTTTAACAATTCTTACAGTTTTATTTCCTACAAATTAATTTATTTGTTTTTAAATTAATTTTCAAATTCTATCAGGTTTTATTCTTTCCAATTTATTTTTTTTTAAATTTTCACAACTCGTTCTAATTCTATTTAAAATTTTACGCCCGCTTTCTTTTACGTTCAAAATTCAACTCTCTATTTTTATTCTTTTTCTTTTCTTTTTTGGTGAGATGCCTACTTTACAAAATCGTCATCTTAACTAATACATATAAAAACCCTACAATACAATGTCCCAATAGGAACTTAGAGGAGTAATGACAAAAGTCATCAATGAAATCATCGACTTTCACGCTTTGAAAATTTCATTAGGGACAAATTCATTTGGTAGTAATTAGAAAATAGATACTTGATTCCTTTCTCGATGACAATGTATACGAAAATGTCATCAACAAAAAAAAGTATTCGGAATTCTATGAAAAAATAACTGTTAATTTAAAAAGAAAGAAGAATAATAGCAGATTTTTTTGTTTTTATTCATTTTAGTTTTTGATTTATTTTGAATAAACCAGAAAAGCAAAAAAATTTATGGAAGCGTTTCATTTTGATATATTCCACCTGCTCCTTTTACCGATGACTTTGTGATCAACAAAGTCATCAATGAATTAGGCGGCCATATATATGGGAATGTCATCGAGATTTGGGAGTAAGAAAGCCGTCACCGGCAGCAACTTTGTCTTAAGGACGTCATTGATGTTTTCATGCTTCCAGTTCCTATTGGGGTATTTATTTTGCTAAAATTATTAAAAAAATTATCAAAATACAAAGTTATTTAAAGTTACAAATCAAGATTCTACACTACCATACATAAGCATAGATGCATAAAAAATTTAAACACTGATCTTAAACATATTACAATATATCATGGATAAGCAAAATATGAAAATATATTATAAAAAGCTAACAATCTTTTGCTTTTAGAAGAGCATATTAAATAGTATATATAAAATATATTATGTTTAATTTTCCAATTAACAACATTTATTTATGTAAAAATTCCATTAAAGAAATTTTTAATGTTTTTATATCAATTATACCTTTAAAATTTAATTAACAATGTTGATATCGAACTCAATGAATAATTAACAGAAACATAAAAGATGTCTTACCCAAATCCCGTATTTCTATTGAAAGTGGATAAAAAGCATTACTTCCATACTTAACAATCAAATTGGATTTATAATGAAATTGTACTTTAAATAATTTTATTATCAAAAATTATTATTTAATTTTAATTTTTACGAGCTCATTTTTCTTACACCAAAAATTCGTTTGTTGATCAAACTTATAATTTCTTTACAGACTGACTATAAAATGTTACTTTAATAAAAAATTTTTTTTTTTTGTTTTCTTTATTTTTTTGTATCATTCATATGTTGTTATAGTTCCGCGTGAGCACATACATTTTTATTAATAAAATAATCTTTCCACAAGTTTGATTTGATCTATTCACATGGGAAGAGTTGCACAATTTTGTATTTTTAAGTGTGTATTGAATAATCGTTTTAACTCAGAGAATTACCCTCCATTGTCTCTTTATTTAGACTCAACACAAAATTTTGTTTAGAATCAATTCGGACAAAATGCTTTTCCAACCCAAGTATAGAAAATTACTTGATTCGTTTATATATGAAACAAGGCTTCTAAGAATAAAATACAAAAATAGGCAAGTTTTCAATTAATTATCAGTATATTTTTGTTTTGATGACTTTTGACTGCTAACAAAAATAAAAAATCGAAAGCAAGCATTTACGTTAATTTTGTTTTCTATTTGAATGCCTAATTGTTGAGTGTATTATATATTAATTAAAAATTAAACCATCTTTATAATTATAATATGTACATTTGTACAATTATAAATAAAGCATTTGGTTTTAATTTCGATACGAGTATTTTAATTTTCAGAAAAGGAAGAGTATGAAAGAAGAATAGCCGATCCTATTGTTGGAGCTATTGGGCAACTGGGAAGCTGGCAAATATGGATGTGTCTATTGATATTTATGATGAAATTTCCTGTTGGTTGGCATCAATTAGCAACTGTATTTTTGACAGCAAAAGCTCCATTCAAATGTGATGAGTCAGAAGATTTTACCAACGAGTGTTCAGCTGATTGTGAAAGCGGAATGATTTTTGATACATCAATTTTCACGAACACAATAATTATGCAATACAATTTGGTTTGTGACCGTGCATTTTTGGCTGACTTAACTCAAACGGTTTTCATGTCTGGTATTCTAGTTGGAAATGTATTGTTCGGCATGTGGTCCGATAAGTAAGTCTTTGAAGCCTAAAATTGAAGAATTTGACAAATCTGTAAGATTCGGCAGAAAGTATATAAGAATTTTTATATGTATTTGATTTGATCATATTTTTAATTTTTTTTGTAAAGAAAAGAAATATACTATTGTAATTGATTTTAATGCGCAGGGCTTCGGTAAGTTGTATTTACATTCGCAAATTTAGCTCGGTAAATGGTCCATTACATGCATCAATACACATGCAATTATAGAGGAATGTAAATTGTATTTACATTTCCCTGTGATGTAAATTGTATTTACATTGTTCTATATTGTATTTACATTCTTCATTTTGAACTGCGTAATACTATAAACAAAAATAATATCACTCACACTCACAATATTTCAATACAGACAAATACCAAAAAAATTGCAAATGTATACCTCTCACATGCATCATATCAATGTCAAACAAAGCTTAGTTTATAATGCTAAAAATCTATATTTTCCCTCTGAGCTAATCTATATTTTCCCTCTGAGCAAAAAAAAAAAAAAAAAAAACCAATAAAAAAATACGCGGCTACTTTTTTTTTTTTCTTTAAAAGCGGACAGTCGATCAGTCGATGAATTTTCTTAACATGTGTTTCAATCTACTATTTTAAAGGATCTTCGAACCTCTACTACTAAATTTTTAAACGAGTGTGGTTGGATTTTAGTACAAAAATTTAAACCACACTTCAAAAATTGCACTTATTTTTATTCAAAAAACAAAATGAATAAAAATAGAACAATGGTAACCCTTTAAATATCTTTGTTGTCATTATAAAGTTTGCTGTCAATTTTCAAATGTCAAGTAAGAATTTTTTTTTCTTTTATCAACAAACGAGGAAAATGGCAGCAACAAGGAGATTATTTATTGTAAATATAAATTATAATTATATAATTATTATTTGATTTTATTTTTAATTATAAAAAAAAATAATTATAAAATTATTATTATTTTTTTTAATTATTAAAAATAAAATTAAATAAAATTTAAGAAGACCATTAGTTCCTAAAATAATAAAAAAAAAATTAGTAATTTTTCTAAAAAAAATTATTCGTTTTTTTTTTTTTGCAAAAAAGAAAATGAATAATTTTTTTTGGAAAAATTACTAATTTTTTTTTAATATTTTAGGAATTAGCTGATCTTAAATCATCCGGTTTGAAATCATTTCGAGAAATAAATTTACTTCCGTATGAATTAAATTTTATTTCCTTGCTTCATTTTGAACTTTTTTGTTTATTTTTTTTTTCGAGAAATAAATTTACTTCCGTATTAATTAAATTTTATTTCCTTGCTTCATTTTGAACTTTTTTGTTTATTTTTTTCATTGTAAATGTATTGTTTTCAACTCCCTCTCCCATGCACATTAAAGCAGTATACAATACATGTTAATCAAATTTATTATACAGCTCGTTGTGTATACACACAAACACATAGACACTCGTCAATATTATATCACTCGACCTTCGGTCTCGTGATATAAACATGACTCGTGTCTATGTGTTTGTGTGTATACACAACTCGCAAGAATAACAAATTTTCTTAACATGTATTGTAATCTACTATAAATGTTTGGGGTTATTCGAGAAATTAAAGCGAATCTTCTTATGTGAATTCTTATGCTTCCGTTCCATTTCATTTCAGACAAAATTCTCCATAGGGTTGCCAACATTGAACCATCTCTCACCCGGAGAAATTTAAAAAAAAATTATCAAAAAATTTTCTAACGTTAAAATAGATTCACACATAAAATTTAAGAAATGTGCAACAAAATATAAAAATAATTCACAAAAAGCTGGCGATGTCATGTCATTTTCTTATATTGCAGGCCTAGCCACTTTTTAACTCTCTTACATTTTGTGCTAGTTGAAAATTCAGAGTATATTTTATTGTCTACTTAGCGTTTTAATATCAAATATGCAACTTTTTACAAGCAAATTTAGCTGCGTTATGAAATGAAACACATGGAAAAAACATATTTGCTTTAAAAAAAAATGAATTCAATTCACTAAATTTTTGAAAAACCGAATTGTACTTTCCATAAAAAAAACCTATAGTGTTATAGAATTTTAAATCTACGGATTTTAATTTTTTTTCCTGGAGATTTTTCTGGCAAAACCGGAGTCTCGGTTGTTAAGTTTAAATAATTTTATATAAAGATAAAGTAAAAGTACTAGATAGTGTTTACAATGCACAGAATGTATAAGGAAAATAGATTAAACATTGCGATTATAATGAAAAATACATCTAAAATTTATAAATTTTATTATTTTAGATATGGAAGAAGACCGCCTCTTGTTTTTTCAGTTATTATGCAGTTGTTTTGCGGAGTTGTAATAGTAATCATTCCATGGTTTTGGTTGTTTCTTATAGTAAGATTTCTATTAGCAGTAGCAACTGGTGGCAGTATGTTAACTAGGTGTGTTCGAAACTAAAGTTATAAGCAGAATGTATTATAATGGACAGGTGTAAAATAGGAAAAAGAAATCATATTAATATTATTAATAATTATTTTAACTTTTAGTTTCGTCCTTATTGTGGAAATTATTGGGCCAAAAAAAAGGGAGGCTATGTCAATTTTATATCAAATTCCTTTTTTTGTGGGACATTCAAGTTTAGCTGCATTTGCATACTTTTTACGGGATTGGAGATGGTATCAATTCGCTATCTCAATACCATCAGTGTTTTTCATTTCGTATTATTGGCTGGTTCCAGAATCACCGAGATGGTTACTGGCACACAAAAAAATAGAAAGAACGTTAGAAGTTTTAGAAAAAGCTGCTAAAGCTAACAATAGAGATGTTAGTAATATTCGAAGTGATATTAATGAATATTTAAAAAGAAAAGAAACAAACCAAACTGGTTCAACTAAGAAAGGAACAGTTATAGATTTGCTTCGATATCCAAATTTGAGAGTAAAAACCCTTTGTATGTGTTTTAATTGGTTTGTGTGTGGATTAGCATATTTTGGAGTATCACAATACATTGGTAATGTAGGCGGAGATATTTTCATTAACGTAGCAGTTTCAGGCGCCCTTGGTGTGCCTGGAATGGTAATCTCCATACCTTTACTCAAATATTGGGGTAGAAAAAAATCTTTGATGTTTTCAAATACTTTAACTGGAGTGACGTTGTTAATTATAGCGGCGTTACCCAACGAGGACAATTATTTGCTTTATAGAATTATTTTGTCGTCGGCTGGTCTTTTCGGAATGGGTATTTCATGGGCAAATGTTTATGTATATTCTGGTGAAATTTATCCTACCGTTGTTCGGAATGCTGGGATGGGTATATCTTCTATGACAGCAAGGTTTGGTTCAATGATTGCACCACAGGTTAGTTCCACTGCAAAGTATGGTTATTTTATTCCACCAATTATATTTGGATTCATACCTATTATTGGTGCTGCATTAGTATTATTTTTACCTGAAACCAAAGGTCAACCATTGCCAGAAACGTTAGAAGATGGTGAAAATTTTGGGAAAAAACCAACTAAATAAAGAAGATCTTTTTATTGATTATAATTAATTTAAAATTATAGTTAATATAAATATTTTAGATGTTTAATAATTGGGCAACTAATATTTTTTCACATCAAATTTCATTTACGAACATTCTAAATCAAACTTATGTGTAGACAGCACTTTCATACACGAATATTCACACACGAAATTTCATCAACGAACAAAAAGTTCGCTCACGCATTTGTGGATGCTCCTTAATACATGTATTTGTGGATGCTCCTTAATACATGTAACACATGTAATACATGTATTTCCGGATTTATAATCCATGGTATGACAAAGAGTTTAGAATTTATGAATTTTTTTTTTAAGAAAGCCCTACTAAGTACTAAAATGATACACAAAATATAATTAGAAGGAGGTTTGTTATGATTAAAACAATATGTTACGAGCCCTCGATATGAAATTTTAAATTTTTTTTCTGTTTTTGCAGTTTTTTTTGTTTTATTTTACAGAAAATAAACCTTTAGCAAAATTTCACAAAACTATATTTGAATTTTATTTCTGTGCAGAAGCTGCAATTCATCAAAAAAATTAAAAAAAAATCTATAATTAAATGAAATTAATTTAAAATTCTTTAGAAAATAAAAGAAATTCAATATTCCACGTCTTATTATGTAACTCGATTCTAAAATGAAATTCGAGGGAAAACTGAAATCGGAATTATGTAATTCGAATTCGGATTTTTATTTTTCAAGATAAATACACGATAAATACAACTCGAAAAACGAAAAAAATTATTCGAATTTTAGAAATTTTGTTCGATAACTTTTTTCCAAACGGAAAAAAACTAAATAACCAACCAAAAAAATATTTTGTTTGAAATTTAAGTACATTTTGAAATAAAAACTTGATTTTTATTTAAAATTTTCAATTTTTTAAATTTTTTTAATATGTAAGTCCTATTCGAATTCGGATTGATTCGAAAGTTTTTTCGATTCTATTATAAAATGGTATTATGTAAATCGAAAATAAAACAATCGAATAAAGGCAGCTTTAAAAGGTCGGCTACAATGTTTTATTCGAATAAAAAAATGTCAATATCATCTGTTTGTTGTTTGTTTTGATTTTATTTTTAAAGTTGTTTGAAGTTAAATAATGAATTTTTGGCGATAATGCCGTTTCCTTGAAACTCTCACAATGGGCTGAAACTTGGAGGGGGGTAGAGGTGGTGCCCAAACTCCCAAAACTGAAATCAGTTCTTGAGGCAAAGGCCCCGTTTCGGAGATAGGGCCCCCAGAAGTTTTCATACATTTTTGAATGGACAATTTTTTTTTGTGCCCGATTTGCCCTATTTTCGGGTAGGTAATAGAGGAGGTCCCTAAAATGTTAAATCCGAGAGGGTTTTTGCGGGAAGTCCTCCATTTCGGAGTTATGGCCCTTCAAAATTTTCATACGTTACTTCATACGTTTTTTAAACAGAACTTTGACGAGAAATTAATTTTTAAAAAAGCGGTGTGGAGGGGTCGGGGCAGCATGCTGGCGGTCAGTGGGATTTGACCGCCCCGTTTTTTCGAAAAATTAATTTCTCGTCAAAGTTCTATTTAAAATTTTTTGTGAAAAGGCTCATTCAATGTACAAAAAGTTTAAAAAACGTATTTCATATGAAGTAACGTATGAAAATTTTGAAGGGTCATAACTCCGAAATGGAGGCCTTCCCGCAAAAACCCTCTCGGATTTAACATTTTAGGGACCGCCTCTATTACCTACCCGAAAATAGGGCAAATTGGGCACAAAAAATTTTCCATGCAAAAATGTATGAACATTTTGGGGGGCTCTAGCTGCGAAACGGGGCCTTTGCCCCAAGAACTGATTTCAGTTTTGCGAGTTTGGACTCCGCCTCTACCCCCCTCCAAGTTTCAGCCCATTCTGAGAGTTTCAAGGAAAAGGCAGTTTAGCCAAATTTTTAATTAATGGATAGTGTTTGACTTCAAATACATTTTGGAAGAAATTTTTTTTTTGTTTTACTTTTTTATTATTTATTTCAAATTTAATATTAATATAAAATATGAATTTAATAATAAATAAATTTAATTTTTAAATAATAACACTCAAAATATATTTTTTAATTTAATTTTATTAAAAATGTACTTACATTTCAAACAAATTATTTTCTTTTTTGGTTATTTTTTTTTTTTAGTTTGATAAAAAGCTATCGAACAAAATTTCCGAAATTCGAATAATTTTTATTCGTTTTTCGAGTTGCATAATGCCGTGTATATATATCGTCTACATAATGCCGTCAATATTCATAGCCAACTTTATAAAATAAAAAAAATAAAAATAAAAGTCCGAATTCGAATTACATAATTCCGATTTAAGTTTTCACTCGAATTTAAAACAACAAACATATGATTTTGACATTTTTTTATTCGAATAAAACTTTATAGCCAACCTTTTAAAGCTGCCTTTATTCGATCATTGTTTCACTTTCGATTTATATAATATCATTTCATAATAGAATCGAAAACAACTTTCGAATCAATCCGAATTCGAATAGGAGTTACATAAAAACCCCCCAGTCCTGGAGAGTGAAATTTTTTTCTGCATTTAATTTTTTTTTATCTGCTTCCTTTACTTTACAATCTCAGCAAATAAGTTCAAGTTGTTCAAATGTCGGTTTGAGCCAAAAAACTCAAAATTAAAAAAATCCAGCACAGTGACCACTGGAGCAAGTAATATACTCTCCAGGTGAAGGCTCTCAATTAATGCAAAAGGCAATATTATTAAAAAATTTTATTATTACAAAATGAATCATTTTAATTTCGTTAATTATTAATTCATCTTTAGGAAAATTGAAAACATTTTAGAAGTTTAACTTCTTTAGCGAGGTATTGTAAAAATTTTGGAACAAAGTAGGGGAAAAAAGAAGACAGAATATAGTATATCCTATGTAACAAAAAGTAATAAAATAGGGGTAATAATAACAGAATGTAGTATAGTACGATTCAAATCACTTGACCAATCCGTTATGTAAAGCTTTCCCTTTCCATTAAAAAATGCATACAAAATTTAGGGGAAATTATTTAAGAAAAAAGCTCATGCAATTTTTGTATGATAATTTTATTCAAATTTTACCCTCTCTTAAAAGCTCATTGGTCAAGTGATTTGAATCGTACTATATCATATGTTAAAAAGTAAAAACAAATATAAAAGCAGGGAAATATAAGACGTTGTAGCACGTAGCATGCAGCATGTAGCATGTATTTACGAAAATAAAATAGCGATAATACACACACTCACACATAACAAAATACTAACGATGTGTGGAAAGCAAAAAACAAAAAAAAAACCATGTAGGCCCTTGATAATGTACCAAGAAAGGGTACGAAATATTGGAAAATAAAATTTATGGATGAGCTGTAATAAGAAGTTTTTTATTTAATCATCAATGTTTAAGACTGATTAGATAGACCAAAGAATATACACATAACTAACATTATAACAGTCAAATAAAATCACATTAAATAACAAAAAAAAACCATATAGAATTAAAAAATTGTACAATAACAGAATTAAAGATCAACTGATTTTGTTGTTAATAATTTATTTGACCTCCCCTGAGGGTGCACTTCAAAGTTCGTCCGATTTCATTCAAATTTGGTATGTAAAAAGAGTAACTGATTACACACAAATTTCGTAACAAAAAATTTATTTCCGATTTCATTCAAATTTGGTACGTAATAAAAAGAGGAAATGATTACACACAAATTTCGTAACAAAGAATTTCATTCAAATTTGGTAAATAAAAAGAGAAAACGATTAAACACGCAAATTTCGTAACAAAAATTGATTGATCCTACCCAGCGACCACCTTTGGGGGCGGACTAGATAATGCATTTTAAAAAAAAAAAATTAATTCCGGATTTTCGGAATCGTCTTGAAATGAAATCCGGAATTCACGTTTATTCCGGAATTCCATTGTATACTAATTTGTTATTAATTAAGAGTTCTGTATACAGAAAAATACATTGACACGAGTCAATACTTATATCACGAGACCGAAGGTTGAGTGATATAAATTGACAAGTGTCAATGTATTTTTGTGTAAATACAGAACGAATTGTATAACAAATTTTGTTTACATATCCAATATACTGTTTTAATGTGCATGTGATAGGTAGTTGAGTCTATACATTTACAATAAAAAAAAGAAAACAAAAGTTGATATACACATTTTATTTTTCATTTTTTGTTGGTATTTGTCTGTATTGAAATATTGTGAGTGATATTATTTTTGTTTAGGTATTACGCATGCAATATTCAATACGAAACATCTAAATGATTTCATTGTTCACGCTGATGCATCTAAATTTTTTCATTATATACGCTGATGCATCTAAATTTTTTTATTATTTACGCAGATGCATCTAAATGATTGCATGTGTATTGATGCATATAATATTCCATTTAGCGTTCTAAATTCTATACTACTAAATACAACATACCGAGCACATGCCCATTAAAATATGTTAAAAAATTAAATTAAATTATTCTTTAACATAAATATCAGTGTATTTAGTTCAAAACATTAAAATTATAACAAATTAAATTATGAAATTTATTTTATTAAAATAAAATTTATACTTTTCAATAAACCGAAAGTGAATAAACTGAATGGAAAAATAAAAATTTGAAACACAAAGTATCCAATGTTTTATCATTGAGTTTTAATCGAATTTTTATTGAAAATGTTCCTGCAGCGTTGTTAATAAGTTATATTAGATATATTCCAAAAGTGTTCCTCGGGGCCCCCCTTGATCCCAAAATTTAATTTCACTTCGAATTGCAAATAAATCACTGAACTCGGAACTCCAACTTATTTTGTTAACGTTGATTAATATGAAAAAAAAGTTTTATGTATTTGCAGACTTGCGATAGCTACTTAGATTTCAATTTTTGTGAATTTTAATGCTTTATGGCTAAATAATAAAAAAAAAATAAACAATTGGTCAAAATTCCCGCCAGTAAAAGTTCTACAAATTCGAAAAATTCGGAATTTAGCATGATCTTCAAAAACAGGCGCAATTCCGGAATTCCGGAATCCGAAAATCCGGTTTTGCATTCCCTAGGGCGGACTTCTAAAGTTTGTCCGATTTCATTCAAATTTGGTACGTAAAAAAGAATAAATGAGTACACACAAATTTCGTAAGAAAAAATTTAGCCCCCTCTTCCAGTTACAAAAGTAATCAGTCAGAGTCCGTAGCAAAATAAATATTTGCAAGTAAATAAAGAAATTAAACTTCTTTCGTGAGCTTATGAGGATGAGGCTCACACATATTTTTTATTTTTTTAAATTTTGTTTTGAATTGATTTTGCATCCAGGGATAACACAACCTTTTGGCATTATTATGACCCAAAATAAAATTATTAAAATTAAAAAAAATTAAACGTAAATTTTATACATTTTATTCATTGCATTCGAACAAAAATTATTGTTAAAATGATTATTGTCAAGAAATTTTTATTAATCTAGTTTGTATGATTCAAATTTATACTTAATAGTAAATTGTATATGTTAACTAAATTTGTTATTAATTGAGTTCTGTCCCAATAGGAACAAGTAATGACAAAAGTCATCAATGAAATCATCGACTTTCATCCTTTGAAAATTTCATTAGGGACAAATTCATTTGGTAGTAATTAGAAAATAGGTACTTGATTCCTTTCTCGATGACAATGTATACGAGTTTTGACATCAACAAAAAAAAGTATTCGGAATTCTATAACACAATAACTGTTAATTTGAAAAAAAGGCGTGATGAAATTGGATAATAAATATGGAATATGGAAGCGTTTCATTTTGATATATTCCACCTGCTCCTTTTACCGATGACTTTGTAAGCAACAAAGTCATCAATGAATTAGGCGGCCATATATATGGGAATGTCATCGAGATTTGGGAGTAAGAAAGCCGTCACCGGCAGCAACTTTGTCTTAAGGACGTCATTGATGTTTTCATGCTTCCAGTTCCTATTGTAAAGTGACCAGATTTCTATTGGGTCAAGGTGGTACAGCGGGTGTAAAAATTGTAAACATATATATTTAAAATTTTTTATAATCCATATTTATTTTAAATAGAAAAAAATTAAGAATTATTTTAAATAACTACCTAAATATAAAAAAAATATTGTCAACAATTCATCTGACTAAAATAATATAATAAAAACTTACAAATGCAGCTTACAAATATTTTTCGGCAGAATTGATTTTTTTTTTAGAGCTCAATTTTTTTACAATATTTGAGTAAAATGTATCACAATATTCACAATCTTTTGTAAAATTGGTTTTTACAATAAGCATAGCTTTTAATCTTTCGATTGTTAATAGGGTTTTTCGAGAGCTCCATATATAATGATCATCAAAGCAATGCTACAAAAATGAGCTGGCGGGGAAAATGTGGTACAAATGGCAATGTGGGACGCTTGCTTAAAAATTGGGACTGTACCACGTAATGTGGTACGTATGGTCACATAATCCTATTGGGGTATACACAAAAATATATTGACACGAGTCAATACTTATATTACGTGACCGAAGGTCGAGTGATATAAATTGACAAGTGTCTATGTGTTTTTGTGTAAATACAGAACGAGTTGTATAACAAATTTTGTTCATATCCAATATACTGTTTTTATGTGCATGTGTAAGGTAGTTGAGTCTATACATTTACAATAAAAAAAAGAAAACAAAAGTTGATATACACATTTTATTTTTCATTTTTTGTTGGTATTTGTCTGTATTGAAATATTGTGAGTGATATTATTTTTGTTTAGGTATTACGGAATATTCAATATGAAACATTTAATGAATGGAATGAAGCATTTAATGAATGGAAGAGGCATTTAATGAATGGAAGAGGCATTCAATGAATGGAATGAAGCATTTAATGAATGGAATGAAGCATTTAATGATTGCATGTGTATTGACGCATATAATATATTCCATTTAGTGTTCTAAATTCTATACTACTAAATACAACCATTGAGTAATAATATTTATAAGAGGGACAGAATTCATACAAGTAAATTTTTTTCTAAATAACTCAAAAATGATGACAATATTTTCAATGAGTTGAGTAAAATTTTTATTCAATACATTGAAAATATTGTCATAATTTTTGAGTTATTTGAAAAAAAAAATTCCGAAATTTGCTTGTATGAATTCTGACCCTCTTATAAATATTATTACTCAATGATACAACATACCGAGCACATGCCCATTAAAAGTTATTAATTGAAACAAAAGTAATTTATAATGAACTTATGTATATCAGAAATCTTGTGTAGGTGTTTATAAATATTAAATATATTATCTCTTAAATTCTTTCTTTATTGACTTCTGATTTTGTATTTATATTGAACTGTGCCGTGTGTAAAAAAAACCTTAGTTTACTAAGATAAAGGTACATAATATGGATGTTTAATTTAAAAATCTAGTTTTAATAGTTATAACACTTATAACATAATATTTTAGGTATTTTTTTAAATTGAAGTTAATTTTAATTAACTTTAATTTGTCATAGATCATAATGAACTAAATTAGTTTAGGAGAAAATTATATAAAGATATTTTAAACTCACAAATTCTAAAATTTATATTTTTTACATACTAACTTTTTTTTTATTGTGATACCATCTTAAGTTATCAAAAGAAATGTACCAAAGATATTATAAGTTTTAAATAGAAAAACCTGTTTCTTAAAAAATAAATTGATTATAATACCTACGTATATTTGCTTTCAAATCAATTATACATAGACAGTATGTATGTTAATAAGCAAAATATAAGATAAAATATAATATAAATAAATATGTAATATAATTTTCAAATAAAGCAGGCCTGTCCAAGACAAATCTACTTAGGAGCCAATCTGAAAATTATCCTCATTTGTAGGAGCCACAAAATTAAACCAAAAACTAGTGATTTAATTTATATTTTATTATATATATGCTAAATGCATTATTAATTCTAGTTTATTTTAAAAATTTTTGACTTAATTTTGGGTTGAATTGTTGAATATATAATAGTATATTACTTAAGTAGAGCCGTAATGAGGTAATTACAGTCGAAGTGAATAAAATGTCAGAGGGCGGTAGCCCGAGGAAATTTTATCCACTGAGACATTAATTACCTCATTAGACTCGAGTTAAGTATGTTACTTTATATTATTTCCGCCTATAATAGACCATTGAAGCAAATAAAAAGCTATTTTAAATAATGAATTTCAAATAATAACGGTTACACAAGAAATACTAGCCGATTCGAATATGACTGCTACATATGAAAGTCGACGGTAATAACACGCGCCACAGAATTCAAAACAAAACAAACAGATGATATTGACACTTGATATTCAATATTTCATCAATTTCAATACTACACCATGACAAAACTCGATTGTAATAGACAATTACAGTACTCTTCCCCAATATGAAAGTCGACTGTAATCAGTCATTTACGCCCGATCAACCATTCTTTATACTTACGTGAAGAATCTTTATTAAAATCACGAGTATTTGCCTTTACCGATTGTTAGCAATCGATGCGGGATTTTAAAGTTGTCCAGTCACAAATAAGTATCGATTGGTATCAAAAAATCTTTACCATATTTTCCGAAATAAATCAAAAAAAATTTTTATTTATTTTTTTTTATTATTATTTTTGTTTATTTATTTTTTTTATTTTTTTTATTTTTTTTATTATAAATTTTTTTCATATATATTTATAGGTAATATTTATTTAAATTACATTTTTAATACAATTTATTTTTGCACCGCTATCGGGGTTTGAACCTGCGTCCTTTACGTTCATGTGTTAGCATCTTAGCCATTCAGCTACATCCTATGATAATTTTTGCCAATCAAAAGTAAAATTTAAATTACTATTGATTTTTTTAAAATATTTATCGACTTTTATTACAAAATTTAATTTTTATATGAAGAAAAATATTAAACAACTGCATCGAATTTTAGTGTTATAAAATTTAAAAGTTAAGTAAATATATTCCGATATAAAAAATCATATCGTCAGCAGTTCAAATTCTTCAAAAAATGGTGACTATCCATAAAGATATTTCTTTTAAATTATTTTAAAGAAAATTAGAAAAATATTTTTATCGATTCATAAAGTTTTTCGACGTTTTCTGGTTATATCGAAATTTAACTAAAGTTTTATTGCAATCTTTTAAAGGCGATGCAATAAATATAAAGATTTTTTTTTAAAGAAAGTTTCAACGAAATATGATAAATATTTTTAAAGTTAATTAACGTTTGTTAAATAATTTTAAATATTATTATAGAAGTGTAAAACATATTCTATATATCGATTTTTCTGCCCAATTCGGTGCAAGACTTTTAAATATTCTTCAAGAAATATAAAGAATGGTTGATCAGGCGGCACGCTTTTTGCATTCATAAATGGTCGATTATAAACAGAAATAATATAAATATATTTAGTTTGAATATATGGTTTTTTTTATTTGCTCTCATGGTGGTCAATTTCTAACTAAATATGTAATTTACGTTTTTTTTTTATGAAATTTCGTTTTTTCATAAGAGCCACAACCTTGTCAATCCAGATTTATGTTGGGAGCCACGAAAAAAATCTAAAGAGCCACATGTGGCTCAAGAGCCACACGTTGGACAGGCTTGAAATAAAGCATTAATCTTCTTTATATACTACATTATTATAAAATGCTCATTTAAGATAACAATAAAAAAAAATTAAAGTTGCATTTAAAAATTCTTCTTGTTTTATTTATATTTTAAAATAATAGTTTAAGTTTGGTTTTTTATGCTAATTTAACTCATTATAATGCCAACTTTATGCTGTCAAAACCTTCTACTCGCAACTTGATATTGTGCAAGTTCTAAGGCTCGAATTTCACTAAGTCATTTGTGTAATAGTATTATAATATAACTAATATAAATATATGTATAAATATAATATTATAAATAATATTATTAATATAAATACAATGAAAATAATTTTTGCAATTCTTTTCTAAACTAAACTTTAACGCCTAAAGAACACTTTTTTGATATAACATCGATATTAACTCAAACTTCTTAAACATCGATTTAAAGAAAACTATGTTTTTTGACTAGTGAATTCTTCTAATTATCCACCGAATATTATGGTTTGTATGCAATTATTTTTCATTTGATCGAACCTAAACTGAACTTAATTTTTTTATATTCAATTTTATTTAATAGTTTATCATTTTAGCAATTTATATGTTTATATACAGTACAATTAATATTTTTTCATTATGATTCACTATAATTCATATGAATTTAAGTAGTCGTCTTCGTCTACCTTCTTCTTCCACTTGTTTCATTTTTCTTTAATTTTTTTTTTACTCATTATTTTTTTTTTTTTTTTTTTCACTTTCCCTTCCTTTCTTTCATTTCTTCTCTCACCCTCTTCATTTATTTTCTTTTCTATTGTTCTTTCTTCCCTCCTTCGTTTTCATTCGCTTCTTTTTCCATTTTTATACTTTAAAGTTACGAGCTTTACTATTTAACTTTTTTTATTAAATACTTTAAGTTCTTTTAAGTTCGATTGAATTAAAGCTTGTTTTAAAAAGGTTTCTTTTATATATATCTTTTTTTTGCTTATCTCTAAAGAAGACATATTATATAGTCTATTCGTAAATGTAACAAAATTTTACAGTTTATGAAAATTTTTTTTTTAATTTATAAATTTAATTTATATGGTGGCACATGAAATTTATTTCAAAAAAAAATATATACATATAATTATCAAAATTTTCATAAATAAGTGTTAAAAGCATTAAAAAGTAGGTCATTAATAGATGCCGGAGCCAACATCCCAAAATGAGAGAGGTTCGAAAATAAAGTTTTCTTATTTATTTTTTGTTTTGCCATGAAGAAAAAAAAATTTGTAAATATAATTCAATAATATTAATTTTTTAGTAAGTGATGCGTGTAAGAAAATTTATTTTCTCTTTATGGATAAAAAAAAAACAAATTAATAATAGGGTAAAAGTGCAGCCACCTAACTCATTTTTTCATTTTGAACGAACAAAATTATAGAATATAATATTAGGTCTATAAATTCATGATTTTTACATTTATCAGACATTTTTTTACATAATTTCGCAATTGTTTTAATTAATTTATTTTTATTGCGAAATATTTTAGAAACTAGTTTCTTCTGTTCTTAGCCAACCAAATTAAATTCTCAGCAATTTTGGATTCTATTCTTTGAGAAAAATTTAGCAATGAATATCGCTTTTAAGTAATAATTACACATTAATTCTTTATTTTAATAAAAATTACAAAAATTAAAAGACAAATTGCATTATTTTATTAAAATAAATTAAGAACTTTATAAATAATTAGGAACTTTAAGCAGTGCCGGATACAGGATTCACTGGGCCCCTGGGCAAAAGATTCTAAAAGGGCCTTTTTTTTACATACTTTGTCGCTTTGCAGTTTGTCTTTGTAGATTATTATTTTTTATTGTTTTTCTGTCTTAAATTAATTATTTCATGGTGGTTACATTTATTTTTGTCAAAAAAAAATTTAACAACCCTCTAAACAAAACGATTCGTTTTCGATTCGAAATCGATGAATGTATTTCATACAACACATCATTTACGAATCTTTAATGCGAATTGTTTATGAACCAATCACATGATAATTAGAATCTTAAACGATGTATTGCTTGGGATCCGAACAATTCACCGAAAGCAATTCACCGTATAGAAATTCACCGAATAGCAATTCACCGAATAGCAATTCAGCGAATAGCAATTCACCGTGTAGCAATTCACCGTATGAGCAATTCACCGTATGAGCAATTCACCGTATAGCAATTCACCGAATAGCAATTAACCGAATAGCAATTCACCGAAAAACGAGAGGTAGTAAAATGGTAGTAAAATGATGTACATACACTATTCATATATATATATATATATCGACGGGTCCGAAGAGTACTATCGTATCTCAAAAACACTAGTTTTCACAGGGAGCAAAAAACTGTTTGTTTTAAAATTTTTCTTCAAGAGTCCTCATTTTTTTTACATGGTTTTATGAAAAAAATTATATTATATTTTTAACAATTAAAATTTATTGGAAAATTTGAAAATTTCTATCAAATTTTCACAATTTTAAGTTTTTACGATGATCGCTTAATTTACTAACAATGCCTAAATGGATATACGATAATTGCAAATTTTTTTCTGCCGTTTAATATCGTAAGTTGACGATATTAAGTACGTTTGATATCGTATCTTTATTTAGGTCTAACAAAACAAAGCACAATAAAATCGCATTTTCACATACGACAGCGCTCAATTTAGTGCCAATATCGCAAGTTGGTGGTTAACGGAAGTTTAAGATTGTAAAAACGACAAGTTCTAACATTCATTAATTGTATCTCATGATAAAATAATATTTTTTTTATTTTTTACTGATCATATTTTCATTTACAATTTTTGACTGATGGAAAGTGCGCTTGTATATGAATATACATTTCAGTTCGTACGTCGATTTTAGTTACAATAAAAATATTTTTATTATTTTGAATGTGTTTTATTTTAAGTAGGAACGTCAGTATGACCCAAAATCGTAGATATGAGTGCGGAGAATCATTTTTAATATAAATCGGTTTCTATCGTATCTCGATTTACCATAGTACTCTTCGGACCCGTCGATATGTATATGACTTACCGTCAATTCACCGAAAAACGAGAGGGGGTGGGGGCCGGCGGTGAATAGCTATACGGTGAATTGCTCATACGGTGAATTGCTCATACGGTGAATTGCTATACGGTGAATTGCTATTCGGTGAATTGCTATTCGGTGAATTGCTATTCGGTGAATTGCTATTCGGTGAATTGATTTTCGGTGAACTGTCCGCAAATCGTATTGCTTATGTAGTGGTAGTTCATTTCTAGACCGTTTTAATGATTCGTTTATGAATCGTTTTTAATGAAACGTTTATGAATCGTTTTTAACGAAACGTTTATGAATTGTTTCTAATGCATTGTTTATAAATCGTTTTTAATGCGCATGTCTTCGGTAAGTTGTATTTACATTCGCAAATTTAGCTCGGTAAATGGTCCATTACATGCATCAATACACATGCAATTATAGAGGAATGTAAATTGTATTTACATTTCCCTGTGATGTAAATTGTATTTACATTGCTCTATATTGTATTTACATTCTTCATTTTGAACTGCGTAATACTATAAACAAAAATAATATCACTCACACTCACAATATTTCAATACAGACAAATACCAAAAAAAAAAAAAAATTGCAAATGTATACCTCTCACATGCATCATATCAATGTCAAACAAAGCTTAGTTTATAATGCTAAAATCTAAATTTTCCCTCTGAGCTAATCTATATTTTCCCTCTGAGCAAACAAAAAAAAAAAAAAAAAGAACCAATAAAAAAATACGCTGCTATTTTTTTTTTTTCTAAAAAGCAGCCAGTCGATCAGTCGATGAATTTTCTTAACATGTGTTTCAATCTACTATTTTTAAAGGATCTTCGAACCTCTACTACTAAATTTTTAAACGAGTGTGGTTGGATTTTCGTACAAAAATTTAAACCACACTTCAAAAATTGCACTTATTTTTATTCAAAAAAACAAAATGAATAAAAATAGAACAATGGTAACCCTGAAAATATCTTTGTTGTCATTATAAAGTTTGCTGTGATTGTCAAATGTCAAGTAAGAATTTTTTTTTCTTTTATCAACAAACGAGGGAAATGGCAGCAACAAGGAGATTATTTATTGTAAATATAAATTATAATTATATAATTATTATTTGATTTTATTTTTAATTACAAAAAAAATAATTATAAAATTATTATTATTTTTTTTAATAATTAAAAATAAAATTAAATAAAATTTAAGAAGACCATTAGTTCCTAAAATAATAAAAAAAAAATTAGTAATTTTTCTAAAAAAAAATTATTCGATTTTTTTTTTTGCAAAAAAGAAAATGAATAATTTTTTTTTGGAAAAATTACTAATTTTTTTTTAAATATTTTAGGAATCTTCCGGTTTGAAATCATTTCGATAAATAAATAAATTTCCTTATTAAATTTTATTTCCTTGCTTCATTTTGAACTTTTTTGTTTATTTTTTTCATTATAAATGTATTGTTTTCAACTCCCTCTCACATGCACATTAAAGCAGTATACAATACATGTTAATCAAATTTGTTATACAGCTCGTTTTGTATACACACAAACATATAGACACTCGTCAACATGACTCGTGTCAACATGACTCGTGTCTATGTGTTTGTGTGTATACAAAACTCGCAAGAATAACAAATTTTCTTAACATGTATTGTAATCTACTATTAATGGATCGTTTATGAATCATTTTTAACAAATCGTTTAAGAATTGTTTTAATGAAACGTTTACGAATTGTTTTTAGTTATTATGACTCTGTTTTAAAAAAAAAAAAAAATAAATAAAAGAAATGTTAACGTTTATATATTATGTTTTTATATTAAAAAAAAATCTTATACATTGAAATCACTAGCTTGGATATCACAATTTAATTTTGTATATAAAAAGAAATACTATACTAGGTATAACTATTCTAAACGCAGAAATTTAGGTCTATCTTCTATTTGAGTATCACCAAAAATTATTATTAATTTCTTCATAATATTTTTTAGAGTTCATTATTATTTTTATTTAATAAAATGATTTTTTTTTTTTTTCAAAAAAAATAAATGATATAAATTTTTTATGATAAATTTTTTACTTTTTAAGATTTAACTGCGAATCTTAATTGAATCGTTTTGAGGCCGTTAAAACGTAGAGTAGTGACACTTCATTTTCATTCCCCGTTTTTAAATCGTTTTCGAATCGTCGTAGCGTACATAAGTTTTTTACTTTTTATGACTTAACCGCGAATCGTAATTAAATCGTTTTGAGGCCGTTAAAACGTAGAGTCAGGCCCGGTCCTAGCTGATTCGGCGCCCTGTGCCGATTTTGAAAATTGCGCCCATAGTATAAGTCATTTTCACGTCACCATTGAGGTAGACCAGGCCTGGGCAACCCAAAACATAAGCGAGCCAATTTTAAGAGATATCAAAAATTAAAGAGCCGCAATTTTTTGTAATAATTATAAATGTATATAAGAAAATCAATATATTTAATTTTTGATTTATATACCGTTTTAAAATATTAAAAATTAAATAAAACAATAATTTTGATTTATAATTATGAATTTTATACATTGTTCAAAATATATAATTCTTCAAAATTAATTGTAATTTTAATGATGACACCCTTAATTGATTTGTTCAATTCTCGTCAGTCATTGAAACTCGATGTTTATTTTTACAAAATAATAAAAATTCTTTATTTGTAGTTTACAGTGGAAAAAAAATTCTTGATTTGTAATTTAGGGTGCAAGAAAATTCTATATTTGTAGTTTAGAATGAAAAAAGTTTAGGCCGGGTGAAAAAAAAAAATTTGTCAGAATTGTTCTTCGAGCCGAATGCAGTGTAAAAAAATGATTTCCGGAGCCGCATAAATTTATGTTAAGAGCCGCAGTTTGAAGTATGAAGTAGACTATACTAAAGCGCTTTTTTTAACGAGGTATTCCCAGTAGGTCTAGTGCTAGTCCTCAAATAAATATACATACACTAGGTAGAAAAAGTCTGCGTACCGGCTCGTTTTCTTATTTTTTGTTCCACATGTTCCCAGTTTTTGATGTCATTTAAAAGGACTCTGTAAAAAATTTTTTTTTATCAAAATTTAAATTTTGAGAAATATCAATTTTTCGAAAAGTCTGAGTACAGCCGGTTTTAATGCCGCGTCTCAAAAATTAACTAATAATGCCATTTGAAAGGCAATTGAATGTAGATAATTTTGCGCCATATAATTTTATCCCTACGATAAGTGAAAGTGTCAAAAATCGCCTTTGAAAATCATAAAAAGAAGCGGTTCTAACCTATTTTCCAGCAGTTCTAAGCTATTCCTATGACTTTCAAAGTCAATTTTTGACACTTTGCCTTATCGTACAGATAAAATTATATGGCGCAAAATTATCTACATTCAATTGCCTTTCAAATGAGATTGCTAGTTAATTTCTGAGACGCGGCATTGAAACAGGCTGTACTCAGACAGTTCAAAAAATTGATATTATTTCTCAAAATTTAAATTTTGAAAAAAAAAAAAAATGTTTTCACAAAAAAACTTTTTTCATAGAGTACTTTTAAATGACATCAAAAACTGGGAACATGTTGAACAAAAAATAAGAAACGAGCCCGTACGCAGACTTTTCTACCTAGTGTATACGAAAAAAAAAATTTTTACATAAATACTATGTTGATTTTATTCTATGCTGAATTCTCATTTGCACATTATACAATGTGCAATTTGATCACGGTATACAAAAAAAATTGTATACTGTGTTGATTTTTTTCTGGGTAGAGTTTTTTTGTGAACAGTAGCACAGTAGTCAATTTCGAATGGATTTGCATGTTCTTGACTACAAATCGATTGGCGCCCTATTCGTTAGGCGCCCTGTTTAAGTGCACACCATGCACATATAGCAGGACCGGCCCTGCGTAGAGTTCATACTATATAAGAATTATATGTGTGTATTAGTGACACTTCATTTTCATTCCTCGTTTTTAAAAAGTTTTCGAACCGTCTGAGGCGTACATCGTTCAAATGTTTAGAGGGAAACAGAACAATAAATTCATAAGCAATGAAAATTTGTTTTTCTGTCAAAAGTAAGTGCCAAGGAAGTGCTTTTGGCGGTGTGTACAACTTTTTCAAAATACTGATTTGAGACGTCTTTGTATTGCCAGTAGCAAAAGGGTATTAAATGTAAAATATGTAATTTTTTATTAAAAATAATTTTAGTAGAAGTATAATCATTTGGTTGGCCCTGGGGAACTGACCTAAGTGTCCATATGGGCTATCCGGCACTGACTTGTTCATTGCAACAATATCTTAGAAATTAGTTTTAGTTCATAGAATTATTCCATTTTCCTTAATTCACATTATTTTTTTAATCGATAATTATGAAAGCTAAAAATGCTCTTCAAATCTTAAAAAATACATATAAAAATCTGTCTGCACTCACTATATGCAAAAATCACAAATGAAGGCTTCATTTGCAGCCTCTTCATGTGATTTGAAGTTGGTGCATTGGAGATGAAACCATCAGCAACATCCCTCATAGCCAATAAACTTCATATTTCTATCTTGACCATCTCTGTCCAATAAAACCTTTCAGTGCTCTCAGTTTTTTTTTTCTTTTTTCGTTTGGGAAGATCTTTATGTTTTTTTTTTTTTTTATTAAAGTTACCAAATCACTAGGTGGGATATACCTTTTATACTTAAAGAAGTATGAATTTGATAATGGGGACAGGAAGTTTAGACGGGATTAAAAAGTGGGACAGTCAGTAGGTAATCATTTACACTGTTCTTAAAGCGTCGTAAGTCGTAAATCAAACGTCCGCCAGCTGTAGGGAACAATTTTGAAGGGAGAACATTCCACATTTTCGAAGTGCGAATTGAAAACGAATCTCCAAACTCGTTCGATCACATTTATTTTATTTTTTATTTATTATCAAAGAGTAGTTACAGCGATAATTACAAAATAATTAAAGCCTAAATACTACTAAACAAAATGTTAACACTAATTAATAATACTAATAACTATGAAATAAAATGTGACTAAGAAACAACAAAATACGATTAATAAAATTTAGTATGGTACTTAATATTTCACATTTATGTGCATTTCATATAAAATTTGTATTTAATTCATAATTTTAATTAATCCCATTACATATAATTTTTTATTAAAATTTTAAAAATGAATTTTTTTTTTTTTTTGGAAGATATAATAAAAGGAAGATAAAAAAAGGAAAGATTTGCGAACGGCGAAGCATTAATTATATAAGACGTGGTAAATTTATTTCAGTAATATTTCTCGTAATTAGGAACTTAATTCTTGGGATGGAAACTGAAGATACTAAGATATCAACAAAGAGAAACGATTTGTTATGTGAATCTTGAATTCGAATAATTGGAGACTTGAGAATAAGGTTGGTACGATGATTGGGTATATGAAACAACAGTGAAGCTTCCCTAGTACGCCTGTCACCGACATATAAATTAATATTTTCTAATAACAAGTTACAATCAGTATAAGAACGAATTACTTTGGCCAAAAATATTTCGTCAGCAATAGCTCGACGACACTGAAGAGATACTAGTTGTAGATATTCCAGTCTGTACTCGTAATTTGCATATCTAATATTAAACTTAAAGAATAAGATCACATCTGGGAATTTTGACGAAATATGGGTGTGACTTTGAGGCGGTACGTGTTTCGCGTGAAAATACTTGAAGTGGAGGAAGTAGGGCCTTTACTACCAGGGAACACGTATCCGTTCCAACCAGGTATTTATAGAAAATTGAAATTGAACCTACATTACGACGGTGATTGAGTGATGTTAAAGAGCTGGCGGTTTGGTGATCGTTGATCAATCTAATAGCACTTCTCTGAACTTTGTCCAGGTACTGAAGATGAGTTTTAGGAGCACCAGCCCATATATGTGAATTATATTCTAATTTCGAACGTATGTAGGATTTGTAAATGTTTAAGAGATCAGAGGGGGAAAAGTATTGTTTACATATTTTTAGAAAACCTAAACATTTAGATGCGTTTTTAGCCGTTTTGAAAATATGAATTTTCCAGCTCAGATAGCTGGTTATTTTCGAACATAAAATGTCAAGGTTTCCTGACTCAGTTGAGAAGACCCCATTGTGAAATTTTGGATAGGTCGTGATTTATGCTACTTTGTATAAAATTTCGTTTCTTAGTAACAGTATTTGAAGATGCTGATTTCCTATTCATAAAATCGTAGCAAGCCACCAAGTTACTGTCATCGACGAAGCTGTGGATGGGATTGAGTGTTGATTGCAGAAGGTCATTAATAAAAATTAAAAAGAGGGTTGGGGAAAGAACACACCTAGGGGTACACAGCACGAATAGAACGGCCAGACAAAAAGTTGCTGATCCAATTGACAAAGGCTGATCCTAGACCCATTGATTTAACTTTAGAAATCAGGGACGAGTGCCACACTCGATCAAAAGCCTTAGCTATATCCAAAGCAACAACACAAGCCTCACCGGAGTTGTGAAGACTGGCGTTGAGCTTGTGGGATAAATATGTCATCAGGTCACCAGTCGATCTATTCGTACGAAAACCATATTGCTGGTCACTTAGCAATTTGTTGCGTTCAAGGTATTTTTTGACTTTATTGTTAATAAGGGATTCCATTACTTTGGAAAGAATAGAAGTAAGCGCAATGGGCCTGTAGTTAGAGGGATCGCATTTATCGTTTTTTTTTGGAATAGGCTGAACATGTACAACTTTCAACTTGGTGAATATGAAAGATAGAAAAGGTTGCGCAGAGGTTTAGCTAGAACAGAGGCAGTATGTTTTAGGACCACAGCCGGAATACCATCAGGGCCAGTTGACTTTTTCGTATTCAGATTTTTGAGAGCTTTTAAAACAGCACCTTGCAATAGGTGGATCTTGAGCTGAAGCTGCGAGTGTTGAGTTTTGACTAAAAAGTTTTGCAAACAAATTAGCCTTCCCAACTGAATCTGATATGATCCGGTCACCATCTACAAGGGGAGGAAAAAATGAAGGCGAACAAAAGATTTGTTATACACTTTTAGCAAAGCTCCAAAAGCTTCTGCTATTTTTAGGAAGGTTTAATATTTCTTGACGCTTCCTCTGGGCATACAAAACCTTCTGCTGACGACAAATTCTACTACATCTGTTCCTGACCTCGCGCCAGAGCTTCAGTGAATTTAAAGAATTGTTTTGTTTATACTCACGAAAAGCATTATCCCTATCGGCTATGGCCTTTGCACAGGTGTCATTGAACCACGGATTTTTAGTTTAATTTTATTTTGAACCTTTTTATGGGTTATGAAAAGTTTCATCCCTAGCAGAATACTTTCAGTAATGACAGCCGTGCAAAGGTCAACATCCCTCTCCAAGAAGCAACGCGACAGATTCATCCGTCCAAGAAAACCGGCAGGCCCATCCCAATCAGCTTGAAAATAGGTCCATACCAGTCTTCCAGGAGCTTTCGATAAACCCGCTCCACCATCAGGAGAGAAGGACGTGCTAACGAGACAATGATCGGAGTTTCCAAGGGGGAACTAATTGAAGCGTTATAATTATCTGAATTCGATGTCAGAAACAGATCCAAGAGATGATGACCCTGATGGTTTACATCTGGAACGTGGGTGGGTTCAGAAATACTTTGGTGGAGCCATTTTTCTAACTGCTGCCCCGACAGCTAAATAGTTTAATTTTTCTTTTTAATTTCCCGTGGCTATTTCGTAGACATATTTTTCGATATCATAGTAATGTCATTTTTTCAGATATCGATGTAGACTGTAAACTGAGTAGTGTCTAAAATTTTTTGTCCCGGAACCAATTTTGGGGGATAATATTAATTACACCTTTTGCTGGCCTTATATAAGGAAATACCGCAAAATTTTTCCGTCTGCGGAACAAACTAACAGCACTGTGTTTCCTTTTGGTTTGCTGTTAATGCTTTAGGGGCAATAATTTTACCTGTCTTGGGGCACAAGTTGAAGCTGGTCTCATCTCCATAAGAATCTTCGAGCAAAGTTAGTTATGTATGCTTTCTAAATAAGTCTCGAAACCATTTTTAATTTCTCCTGGACCTTTTGTTATGCTTTAAGATTCTCTTTTGGCTAACTCCTGCTCCAAAACACTGTTGAAGCTGTTGAAGCCAAGTTCGACCAGAACGTTTTATTTCTTTCGTTTTGGGTCATGTCTTATAATTTTTGCCACAGTATTTCATAAGTCTTCACTTTTAATAGGAAATGCATATCTAGATTACAGATATCAGAAACATTATAACTAGAACTGCTTTATTTTCTTACCATACACCGTCTAAATATTGCCTTAAATATATAAATAATGACAGTAAATGTACAATAAACGTATAGTCAATGATCTTAAGCAAAAGTCGAGAATCAAAAGTTTTTAACAGCGAAAATTATATTAAAATTTTTTTTTTTCAAAAAATTGCAATGCAATAAAATAAATACCTACTTTATTGTTTAATTTTGGAATGAAAACAAAAATATTTTTTAAAATTTTTCAAAAAAAAAACAATTTCTCGCTATCGTGAATTTACATTTTCTTTTTTAAACACTTCTAAGTTTTCAAAAGTTACCATAGTGTAGAGATTATTGCAATGCAAAAGACCTCAGATTCAGATCAATATAAATCAATCTACATATAAAAAAAATCTTTTTTTTTATTATTATTATATTCTTTTTGTTTGCTGAGAATAAATATCTTTGTTGTGTTGGTTTAGATGTTAATAATAAAACATTGATGTTTTTTCTTTTTTTTAATTTTAATTTTTATCCCAATATTTCGTCTTGGTCCAAGTCATCATCAGGAGTATTATACAATGATTTTATTTTGCTAAAATCATTAAAAAAATTATTAAAATACAAAGTTATTTATAGTTACAAATCAAGATTCTACACTACCATACATAAGCATAGATGCATAAAAATTAAATTTAAACACTGATATTTAACATATTACAATCTACAAGCGGATAAGCAAAATATGAAAATATATTATAAAAAGCTAACAAGCATAAAAGCATAGAAGAGCATATATTTTATCCAATTAACTACTTTTATTTATGTAAAAATTCCATTAAAGAAATTTTTAATATTTTTATATAAATTATATCTTTAAAATTTAATTAACAATGTTGATATCGAACTCAATGAATAATTAACAGAAACATAAAAGATGTCTTACCCAAATTCTGTATTTCTATTGAAAGTGGATAAAAAGCATTACTTCCATACTTAACAATCAAAATGGATTTATAATGAAATTGTACTTTAAATAATTTTATTATCAAAAATTATTATTTAATTTTAATTTTTACGAGCTCATTTTTCTTGCATCAAAAATTTGTTTCTTAAAATTCGTTTCATTTGTTGATCAAACTTATAATTTCTTTACAGACTGACTATGAAATGTTACTTTAATAAAAAAAAATTCTTTTTTTTTTGTTTTCTTTATTTTTTTGTATCATTCATATGTTGTTATAGTTCCGCGTGAGCACATACATTTTTATTAATAATGTAATCTTTCCACAAGTTCGATTTGATCTATTCACATGGCAAGAGTTGTACAATTTTGTATTTTTAAGTGTGTATTGAATAATTGTTTTAACTCGGAGAATTACCCTCCATTGTCTCTTTATTTAGACTCAACACAAAATTTTGTTTAGAATTAATTCGGACAAAATGTTTTTCCAACCCAAGTATAGAAAATTACTTGATTCGTTTATATATGAAACAAGGCTTCTAAGAATAAAATACAAAAATAGGCAAGCTTTCAATTAATTATTGGTATATTTTTGTTTTGATGACTTTTGAGTGCCAATGCATTGATCATATCTACCACCGCAAAGCAATTAAAAGCTACCGTAAAAACAGATTTTCTGCGTTATTTCTTAATTAATTTTACTCAATTGAAACTTAATTTATTTAAACTAAATTTATTTATTTTTTTGCTCCTGAAAGAATTGACTACATCGCAAAAAAAAAAAAAAGTAAATTCAGTTATGAAATAATATTAAGAAATTCTTTTTACCAAAAATCAATAAAATTAATATCTTGCGTTTTTTATAAATTTTAGTAAAATTAATTAAAAAATAACGCAGAAAATCGGTTTTTACGGTAGCTTTTAATTGCTTTGCGGTGGTAGCTATGATCGATGCATATCAAAAATAAAAAATCTAAAGCAAGCATTTTCATTAATTTTGTTTTCTATTTGAATGCCTAATTTTTGAAATGTATTATAATGTATTTATATATTTTTGAGTGTATTATATACCATCTTAATAATTATTAACATTTAAATATGTAAGTGCATTTGTACAAGTATAAATAAAGCATTTGTTTTAAATTTCGATTTGATACGAGTATTTTAATTTTCAGAAAAGGAAGAGTATGAACAAAGAATAGCGGATCCTGTAGTTGGAGCTATTGGGCAACTGGGAAGCTGGCAAATATGGATGTGTCTATTGATATTTATGATGAAATTTCCTGTTGGTTGGCATCAATTAGCAACTGTATTTTTGACAGCAAAAGCTCCATTCAAATGTGATGAGTCAGAAGATTTTACCAACGAATGTTCAACTGATTGTGAGAGCGGAGTGATTTATGATAAATCAATTTTCACGAACACAGTAATTATGCAATACAATTTGGTTTGCAACCGTGCATTTTTAGCTGACTTCTCTCAAACGGTTTTTATGTTTGGTATTCTAGTTGGAAATGTATTGTTCGGCATGTGGTCCGATAAGTAAGTCTTTGAAGCTTAAATTTGAAGAATTTGAAAAATCTGTGACATTCGGCAGAAAATATATAAGTATTTTTATGTAGGTACATTTTATTTGGTCATATTTTTAATTTCTTTGTAAAGAAAAGAAATATACTATTGTAATTGATTTAAATGTTTGGGGTTATTCGAGAAATTAAAGCGAATCTTCTTAAGTGAATCTTCTTCTGCTTCCGCTCCATTTTATTTCGGACTAAATTCTCCATCACCTCTTTTTTTATTTTTTCATTGGGATTCCTCAGAAATTTTCTATCCCTCCTGCAGCTACAGACTGCCAATAAAAAAGGAGTGAAATTGAAAGAATAAAATTAAACGGTTGTTAAGTATAAATAATTTTATATAAAGATAAAGTAAAAGTACTAGAGAGTGTTTACAATGCCGCTGACTTCTCTATATAAAAGACGAAACATCAATTTTGTGTATGTATTTAGGTCGAATAAGCTTTTCATACAAAAGTCATTTTTATGTATGAAAATTTAATTTTTATTTTTAAAAATCTCTTTTTTTTATTCGAAAAACAAGGACTTTCAATTTGACATGTAAGTATAAATTATTATTAGTATTTTTATAATTTTTCTATAAAAAAAATTGCCAAAAATATTACGGAATATGCGAAAAATTCGTAATATTTTTGGCAATACAAAATAAGAGTGTTTAAAAACCATTTGATAGGGGAGACCCCTGTTCAAATTTTTTTGAAGTTAATACTTCTTTAGGCGCGTTGTATGATATAATTGAGTAATTCTTTAGGGGATAAAAATTATTGTACTCATTCGAAATTCGAGTTCGAAAAAAAAGCGTCATGCTGTACCGTTTGAATCAAGGATAATATATATGACTACGTCAGGATAGGCATCTGCCATACAGATGCCAATATTAAAACGTGACGATTGGTGTATGCAAAAAACAAAAAAAAAAAAAATTTTTTTTGTATAATTTTCTCCATTTTGTTGTTTGCATTCTGATATGTAAACTACTTCGTCACCAATTTATTTGGAACAATTTATCCCGTAAATACATGGAAAATTCATTTCGACTAATTGAACAAAGATTTTATTTTTTTTTCAATTCGAACAAATATTGTCTTCATTTTAAAAATATTGTAATATTTATAATGTGGGAGAAAAAGAAAAATGTAACTGACTCAATAATACATGACAAGTTAATAAAAAATTCTTGATTCAGTGGCTGTGCACCACGTAATTTAAAATTCTCTTCAATAAACTACGAGTAACGATAGGATCAAAAATGTGAAGATTGGAAGGACTTGCGGCAAGATATTTTAAAAAAGGCTTATTAACAAATTATAAATTATTAGTGAAGAAAAAGCAATTATGAAATTCATATTTGATTATTTTATTTTTGATTTAATGCAGTATACGGGGTACTCCCTACCCAAAAATGAGTCAATCGGGCTGGTAAATGTAATGTGTTATTAAAATTTACGAGATGGTAAACTTACTAATCTTGTAGTTAATGTATACATTTACCAGAAAATGTATGACATTTTCTACTTCAGCCGAAACATATATTACACTTTTGATTTTATTCAAAAATAGTTACATATTCATAAATAGAGTCTCTGTCTCGAGATTTCTCGCGAGAAATTTCTCGCGAGATTGTCATTATTTTAATATCTCGTCTCGTCGAGAAATGAAGATCCTTCTCGCCGAGACTAGCATACAAAAAAATTCGCTTTTAACGAATGTTTGTAAAATTATTTATAAAAATATCTTAAATCTAGTACGTAGTACGGTTTGCTGGGGGTCTACTATGTAATTCGAATTTGGGCGATGCGAATACGCATTCACCATTTTCGTACTACACAATCCGAAAGTAGCATCATATACGACTCGAAAGTAGCAACATGCCGATGCGAATATCGACTTGCAACAATACGGCTCACTATGTAGTTCGAATTTCGACTTGTTATTTTCGGATTTTAATAACTTTTCGCTCGATAACAATTTTTGTTTCGAACGCAAGTGATTAAATTTTAAAAGTAGATTTAAAAAAAAAAAATGGAATTGGATAATAATTTAAAAAAAAAAAATGCAAGTAGAAAAGAAAAAAATTAATATTTAAAATATTTACAAAATTTTTATTAAAAATTTTCCAAAAAAACAAGGCGATACTTCAGTTTCCTTGAACCACTCAGAATGGGTTGAAACTTGGAAGAGGGATAGAGGCGGTTCCCAAACTCCCAAAACTGAAATCAGTTTTCGGGGAAAAGGCCCCCCAAAGTTTTCATACATTTTTGTATGGATTTTTTTTGTGCGATTTGCGGCGTCAAAGTTCTGTTTAAAAAACGTATGAAGTAAAGTATGAAAATTTTGAAGGGTCATAACTCCGATATGGGGGCTTTCCCGCAAATACCGTTTCGGATTTAACATTTTAGGAACCGCCTATACCACGTACCCAAAAATAGGGCAAATCGGGCACAAAAAAAATCTACAAAATGTATGAAAACTTTGGGGGGCCCTACACGGGCGCCGGCAGTATGGTGCAAGGTGGTGCAACTGCACCACCTTTGTTTGATAAAAATGTTATTAAAATTTTGATAAAATTGTTAATTTTAACAAAAGGATTCAAAATTAAAACAATATAATTTTTTTTTATTTAGAATTTTTATTAAATAATAATTGTAACCTACACTGAGATAAAAAACGTGCTAAAATCGTGTAAAAATGCATAATATCATATATTTTCCGCAACAAAAACCGTCCAATGACGGTTTTACTAAAATGCCTTTTGGGATTAAAATTTTTTTAAAAGAGAAAAAAATTTTTTTTTTACTTTAATTTTTTTATTTTATTTATTTCTATTTTTTTTTATTTCTAATTTGTTATTTTATTTCTCTTATGCCCTCTTCGGGATTTGAACCTCGGTCTTTAGCATTTCAACCGACCACTCTACCATAGTACAGTGAAACCTGCCTAAGACGGAACCGCAACGAACCGGAAAATAGTTCCGTCTTAGGCAGTTTTCCGTCTTACACGGGTTGATTTGAAAGAAAAAATCAAAAATCAAAAAAAAAAAGTTCCGTCTTATACAGTTTCCGTCTTAGACAGGTTTCACTGTAATAAAATTATTCATGAGCACAAAATAGAAAATATAAATATCGTATACATTTTTCTTATGCTTTCGTCGGGATTCGAACCTCGGTCTTTAGCATTTCATTCAACCACTCTACCATTCGGCCATAGTATTAAAATGCATTTATTCAAATATTTTAATTTAAGAATTTTTGGAATAACATTAATTCTCTTGGTACTAAAAATTATGCCTCTGGGAATTTTTAGTGCAGTTTGTACTTGATTTTAGAGCAGTTTGTACTTGATTTTAGAGCAGTTTGTACTTGATATGATACCGAAAGAACTTAAATATTGTTTTTTTTTATAAAAAAAATGCATTTGTTGTTGTTTTGTGTATAAAAATACCAGAACTTGATTTAATGCCAAAAGTTCTAAAATTTAGTACGCCTTTTTTGGCTCAGTGTACGTGGCTTCTCTGCGAACTTTGAAATAACTTCGGTTATAAAATCTTCGTTATTAAAAGTTATTTTTTTTATGAAGACTCATCATACATAAGCCCGAAAATCGGTGTTCGCACATAGTTGAACTTGTCCAAACTGAGGAAATTTTTAATTTCGGGACAAAAAAAAAAGTAAAAAAAAACGTGGGGGAAAATTTGAGGAAAATATTTTTTTCTGAGGGAAATGTGAAGAAATTCATAAATATTGTGCTAACGTTGGCAGTCAACAATATTTAAAATTTCAGACTCGTAAATTTTTTTTACCCTATTGATTTTAAGAAATTGATATCATTACGATATTCTTCTACGTACGTTGAACTCAAAATCCATTGTTGAAACTAAACTTTTTGATTTACAACATATAAGTACCACATAAAATCTGAACACATTAAAAATTTGAGGAAATCTTGCAAAAATAAGCTGTTTTTGGGGAAAAACTGCAGTGAGTAAAACCGTTAAACAATTTTTTTTTCTAATTTAGGGCAAAAAAAAATTTTAGTGCAGAAAAATATAAAAAAAATAATTTGAGGAGTTTTTTTAAAAAAGTGTCTGGTTTGGGGAAATTTCTTAAAAATTTGAGGAAATTTCATTTATTCCATCTGGCAGCCCTGCGGTGAGAGATAATCTTAAAAAGTTCTCAGCATCGTATCAGCATACTGAGATGATTTTGTCGTGAATTCAAAATATTGTTTTGCAACTGATTTTTCCTAAAATCAAAATTTAATTTAAATTAAGGTTGTTGGAAATTGTAACTTAAAGATGAGCCCGCAATATGTCAAAGATTTGGTAAAATCAAAATAATAATTTTCACATGCACCACCTTATAAAAAATCCTGGCGGCGCCCATGGGGCCCTATCTCCAAAACAGGGCCTTTTGAAGAATTGATTTCAGTTTTGGGAGTTTGAGCACCGCCTCTATCCCCCCTCCAAGTTTCAGCCCATTCTGAGTGGTTCAAGGAAACTGTAGTTTAGCCAAAAATAATAATAAATAATTTTCAAACGAAACTGAAAAAAAATTTATTTATTTTGTTTTTTTTCGACAATTTGACATTTAAATTAAGGTTTTACACACTTTAACATAGAGTTTGCGCAAGTCTGTTCGAAAATGTTACATAGTACCGATTTTGTCAATTTTCGGATTCTACTTTCGGATCCTATTTTCGGATCTTCAATGCGAAAGTAGATAGTTACATAGTAGACCCCCTGGTGATAAAAAATAAAATCAATATTTAAATTGTTCTAAGGATATTTTAATTAAATTTTGACAACGGTTAAAGAAATTAGGTTCTCTGTAAATTTTTATAATTAAAATACATTTCTCGAGATTTCTCGAGATCTCGAAGAAATTTGGTCGAGAAGTCTTGTCTCGACGAGAAATAATTTTTAATTAGATATTAACAATAGTATTAGTTAAAATTTATAAATATAAGCAATGAGTTAGTGATGGATTTACGAATAGGCACACTAGGCTCGAGCCTACTTAGGGCGGCAAATAATAGGCGGCAAATAATGGGCGGTAAAATCCTTAAAAAAATTGTTTCGAATTTAAAAATAGTAAAAAACTTTTTAGAATCGATAAAGGCTAAGAGCTCAAAATCTCCTCCAACTATTTTTTTTATGTCATGCTGAAGTTAAATGTCTTTTTAATGTGTTTTTTTCTGAAATTTTTTTAATAGTGCCTAAAGGCGGCAAATGTGTAAAGCCCCTGAATGAGTAAAAATATTAATATAAGCGTATAGGCTATTAATTGAAGATCTCTATAAGAATGTTTCCCCCTAGCATTGAAAAATTTAATGAAAATAATATTATATAATATAAACAAATCCAAATTAGAGCAACGTTATGAATTCTTTTTATATTATAGTAATGCCTTTTTACATAATTATCATTTTAGAACAATATTACAATATTATTTGCAAAACCCTGGTTCGATATTTAGTAAATCAGTTTTCCTTGAGCTGCATTGGCAATAATTGTTTAATATGATTTCAACATATTCAAGGATCTAAAAAAAAATTAAAAATATGCATGTGACAAAATATTTTTAAAAAATAATTTTTTCACCATCTTTTTTATCAATATAATTCACAAATTCAAATTTGGAATAAATTAACAAAGATGTTACAAAATGTTCAAAAACATTTTGGGAGGCGTTTGCTTTGGATTTTTTGGGGTTCGGGCACCGCCTCTACCCCTCCCCCTCCAGTTTCAGCCACATACGGCACATAGCACAGCCACGTAAACTACATTTCCTTTCAAAACTTTACCCAAAACTCATTACTTACTTACCTACAAAGAGATTCCACCAAAAGTTGTGCAATTCTTGCAATATCCGATTTTATCAATAAAGACCACTTAAAAAAATTAAAAAATTTCCACACCTTTTTTTACTTAAATTAATGACTTTTTTAACTAAATTATTAAGTTTGAAAAATAAAAAATATTTTAATTTTTTAAAATATTATTTATTTTTGACATTTTTTTTGGTTTACAAAATTAAGGGCTAGTCTGAGGAAATTGCCTCAGAGGCACTATCAGGCTGGTATCTATTTTTATTGCTGCTCTGGAAAAAAATTTTTTTTTTTGCATACACAAAGAGGAACATTTTTTTTTTCAGTTTCCCATCCTGACGTAGTCATATTCTATTATTCTTGGTTTGAATACTCAAAAAAATGAGTGGTCCACTCAATAATCATTTGTCATTAATAAAAACAAAAAAATATGGCGCGAAAAATTTAAATTCAAATTATTTTTTAAAAATCTTTCGTTTACAAATTATTTAAAATTAAATTTTTTTTTTCAAAATAGGTAGCTCTGATGAAATAAAGATTAGACCAACAATATTGGGTATTCAAAACTTTTTTTTTTCAAAATAGGGAGCGCCGATGAAATACAGATTCCCTGCCGAAAAATTTTGGGTAGGGAGCTACGGTTAATTCGTGACGGCTCGAAATATACAAAAAAAAATTTTTCAAAATAGGTACATAGCTTCGGTGAAATAAAGATTACCTGACCAAAAATTTTGGGTAGGTAGCTACGGTTAGGGCCTTCCCGGCTGAAGACCTTAAGTGAGGGCGGAAGTTAGGGCGGACGCGAGGGTGGAAGTGAGGGCTGAAGATAGGTCAGAAGGGTGGGCGGAAGAGCGGTCGGAAGGGAGGGCGGAAGGGAGGACGGAAGAGTGGCGTAAGGCACGGTGGAACGGAGGGCGTAAGTAAGGGCGTAAGTAAGGGCGTAAGTACGGGCGGAAGGGAGGGCGGAAGTGAGGGCGGAAGTGATGGGGGAAGTGAGGGCGGGAGTCAGGGCGGGATTGAGGGCTGAAGAGGTCGGAAGGGTGGGCGGAAGAGAGGTCGGAAGGGTGGGCGAAAGAGAAACAACGGTCGGAAGGGAGGCGTAAGGCAGGGTGGAACGGAGGGCGGAAGTGAGGGTGGAAGAGAGGGTGGAAGTGAGGGTGGAAGTGAGTGTGGAATTACCTTACCAACATTTTTGGGTAGGGAGCTACGGTTAGGGTCTTCCCTGCTCAAAATATGCAAAAAAAAATAAAGATTACCTGCCCAAAAATTTGTAGCCACTGTTATTTCATAATTTAAAGCTTCCTTCGGCAGTTCCTATGACTGCTTCGTGTGTTTTTTTTTACAGTTACCGCAATAAAAAGCGTACCGTCGAAAAAAAAAAGAATGACAAAAAAAAAATTAAGAAGAGATTCATTCTGATTCAGAACAGTACAAACAAAACTCTGTTGAAATTGATGCATGGTACAATAATAAGTCTTTCTAAATGAAAATATATGAAAATATATTCTTCACATTTACGCTTAACATTATTTTTATTATTATACCTTTTTTTCTATTTTTAATATATTTTACTGCATAGGGGATCGTTATGTTGTATTTAGTGCTAAATGGAGTCACTAAATGGAGTATTATATGCGTCAATACACATGCAATCATTTAGATGCATCTGCGTAAATAATGAAAAAATTTAGATGCATCAGCGTATATAATGAAAAAATTTAGATGCATCAGCGTAAATAATGAAATCATTTAGACGTTTCGTACTGAATATTACGTAATACCTGAACAAACATAATGTCTGTCACAATATTTCAATACAGCCAAATACAAAAAAAAAAAAAGAGAAAAAATGAGAAGAAAAAATATTCTCTCTTTGCAACTACCTCTCCCCTACGCATTAAAACAGTATATTGGATATGTAAACAAAATTTGTTATACAACTCGTTCTGTATTTACACAAAAATACATTGACACTTGTCAATTTATATCACTCGACCTTCGGTCTCGTGATATAAGTATTGACTCGTGTCAATGTATTTTTGTGTATACAGAACTCTTAATTAATAACAAATTTAGTTTACATATACAATAATCTACTATTAATGCGTTGGGGATCGTCATGTTGTATTTGGTGCTATAGAATTTAGATCACTAAATGGAGTATTATATGCGTCAATACACATGCAATCATTTAGATGCATCTGCGTGAATAATGAAAAAATTTAGATGCATCAGCGTATATAATGAAAAAATTTAGATGCATCAGCGTAAATAATGAAATCATTTAGATGTTTCGTATTGAATATTACGTAAAACCTAAACAAACATAATATCTCTCACAATATTTCAATACAGCCAAATACAAAAAAAAAATGAGAAAAAATGAGAAGAAAAAATATTCTCTCTTTGCAACTACCTCTCCCCTACGCATTAAAACAGTATATTGGATATGTAAACAAAATTTGTTATACAACTCGTTCTGTATTTACACAAAAATACATTGACACTTGTCAATTTATATCACTCGACCTTCGGTCTCGTGATATAAGTATTGACTCGTGTCAATGTATTTTTGTGTATACAGAACTCTTAATTAATAACAAATTTAGTTTACATATACAATAATCTACTATTAATGCGTTGGGGATCGTCATGTTGTATTTAGTGCTATAGAATTTAGATCACTAAATGGAGTATTATATGCGTCAATACACATGCAATCATTTAGATGCATCTGCGTAAATAATGAAAAAATTTAGATGCATCAGCGTATATAATGAAAAAATTTAGATGCATCAGCGTAAATAATGAAATCATTTAGACGTTTCGTACTGAATATTACGTAATACCTAAACAAACATAATATCTCTCACAATATTTCAATACAGCCAAATACAAAAAAAAAATGAGAAAAAATGAGAAGAAAAAATATTCTCTCTTTGCAACTACCTCTCCCCTACGCATTAAAACAGTATTTTGGATATGTAAATAAAATTTGTTATGCAACTCGTTCTGTATTTACACAAAAATACATTGACACTTGTCAATTTATATCACTCGACCTTCGGTCTCGTGATATAAGTATTGACTCGTGTCAATGTATTTTTGTGTATACAGAACTCTTAATTAATAACAAATTTAGTTTACATTACAATAATCTACTATATGATATTTATTGAAATTATAGGGTATAACTATAAGTTAAGTTAGTAATAATTCTGATTATTTTTGTGAATTTGAATAAATATTTTATTTTCATTGTTTATATATTGTTTTCATAATTGCTCATTTTGAAGGCTTTTAGTTTTTTTATTATTATTTTTCATACTTAGGTCTGTCGAACTTTCACTATCGAGATAACAAAGCCGTCAATATGTCACTGATGCTTAAAGTTTAATTAGTTAACTATCTTATTTTTATTGTAAATGATAGGTATTTCCGTTTTTAAAAATATTTAAATGTTCCATATTATTATTTTTTTGTTTCTAAATTTTTATCAGCTTATTTAACATTAACTCTTAATATTACTTTGTAGCTTATAATTAGTTAATTTGTAACTGTTAGCTACTTTAATGAATGAATTAAATAAATAAAAAAAAAAAATGAATTAAATAAATAAAAAAAAAAATTATAAAATTTCTAAGTTAAATTTTTTTTTTAAAATGTAATAAGTTTTTTTCTACAGTGTAAATTTATTTAGGTCGAAGCTTTTGACAGAAAAAAATTTCTGTAGTGCTTCTCCCAGGATTTTTATTTTCTTTGAATAAAAATATTTTTTTGATAGTGTCAAAAAAATACAAATTCACCGGAGAATAATTTTTTTTACTTTTTGATTTGACAGTAATGATGTTTTTTTGTACAGAATATTTTAATACATGCCTTGGGGCATGTATTAAAAAATTCAACTTGAAATATTTTTGACATTAAATTACACTAACAAAATACATTAGGAATATTTTTATTCAGAATATTTTTATTCAGAAAAATCCTGGGAGAAGCACTTATGTGTAGTCTTTTATATAGAGAAGTCAGTGACAATGCACAGAATGTATACGGACAATAGATTAAACATTGCGATTATAATGGAATATACAACTAAAATTTATAAATTTTATTATTTTAGATATGGAAGAAGACCACCTCTTGTTTTTTCAGTTATTATGCAGTTGTTTTGCGGAGTTGTAATAGTAATCATTCCATGGTTTTGGTTGTTTCTTATAGTAAGATTTCTATTAGCAGTAGCAACTGGTGGCAGTATGTTAACTAGGTGTGTTCGAAACTAAAGTTATAAGCAGAATGTATTATAATGGACAGGTGTAAAATAGGAAAAAAGAAATCATATTAATATTATTAACAATTATTTTAACTTTTAGTTTCGTCCTTATTGTGGAAATGATTGGGCCAAAAAAAAGGGAGGCTATGTCAATTTTATATCAAATTCCTTTTTTTGTGGGACATTCAAGTTTAGCTGCATTTGCATACTTTTTACGGGATTGGAGATGGTATCAATTCGCTATCTCAATACCATCAGTGTTTTTCATTTCGTATTATTGGCTGGTTCCAGAATCACCGAGATGGTTACTGGCACACAAAAAAATAGAAAGAACCGTAGAAGTTTTAGAAAAAGCTGCTAAAGCTAATAATAGAGATGTTAGTAATATTAGAAGTGATATTAATGAATATTTAAAAAGAAAAGAAACAAACCAAACTGGTTCAACTAAGAAAGGAACAGTTATAGATTTGCTTCGATATCCAAATTTGAGAGTAAAAACCCTTTGCTTGTGTTTTAATTGGTTTGTGTGTGGATTAGCATATTTTGGAGTATCACAATACATTGGTAATATAGGCGGAGATATTTTCATTAATGTAGCAGTTTCAGGCGCCCTTGGTGTGCCAGGAACAGTAATCTCCATACCTTTACTCAAATATTGGGGTAGAAAAAAATCTTTGATGTTTTCAAATACTTTAACTGGAGTGTCGTTGTTAATTATAGCGGCGTTACCCAACGAGGACAATTATTTGCTTTATAGAATTATTTTGTCGTCGACTGGTCTTTTCGGAATGAGTATTTCATGGGCAAATGTTTATGTATATTCTGGTGAAATTTATCCTACCGTTGTTCGGAATGCTGGGATTGGTATATCTTCTATGACAGCAAGGTTTGGTTCAATGATTGCACCACAGGTTAGTTCCACTGCAAAGTATGGTTATTTTATTCCACCAATTATATTTGGAGTCATACCTATTATTGGTGCTGCATTAGTATTATTTTTACCTGAAACCAAAGGTCAACCATTGCCAGAAACGTTAGAAGATGGTGAAAATTTTGGGAAAAAACCAAATAAATAAATAAATATGTTTGTTTATATAATAATAAAAAAATTTCAATGAAGGAAATTATAAGGTCATTTCTAATACATGTAATACCGGATTAATAATCCGTAGTATGTATGACAAAGAGTTTAGAATTTTTTTTTTTTTTTTTTAAGAAAGCTCTGGTGAAATAATGTACAAAATACAATTAGAATGGATTTTGTTATGATTAAAAAGAATATGTTAATGGAACTTCCTAATGTATTTTTTTTTAATAAAATCATCATATCTTTACAGTTTTTTATCTAAATAATGTATTTCAAACATAGCTAGGTTGTATGATTCATCTATCACTGATATCTAAACAGGATTTCTATCTACTACAAATTGTTTGTCCCCAAAAACTAACCATAATTCCATTGATCAACGCTAGTTTAAAATATCACAAATTTTTTATAAAATAATTTGTTTCAAATTAATTATTTCTTACCTTTTCCATTTGCAATGTTAATTTCAAGAAAATTTTGCATAAAATTTGTTATAACATTTCATTAAACAAGTAAACTTTATTTAAATTTAGCATGAATCTTTTTATTGGAGCAAACGTTATCTTATTTTAACCTGCAGTTTTTTCAATAAATTTAAGAAATTTTTAGTTATAGACTGCGGATTTATATGCAATTTTTTGTTTTCAGGTTAAAAAAGGAATATACTTTCAATATCGTCTTCTAATAAATAGTAAAAGAAATTTTCGTTAACATATCGAAATATGCATTTTTTATGCAAAATTTATGCAAGTGCATATGCAGCAAATATGCACAAAATATGCAAATATATGCAAACACATGCAAAATATGCAGAAAATTTCATTAGAGAAAAAAACAATTATTGGAAAAAAAATTATTATTTCGCACCAAAATTAGTTATACAATTGATAAAAATATTTAATTATAATTCAAATCGATTCAAATAGATGTTGCTAAAACAATTCCTTTAAAGTAACACCGTTTCCAAAAACGTTTTAGTTTCTATTAAAACAAATAAGACCGATTCAAAAACATTAAAAAACAATTTTGTAAATTTTTTGATTAATTTTTTGGTAACTGAAAAAACTTACCAAATAATTCACTTTCACGACAAAAGAACTACAAATTTTTCTAAGTTACATTTAACATTTTCACAAAACTTTTCACAAATTTAATAAAAAATATCGCCAGAACAAATCAAAAATTGTTACCTTTTCGACGAAATATTGACTACTACAAGCAACAACAACAAAATTTCAAAACCAGACTTCAAAATTTAAAAAACAAATCAATGCAAATTTTAGTAAATTTTTTTCAGCGAATCCCTTTTTTATCGTCGATTTCGCGCATTATTTTTGATAGTGTGTTTTAAAATTCGGTTGGAAGTACTATGCCGTAATCAGCGGCGGACTGGCACAAAAATTCGGCCCGGGCATTTCAAAAGGAACTAGGCTAGCGAGAAGAGAAAAATTTTTAAATGAAAAAATGCCCAAAAACAGTAAATAATAAGCTATATTTAAATTCCAAAAAAAAAAAAAATTCAAATAATTTTACTTTACATATAAAAATAAAAATTAAAAATAATTCACTTTTTTGTTTTTTTTTTTTCAAATACGGTTAGCGCAAATATTCAAGACAGATAGATACTACTCGATTTTGCTAATTAAAAAGCAAACAAACACTTATTTAAAGAAATAAATTTTATGAAATCGTCCCCAATAATTTAAAGAAGTAATTGTTTAATTTCTTGGATAATTAAAGTATTAAAATATTACTTTGAATTCTAGTTTCGTAAGCTTGTAAAGAATATATAATAAAAAAAAAAACTGTGGGCCCACCGGGCATTTGTCAAGTATGCCTGACTGCCAGTCTGCCGCTGGCCGTACTCTATTATAATATTTATTACTACTAATGAAACAATAGTACTTAATTTCTTAACTTCACAAGATAGAAAACAAGATATCGTCCATGAAACAGGAATAATCCTAAAAAAACCAAATGTAATTTTGGCGAGCAAGCGGACACTTTGTTCAGAATATATCCTAAAAAAACCAAATGTAATTATGGCGTGAAAGCGGACACATTGTTCAGAAGTAATTGGAGGTATATAGTACATTTTCCCTTACAAAATTGTGTGTCAAATTGATAGTACATTTTTTAATTGTGCTAAAAAAGCATGTAATGGATTTTTTCTAATTTTTCTAAGTACGACTAATCGACGCGTCATCAAAAAGTACATAATAATGCATCATTACCTTAAAAGTGGCAAAACTTCGTGATAGGACATATTCCTGTTTCATAGACGATAATAAAATATACGTTGATATGCAAAATATGCAAATATGCAAAAATATGCAGGATATGCGAATATGCAGATATAAATACGTTTGAAATAATTTGTTTTTACACCAAACGTACGTAGCTGTTTCTCTTTTTCTTCTAGGTTACTCCTGTACGAATATGCAATTGCATATAAATCCGCAGTCTAGTTATAAATATAATATAATATTTTTAAAAAAATTATTTTGGATCAATTTCAGAAAAATATTCTTAACTTATGTATTTTTTACTTAAATTACTTCATATTTTAGTACACTTATTAAAACCTATTGTAACTATTTTAAATTTTCTAAGATTAAGAAAAGCGAATATACCTACATACATTTGTAGAAAAAAAATTCTTTCCGCGGCATATATATTTAATTGTTCGGGAACAGTTTGTTTGGAAATACATCATTTGAGTAAAAGTTTTAAATCAATAAAATGTTGGTAGTCAGAAAATTTTTTTTTTTTTGGAATTCAGGTAAATAAATAAAAATCGGGCGAACTATATTTGAATTTACTTTTAATGATAATATTTTGTATAGTGTAGATCTGAAAATAAACATTTTTTTTTGAATTAAAATTACATGAAATAAAACAGTTTATTTGATCTTTTTTTGAAAGAATTTGTTATTTTTTAATTTTTAAACAATTAATTATTTAAACAAATTAAACAATACGTATAACTATTTACAATTTTAATGGATTTAATTTTAATTTATTTGTGAATTAATTGATTAATTTGGATATTGCGTATTGCATGGATGTATAAATACATTCACTTTATTTAACATTTTTATTTTTTTCTTCAGTTTAAATTTTTCCTTGAATTTTTCTCATTTCAAAAATTTAATTTCCATACTTCATTTTTAATTTTTTTTTTGCTCAATCTATAAATTTTTGAGTCTTGTCTTTCAAGTCTTTCAAGTCATTCGAATATAAGTAGTCGTTGCGATGAAGAAAACTTATTTTTGAAATTCTAAATAATAGTCGAAAAATGTCAGAAATAATAATTTTGTCCGGTTTTTGGAATTCCAAAGGCGTAATATGAGACTTCCATCGTTTTTATCTATTTCAAGATTTGCCACGACCTTTTCACTTGCAAACTTAGAAACTTCATCGAGAACGGACATTTTGCGATACTTTCAGAATCAGTTTTCAAACGGAATCGATCACGGCAGTGTTACCGACCTTCTCAAATCTTTCCCCCTAACAAAATAAAATTTCCCCCTAAAAAACCCCTAAATTTTTTTTTTTTTTTTTATATAGCTATTATAACAGCTATATCCATCACAAAATTTTTAATTTCTAGGTATGTATTTTACATGTCAAACATTTTTTATGGAACATGTGTCAAGACATACTTAACCCAAACCCATCTATCCATACCTTCCTGTGTATGGCCAACGTATAGCCATGGGATTTCGAATAGTTGCTTGAATTAATATATATATAAAGCACATCGTAAATTATATGGCTTAATAAAATTATTTATTAATAATAATAAGGTATCTTATGAAATGCAATTAAGAATATTACAAATATTACATTAAGCAAAACCCCTAAAAAACCCCCCGAAACAAATTACCCCCTAAAAAACCCCCTGTCAGAAAAAAAAAACCCCTAAATCTAGGAGGAAAACCCCTAAGTTGGTAACCCTGGATCACGGTCTTGCTTCAATAAAATTTAAAAAGAATTATATTAATCCGATGATCCTAAGTATTTGTTAAATCTTTTGAAAAAAAAAAACTTTAAACTTACCGTACTGGTAAAATTCTCATTACTGCCTTGAAAATGTTGAGTCCGAAAAATATGTTTTCTTCCAAGTCACAGACATAAAATTCGTCGGGGAATTTCGTAATTCCTATTCCACTCACAATTTTTGCCAATTTTTGCCTTAGTTTTTTGCACTTTGGCGCTTTGAAAATAGAATTATTTATCCTTTTTTTGGGGATTTACAGTTTATTTCAATGCACTTTTTTACCGTTTCACATTTAAAAAATAGTTTTTTTTTATTTAAAATTTCGAATTAATTATTAAAGGAGATTTACTATTTATTTCGAAGTATTCAGAAGGGAAAATTATATTTAAACTTCAAACGATGCGTGCTGCAGCTCAGAAATTATCAAAATTTAGCAAGAATTAAAAATTACAAATTCAATTTTTAAAATGTATGAAAAGTTCAAATAAAATCATAAATGGTATTTACTTTAGACTTTAGACTATATTTTTGGCGTCGAAACCGCTTTATTCCAAAGAAATCTATAAAGTGAACCTACTATTAAGTTTTCATCTTAATTTACTACAGAAATGTATGTTTAATTTTTTGTAGGTCGATGTTCGAAGTATTTGCTTTTTGGGTTTTTTATATATATTTTTTCATCAATCGAATAAAAATTTAAAAAACAATAATAACCCATTTTTTAAATTAAAATTCGCTTAGTTATTTCAAATTTATTTTTGACAAATTTTCATAAAGGCTGGTTTTCACAATCAAAGTAGCTTAGTACAAAGTAAGTTGAGCACTGTCCAACTCAACTTTGATCCAAGTTAACTTTGACACCTGTTTACAAGATCAAAAAGAGCGTCCAAGTCGATTTGGACAAAGTGTTCTTGGATTGTGAAAACCTAGTTTCAGTCAAAATTTATTGCTTTAATAAAAAACAAAAATTGTTTTTTTGGTTTCTTTTTAAATATCTATTATTCTAACTACACAATCAAAGCATTATATAAGAATCATAAGATCTTGAATTAACTTAAAAGCTAAGTCATTTTATTGGTCTACATGGTCGGCCCAAATATTTTTTATTTAACTTCGAATCCGTCCCTTATTTGGTCTAAACCTAGCGGCGATAATAGAAACTACGGTTATTTTTTTGGATCATGTTTTTGTCTAAATTTGTTTATAATCTGTAATCTGTAAAATCAAATATCACGCCTCAAACCTTATAGTATACTTTTTTTTTTTTATTAAATTTACCAAATCACTTGGTGGGACACCTTTTATACTTAAAGAAGTATATTTGATAATGGGGACAGGAAGTTTAGACGGGATTAAAAAGTGGGACAGTCAGTAGGAAATCATTTACACTCTTCTTAAAGCGGCGCAAGTCGTAAATCAAATGTCTGCCAGCTGTAGGGAACAATTTTGAAGGGAGAGCATTCCACATTCTCGAGGTGCGAATTGAAAACGAATCTCCAAAGCTCGTTCTGTCACATCTGGGAATTTTGACGAAATATGGGTGTGACGTTGAAGCCGTACGTGTTTAAAGTGGAGAAAGTGGGCCTTTACTTCCAGGGAAACGTATCCGTTCCAACAAGGTATTTGTAGAAAATTGAAAGTGAACCTACATTGCGACGGTGATTCAGGGATGTTAAAGAGCTGGTAGTTTGGTGATCGTTGATCAATCTAATAGCACTTCTCTGAACTTTCTCCAGGTACTCAAGATGGGTTTTAGGAGCACCAGCCCATATATGGAATTATGTTCTAATTTCGGTCGTATGTAGGATTTGTAGATGTTTAAGAGATCAGAGGGGGGAAAGTATTGTTAACATCTTTTTAGAAAACCTAGACATTTAGCTGCGTTTT
>OZ023273.1:44182091-44221514 GCA_964007475.1 Hybos culiciformis
GGGATTGAGGGCTGAAGAGGTCGGAAGGGTGGGCGGAAGAGAGGTCGGAAGGGTGGGCGAAAGAGAAACAACGGTCGGAAGGGAGGCGTAAGGCAGGGTGGAACGGAGGGCGGAAGTGAGGGTGGAAGAGAGGGTGGAAGTGAGGGTGGAAGTGAGTGTGGAATTACCTTACCAACATTTTTGGGTAGGGAGCTACGGTTAGGGTCTTCCCTGCTCAAAATATGCAAAAAAAAATAAAGATTACCTGCCCAAAAATTTGTAGCCACTGTTATTTCATAATTTAAAGCTTCCTTCGGCAGTTCCTATGACTGCTTCGTGTGTTTTTTTTTACAGTTACCGCAATAAAAAGCGTACCGTCGAAAAAAAAAAGAATGACAAAAAAAAAATTAAGAAGAGATTCATTCTGATTCAGAACAGTACAAACAAAACTCTGTTGAAATTGATGCATGGTACAATAATAAGTCTTTCTAAATGAAAATATATGAAAATATATTCTTCACATTTACGCTTAACATTATTTTTATTATTATACCTTTTTTTCTATTTTTAATATATTTTACTGCATAGGGGATCGTTATGTTGTATTTAGTGCTAAATGGAGTCACTAAATGGAGTATTATATGCGTCAATACACATGCAATCATTTAGATGCATCTGCGTAAATAATGAAAAAATTTAGATGCATCAGCGTATATAATGAAAAAATTTAGATGCATCAGCGTAAATAATGAAATCATTTAGACGTTTCGTACTGAATATTACGTAATACCTGAACAAACATAATGTCTGTCACAATATTTCAATACAGCCAAATACAAAAAAAAAAAAAGAGAAAAAATGAGAAGAAAAAATATTCTCTCTTTGCAACTACCTCTCCCCTACGCATTAAAACAGTATATTGGATATGTAAACAAAATTTGTTATACAACTCGTTCTGTATTTACACAAAAATACATTGACACTTGTCAATTTATATCACTCGACCTTCGGTCTCGTGATATAAGTATTGACTCGTGTCAATGTATTTTTGTGTATACAGAACTCTTAATTAATAACAAATTTAGTTTACATATACAATAATCTACTATTAATGCGTTGGGGATCGTCATGTTGTATTTGGTGCTATAGAATTTAGATCACTAAATGGAGTATTATATGCGTCAATACACATGCAATCATTTAGATGCATCTGCGTGAATAATGAAAAAATTTAGATGCATCAGCGTATATAATGAAAAAATTTAGATGCATCAGCGTAAATAATGAAATCATTTAGATGTTTCGTATTGAATATTACGTAAAACCTAAACAAACATAATATCTCTCACAATATTTCAATACAGCCAAATACAAAAAAAAAATGAGAAAAAATGAGAAGAAAAAATATTCTCTCTTTGCAACTACCTCTCCCCTACGCATTAAAACAGTATATTGGATATGTAAACAAAATTTGTTATACAACTCGTTCTGTATTTACACAAAAATACATTGACACTTGTCAATTTATATCACTCGACCTTCGGTCTCGTGATATAAGTATTGACTCGTGTCAATGTATTTTTGTGTATACAGAACTCTTAATTAATAACAAATTTAGTTTACATATACAATAATCTACTATTAATGCGTTGGGGATCGTCATGTTGTATTTAGTGCTATAGAATTTAGATCACTAAATGGAGTATTATATGCGTCAATACACATGCAATCATTTAGATGCATCTGCGTAAATAATGAAAAAATTTAGATGCATCAGCGTATATAATGAAAAAATTTAGATGCATCAGCGTAAATAATGAAATCATTTAGACGTTTCGTACTGAATATTACGTAATACCTAAACAAACATAATATCTCTCACAATATTTCAATACAGCCAAATACAAAAAAAAAATGAGAAAAAATGAGAAGAAAAAATATTCTCTCTTTGCAACTACCTCTCCCCTACGCATTAAAACAGTATTTTGGATATGTAAATAAAATTTGTTATGCAACTCGTTCTGTATTTACACAAAAATACATTGACACTTGTCAATTTATATCACTCGACCTTCGGTCTCGTGATATAAGTATTGACTCGTGTCAATGTATTTTTGTGTATACAGAACTCTTAATTAATAACAAATTTAGTTTACATTACAATAATCTACTATATGATATTTATTGAAATTATAGGGTATAACTATAAGTTAAGTTAGTAATAATTCTGATTATTTTTGTGAATTTGAATAAATATTTTATTTTCATTGTTTATATATTGTTTTCATAATTGCTCATTTTGAAGGCTTTTAGTTTTTTTATTATTATTTTTCATACTTAGGTCTGTCGAACTTTCACTATCGAGATAACAAAGCCGTCAATATGTCACTGATGCTTAAAGTTTAATTAGTTAACTATCTTATTTTTATTGTAAATGATAGGTATTTCCGTTTTTAAAAATATTTAAATGTTCCATATTATTATTTTTTTGTTTCTAAATTTTTATCAGCTTATTTAACATTAACTCTTAATATTACTTTGTAGCTTATAATTAGTTAATTTGTAACTGTTAGCTACTTTAATGAATGAATTAAATAAATAAAAAAAAAAAATGAATTAAATAAATAAAAAAAAAAATTATAAAATTTCTAAGTTAAATTTTTTTTTTAAAATGTAATAAGTTTTTTTCTACAGTGTAAATTTATTTAGGTCGAAGCTTTTGACAGAAAAAAATTTCTGTAGTGCTTCTCCCAGGATTTTTATTTTCTTTGAATAAAAATATTTTTTTGATAGTGTCAAAAAAATACAAATTCACCGGAGAATAATTTTTTTTACTTTTTGATTTGACAGTAATGATGTTTTTTTGTACAGAATATTTTAATACATGCCTTGGGGCATGTATTAAAAAATTCAACTTGAAATATTTTTGACATTAAATTACACTAACAAAATACATTAGGAATATTTTTATTCAGAATATTTTTATTCAGAAAAATCCTGGGAGAAGCACTTATGTGTAGTCTTTTATATAGAGAAGTCAGTGACAATGCACAGAATGTATACGGACAATAGATTAAACATTGCGATTATAATGGAATATACAACTAAAATTTATAAATTTTATTATTTTAGATATGGAAGAAGACCACCTCTTGTTTTTTCAGTTATTATGCAGTTGTTTTGCGGAGTTGTAATAGTAATCATTCCATGGTTTTGGTTGTTTCTTATAGTAAGATTTCTATTAGCAGTAGCAACTGGTGGCAGTATGTTAACTAGGTGTGTTCGAAACTAAAGTTATAAGCAGAATGTATTATAATGGACAGGTGTAAAATAGGAAAAAAGAAATCATATTAATATTATTAACAATTATTTTAACTTTTAGTTTCGTCCTTATTGTGGAAATGATTGGGCCAAAAAAAAGGGAGGCTATGTCAATTTTATATCAAATTCCTTTTTTTGTGGGACATTCAAGTTTAGCTGCATTTGCATACTTTTTACGGGATTGGAGATGGTATCAATTCGCTATCTCAATACCATCAGTGTTTTTCATTTCGTATTATTGGCTGGTTCCAGAATCACCGAGATGGTTACTGGCACACAAAAAAATAGAAAGAACCGTAGAAGTTTTAGAAAAAGCTGCTAAAGCTAATAATAGAGATGTTAGTAATATTAGAAGTGATATTAATGAATATTTAAAAAGAAAAGAAACAAACCAAACTGGTTCAACTAAGAAAGGAACAGTTATAGATTTGCTTCGATATCCAAATTTGAGAGTAAAAACCCTTTGCTTGTGTTTTAATTGGTTTGTGTGTGGATTAGCATATTTTGGAGTATCACAATACATTGGTAATATAGGCGGAGATATTTTCATTAATGTAGCAGTTTCAGGCGCCCTTGGTGTGCCAGGAACAGTAATCTCCATACCTTTACTCAAATATTGGGGTAGAAAAAAATCTTTGATGTTTTCAAATACTTTAACTGGAGTGTCGTTGTTAATTATAGCGGCGTTACCCAACGAGGACAATTATTTGCTTTATAGAATTATTTTGTCGTCGACTGGTCTTTTCGGAATGAGTATTTCATGGGCAAATGTTTATGTATATTCTGGTGAAATTTATCCTACCGTTGTTCGGAATGCTGGGATTGGTATATCTTCTATGACAGCAAGGTTTGGTTCAATGATTGCACCACAGGTTAGTTCCACTGCAAAGTATGGTTATTTTATTCCACCAATTATATTTGGAGTCATACCTATTATTGGTGCTGCATTAGTATTATTTTTACCTGAAACCAAAGGTCAACCATTGCCAGAAACGTTAGAAGATGGTGAAAATTTTGGGAAAAAACCAAATAAATAAATAAATATGTTTGTTTATATAATAATAAAAAAATTTCAATGAAGGAAATTATAAGGTCATTTCTAATACATGTAATACCGGATTAATAATCCGTAGTATGTATGACAAAGAGTTTAGAATTTTTTTTTTTTTTTTTTAAGAAAGCTCTGGTGAAATAATGTACAAAATACAATTAGAATGGATTTTGTTATGATTAAAAAGAATATGTTAATGGAACTTCCTAATGTATTTTTTTTTAATAAAATCATCATATCTTTACAGTTTTTTATCTAAATAATGTATTTCAAACATAGCTAGGTTGTATGATTCATCTATCACTGATATCTAAACAGGATTTCTATCTACTACAAATTGTTTGTCCCCAAAAACTAACCATAATTCCATTGATCAACGCTAGTTTAAAATATCACAAATTTTTTATAAAATAATTTGTTTCAAATTAATTATTTCTTACCTTTTCCATTTGCAATGTTAATTTCAAGAAAATTTTGCATAAAATTTGTTATAACATTTCATTAAACAAGTAAACTTTATTTAAATTTAGCATGAATCTTTTTATTGGAGCAAACGTTATCTTATTTTAACCTGCAGTTTTTTCAATAAATTTAAGAAATTTTTAGTTATAGACTGCGGATTTATATGCAATTTTTTGTTTTCAGGTTAAAAAAGGAATATACTTTCAATATCGTCTTCTAATAAATAGTAAAAGAAATTTTCGTTAACATATCGAAATATGCATTTTTTATGCAAAATTTATGCAAGTGCATATGCAGCAAATATGCACAAAATATGCAAATATATGCAAACACATGCAAAATATGCAGAAAATTTCATTAGAGAAAAAAACAATTATTGGAAAAAAAATTATTATTTCGCACCAAAATTAGTTATACAATTGATAAAAATATTTAATTATAATTCAAATCGATTCAAATAGATGTTGCTAAAACAATTCCTTTAAAGTAACACCGTTTCCAAAAACGTTTTAGTTTCTATTAAAACAAATAAGACCGATTCAAAAACATTAAAAAACAATTTTGTAAATTTTTTGATTAATTTTTTGGTAACTGAAAAAACTTACCAAATAATTCACTTTCACGACAAAAGAACTACAAATTTTTCTAAGTTACATTTAACATTTTCACAAAACTTTTCACAAATTTAATAAAAAATATCGCCAGAACAAATCAAAAATTGTTACCTTTTCGACGAAATATTGACTACTACAAGCAACAACAACAAAATTTCAAAACCAGACTTCAAAATTTAAAAAACAAATCAATGCAAATTTTAGTAAATTTTTTTCAGCGAATCCCTTTTTTATCGTCGATTTCGCGCATTATTTTTGATAGTGTGTTTTAAAATTCGGTTGGAAGTACTATGCCGTAATCAGCGGCGGACTGGCACAAAAATTCGGCCCGGGCATTTCAAAAGGAACTAGGCTAGCGAGAAGAGAAAAATTTTTAAATGAAAAAATGCCCAAAAACAGTAAATAATAAGCTATATTTAAATTCCAAAAAAAAAAAAAATTCAAATAATTTTACTTTACATATAAAAATAAAAATTAAAAATAATTCACTTTTTTGTTTTTTTTTTTTCAAATACGGTTAGCGCAAATATTCAAGACAGATAGATACTACTCGATTTTGCTAATTAAAAAGCAAACAAACACTTATTTAAAGAAATAAATTTTATGAAATCGTCCCCAATAATTTAAAGAAGTAATTGTTTAATTTCTTGGATAATTAAAGTATTAAAATATTACTTTGAATTCTAGTTTCGTAAGCTTGTAAAGAATATATAATAAAAAAAAAAACTGTGGGCCCACCGGGCATTTGTCAAGTATGCCTGACTGCCAGTCTGCCGCTGGCCGTACTCTATTATAATATTTATTACTACTAATGAAACAATAGTACTTAATTTCTTAACTTCACAAGATAGAAAACAAGATATCGTCCATGAAACAGGAATAATCCTAAAAAAACCAAATGTAATTTTGGCGAGCAAGCGGACACTTTGTTCAGAATATATCCTAAAAAAACCAAATGTAATTATGGCGTGAAAGCGGACACATTGTTCAGAAGTAATTGGAGGTATATAGTACATTTTCCCTTACAAAATTGTGTGTCAAATTGATAGTACATTTTTTAATTGTGCTAAAAAAGCATGTAATGGATTTTTTCTAATTTTTCTAAGTACGACTAATCGACGCGTCATCAAAAAGTACATAATAATGCATCATTACCTTAAAAGTGGCAAAACTTCGTGATAGGACATATTCCTGTTTCATAGACGATAATAAAATATACGTTGATATGCAAAATATGCAAATATGCAAAAATATGCAGGATATGCGAATATGCAGATATAAATACGTTTGAAATAATTTGTTTTTACACCAAACGTACGTAGCTGTTTCTCTTTTTCTTCTAGGTTACTCCTGTACGAATATGCAATTGCATATAAATCCGCAGTCTAGTTATAAATATAATATAATATTTTTAAAAAAATTATTTTGGATCAATTTCAGAAAAATATTCTTAACTTATGTATTTTTTACTTAAATTACTTCATATTTTAGTACACTTATTAAAACCTATTGTAACTATTTTAAATTTTCTAAGATTAAGAAAAGCGAATATACCTACATACATTTGTAGAAAAAAAATTCTTTCCGCGGCATATATATTTAATTGTTCGGGAACAGTTTGTTTGGAAATACATCATTTGAGTAAAAGTTTTAAATCAATAAAATGTTGGTAGTCAGAAAATTTTTTTTTTTTTGGAATTCAGGTAAATAAATAAAAATCGGGCGAACTATATTTGAATTTACTTTTAATGATAATATTTTGTATAGTGTAGATCTGAAAATAAACATTTTTTTTTGAATTAAAATTACATGAAATAAAACAGTTTATTTGATCTTTTTTTGAAAGAATTTGTTATTTTTTAATTTTTAAACAATTAATTATTTAAACAAATTAAACAATACGTATAACTATTTACAATTTTAATGGATTTAATTTTAATTTATTTGTGAATTAATTGATTAATTTGGATATTGCGTATTGCATGGATGTATAAATACATTCACTTTATTTAACATTTTTATTTTTTTCTTCAGTTTAAATTTTTCCTTGAATTTTTCTCATTTCAAAAATTTAATTTCCATACTTCATTTTTAATTTTTTTTTTGCTCAATCTATAAATTTTTGAGTCTTGTCTTTCAAGTCTTTCAAGTCATTCGAATATAAGTAGTCGTTGCGATGAAGAAAACTTATTTTTGAAATTCTAAATAATAGTCGAAAAATGTCAGAAATAATAATTTTGTCCGGTTTTTGGAATTCCAAAGGCGTAATATGAGACTTCCATCGTTTTTATCTATTTCAAGATTTGCCACGACCTTTTCACTTGCAAACTTAGAAACTTCATCGAGAACGGACATTTTGCGATACTTTCAGAATCAGTTTTCAAACGGAATCGATCACGGCAGTGTTACCGACCTTCTCAAATCTTTCCCCCTAACAAAATAAAATTTCCCCCTAAAAAACCCCTAAATTTTTTTTTTTTTTTTTATATAGCTATTATAACAGCTATATCCATCACAAAATTTTTAATTTCTAGGTATGTATTTTACATGTCAAACATTTTTTATGGAACATGTGTCAAGACATACTTAACCCAAACCCATCTATCCATACCTTCCTGTGTATGGCCAACGTATAGCCATGGGATTTCGAATAGTTGCTTGAATTAATATATATATAAAGCACATCGTAAATTATATGGCTTAATAAAATTATTTATTAATAATAATAAGGTATCTTATGAAATGCAATTAAGAATATTACAAATATTACATTAAGCAAAACCCCTAAAAAACCCCCCGAAACAAATTACCCCCTAAAAAACCCCCTGTCAGAAAAAAAAAACCCCTAAATCTAGGAGGAAAACCCCTAAGTTGGTAACCCTGGATCACGGTCTTGCTTCAATAAAATTTAAAAAGAATTATATTAATCCGATGATCCTAAGTATTTGTTAAATCTTTTGAAAAAAAAAAACTTTAAACTTACCGTACTGGTAAAATTCTCATTACTGCCTTGAAAATGTTGAGTCCGAAAAATATGTTTTCTTCCAAGTCACAGACATAAAATTCGTCGGGGAATTTCGTAATTCCTATTCCACTCACAATTTTTGCCAATTTTTGCCTTAGTTTTTTGCACTTTGGCGCTTTGAAAATAGAATTATTTATCCTTTTTTTGGGGATTTACAGTTTATTTCAATGCACTTTTTTACCGTTTCACATTTAAAAAATAGTTTTTTTTTATTTAAAATTTCGAATTAATTATTAAAGGAGATTTACTATTTATTTCGAAGTATTCAGAAGGGAAAATTATATTTAAACTTCAAACGATGCGTGCTGCAGCTCAGAAATTATCAAAATTTAGCAAGAATTAAAAATTACAAATTCAATTTTTAAAATGTATGAAAAGTTCAAATAAAATCATAAATGGTATTTACTTTAGACTTTAGACTATATTTTTGGCGTCGAAACCGCTTTATTCCAAAGAAATCTATAAAGTGAACCTACTATTAAGTTTTCATCTTAATTTACTACAGAAATGTATGTTTAATTTTTTGTAGGTCGATGTTCGAAGTATTTGCTTTTTGGGTTTTTTATATATATTTTTTCATCAATCGAATAAAAATTTAAAAAACAATAATAACCCATTTTTTAAATTAAAATTCGCTTAGTTATTTCAAATTTATTTTTGACAAATTTTCATAAAGGCTGGTTTTCACAATCAAAGTAGCTTAGTACAAAGTAAGTTGAGCACTGTCCAACTCAACTTTGATCCAAGTTAACTTTGACACCTGTTTACAAGATCAAAAAGAGCGTCCAAGTCGATTTGGACAAAGTGTTCTTGGATTGTGAAAACCTAGTTTCAGTCAAAATTTATTGCTTTAATAAAAAACAAAAATTGTTTTTTTGGTTTCTTTTTAAATATCTATTATTCTAACTACACAATCAAAGCATTATATAAGAATCATAAGATCTTGAATTAACTTAAAAGCTAAGTCATTTTATTGGTCTACATGGTCGGCCCAAATATTTTTTATTTAACTTCGAATCCGTCCCTTATTTGGTCTAAACCTAGCGGCGATAATAGAAACTACGGTTATTTTTTTGGATCATGTTTTTGTCTAAATTTGTTTATAATCTGTAATCTGTAAAATCAAATATCACGCCTCAAACCTTATAGTATACTTTTTTTTTTTTATTAAATTTACCAAATCACTTGGTGGGACACCTTTTATACTTAAAGAAGTATATTTGATAATGGGGACAGGAAGTTTAGACGGGATTAAAAAGTGGGACAGTCAGTAGGAAATCATTTACACTCTTCTTAAAGCGGCGCAAGTCGTAAATCAAATGTCTGCCAGCTGTAGGGAACAATTTTGAAGGGAGAGCATTCCACATTCTCGAGGTGCGAATTGAAAACGAATCTCCAAAGCTCGTTCTGTCACATCTGGGAATTTTGACGAAATATGGGTGTGACGTTGAAGCCGTACGTGTTTAAAGTGGAGAAAGTGGGCCTTTACTTCCAGGGAAACGTATCCGTTCCAACAAGGTATTTGTAGAAAATTGAAAGTGAACCTACATTGCGACGGTGATTCAGGGATGTTAAAGAGCTGGTAGTTTGGTGATCGTTGATCAATCTAATAGCACTTCTCTGAACTTTCTCCAGGTACTCAAGATGGGTTTTAGGAGCACCAGCCCATATATGGAATTATGTTCTAATTTCGGTCGTATGTAGGATTTGTAGATGTTTAAGAGATCAGAGGGGGGAAAGTATTGTTAACATCTTTTTAGAAAACCTAGACATTTAGCTGCGTTTTTAGCCCTTTCGAAAATATGAATTTTCCAGCTCAGATCGCTGGTTATTTTCGAATCTAAAATGTGAAGGTTTCCTGATTTTCCAATACTCTCGCCTTGAAAAGAAAGTTGGGGTTCGAAAGTTGGGGTTCGAAAGTTGACAGCTTTCTAAAAATAAGGCAGCATTGCGTTTTAGAAGCGTTAAACTCAACTCTGTTGAGAAGCCCCCATTGTGAAATTTTGGATAGGTCGTGATTTATGCTACTTTGTAGAAAATTTCGGTTCGCAATAGAAGATGCTGATTTCCTAATTATAAATCGTAGCATGCCACCAAGTTACTGTCATCGGCGAAACTGTGGATAGGATTGAGTGTTGATTGAGTATAGGTACATAATATCCATGTTTAATTTGAAAATCTATATAGTTTTAAGTATAATTGTAAATGAATGGTTATTTTAATTTTAATCTGTCCTAATGGACTAAAACTAAAATTATATACATTTTTATATTTTTGACATAATAATTTTTTTTTTATTGTGATACCATCTTAAGTTATCAAAAGTTATGTAGTTAAGATATTATAGATTTTAAATAAAAAACATGTTTCTTAAAAAATATAAATTGATTATAATACTTACATTTACATTCCCTTTCAATTCAATTATACCAAGGTAGTATGCTTATTAGTAAAATATAATAGAAAATATGACATAAATAAATAATAAAATACAATATACTACATTATTATAAAATGCTAATTTAAGATTACTATCAAAAATAATAAAAGTTGTGTCTAAAATAATACATAAATGTTTGTTACTGAAAACACGCTAAAAGGTAAAATATTTCAAAACTTCGAATTCTTTAAAATAAGAAAAGTTTACAAAATTTATACAAAAAGAGTTATATCTATCTACCTATTATCTTGTCAGCTTCTATCTCGAATTCATAAATTATTTTCCAAGGAAAGATCGAACTTTAAAAGCGATATTTGCCTAAATTCAAATAGATCTATATTTTTTTTTATTCATTTATATATCTTCCCATCAACTTAATCTAATATTATTAAATCTTTCAATTCTTTCTCTAATTAACTGATAATGGAAACTATGTATAGTATAGTATGTACATTTTTTTTATTTCTTTTCCTGTTCAATAATACTATATTTTCAATCTATTTAATTTTAATGTATTTAATTTAATAATATTTACATTACGGTCCTTTTTTTTAATTAATTTTCAATATTCATCTATTAAATTTTTATATTCCTTTCAAAGGAATTTTTTCCCTTATCATAATTTAGCAGATGATAAATCCCATTTACCGATACAGAAATAGCTCTACCCACGTCTTGATCTCGATTTCTTGCAATGCAACCATTACAAATCCTATGAAAATAATCCTTCCTTTCTTTTCCATTAATCCATTCACAATGTTTTTTATATTTTCAAACCAATCCACTTGGTATTCAATGCATTTCACCATCACTCTGGTGAGTACCGATGAACAACTTACAAATTTTTTGGATATTCCCAGCATTCGCTGTTTGTAAAACAATTTAAGACTATTTATTCCATCAAATCCAGCCGTAAAATCTATAAAAAAGGAATATGTTTTAGCAGATTCATGAAATTAAATATATTGTTTTCGGTAATTATGTGTATAAATAAATAAAAATCTTTTTACACAGAATGTTTTAATTTTTGTTATTAATTCAAACATTTATTTTTAACACACAGTATTTATAGTTTTTTTTATTGCCAAAACAATGATTTTTTAACTAATATAAACCTATTTAATTAACATAACAATGTTAGACAATTTTTAAAATATTGCGTAATTCAACAAAAACAAATTTAAATTTCAAATGTTGCACGAAAACAAACAGAATAACCGATGTTCAGAGTGCCCGCAAAATAATTAATATGGATTTTTTATATGGTTATAAATAAAAATTTCAAAAAAGAAAACATGATGGAAATATTGGAAATTATTACAAACTAACAAAGAGTATGTACATCATAGAGGTTTCAGTCGTATATAAAAAATACGAATTAAAAAATGGAACAAGAAATATTAAATCACAACCCCATGAGCTTATATTTATTTGTTTCCGACGTTACGGAAATTCATTTGTATATTATACACAAACTCATAATTACGTTAAATAATTAAAATAAAAAAGAGTTCATAATATTTTCATCACTATCACGTCAGTATTATTTATACACAAAATATTAATGTACTTAAGATGGAAATTCCAAAATATGAAAAAAAAAAAATTGATTCTTCCGGTATTATTATTTGGCGAAAAAAGTATGATATGTTAATGAAATAGAAATGGATTTTGAACCATGATATATTAACATTATCTTTAAAAAAATTTAATCAATTTTAAAAAGTTTTAATTATTTACAATAGATTTTTTTTTTTAATTTCTTCTAATTATTTATTCAGCGACGAAATCAAATAAAATTTATTTTTTTTATGATTTATTTAAATAAATAACAGATCAGGTTTTTTGATTTAATTATATTTTAAGAATAAAAGTGATAGCGAATCATTCAAAATATTTTGACTTCTGTGCCTTTTATTATTATTACGTTCATAGAATATTTAAACATGTTAATTATATTATTATAGCCCAAAAATTTCTAAAAAAAAAAAATATACTATTGTACATGTACATAAGTATGTATGTTTATCAACCTATTTAAAATGATGCCGGCGAGGTAAATAAAGAAATAATTAAGAATTAATTATTTTCACGTAGAAGAATAATTTATATTAAAATTGTATCTGTTTTATTTAACCCTGTAATGACTGAATTTACTCTTTATATTGTGTTTGTTGATTTAAAAAAAAAAAGTTTGAAGTAAACAAAAGGGTTTATACTCGAGGCATGTATAAAATCGATCAGAAATGTATTTATCTGGTAGTAATTAATTATCAAATCATAAATCTGAATAGAAATGACAAAAAATGTTATGCTAACGCTACAAGATAACAACTTTACTATGTTTCTCATAATCTAATCCTTTTAACAATTATAAAGGAAATAGTTTTATGCTTGAATATGTTTATAGTTTTTCTTGAGTTTCAGTTTTTATCCTAAAGTCAGATTTTTACTTCTTTTGCATAAAGTTTATTTAATGTTACATAAAACAGATTTATGTATAAAATTATTTAAAGTGATTAAACTTTTTTAAATATTTGCGTGCTTTAGGTCACGAATTTTCTAGCAAATTAATGTTTTTGAGCCAAGGTTAATTTAACAAGTTGATAGGGGTTAAATTATTTTAGTTTAAATATAAATTTAAATAAACTAAAATGATTTAAATTTTATTCCTTCAACAGTATGTTTAAAATAAAATTTTAATTTTTTTAAATCGTATATTCTTTTTCCATCTAAAATCCATTTTTATAAAATATTTCGACTGTGCTTATTAATTCGAAACTGAGAATATTCATTAGATGTATAATTTCTCAATTTTAGTATATATTCTAATAGGTATAAAAATATTACATAAAAAGTTATTAGTATATCAGTTACAGTTAAGTTGATGTGAGCTAAAACAATACTACACTTGCTTTAAATTTTCTATAAAATAATAAATTTTTCAACAGATATAAAAAAAATTTTCTGATGCTTAAATTGTTTGGATCCCTTTTATTTCTTTTTTCAGAACTATTTTACATATCTTTAGAAGGGGGTACGAAAACTTTTTGCGCTGTAATTTACCACAAAGAATATGTATTAAGGAGGGAAACATTAAATTTTTATTCAGGTTTTGGTTTTAGAAATGTAGTAAGTATAATAAGTAATGTTAGGCTGAATAATTTTTTTTAATTAGATCTAATGATTTTTGTTAGAGATGAAAATGTTCATAGAAAATCTAAATGATTGTTTTTAGTTGAAAGTACATTCACTAATTACCAAAATGGTCAAACAACTTAAGCTTAGATATTGGAATTTCAAAAACAATTGTTGTATTATTTCATTTCTTTGTACCAATTTTATTTGTGGTTACTGTATACACAGATTTTTTTTTTATCTTCTATACAAAATAAATAATATTCTAACTATAAGTTAATAATTTGTTGCGATTTTTTTTCGAAGTATTTAAGTAAATCAATTACCTGTGATGACATTAGTATATAATAGAATTTTACGGATTAATGTTACTTCTTAAGTTCGGAATAAAAATAAAAATAATTTTAATAAAAACGTTTTGTAAACGAAATTTTAGATTACGAATAAGCAATGGATAAAAATAATTTAGAATTAAAAGAAGAAAGTGAGACAAGTTTTAAATTAAATTCATGATAATATTAAGATAAAATTATACATACTTCATGATACGATGTACTTACATATAGAAAGTACCTATATTATGGTCAATAATGACAAAATGGACACGCACCCTTCAAATCTTTGAAATATTTTAATTGGTCGATATAGAAAAACCGCGCTTAAAAAAAATAATTTAACAAATTTAATCCCGCAAGAATTTAATATCCAGAGATTTCCCGCAAGAAATTAATATCCAGAGATTTCTTTTCGGAATTGATATTAGTTTTTTCTACTCATTTCTTGGAGAATGTATGACAAATTTGAACGGAGAGAATGCCAGTGGATATTAATTTTTATTCCATAAGCATTATAATTTTTTTAAACTTATTTATTTTTTTAACGATTTTGTTTTCAATTCATAGAATTTTGGATACATTTAAGCTTTTGACTGAAGTTGAAGTAAAAATTTCGTAAGGATATATGAGAAACATAATATATAAAAAAAATTGTGGTCAAATTTTATTAAAAGTTTTATAATTTTATTTTTTTAGTGCTTTAAAACTTTGTATTAAATTTTAAGTTAATTCCGATTATACAGGTTGTTACTTCAGGGGGGAATGTAACTTCAGGGGTCAATTCTAAGACGAAACGTCCATATGAGTTTTTGACAGCCCATTGAACATTTTTTGTTGGGAGTCATTTAAATTAATATAAATTTTTAAATAGTGGTTGGAATTTTTTTGTTTTTGATAGCCACAGATCCTACCTTTCCAAAATGCCCGAGACCAAATTCCTACGACTTTTCGTTGCGTTATTAATTAATCAGTGAAATGTTAATAAAAAACGCTCAAATAAAGGCTCAATTTTAATATTTTTATCTTTATTGAATTAATGAATTAATGAAAATCATATTTAATACAATAACTCACCATTATTAATTATTTTGCTTTTTTTCTTCTCAAACTTGTGTAAAAATCAGAACATTTTTGTTCAGAAAATAAGATTGGCTGCTCAAATTTTTTGATACATTTTTTGAGTTGTTTTTTGAAAATTTAATATTATTTAATAAATTTTTCTATAAACTTTTCTTTTGTATTTTAATATTAATTTTAACGACTAAAATAAAAATTATTTTTAAAATCAATTTAAAATTTCATTCAATTCAAGTGAGCGTATTATTATCTCGAGATTTGTTAATTTTACTTTGCGAGCGCATTTCATTTTGATTATTAATTTTGACATTCTGCTCCCCTTTTGATATTTTGATTCCCATTTTAATCGAGCACTTTTATTTTGTGTATATATATTCCGGTAAATGTAAATGTAAGTTCACCCCACCCTTCTCGTTCAGGGACACACCCCACACAAAGATGGGGCTAATCGGGCCGGTATTATTAACATTTTTGGTTTTAAAACTCACATATACCGGAATATGTATACTTATACCGTAACATATACACGATAAAACAGTTCTATTTATTTTAAGTTGTTTTACTTAGTTCCTCTTGGGTTCTTTGAAAATATATAAATCTATCCATTTATGAATGAAAGATACATATTACTTAAATAAAGTAAATAAAACTTTGTTTGCACATATATTTTTTTTCCAATTATCAGGTATATGAAACGCATTTTTCCCACTTTTTATTCCGGAAATATTTTTAGGAGTGCACAAGGTGTAAGCTGTGTATTGTGTACAAATCTCAGTTATTTAAAAGAAATTATTTAAAATGTAATAATAATATAATTATTAACTACAATTATTTCTGTCAATGAGCACGCAACTTTCTTTAATTTATTTTCCGTGCAGATGTTAGCTGTTTTGTTAGTAATAAAGATTATATTATTTCAGAAATTTTTATAATATTATACATTATTTTATGATCAAGCTTCGTACATGCAAGTACATTACAGGACGTATCGAGAATTTAATTTAATTCTCTCTTAGTGTAGGGTATAGTTTAGAACAGTACACTAAAAAAATATTTTATTACAGAAAATATTGAGTACGAGAAGCGGATAACAGATCCTATTGTTGGTGCAATTGGTCAATTGGGAAAATGGCAAATATGGATATGCTTATTAATTTTTATAATGAAATTCCCTCAGGGATGGCATTTATTAGCGATTGTATTTTTAGCGCCAAAAGCTCAATTCAAATGCAACGAAACTGCTAACTTTACAAAAGAATGCCCAATTGAATGTGATTACGAAGATGTAATTTATGATAGATCAATTTTCGAAAGTACAGTGACAATGCAGTTTAATTTAATTTGTGAGAGACAATATTTGGCAGATTTAGCCCAAACTGCTTTCATGTTTGGAATTTTAATTGGCAATATTGTTTTTGGAATATGGGCAGATAAGTAAGGAAATTTTGAAATTTTTTTAGCAATAATTTTAAGACACTAATTTTCTAAAGTTTAGTTTCCTGGGTATTTTAAAATTTTTATAATTTTTCTTCTAGATGCGGAAGAAGACCACCATTAGTTTTTGCAGTGATTTTGCAATTAATTTGTGGACTTGGTACGTCAATTGTTCCATGGTTATGGATGTTTTTTGTTCTAAGATTTTTGGTTGGTATAGCCACCGGTGGATGCATGTTAACAAGGTTGGTAGGTGATGATGATTTTTAAGAAAACGAAAGCAGAAAACTGCTTTGAATAATATTTTATTGTAACATATTGTTTAACCGTAATGGCAATTCTCTGGCAATTCTCTTTGAATAACACAGCGGGTAGAATATATGGAAATATAATAAATTGAAAAAGAGATGAGCATTAGATAATTGGACACTAAATCCGATTAATTTACATAAAACCACTCCTTTACAAGTTAATTGTTTTTTTAAATATAACATCCATACAAACATCATAACGTGACGTTTTTGCAATGAAAAGTCCGTAACTATTTTTTATTTATTTTGCTTCAGCTTTTGTCTTATCATGGAAATCGTTGGTCCGAAAAGACGGGAAATTATGGGTATCCTCTATCAAATACCATTCAATTTGGGTCATGCAAGCTTAGCTGCTTTTGCTTATTTTATTCGAGATTGGAGATGGTTTGAATTTGCTATTTCAATACCATTAGTTTTTTGTATTTCATATTATTGGCTAGTACCAGAATCCCCAAGGTGGCTGCTCGCTAATAAACGTATAGATGAAGCAACAGATATTTTAGAAAAGGCTGCAAAACGTAATTCTAGAGAAACAAAAATTATTCATAGTGATCTTGAAGAATATTTACGAAGAAAAGATTTTGGTAAAATTGTTGAACAAAAAAAAGGAACAACTATGGATTTATTCCGATATCCGAATCTTAGATTAAAAACAATTTGTATGTCTGTTAATTGGTTTGTTTGCGGACTAGCTTTCTATGGAGTATCGCAATATGTTGGCAATATTGGTGGTGATATTTTTGCGAATATGGCAGTATCTGGTACATTCGCAGTACCCGGTACACTTGTATCAATTCCATTGACCAGATATTGGGGAAGAAAGAAAACTTTAATACTTTCAAATACATTGGCTGGATGTTCTATGATTATAATTGCGCTTCTACCAAATCAAGAAGACTATCAAACATACAAAGTCATTTTGTCATCAATTGGTATATTTTCAATGTGTATTTCATTCGTAGATTCATATGTTTACGCTGGTGAAATATATCCGACAGTAGTTCGTAATGCCGGTATTGGCATTTCGTCTATGATTGCAAGAATTGGAGCAATGGCAGCTCCGCATGTTGGTTCGATGAGTAAATATGGTTATTTTATTCCACCAGTCATATTTGGTGTGTTTCCATTAATTGCTTCAATGTTTGTTCTATTTTTACCAGAAACAAAGGGTCACGATTTGCCAGAAACTATTGAAGATGGAGAAAACTTCGGAAAGAAACCATCGAAATCGTAGATTTTATTCTTAAAATTTAGTTAAACAGTTTTTTAATTGATTTTTGTATATAAAATTTTTAGTATTAATAGTGAGGAGCATTTAATAAAATTTTAATAATTTATTTTCATATAAATTCTGATATTTTTCTCTTCAGAAAGAAATTTTTTGATTTTATTTCAGCTTAAACATTTTTGAAAAAATCGAGACAGTCATTATGACGTTCATTATGTACACTAACACGATGACGTTTCGTAAAAAAATTAAAAATCAATGATTACGTAAAGATAATTATAGAGCAATTTTATTTTTAATTTCGCATGCCTTTAAGTTTGGATCGTTTGCAAATACAGACCTGGACCAAGAGTTAAATTCAAATCTTAATTTTTTTGTAACTAACACCAAAAAAATAGAAGGACTAACATGCGATTTCGTATTTTAAATGTATTGGTGTATCTTTATACACATACAAAATCGCAGAAAACACATTCGCAGAAAAACACATTCTCCTAAGCCAACCTAGTTCAGATAGAATAACGAAAAATGTAAAATGTTTAGTCTTCTTTTCTTATACATAGTTCTAGAAATTTTTTTTTTTGATTTTCCTATTTCTGTGTTATACAGTGTAGCTTATAAATATAAAAATATAAATAATCAGTATCTACTGTATTTACGAAAAAAAAAAAAAATAACTCGAAGATGAGATTAGCATGTCTAAGAGATTTAAGATAATTTCTGTTCTATAGTATTAAGTATAATAAACTTTTTAGTATAGATAAGAAAACTAGCATCATTTTGAGAGAAATATTTTCCATGCAAAAGAAGATTGAATTAGTCTGAGTTTATATTGCTTAATAACATAGTGTAGATTCCAAAAATAATAAATAACAAATTAAATAAAAGATGGATCCAAATCGTATTGACGCTCAAAATGATAACGAAAGCGATACTACAGAAATGGAAATTTTTTTAAATCAAGTAGACAATAATAAAAATAGTGATCAGAATGATGCAAAAAATATTACTGAAATTCGTACCATCAATTTAACGTCAAATGTTTTGAAGTCAGGTATTCAAACTAAATATCTCAAAAAGAACTTTGATTCGATTATAACTATTTATTTTGTAATCACTGAAAGATGCATTTGAATTAAGTGAAATATTTGTTTGAAATGGGCACAGCTGTTTTGTTCATAAACACTCTTGATTTTAATAATAACTATATTTATTTTGAAAGTGGGTTAAGTAAAAATGCAGATAGCAATTGTTTTCTAATAAATATCCTATATTAAGATTCCAAGTAATTAGTTTATTATATGAATTTACTGTATGAATTATACTGACTCATTGAATGTATGGAAATTTAAAAATTGAACCAGACTACAATTTTAAAAATGTATTAGGCGAAAAATGTTAAACAAAAGTAACTTAAATGAACATAGCAGACGCTATTCGACACAAACTTAATTGATTGAACTTAATTGATTTGTTTCAATTTAAGCTTGAACTAATTAAAGTTTCTGAAAAATATCTATAATATTACAACTAAAAAAATCTAATTTTTAAAATATTTAGTACCTAGTAATAATTGGACGTATCTACTTATTTTCATTTCGATTCTCATTATTTTATTTAAAGTTGTTGAAAGTAATTTGTAAAATGGGTAATAAAATTTTATAACAAATAGGAACGAAAATATTTGGAAGAAATTCGAAATATTATAATTTTGTGGATTACTAAAAAAGCTGGAACTTAAAAGAAAAAATGTTTGAATTTAATAAATTAAAAGTTGTAATTTGTGATGAATAATGCTGAGGGAAACATCGAAATAACTTTTTGCCTGTCTTTTTTGAAACATTTTCGAATATTTTTGAGCATTTTTGAATTAAAAACATGGTAGCTGCGGAACAGTGAAGTACTTGTTTTCTACATTTCGACTTAAAAAATTTTTGGACTAAATATTTTTTCAGTTTATATCTTGAGTGAAATTCTTTCTTATAGTAATTAGTAAAAACTCTCATCTCCCATTCAATAAGAATAAAAACATATTAATGTTAATGTATCATAATTAAATTCATATTAGATAGTCCATAAAATATTATATAAATTAAATAATGATTTTTATTAATAATTATAATTATTTGAATTCGTTTTAGTAAAAGATCCAGTAGTTGAATCAATAGGGCAATTCGGACTTTGGCAATTATGGATTTTTTTCTTGATGATTTTATTTAAATTTCCTGTAGGATCTCATCAAGTGGCAATTGTATTTTTAGCACCAGAACCTGAATTCAAATGTGGGAAATCAGAAAATTTTACAAATATTTGTACTGACGAATGTAAAGAAGGGAACATAAAATATGATAAGTCAATATTTACAAACACTATAATTATGGATTGGAATTTAATTTGTGATAAAAAGTTTTTCGCTGGAATGTCCCAAACAATTTTTATGTTTGGAATTTTACTTGGAAATGTTTTATTTGGAATGTGGTCTGACAAGTTAGTATACACAATAAAATAATGTATTTTCAGTATAATCGAGATGAAACATTGAATTGCAACAACAGCAGTGTATAGGAAAAAAAGTTTTAAAAGTTCAAGATTAGATATATTATGAAATGAAAGATAATAATCGGCTCGGAAGCTTAAAGGTGTAATTGAAAAAATCTTACTGTGTATGTCTAGGATTAGTCAGTAAAATATGTAGTCTATATGACCAAAAAAATACAAGGAATTACCAAAAGATTCTTAAGGAGGTGTCGACTAAATTTGTAAAAGTAGTATCAGTCATAATTTACTGAAAACTTATAATCGAGTACAATTTGATTACGGTTTTTAATTATTTTTTTTACTCGCTGATCGAAGAAAAGTGTTAATCTAAAAAAATCTCGTAAAACATTATTATCGAACGAAGAGTCAGGTAAACAATATTTGTATGTTATGTAATAACTGGGAAATTTATATTTATTCTTGTTCTTGGTCAGAAGATGTTTTAATTTTATTAATATGAAAATTTAGCAGATTTCGTAGACAAAGCAGTATAAAAATCAAATATATTTTTTAATAAAAACCACAACGAATTTTTTCTAATAACATTTTAGACAAGGTAGAAAAACACCATTGGTATTTGCTACAGTTCTACAAACGATATTTGGAATAGCAGCTGCATTCTCTCCATTGTTTTGGATGTTTTGCATTTCAAGATTTTTGGTTGGCTTTGCTACAGGTGGCACTATGTTAACAAGGTAAATTAAATAATGTTTAATATAGTTATTGCAGTAGATGTCTCATAATATTTCACTAGGATATTGTCAAGTTTTTTTATTAATGTTTAAAATTGAAAACTATTTCGATCGATCAAAACAAATATCTATTTAAAACATAAAAAATAAAATTAATATGTTCTCTCTTTGTAATAATCATGATAGGATGCAGAATAATTACAACGTAACAACTTAAATTTTCACTTCTCAGAAAAATAGTGATTGACATCGTTTCAAACGTTCAGATTGTTTTAATAATATGAAAATTTAACGTAATTTAACGTATTTCGTTTCTTTCATATTATTCAGTGTTCTGAATGTGTTAGGTTTTCCTTAAACAAATAGGCTGAAAAAAAAAACATAGTCCGATAGATTAAGAAAAATGATCCTAAGGCACCGCCTTGGAGCGACTTATAAGAAGTCTAACTGAAGTTAATTTATAATTATAATTTTTTCATTTTAGACTAACTTTTATTTCTATTAGAACTCCCAGATTTTATGGTTTGATTTTTTTCTTAACGTGTAGATATCTATGTTTTAACCCTATATATTCAAAAATATTGTCATTAATGTACTCTACACATTTGTAATAAAATTTTTTGAAAAATTTCAGTTTTTGTTTGCTTATGGAAGCAGTTGGACCAAAAAAGAGAGAAATTATAAGTGTTTTATACAATGTGCCTTTTAATGTAGGTCATGCCAGTTTGCCAATTTTTTCTTATTTTCTGCGAGACTGGCGATGGTACCAATTTGCTTTATCTTTCCCATCAATATTTTTGATTTCAACTTATTGGCTTGTCCCAGAATCACCACGATGGTTAATTGCTCACGGAAAAGTTGATGAAGCTATTAATGTTTTAGAAAAAGCTGCCATTATTAATGGAAGAAACAAAATTAAAATTCGTGATAATGTCGAAGAATATGTCCGACAAAGAGAGCAGATCAAAGATTCATCACATTCTGCATCTACAATAGATTTATTTCGCTATCCAAATCTTCGGATGAAAACAATTTTCATATGTTTTAATTGGATGATTTGTGGTATATCGTATTTCGGAGTGTCTCAATATGTCGGTGACATTGGTGGTAATATTTTTTTAAATGTAGCCATGTCAGGAATTCTTGGAGTACCTGGTGCATTGATTTCCGTTCCTTTGACGAAATATTGGGGAAGAAAACCCACTACGATACTTGCAAATATTTTGATAACAATAACTATGCTCACAATGGCTGGTTTCTACGAAGAAAAATTTAGAATTTACAAAGTGTGCTTAGCTAGCGCGGGGATATTTGCAACAATGATTTTGTTTTCAAATTGTTATACATATTCCAGTGAACTTTTCCCAACAGTTGTTCGAAATTCTGGAATGGGAATATCATCAATGACAGCCAGAGCAGGCGCAATGATAGCACCACACTTAAACTCATTACATAAATTTGGATCTTTCATTCCACCAACGGTGTTTGGAATTGGCCCTTTAATTGCAGCACTTTTGACATTATATTTACCTGAAACATTGAATCAACCATTGCCAGAGTCTATTAAAGATGGTGAACAATTCGGAAAAAAATCGAAACAATGATTTTTTTATTCTGTAAAGTTATTTATTAGGAAAATTTTAACTTTTTTTTAGCATTACTAAGCATTAAATCACGATGACATTTGTTATTATTTTAATTACAAAATAAAAAAGAAATGAAATGTACCCCATTTGAAAATTAAATATATGTTTTTAACTACAAAAATACTGTATATATAATATATATGTGTTTACTATTTAAAACTCTATATTTTTAAGAACATTTTCACTAAATTCCGGGTGGTACATTGTGCTGTATATTTTATTACACGCTTTTATTTAAAACGCAAACTCTGTCCTAATGCAACTTCTTCGGTAACTAAAAAAAAAATTTCTACAAAGTACATTACCGACAATATAAAATTTGTGAAATTTTACATTTTGAATAAAATTATAGACGCATACAAAATTTCAGAATAATCAGTTCGGGGGCAGTGCGTCAAAAGTTAATTGCAAGTTCACATTCAATGGATGTACATCACAGAAAATAAAAAAATATTATGACGGATTAATTGAATTTTATAATCCCAAATTAAAGTTAGTATTAGTGGATTTGAAATAATGGATTTCGATGAAAATTGTTATACGAATTATTACTGGACCTTTGGTAATGTAAATGAACCTAAAAAAACTGCTTACTAGCTCCCAATTGTGTTAAGGAGTCAGAGTGTGGCTTATAATAGATTTTGAGTGAAATTTGTACGTCTTTAGTTGTCAAATAAAGAAAATTTAAAATTTTGCTTAGCCTGCAATTTAATTCTAAAAATAGATTTTGATAAATAGATTTCGGAATATGTATAATGAAACTAAATTTATTCAATGTGTTATGTGTAATAAAAAAGAAAATTTTCTGAAATAAACAGTCTGAAATTTACACTTATGCTTGGAACTAAAAAGTTTTGAATAAAATAAAATTTAAGTTAGACGATTTTATTATTTAAATATGTATGTATTAAAAAGGAGAAATCCAAGAATCCAAAAAAATAATTTTTTTTTGTTAGAAAATTTGTTGACATATACATATACATATTATATTATTTAACAGCCCCACGATTTTAATTTTTAGTTAAATGAGCCGTTTATTTTGAAAGTGGTTTAAGTCCATTTGTTCTTGTATTGAGATATTTAAGGTTTTGTGATTGAATTGATTTAAAAATATACATTAATATTTCCATAAGCTAATTTTCAAGTGTCAAAATCAAAGCGGTTTTAATGATACTAGACTCAAATTGTTTATAAATAAAAAGAATATATACTATTGTGCTTATTCTAATCATTAACTATTTTTTTTTGAAAAATGGACTTAAACCACTTTCAAAATAAACGGCTCAAATATATGCTATGCATCTGCATGGCAACAAATTTTCTAACATAAAAAAATTATTTTCTTCCATTCGCAAATAGTAATGTCTTTTATTTTAATAAAATCGTGTAACTAAAATTTTTTAAGCATAATTTTTTTTATCAACTCTCTGTAATAACAAAGATACTATGCGAATTATGTGTATGGACTATGCATATACGTAAACACAGGTATTATATGTATAAGTCATTGTACGTAAACAATAATTTAGGTAAGCGAAGATTGTGTAAACTCATTACTCATACTAATGTACATAAACAATAAACAATATATGTATGTATGTCGTACATTAGGCATTATAACTATTATAAGTTTAAAAAATGTTTAAAAAGATAAACAATTGATTCATCATTTTTAACTTTAAATTCTTTATAAATCTGGATTTGAAACAGCATCATAATTATGTTTCTTTTGTTTGAAATTTAATTGCACTTGATCTTCAGAAATAACGTAGGCCTCCCGAAAAATGCTTCACATTTTTCATTGATTGAAATCTTGTGATTAAAATTTTTTAGTATTATTAAAAAATTATTTATAAAGATTTCATTGGTAATTAATTTAAAATTTATCTGAAGTTATATGTATAACTATGTAATACTGCGTACGAGGTGTGGTAAATTGAAATATATAATGTCCTGCGAAATGACATTCAGAAATACATAAATAGAAATGTATCGTTTTTTTTATAAAGTAACACAAAAAAATAGGAATTCTTAAGATCAAACTATGTGGGAAGTAATTAATTTGATAACGAATGATTTCTTTTTTTTTTTAATTATTATTAAATTGTGTTAACAGCAAATTTTCCCTGTATAGATAGATACTTATTTAAATTTTAAATTGAATCTCATAATTCGAAAAAAGCTCATGTCGGTTCTTTCAAAATTTTTTACGTGAAGGCAAAGAAAACGAGAAAAAGCTTATTTTGAAATAACCGACATGAGCCTTTTCGAATCTGGTGATTCAATTATAAACCCAAATTTGAAACGATTCAAATCGTATCTATATGTACCAATTTCTTATTGCATAGATAACACTGAAAAAACTGGTGTACTGTCGTTTACGATACAATTGGTATATTATTTTTGGTCGGTTAAAAATTTGTTTTGCTTAAAAATTTTTATACTCGTACGTAAGTCTTGGAAAGTAATTTTTAGGGTACATTATCGTAAACAAATATGAGAAAACTACACTACACAAAATTCTGCTAATGCATTATTAATTATATTGCTATACCTGCATATAACATACATAAGTACATATAAAGAACGTATTCACCATAATTTTCTTTTTATCACATAGGTAGTTAGTTCTTGCAATTAAAAAAACCAGGTGCCTATTCTATAACAAACTTTTTCGATATACATATTTATATATGTACATAGGTATAATTTTTGTTTTTCCATAGAATTGAGATCAAAACAGAGCAAAAAATAACTAACAATAATAAAAAAATTAAATTGTAATTTATTTTGAATGAGAATGAAATGCTAATGTCAGTAGTGATTTCAATTTTATTCAAAACAGACGTTTAGTTAAAAAAAAATTGTAAATTAATTTTGAGATTATTAAATTTTAAGAATTTTTTTATTTCTTTAATTTTCAAAAATTACATTTAAAATGTTTAAACTAGTACTATTAACAACAATTATCAGCATGGCCTTGGGACATACATATCACACTGGGCAGTGTCCACTTGTGGAACCACAATCACCGTTTGAAATGTCTAGGGTAAATTTTACACATTAAAAGAAAAAAAAAGTTGAATTTGTTTAGTATTATACGTATATGCCCCTTTAAATAAGTTATTTCATAGCGCACACAGTGATAGTCCACTCATTGCATCTGATAATACGAATATAACGAATTTTTAAACACTGAGAACTTGATTTGTTTAAAGATTTCTAATCTAAATATTTTTAGACTGATTAACATATTTATTATCATATTTAAAACAGATAGCGTTATTAATTCAAACATTAAAACTGTAAATTGATATTATATAATTATGCCAAGGATTGTTTTTTGTCCTTTTAGATCGATATAAAGATGCATTCTGAGATAATATATTCACTACTTAGTTAAAATTTTTGGTAGTTTCGTATTTTTAATTTTCATGTTTATATAATTTCATATTTGCATAACGTTATCAAAAGATGATAATGTTGTAAATTCGCCTAATAATTATATTCAAGACTTTCAGTTTTATTTCTAATAATCTTAATTGTTTTTTTTTAGTTTTTGTTAAAAATTAAGGAATTTACCATAAAACATAATCATTAGATTCGCTAATTAAATTATTTGAAATATTCAGAATAGACAATCTTAATTCTAACAGTGTTTTATAATTTTCTTACAATATTTTTTGTTTAGTTGCTAATTTATTGTTTCTCAAAAAAAATATTTTCAAGGGAGTTGGTTGTTATTATGGAAATCTTACAAATCGTTAATATATTAACAGTCAAGTACATAAATATATTATGTATAATTTATTAATTGGGAGAAATATTAAAAAAAAAAAATTATCATAAAAAAGATAAGTGAATTCTCTAAAAGAAATATTTATAAAAGAAAAATATTTACATATTATTAATGATTCACATACATAAAAAAAAAAACTTTAAATAAATATATTTAAATATTTCTAAGTAGATTTATGCTAATTGAGTCACTTCTCTTTTATTTTCTTTTTTTTTATTTGAACTTTATTGAACTTAATTGTGTCTTATCAGTAAAGAAGAAAAATAAAAAATTACGTTGAATAAAATTGTTTTTATAATAAAAATAAATAAATTTTATTGGTAAATATTACAGACAATTCTAGGAATTATAAATAATATAATTTAATTCACTAAAGATTTGTTTTGCGCATTTTAATTTATTAAGAAGCTGCAAGAGCGGAAACATTACCCGGAAAAAATTTAGCAAACTTTTGGAAAATACTAATTAAATCTATTTTCTCTGAGAATTGAAGTATATCACTGTCTTGGCATTGAAATAATTTATTCTAAATTTCAAAAATAATTTTTTTTTATTCTAATAATTATAGATAACATATATATTAAGATACTGATCATGCATAATATCTTTTTACTTTGAAAAAAAAAAAGGATTGTAAAACATAAATGTTTCTTAACGAGTGATAAACGTTATTTCGAATTACTGGTCATTCAATTTTCCATGATAAGAGAAAGGTACAAAAACAATTGTAAATAAAGCAAGCCGATCGTTTCTCTAAGTACATATTCCTACGGGACGAAACATTTTCAATGGCAATTCAAAATTTTCTAAAGAAAATTGTTTTTATGAAAAACTATACAAATTATAATTTTTATAACTACCTCGACTCGAAACCACAAGTGGCTTTCAGTAATTGAATTTCTTTCAATTAAGAAAATAATTAGGAGTAATAAGTTTGTAGAAAAACAATTCATGAAATGAATTGTTTGATTGAATTTATTTTCATTAAAAATCTTCCTTGACAATATTCTAATTGAGTATTTTTTGTTCTTTCAGTTTTTGGGTATATGGTTTGCTATACAAAAAACTGCTACTGCATCAACATGTCTCATTTACAATGTAACTCGAGGCGAAGAGCCTGGTGAATACAAAGTTGAACAAACATCTCAACATTTTATTTTAGGTATAATTTCAGTTTAATGGTGGAAAAAAAAATTTGACAATAATTTCTGTTTTACTAGGCTTAACTCCATTAAAGCATGACTACAGTTATACAGGTATTTTATCAGTTCCTGATAATTCTGTTCCAGCTAAAATGAGTGTCAAATTTCCATTAAGTGTTGCTGGAACCTCATCATTTACAATTTTCATGACAGATTATGAGCAATACGCTGGAATTTATACATGTCAAAAGTTGGGATTCGGGCATAGACGTTCAGCTACTTTATTATCAAGAACACGATTCATTGATAAAATTTACTTAGATAAAATGCGAACACGATTACAATCATATTTTGTTGATTCATTCGATTTAAGCATAATTGATCAAACTGATTGTCCAAAAATAACTGAGGAACATAAAGGAGTTAATATTCATATTGATGAAAACACATTTACAGCTCAATCAGTTGGAAATGTGGTTCGAAAAGCTGGTGAAAAAATTGGTGATGGTGTTGAGTACACCCTTGAAGCAGGAAAGAAGGTGGGAGGCGTTGCTAAAAATGTTTTATTCTAAGTCCCATTGAAAATTATTTTAAGAAGTATAAATCATATGAAACAAAATTAAGGGATTGATTAAAATTTCAAATGATTTCAAATTTTTTTTTATTTTAGCTTTACAATTCATATCGTAATAATGAAACAAATGATAAAATCACAGAAAAAATTATGGAGAAACCGCAAGATGCCGAGTGGATAAGAGTTTAAGAGTTATTGAATAATAAATTATTTGTATTGTTTTTCATTTAATTAATTGAATTTGAAATAAAACAATAATAGGAAAAGATTTGTTTTGGAATTTTATTTCCAAATGAAGGAATTACTTCAAGGTGTTGGCTGCATTTATTTATCATAATCTACAATTTTTCTTTTATTATATTTTATATTTTATACATCGTTCTATTCTTCAAACTTGTAAAATTTTTCTATTTCAGTTTTTGGAATTTTTTTGACCTTTGCATATCTATGATCCAAAATAACATAGTACTACAAAGACATATAAAAATAAGAGTAATATATTAGTGGTTGAACAATAATTTTTAGAATCTAAAGAAATAGGATGTTGTCCTAATTGTGTGGTTATGATTGAAAATATTTAAATTTACATTTTCTTAAATTTTCAGCACTGAGCGAATAATAAAAATTATTATTCTTTTATAAGCAATTTTTTTTTATTATTCAAATGTTTTTTTTTTATTGAAATTGTAATAATAAAAGAAAATAGGTAAATGTATTTTTATTTGTAAATAATAAAACATAACGTAAAAATTCATTTACCTACCTACTTTTTTTTTATATAAAAATATTTTTGCTTTCCGTTAAAAATGAATACCAATGATAGGTTTGGTAAATTTTTCCATCAACATAATTGTACTATAAACTTCAGTGCTGTATTTTGATGTAAAAGTTATTTGGCAAGTATACTCAGCTGTAAGAATACTTTCAATATCTAAATACCTACTAAGTAATTATATTTAGAAAGTATCCGAAAAAGTAATGAATAATTTTCATTAAACGCATTTCTCCAATAAAAATAAATATTTATAACAAATCAGGAATCAAATGTTATTTAAATGAATCAGATATGTCCTTTGTACCCTATAAGCACGTTAAAAGATTTATTTTTTAATTATATTATGAATCTCGTTCTTTATTGTTATTGACATTAAGAGCCCTCAATGTGAAAAATTGCAAAAAATTGGTCTTAGTTTGGCTTTGATTGTAGAGTTACTACAATCTAGACTAAAGTAATTTTTTGATATGTTACAGAGTATATAACTGGCTCCAGGGTAGGTGAGGCGGATTTTTTAAATTTTGAGTTTTTTGGCCCAAATGATCCTTTAAAAAACTTGAACATATTTGCTTGGATTCTGAAGTAGAGGAAAAAGATAATAAAAAATCTCAAACGCAGAAATAAATCTAAAATACCACTCTCCAGGGCTGGTGACGTGAAATTTTGAATTTCTTTAATTTCCTAAACAATTTTTAATTAATTTCATTTATTTCTAAGAATTTTTTAATTTTTTTGATAAATTACAGTTTCTGCACAGAAATAAAATTTTCTGGTAGAGGTATTTTTCGTAAAATTTTTGTCGCATTTTTCACGGCCGTTTTTTTTCTGTATAATAAAACAAAAAAACTGCAAAAATATAAAACAGAAATAGAAAACAGAATTTCACATGGAGGGCTCTTAACTTATTGTTAATAATATTTTATTTTTCACATTTGCACAAAGCAAAAATAACAATTACTTTTATTAACTGAAAAATTAAAATCGTAATTGGGTGTCATTTTCAATTAATAAGACCATAGTTATATGACATGTTAAAGGGGTTAGACACCGCAGCTTATACAGAGCATCAACATGAAGTGCGAAGTCCGCAAGTTCTTTGCATTTTAAGACATCAAAATAACTGCACCGAAAAACCAAATATTGTATACGGAAAGTGCTAGAATAATTAGCTTTCATTTCTCTACTTTGTTTTTGATTTTATATTATACTTACAACATCAGCCCAATTTGCAAAGTTTCCTTCTGAATATATATTTCATAATTTTTGTGAAACAAAATGATACGCTAAACATTATTTTCTTTGGATTTTTTTTTTATAAAAGCAAAATAAAAAATTTTTCAATTTTATTTTTTACAACAATGAATGGAAATTATCTTTTTTTTTTTTATTCAGATTTTCAATAAAAATAAAAAATTAGTAAAATCATAAACCAAATATTACGAAGAAAATGGAAAAGTATATTAAGAAAAAATAAATTAAAAGCCTTATACTTTTATTTAAATCTAAATAGTGATTCTAAGATTTTTACATAAAATATTTCATTCTATAGGAACGGAATAGAATATAATTATTATGGTTTGATCGCAGCTACCAGCGTAAAGTAATTTTTGGAATAATGTTCCGGAAATCTATTCACAACTAATTTTAAATCCGCCTGCAAAAAATATAAAAATCAGAGTTTGCTGCACATTTTATTCAGATAGGTAAATTAGCTGTGATCAAGCCATTAGGGTTAGAACCTTATAATTTGTTCGTAATGTAAAATTAAACTAAAATTTAGATGTAAATATATGTAATAGAAAAATTGTTAAGTTCGTTTAAGAGTATTCATGTAGTATCTGCATAATGTATAATATGAAAGTTACTAATATTAACTGTTGTGATAACTCTCCTCCGTTAACATTTTCAGTTGAATGTTTTCAATTTGGTACTGTTTGCTAATACTCATTTTTTTCCACATTACCTCAAAATTATTTTTTTTAATCACGATGGGAATAAAAAATAATCAACCAACCATTTCGTCATTGTTGGAAGTTATTATAGAAAGTATATTATAAAAATAATATTATTTTTATAATAAAAACAGAAGCATTAGATTAGATGTATTTTTAATATGTCAACATATCCAATAATTTCTATGGAAGAAGTTCATAAAATATGCAATCGTAGGTCTAATGCAAATTTTAAACGAGAAAATCTACATTAGTTAAATATTGAAAAATTAGAATATAAATGTGTTAAAAAACTTAACATTTATTATTTGAAATTAACAAGTTATTATAAAAACATTAACAACATAAACTTTCAATACAATCAGCGGTGTAATATATTGATTAGGGTTTTTGTGTAATAAACCTCGGCCGTAGGAAATCATTTAGTTATAATTATTTAATTATTTAGTATTTAGTAGTTATAAGTGCAAGCTGTCTTTTTCGATCGTTATTTTTTTTTGAAGGAAAACTTTTTTCGTCAAAGAATTAAACATAAATTATATTTCTTAATTTTTTTTTAAAAAAAGGAACACATAAATAATTACAAAAAAATTAATTATCAAAATCTGTAGTTAATGTTAAAAAAAAATATAAATCACATAAAAGCTTAGGTGACGATGTATATTTTGAAATATTATTTCTAATATTATGTGTTGTATTTATGTGTATATACTTATTTATATATTTTGTAGATAAGACATATAGTAAGTTTATTGAGAAAATAATGTTTCAATTTCGCTAAAATGTTATAAAAAATACTATAAATAAATAAATTACAATATTTTTCTTATCAGAATAAAAAATAAACTTATAGGTAAAAAAAAAAAAGGAAAATAATATTTTTACTTTTTTTTTTCCTTTAAGATATTATAAAAATATAAATCTTTTTTATTTATCCACTTATAGTTAAGTGATTTTGATTTTCTTCTTTTTTCATCTTGAAAAAAAAACCCCAAAAAATGATAAGTAGATTCATAGATATTTTTTGTGAAAAAAAATAAATACAGAGTACCTACCATTGGATTTTAATTCTTTTTTTTTATATTTTTTTGATTAATTTTCACATATTCATATATCAGCTACTACAGTGGTATTTAAAGTTATAAACGAAATTAAGTATTTATGTAAAGATTTAAATTTTGTTTATTTTATTTTTTATTTTTTAGTTGATTAAAAAAAATTTTAATGCTAATTTTTATAACATATTATATTAATCACCCTGTTGAATATTTCTAAAACGGTTTGTTTGTTAAGGAAATCAAATCAATTTATAGACAAATCATTCAAATTTTCTTTTCATTTTTATTATTATTATTACTATTATATAAATATATAAAAAATATATATAGTATATGTATTATACAAGTTTATTATAATAAACGCAATAATATTTGATAAAAAAACATAAATTGCTGGAAAAATTTGATTTTGAGTTTATCAGAAGGATCAAAAGAGGACCGACCTTTAACTATAATAAATATTTTCAACAAATAAAAAAAAAAATTAAACTACTAAGTAGGAAATAGTTTTTTATGCAAAATCAACTAAATTAAAATTCGATTTTTTTAATTAATAAAATTTCAAGCAATGCTTCACGAATGGTAATGAAATAATTATGCCGATATGTAAATGCATTTTAACCATGTTAGTCCAAATCGAAAAATAAAGGTGTAATCACAAATGAGTTACAATCTAAATGGCGTTAAAAAACAAATCCCAAAGCTAATCCCTAACAATATGACAATTTGGGGCAAAAAACATATTTTTTTTATAGAATAATATATTAAAAAAAAAATCTGTAACAAAATATGTAAATTTTTATTTTCATATAATAAAGTTACAATAATGTTTATTTTATTTGACCTTAAACTTTCCCTAAAGTAATAAGAAAAGAGAATAAGATGAATGAAAACAATCAAGTGAAAATTAACTTTAAAAGCTTTTATTTAATTTTATTTGTTATAAAAAAAAACTAAGAAAATTGAACCCTAAAATTATGCAATATCAAAAATTATTAATATTTTTTTTGCTGTTTTTATTGATCACATTCACAGCTACCACCGTAAAATAATTTTTGGAGGAATGGCTGTAAACTTACTCACAACAAATTTCACCTGAATGCAAAAAATCAACTGCAAAAAATATATAAATAATTTCAAATTTTCATATTAATTTTAAAATTATATGCCAAAAAACTCCCCTGGGCGGCGTATGCTTACTGATTATTAGCAAATTGTGACAGAAAAGGATTTTTCAGAAAAAAAAAATATTTTATGATGTAATGAATTTTTTCAGGTAACAAAAAATTCTTAACTATTTCAATATATTAAAAAAAAAAATCTTTTTACGAAAAATAGATAAAAAAAAACCTTGCATTTCTCTAAATTTGTTTAAAAAATTAAATAATAACATAGAAAATCAGTTTTTACTGTACCTTTTATTCAGATAGGATTATAACTATTTCTTGAACTTTAAAAAAAGCCTTCATTTTAAAACACAAAACGGTCATAAATATTCATTGTTATGTTTGTACAATTAATAATATATTTAAATTTAAATAATATAAAAAAAAAAAAATGGAAAAAAACTTTCAACTAATCACGTACAAATTTCAATCAAAATCTATTTTAAACCACATCCCGACTCCTCAGCACAATTAGGAGCGAAGTTGTTTTTTAACTTCATTTGGGCATATAGATTTTAATAAATTTTGAAATAATCTGGGATCAGAATGAATTTAAAACTCGTGAATTCAGTTTTACAAATGCCATTAGTATAAAATCATGAAAAAAAGTATCTTTCAAACGACGATCTATTGGAATGTGATCAGGACTGAGGTAGGACCAGTCCATAACAATCATTGGGGAATATTTCAGTATTATTTAGAATTATACTGATACCCTTTTAAATCTCTTGTAAGCTTAAATTATGGTGCTAATTTAAATTTTTATCTATATATTAATATTCATATTGAAAGCTTATAAGACTAGATAATTAAAACGCAAAAAAAATATATTCTTTTTTGAGTTTACTCTGTGTGATTCAGAATATAATTCCCTAAGCTTGAATACGATTTCTTTTGATTTTCATCCATTATTTTAAAAATTTTAATTTTTACGGCTTTTTGTTCACAACCATAGGCAGTGACAATATTCATATGCATTTTTCCGACGTCGCAACGGCATAACATAAACTAAGTATATCAAAAGGAAATTATTTGGAAAATAGTTTTATTGTAATAGAAAAGAAGCAATAATAGATAAAAAAAAGTAGTTCATTATAATTTTATAAATGATTTAAAATTACTGAGTAATTTTAAGAATAATTAATTTATTATTCGCTGGCCCAGGCGATATCTTAAAATTTTTAGATTTTGATTTAAGTACGTAGTTTTATTATAAATGACTTACGTTTAAATACAAAAAAATTATACGAAATATTATAAATTTTCTTTCGTTCACTATCATAAGATAAGATATTATAATTTTATACGATATCTCATTATTGCCCTAGAAAGCACAGACAGAAGGGTAAAATGCTATTTGTGTAATTTCAATTGAATTCCTCATTGGTTTAAAAATTTTAGCAGGGATTGCCAATCGGTAGGCAAAACTTTTGACTCGAAAAAATTAATTTTTCTTTACAATTATTTTCTTATTTCGGTGTTTTTATTTTTCTTTATTATAAAGCAGTTTCGTATCATTTGATTCAATGCAATAAAGGGATATCTTAAAATTTTAAATTTTGTTAGTATTTTGTAGTAATTGTAATAAAAATGTAAGTACCTATGCAATAAAAGTCAATCAGATTCCTCTAAATGTTAAATTTATTCTATTTTATTAACCCAGCTCAAATTTTAAATTAACATTGTCAGCATTTATTTCTTTTTTTTAGATGAAATTTTATTTGTTTTGAACAAAGATTTAGAACTTAATTTTGGATTTACAAATTTCAAACTTAATTTTCCCTAAACTACATGTTTTTAAGATATCGCTTTATTGCACTGGACCATCATAACAAATATTTCCTTGAGATGAAAAAACATTTTTTTTTGGTTAACATGTGCTTAATTTTGCAGAGGGGTTATATACAACAATATTATATGAAATAATATATTATTATGAATGTACAGAATAAAGATAATGTACATATATATATGTATATTAGAATTGTAAACACAATTTGCACCTAAAATTCGAAGCTAATTAATGAAATCATTATATTTATTGGATGCGCTAAAAATTCTATACACAGGTTATTTACGAAAGCTAATAGTGGATTTTTTAAACAAACCAGGGTATACGCGAAAATTTTGAATAACCCAACAGCCTATAATTATGTTGACCATTTTTGTCTTCAAAAAAATTTATATAAAAAAAAGAAAATCTGTAAAAACGAGTTATCTTATTTATTTATTATGAATAAAAGATAATAAAAAAAAATTAAAGCGTCTTCTTGAGTAGAATAAAAAAGTATGTACAACAGTATGTATGTAAATAATAATTAAAAATAGTTATTGACTTCTTGTCTATAGACTAAAATCTTTGAATCCCGCGCAATTATTTTTGAAGTAAAATTTTTATAGTAATTAATTAAAATTAAATTGTATATAGTTTTAATTATGATTTTTCAGTTGCTAATATATTGTTCGTTACTGAAAAAATCGGGAGAATATCTTATTTTTATAGATTAACAAATTTACAGTATTGCCAGGCATTGGCCTGTGTTTAAGAGAAAATCTCAATACGCATCAAGTAAAAATACAGGACAGTCCTGTAATACAGGTTGAACGGTTAGCGTATATCTATAATATTCATCAAAAAAAAATCTTAAATTATAGGATAAATTAAACGTGATTCGTTCCTAAAGCATTCATTCTATAAATACGAATTTTTTATGCAAAAATTTTTCAATAGTTATGTTATGGCATTAATTCCGTATTAAAGTTTTGAAACTAAAAATACTCTAAAAACAAACAAACTTATAAAAAGTCTCTCTAAAAAAAACTAAAACTTAAATGAAAATAATTTTTTTTTTTTATTTTTATAGTTAAAAAAAATATACCTAATATAATAATAAAACAAAAATATGTAAAAATATACAAAAAAAAACAAAATAAAAAAAATGTGATACTAATAAGAATCGTTTATATTAAAATGATTCAAGTATTTTAATATATTTTTTTTTTGTATTTTGAAAGCAATAATCTGGTAGCTGTGAATAATTTTTTTTTTAAATTCAAACAAGCCTTGTATACATAAATATTTATATAAGTATATTATTTTAAATTTAATTTGTTTTTTTTTTTTTTTTTTGTGTTAAAAATTTTATAGTTTTTTATTGTTTAGTATTCTGTTGTTATTCAACGAAGAAATTTCGGAAAATAAAGAAAACAAATAGAAAATTATACATTTATTATTTTTTTTTGTAAATTTTTTGTTTTAAATATTTTTGTTTTAATATTGTTGTAAACGTTTTTTTTTTTTTTTTTTTTCGCGTTACATATTCATATAGTATTTATAAACCATTTTACTATTATTAACGTTAAAAAATATAAAAATATCTAAACTTTAAAAAGAAAATACAAAAGGATTTTTATACGTGCGGAAAATAAAAGGATATTATGAAAATTGTCACGTGAATTTTTGTGTTAATTATTATCATTTTTATAATATATGTATTGTATTAAAATTAATATAAGTTAGTTTCTAATCAAAAATTTGAATAAATTAAAAATTAATTATTTTTTTTTTTGAATAATTATTATTTTAATTTTTAAAAGAAATAAAAATTTAAATGTTTTGTATGCTGATTAGTAAGTGATTGTAGAAAATTTATGATTTCAGCATTAACATGTAAATTAAAAAAAAAAAAAAAAACTTTTCATAACATTTTAAATAAATAAAAATAGATGATAATAATAGAAAATTTTAATTATAATGTAATTATTGTGTACAATATCCTTAACTTATATCAATTATGCGGAGTTTGAAAGAGAAATATCGAAAAGTAAAAAATATCAATTTTCGTTCAAGCAAAATTAATTGTGTGATCAAATTCAAATGTCTCAAAAATCGATTTATAAAAACAATTAACATTCTTATGACATTTTGTTGTTATTTTAAAAGAAAAAAATTAATTAAAAAATTACAAATATTGGTCATAAAATTAAAAAAAGAAATGAAATATAATATCAATTGACTTTTGATCCCCTTAATAGAGGATGCAATTTTTTTTAGTGTTAATCAATTTTGTTTTTATGAAAAATGCGAAATCTAGGAAAAAAAAATTATATTTGTGCTTAAAATTTGCGGAAATATGATATCCTAAAGTAAAAAAAAAACATGTTTAAAATTTTTAATCTTCACGTTTAGGAACATCTAAAATAAATAAACATACCTAACTCATACAACCTTAAGATGTTAAAAAAATGAAGGGAATATCAAGACAGTCAAATCACAATTTCAATAGGTGGGTCTAGGCCTCAAAAATCATGAAAACTGGTTGCGGTTGATGGGGAAACAAAATTTAAAAAAAAAAATTAAAGAGGGCTTGCCTGTTTTTCTGAGTTAATTTTTCAAAATCTGCGTGGGCAGCAAGGAAATGTCGACTTGATTCGAAAATTAACCAGTGTAATGTATATCATACCTACATAAAAATTAATAAAAAGTTAGTTTCATAGTCAAAAATGGGAATACATTAAAAATTAATTACTTTTTTTTTTGTAATTAATATTATTTAAATTTTTAAAAGATATAAAAATTTAAATGTTTTTTACTGATTAGTAAGTGATTGGAGAAAATTTATGATTTTAGCATTAATATGTAAATTAAAAAAAAAAAATGTTTTCATTTTTAAGTTTCGTTTCTGACTTTGTACATTCTGGTTCAGTCTGTTTATTGTTCAGTTAGTGTTTTAGTTAATTTTTTAAAATATTGAAAAATTTTTTATTAAGTTTTTTTTGTGAAAGAAAGGAAAAAAATAAATTTTTATTTTCTTTTGTGTGATTTTTGTTCTATTTCCAATTTTTTACTTTCTTGGTATAAGTAAACTTTTTATTTTGGTGTTTCTTTTTTTATTATTATTTAATTTAAAGTTTGCTGATTTTTGGTTTTTTAATTTAAATCATCAGTTTAGTAAATGCATTGCTGTGTCTCAACAACCTACATGAGTTTAAGACGCACTTGTAATCGATAATTTCAATTGAATTGCATTGGCCTGACAAGCCGTATGTGGATAAATTGAAGTGTTCTGATCACGGAGCATTGCAATGATTTTGTGATGATTGTAAAAAACTCTCTATATCCTCTCTGTGCCCAGTAAAAAAGGCTTCATCTTGATTTTCAAAAATTGCGAAGCTGATTTGCTTCTTTATACTCTTAGTGGGAACTATTTTCAGCAGATTTTATAACTTTTCCAAAGCTTCTCTCAAGATTCTGGTAGGTCTTGAATAATTAACGAAGAGTAGCATCATTATTCTCGTCGGTTTTCAAAGTATTCAGATTAAAAAAATTGAAAAACAGTCCCTTTACTATCAAAATGTTAGAGAACTTAACGGAGACTTGGCTTTATAAAGGCATTCTTAATAATGAACTTTTATCTCAATTCTTTCAAATTTTTCGTAAAGATGTTAAAGGTGATAGCTCCAATGTTCCGCAAGGCGGTGGAGTTCTTATAGCCACAGGATTTACCTAATTTGAGATGGATTGAGTCTGATGAGATCTAAATTCAGATAGACCCTACTCATGTTCGGATGTTGATTTTCTTGATCTAACATCAGCTACTCTTTTTCAGATTTCAAAAATTAAAAATTTTATAAACGAAAGTTGGATCTCATTTTCTTTTCTGATC
>OZ023273.1:44221714-44303115 GCA_964007475.1 Hybos culiciformis
TGACTGTTAGTTTTTTTTTTGTGTAAAAAAAACCTTGACCAAATATGGAAAACTATAAAGTTCAACAGACTAAAAAATATTAAAAAAAAAATTAAAAAAAAAAAAACATAACTCGAAAGGGTTGAAATCAATTGTTTCAATGAGTCACTAAGCGAAAGTTATGGTTTCTGAATGTCAATCATAATTGAACAAAAATTGTTTATCACAATTCAAAATTTTTTATTTATTTTATTTACGATGATAATGGGATAGATTTACAAAATTCTTTTTTGATACTTTTCTTTAATCTGTAACTTGAAAAATACTTAAGAAGAATATGATTAGTAAGCATTATTAGTCAATCAAAGCTACTTGATCAATATAATAAACTACAAATATGTATATGAGTCCTATTTTTTATTCTTTGAAGCTAATTTTTCAATGATTTTGCTAGTTTAAATTCTAACCATTTAGTTTAATTTTTAAAATGCGATAGAATAAGAAATCAATAGAAGAAGCCAAGCAAACATACAATTTTCAAGTAAAAATATTCAATTTTAATGAAACTTAACAACACAAATTAATAATCCTAAACATCTTATCAGGTCTGTAATATTGAAATGTTCAAACTACAAGTAATGTTTTATGCTGATAACATTTATTTTATATAATATTAAAACTAAAAGAACAAAATTTTATTTTTTTTAAATGAGATAAATTCTAAAATGCGCATTTTTTTTTATTTAAAACTCAGATATAGAAAATATAATTGACCTAGTTTCTATTATAAAATTAATTAAATGAAATTCAAATTAAAACAATTGTTAATTAAAATATATAAGTAATTTTTTTTTTGGAATATCGAAGATTATATGAAATGGTTCATAATAAAAAAATGGAGCAAAGAGATGATAATGATAATGATAATGAAGTTGTGAAATTTATTAATTCGGATCACATTAGTCCGAAAAAAAAGAACTTATTTTCAGCTGATTATTTGAATGATGAGGAAAATTCTTTAATGCTTAATTTAAATGACTGTGGTAAGTTCAATTCTATATAAAAATTTGGAAAATAACTATCATGCTCACACTATCAAAAATAGTTAGATTAATTAAATACAAATAAAAACTTATAGAAGCTATTAAGCTTCTTATAATATTGGTCGATTTATATCTTTATTTTATTAAAATATAATAAAGATATAAATCGACTAATATTTCTATAAGAAGCTTAATAGCTTCTTTAAGTTTTTATTTGTATTTAATCAATCTAACTATTTTTCATAGTCTGAGCATGATAGTCTGAGTTAGTGTAGTAAATTTTCCGAACTTTTTATTTAACAGTAATTTGAATTGAATAAAATTACTTACAAGTACAAGCATATATGATAAAAAAAAAATTAGACACTTTCACTAAATTATTATAAAAAGATAAGTCAGCTATTTTCTTTTCACAAAGCCGTACAAATTTACTTGTAATAACAATTAATAATTATATTTATATTTAATTTATTACAGTTTTTCTTTGCAATTGGAAAAACTTATGATGACCTATTTATTTTAATCAGAAATAATCGTGAATAATTTATGTGTAATGTGTTTTTTTCATTATTATCACTGTCTACTAATAATTTAGTTGACATTTGAAACTACTTGTTGCGTATTTATGTATGATGTAGCTATTTTTGTTATGAAAATTAATATATTTATATTTATTTTGTTTTTAAATTACATATAATATTTTAAAAAATAACACATTAGGTAAACAAAAAAATAAAGCTTTATTTATATTGTGCAGCACAATTGTTCTGTTTTGAAATTTGTTGAAATTTAATATTCTCAAATATATGTCAATTTGTTTTGTATTGTTAACTAAAAAAGTGAAGATAAAAAAATACTAATTATAATAGTTATTATTGATTGTGTCCAAAGAAAAAATAATTGGTCTACCAGTTTAAATGGTTTAAGAGGTTTAGCAATATAATGTATAATTTTTTATTGAATAAGAATAATTTATATTTATTGTTACAATACATTTAAAGCAGCTTCTTGGTATATAATCATAATAAATGTATGAAACTGTTTGTAATAAAATTAATTTAATTGTTAAATTCAATTTATTACATAATTAATATTAGTTCTTACGAAAAAAATCGATTGCATTGAATAAACATTTTCTTTAATCCTTTAATAGGTATAGAAGTTAAGACAAGATCGAGATTGAGATTAGTGTTTTAGATCCAAAATTACAATTTTTGAGCGAATTTGACCAGATTGCTTATGTATATATTTTTTATCAATGAGTAACTTTTCAATGTTTTTTACGTAACCTTTAACAAATCGATTGATTGTAAGAGGGACAATTTTTCTAAAACATTTTTAACTTCATAAAATTTATCGCATTTCCTGCAATTTTCTGGAAATTTTAACCTGTTCATATTTTATTTCATGCTATTATTATTATGATTTATTACATTAAATTTTTCGGATCGGTTTTTGAATATATATACGAAAATGTTAATATTAATTTACAATACATTTTTTGTTTTTGTTTCATATTTAAAAAAATGTTGTCCACAACTAAATCTTCAGACATAATTGAAAAATTGAAAAATTTATATTAGTAACTTACAGGGCCGGCTCAACAGTTGTGCGCCCTGTGCACATATAATTTTTTTCCGCCCCAATATTATTTATACATTATATGCCCCAAACTCAAACCATATGGACTTTAGACAAACTCAAACCATATGAATTTAGCTCAAACTCAAACCATATGGATGAAAAAACTTGTAAACAGCTCTTTATATGCAATAAATATTTATTATTAATATAGATACTAGCCTTATATATATTTTGTATAAAAATCATATTAAAATTAGCCAAATTAATAATATAAATTACAACATTTTATAATTTTTAATATATTTTTAAATTATTTAAATAAAATTTAAGAAAACGTAAAAAAATGTCGGTTAATTTGCCGCCCCTAAATTATGGCGCCCTATGCATTTGCCACATCTGCATCGCTCCTAAGCCGGCCCTGGTAACTTATTATTTGTTGTTCAATTATTTAAATTTCAAATTTACATAATTTCTTAGCGCTTAATTAACGTTTTTTTAGAGTCGATGTTAACTTAAATACGTAAATATGTTCAACAACGTATGCGTACACGGATATAAGTTTTCAGACACATAATTTAATTTACAAATTAAAATGTTAATTTTTTAAAAATTTGTTGTGGATAATTTCCATTCGAATATGTGCTAATAATGAAATTAAAAAAATATAAAATTAATGTTAAGGATTCAATAGCAGTATTGGTTTCCTGAAATATTATAAAATGCAAACTTGCTTTTAGATTTTGACCAATACGATGAAATGTAAATATTTATAATTGCTCATTGACAAATTGGAAGGGCTTAGCCTACAAAAATGTTCTAAAAGTCATAACATCAGACATCAAAATGCCAGGATAAAAAAAATAAATATGATGTTTGGACACCCTTCTTTTTTATTCTAAAATATTAAAGACTAATATTATATACATTACACATACATTACATTACATAAATATTACATTCAAAAAAATATTTATTTAAAATTTTTGGGTTGATAATTTTTTGGTAACTAAGAAATTTGCCAAATAATTGTTTTTAACTAAAATATTTACCAAGATTTTATAAAATATATTTAAAATTTTACGATTTATTTTTATATAACTAAAAATTCACCAAAATTTCACTAATAACAGTAATAACCAAAAATTTTACAAAAATATTTGTGGATTTTATGTTTAGTTTTTTGGTAACCTAAAACAGCCTAATAATTAAGTTTAACCAAAATAAGCGCCAAGAATGCACCAAATTTCACAAAAGTTTCACCAATATACTGTTTGTAACCAAAATGTTAACCACAAAATAGCAATAATGAGGTCCCCAGTTCGAATTCTGTCCGATAAATATAAAATTAGTTTTCTTGGCGTTTTTTTCTTTGCGTGGCGATAATATAAACAGTTCGAAACTAAATGCTAGATCCTAAATGCAACATTTCACCAAATTTTTGGGTGATTTTATGGTCCTTTTTCGGTTACACCGGCAGTTTATATAAGTTCGAACCCCGAAGAAGGACGTATTTAAAAAAATAATAATAAATAAGAAAATAAATTGAAGAATAAAATTATAATAAAAATAAAAAAATCGTTTAACCGAAAATTTCTTTAATCGTACATAAAAAAAATTACTTAAAAATTTACAAAAATTTTATGGGATTTTGGGTTAATTTTATCAAATATTTTTTTGGATGTATGTAATATAAATGTACGGTAAAGATATATTTTTTAATCCTTTAACAAAAACAAATATTCTACTATACTGTTTAAATCGATATTAATTTTCATAACACGTCCTATCAATTTAAATTTGATTTCTATATAACAATTATATTATTGTTACTATGAAATATAATAAAGTTTTAACAAGTGAGCACAAATCCTAAATAATCTTTGGAATAATCACTTAAATAGTAATCCTGATATTATTTACTACATACATTTTAGAAACTATATAACAAAGAATGAATAATTCATTCAAAAAGTTTTAATCATAAATATAAAACTTTCTTAAGCATAATAAAATTGCTTTCAAATGTTATTCATGAATCTCAGTCATAGTGTTATTATCCCAATAAACATAATCTTTACAAAGTCAACAGGAAATTTTAATTTGGATAGTGATTTAATCTTAAGCACATGATGGAATATGATTAAAATTAAATTTTACTCCAAATAATTTGTTTATTAGGAAATATGTATTATTTTTGTTTCAAATCATGTAAATTCAGTCATGTAAATTATTATTGATTTTGGTATTGTACTTATTTAATCAAAAAAAATAATTCGTTGTAAAGTTAAATATTAAAGTGCACTGTAAGCATCTAGCCAAAATTAAATGCACTGTAACTATAATTAATTATAATTAGTAATATCAGTTTTATTTCCGATTATGAATTTATTATGTTAAAAAAATTCAGAAATATTTGAGTCTTTTTTTCATAAAAAAAATAATTGATACATAAATTTGAACTATTATAGATAGGTGTACTTTAAACTTTTAAATTATAATTGACCTTTTTAAAAAAAAAATTGTTTTTTTTGTTTTAAATGAAAAATTGAAAATTTATTTTTATACTTAATATCCACAGGCAAACATATTTACATGAAATCTTGTATTACAAATTGTTTCAGTTTTATGCTATATGGGGCTTGAAATAGAATTTCATGTATACTACATACAACATACATACATACATATTTTTTTATTTTTATTATACATAGGTGTTCTTTCATTATGAAAATCATTCTCTTGTAAATAATCATCCTTAAGTACATCTATCAAATTTTATACTAACTAGATATTTTTAATGTTACATAAATACATATTATGACTTCCAAAATTCAATTCAAATAAAATTGGCGTAAAGTTTTATCCTGGTACCAATTATTATTATCTAAATTTCAAGGACAATTTTGAATTTAAATTCGGATTTATAGACATTGTACACAGAAGAATTAAAATAAATTAAGGTAGATTACTTTACATAGAAAAAACAAATTATTATACAAAATATTATAAATGTACATTACATAAGATACATTCAAGTTATTTTGATATGAAGAAATTCTGCATATTAATTTTTTGATTATACATTTTTCTTTATCTCTAATGTAAAGTTCCTAATGGATTTTAATGAGATTTTGAAAACTAAATGTTTACTGGAACGTTTAAGAGTATTTCTTTTTGCTGGGGCTTGGAGGTCGCTTGTTATCAAACAAATTATAAAAAAGAAACAATCGAAATTCTAGCAAACTTTCTTTTCACCGTCTTTGTTCTGAGTATAGATTTTGACCATCAGACGTGCTTTTTGGTATCAGAAAAAATCAATTCTTCAGAGCAAACATGATTTTTTTAAATAATTCTTAAATCTAAATAATTTTAAATAATTTTAGATTTTGTGAAATTAAATTAATTTGATTTTTGCTTAAATACCAAAATACTTAAACAGTTTTAAAAATATAAATCTTATTTTGTCTTTGCCAAAGAATTTTTTTTTTGGTTTCTTTGATTTGATATTTACAATCATTGTAGCATTAAATTTTTATTACTTAAGGGTAAACTGAAATTTCAATTTGAATATTTCAAGTATATGTGAGTATTATCCTCAAAAATTGTTATACGACATAATAAAAAACATTCTGGTATCAATTGACAAAAGTTTTATTTATCAATTTGCCAAACATGATCATATTTTTGGGTAAAATCAAAACATATCCTTCCTCGTTTAGTATTTCTATTTTATTGATTTATTAGAATGTATCATAAAAGATAAATTTTATAAAATCGTATGTTTACGAAATAACAAAATCTTAATGTTTATAAATAGAAACAAAATCTTAATGTTGAGCTTCAATAAGTAAATTAATATACTAAAGTATTAAATCCAATGTAATTTTTTGAGCCTTTTTCATATATATACAGGTAGTCAGAAAAATTGTAACTAACCTGATTTTACAAATATGAGCTGGGTTATAATTTATTGATTTTTGAAATCATTAATAGCTCTGCTATACTTTTGATCACAATTCAAAAATAACCTAATACTTCTATAACTCTGTCAAGGTATGTAGTTTATCAAGAGATAAGAGAGTCCTGCTTCTTCTCTATTAAATAAAAAAATGTGATTAAACTCAACAATCATATTTTATTTTTTTTTTCAAAACTGTGTCATGATAAGAATCATCCTATTCGGAAATATGTATGTTACATATATTTAATTCTTTAACTTTTGGTCTGAAAAGAATGTTAATCTAAGATACTTTTTTTTTTGAGAATTTTTGTCAACATCATCACAAAAAAGATATTCATCTGAATAAATAATGATATCTTTTTATTTAACAATAAAAAGACTAATTTTTAAATTGAATCATTTATAAATTGGTTAAATTTTGCTTGTCGAATAATATGCCCATGTCTTCTGAAAAAACGTTGTACTTTTATTTAAAATAAATAAAGGTGAATCTAGTCTATGTAAACTGTTATTAATAAAAAAAAAGTAAAAATAAGTGGAAAACTTTTCATTTTAAGAAGAATAATGACTTTCAATATCGTCGTGGTTTTATTAAAATAGGTAGAAATCTTAATGAAATTACATTCTGTTCCTTCGTAGAAATCTATTCCATTGCATTTGAATTTCTTAGGATTTAGTTTAAAACACATAAACTCTTAATTCACTAAATTTAAAAAATGACATAAATTCTGTTACCGAAAAAAGAAAAAGCATAACGATAATACCACTACGCCGTAACGGCTGATAACAATACAAGATAAGTGTGAGTCCATGAAAAATATTCCAATTGCTTTCTCGATTGCATTATTAAATGTAGCCTAATTCAGTGAGTTTTGAAATGTGCATCCATTATTCAATGTGCTCCATTATTCAATGGTAGGTATATTACCTTTAAATAAAGATATACCTACTCTGTTTACAGAATGTTACTGTTGATTTTAATTTGCACCATTACACTTTTTGTCTGTTCGTAAGCCCATTATCATATTTTTGATGAATTTTTATTTTTTATTTTATTTTTGAAAATAATTTTCATAAAATTTATAATAACGTTATGTTAGAGGAAAGAGGAATAAGAGTAAGGGAATCTTATTGCTCTATTTCAGAGATTCCCAACCTGGGGTCCATGGACCCCTTGGGGGCACGTTAACCAATTCTGAGAGGTACGTGGAACTGTTCGTATTGAAAAAAATATATGTATATCCTTTTTACGGCTTACACATAATTTCAAAATCTAATTTCCTTTCCAAAATTTTGTGAATTGTGTATAATTGTGTATATTTCAAATAAGTATATTAAAACTCATAACGAAATCTTCAAAAAAAATGTTGATGGTATCATTCCTCCAACTTTTAATGTCGATAATTGGATTAGAAACGCCTTCACAATTTCATTAGACAAGATTGTTGACACTGATAATGATAACGCAAAAGATGAACCCATTGACTTGAGAAATAACATGAAAAATCGCAGTGATTTTGAAACAATGATGCTGGCTCAATTTTGGTGCTAACAAAGCGAGGCGTATCTAATCACAACGTGCGTTAAAATTTTTTATTCCGTTTGTTATAACCTGTATGCACTATTTTTTAGGGGTACGTAAGGATTCAAATCATTATCAAGGGGTACAAATATTTCAAAAGGTTGGGAACCATTGCTCTATTTGCATGGGTATTATGACAAAATGCTCCTCATTTAGATAAATTTTAAAAATGATATACATACAGTACATTTATTATTGTTTTATGTCTTACACTTTTGCAGTCAAAATTGATTGATTTAAACATTGAAATAGCATTAAATATTTTCTGTAAAAATTTTCATATACTAATAATATATTATATTATTTATGTTCGACGGAGATGTTTTTAAATTTTTATCTTTAAATTTAAGTCAAAAATATGATTTTCAGTACAATTTATGCGTACACAAACATTAACATATACATATTGATTGTTTACAAAAATAGTAAGAGCATGTACATTTTTAACACATAATATACTTTTTGTCAACTAATTGATTTTATTTTTTTTCCAAAATTAATTTCAATATTGTTTTAGAATAAAAAATATAAAATAAAGACTAACTATGTATTTTCTATTTTTTACCCATTTGTCTAAAATGCTTGTAACTATTCAACATTTAGATCGATTTCGACTGTTTGAAAACCAAAACTTTCATACAATTTTCATCGACGTATTTTTTATATCAAAAATCTTAATTGTATCCAAGGAATCGGACTAGGAACTGAAAATCGATTTTGATGAAAAGTAATATATAAAATAAAAGTATTTTTTGAAATTCAATTGTGGAATATTCTATATTTTTATTTTAATATTAGTTTTGAATTAGTGTCTGCGAAACAGATTGTATCTTATTAAACAATAAATCGTTACCAGAATGTTGTATTCGATAAACCAACTTATACTTGACTTTCAACCCTTTATGTTCAAATACTAAAAATTAAGTATAATATTTTTTTATTAAATAATGAATTTATCTATTCTTTTATTGTCTTGTAAACAAACCCTAAAGTACATGCTTATAAAGTAACCACGACAGCTATAAATTATTCCCTGAAAATTCGTTGTTAAAATAACTATTTTCAATAAATAATTTATTATGTACAAGTGTCCGTGTTCAGGTTAAAAAAGCGTTAAATATACTCAAAATAATGTTTTAAATATTTATTTCATTTGAAACTTAAAAAAATCCTGTTTTTTTATCGTAGGATAATTTTTTAAGAACAGTAAATCCTTCTAATGAACGTCCTTTTATTTTCTTTCTAAAATTGTCACACTTTTAAGTCCAAAATTTTATAGTTAAAGCTTATTAAATCATAACTTAGTCTGAATTGCTTAAAATTTATTATAAAATGAAAAACTTTCATCATCATAATTTCACTTTTCATTAAATTCTCTTTTATATGAAAAAAGCTATGCGTAAGAGAAAATTTTATTATTTTATCTCTTAATTTTATTGGTTTGTGTTCTTAAAAATGTAAACTTCATTGAACTTATAGATGAATAAAATAATAATGTGATAAGAGTCAATCATTTGATGATTAGAGAAAAATCTTATTAAATGATAAAAAAAATATTACAACATTCTATCCACACTCGAAATGAAATCACAGAATCAAATATGTTTGGAAAATGTCGAAATTTGCTGTTATTATGTTGCAATTATATTATACATTCTTTTAATAATTGTATCAATAAACTCTTTTTTGAATTCTGTTTGATTTAAGTTTCAGTCATTTGAAGTCTTTATTTTGTATTTAATTGTTCACGTGAAAAAAGTAGAAGTTTTGAAAAAAGGAACGAAAATGTTTGCAGATCTGAATGCTCGAATGAATAACTATAATAGCTCAAAGCTTTTAATTTTTTTTTTAATTGCTATACCAAATTATAGTATTAATATAAAATATTATTTATCTTATTTTATAATTGGATGAGATATGAAAAATCAATAGAGTGCACAAATAAGTTGCTTATATCAAAGAGTTAGTTATATGTTAAAAAAAACTCTTTGAGTTTTCAACATCAAGTATCTTTTTCAAAATAAATTTTCAGAGGAATAAAAGTAAATATTTTTACAACAATCAGTTTCAGTATCGTTTTTTATCTTGTCCGGTAAATATCTCAATTTTAAAAGGAAAATGAATATTTTGAATAATTTTTTTTTGTTTTTCTTTTATGAAACAGAGAGATTTCCGTAAATTTTCTTTTTCCTATCGTGAAAATTTTATTTTGAGAATATCTTCGGATATGTACGTACACTTGTTGTTCTTCGGTAAAAAATACTGATAAATAATTTATATTAATATTTTATTACAAACGCCCAATTTCAAAAATTTATTACAAACAATGTGTTTGTAAGGAAAGATATATAATTTATATAATTTATAAAACAGGTGTGAGTAATAATGTTAATGCTTTACCATTATGTTATGTTTCTTTTTTTTTCTTTAATTTTCTGGAATTAATTCTATTTTTTAAACGCTCTTTTTGAGAAAACTAATTTTTTTTTTGCTGAAATTCAGTTTTAATTTCGAAAAAAAAAATGGAATTACCTATACCTACATATATATAAAACTTCAAAAATCTTTCGTTCGACAGAAATTAACCCTAATCAGGTTTCAATCAAAAGTTTTGATATTAACTTATTTTTTTTATAAAATTTATGACAATAATAAAAATTTTAGCATTTGTAGCAAAATATTATTGATTTGATTAAGGTTTTATTATATATACTATTTAAATTTTTTCATATACAATCATATTAACATTATAAAGGAAATGTAACAATTTTTAGAAATTTTAGTTGCTCTCAGAATTTCGTCACATTAACATGTGCTAAAAAAAAAAAGAAAAAATTAAACAAGATAAAAATAAAGAAATTAAATTTTTTTTTTTATTATGAAAAATAAAATTGAATTATGGAAAATGATGAAAATTTAAAATTTTCTTTAAAATTATTTAGAAAATTTAAACTAATTGTATTTTAAAAGAAAAAACAATTTATTTTCTTTTTTCAAGACCAATTAAATAAATCAAAAAGTTAATTGGTTTGAAATTAGCTGTTCACTTTGTTGCATTTAATTTTATATATAATTAATTTTTTATTTTTATTTTTTTTTTGAAAAAATAAATAAAAAAAAAATTAAATAATTATTGTATTCGGAAAATTATCATAACAAAAACTTGTCAACACTTTTACATTGTTTCTTTGATTTCTGTTTTTATTATTTTTTTTTTCTTGTAATAAAGAGCGCGAAATTTGAAGATCTTAATTTCTTTCTTTTTTTTTTCTATGCTTTTAAAGAGTGGGTGATTTTTAAGATATTTAATGAAAAAAAAAAAAAGTGGCAAAAAATATAAATAAAAAAATTTATTTTTTAACACGTTTGTGCTAATTTTGATTAAGGAAAAAAAAAAAAACCCCGTCGCCGACAAAAAAAATTAATTATTATTTTTGTTTTTAATAATAATAAAAAAAAAAAAAAATAAAAAAAAAAGAGAAAAAATTCATAAATAAATAAAAGAAATAAATATTTTTTTTTTTTTATATAATTTATGATGAGAAAAAAAATATATTTTTTTAATTATTAAGTTAAAAAACAAAAAAAAAATCTAAATTAAAAAAAAAAAATGTATAAATAAAAATAAAATAAAATTTATGAGTATTCTTGCATAATTTTTTTTTTTTTTCTATTCTAAACTCATTTTGATGACAACAGAATCTTGAATAAAGGAAAAAAAAAAAAAAAGAATCTTTTTTGTTTTTTGTTGGAAAATCAACAAAACTGTCGACAAAATTAATTGCATTGAAAAAAGGATTTGTTATTTTTTTTTTCGCGATTTGATTTGAATAACAAAAAAACAAAAAAAAAAAGGTTTGTTTGTTTTCTTTCACACATTTCTTTTTATTCTGATATTATAATAAAATACATAATTATATTTTATGTTTACAAAACTTTATAATATTTACTATATATACATATATACCTAACCAACATGTATAATATTATAATTTTTGCGTAAATTCTAGATTTACGGATGAAAGATTTTTTTTTTTTTAAAAAAAAGATTCTTTATTTCGTCAATAAAACAACATATTTAAATTCAGTTTCGATATTTTTTAATGGAATTTTTTTTGGCATTATATACTCAACTCTAATACTAGAGAAAAATTTACGTATAGCAGAGAATCGTTTGTTGAGCGAACATATAACTTTATCAACAATAAAAAATAATATCTATTAACAATCAGAAAAAGTTACTGACATTTTTTGTTTATTTGTTGCATATTTTCGTATATATAAATTCAAAAAAAAAAAACAAATTAATTAAAAACCACATTAATTGTAATAAAAAAAAACTTGTATTTAATAAGATTTGGCGATTTTGCATAAAGATAATTTTTTTTTTTTTGTAAATGATGTACATATATATGATCAATATATATGATCAATATATATGATCAATAACATTAAACATTTTTTTTTTTATTAATCTTTTATAAAATGAATAGAATAATGTTGAAAAATACTTTATGGGTTAAATATTTTTAAATTTAAAATTATCCACCCTGTTTGTTTACAAATACATATTTTAATGTACATACAATATTATAATGAACAGATGTTTTAATTCAGTAAAATAAACAAAATAATAATAAGAAATTTATTTTCATTTTATATACAACAATGTTGTGGTTATTGAAGATAACCAGCTAATAATATTTCAATTCAAAATGGGTATAATTATATAAATAGAATAGATGTAGGAGAAAAAAAGAAAATTCAATGAACTTTTTCTTAGTGTTTAATAAATTATATATTTTTCGTTTCCGTAAACGAAAACATTTAAGTTCTATGTTAAGAAGTTTAAAGTTTTTGGTAATTTGAGTTGTTAGGTATATTAAGTTCTCAAACTTATGATAATTAGTTAGTGATAATAAATATATGATTAAAATTAGATCATCTTCAATTATGTATAAAGATTTGAATCGAATGATAATTACAGAAATTATTGAAAATTGTATATAACTTATCAGGATATCAATATATTGCGTATTGTACATACATTTATTTCGATTAAAATTTTTAAAATTTACAAATAATAGTTATTGATGAAATGAGAAATTTTGATTCTACAAATATTTTTGGATATGTTAAAAATTTAAAAACAAATGTGCAGCACAGAAGACCCATAATTTTGTAAAAGCATCGCATAATAAATTTGAAGAGAACTGAAATTTATTTGAAATTTTCAATTAAAAAATATAAACGCTTAAAATTTTAAATTATTGTATTTAGTTTGATTGGAATAGGTAAACTTAAAAATCTCGGAACAATTTAAACAATTTAATCACTCAACCAGAAAATAGAAAATAAAATATATTTATGCTCCATCGTTGTATACATTTTGTTAATAATGTAAATTACTAAAAAGTTTATTATTAAAATGTGGAAAACTCTTTTCTTTTTTTTTGAATAAATCATTCTATAAAATTTATCAGCAAATAGTTAGAACTTATATCAATTCTTCAGGAAATTTGAAATCTCACTTTTCGATCCTCGACAACTACTGAGCTACCAAATGGCGTTATTAAAATGTGTTAACGTATAATAGATAACAAACATAATTAAATGTAACATGAATATATTATGTAATAATTCTATTTCATAAATTTAAAATTCATTAAAAACAAAGTACATCTAACTCTTGGAAATGTATACACCATTTCATTAGCAATTGAATGTACGTACATATGCGTAGACTTATATTGAATAAATGTATGTTATATCGGTACACAGTACACACTCATGTTGTTATGAATAGTTAATAATGTTGATGAGAATATATATAAAACCACGAATAATTTTTTTTACGATTTAAGTATATATTTATATATTATATGTATATTTCAAATGGTATAGTGCGTTTTAAAATTATAGAACCACTCTGTATTAATTTTCTAAGTTTTATAATTTTATTATTTACAGGAACTTAAATTTTGAAAAAAGTCCACATTTTGAGAATTTTGTAACGTGTTGTAAAAATTTATACCAGTTATACCATTTGAATGGTAATTGAATGTACCTACATGTACAATGTAATTATTGAGCTATGTCACTGCGTTGAGAAGAAGAATCAAAGTTATTGTTTGTTTTTGTTTTAATAGAAGATTGCCCTGGCTTTTTGTATTTTCAAAGCCAACTTTTAAAACTATCCTTAATCTCAGCAACAAAATTCAAAGTGCCTTAATTATCTACAATCAATTGCCAATCACATATAGACATAGCATTGTGGAACTATATATATTATAACTATATATATGTGGGACTTTCATAAATAAGCTGAAATAAGTATTTCCTCATTTAACTTAAAACAAAAAAAATTGTAAGGACACAAAGTTGTGGCATCAAAAATGTAAAAACAGAGTGGTTATAAAGTTTGGAAACGGGTTATATACACATATAATGCGGTATTGTACTAATATCACGTTTTCACCAAAAAAAAAAACAACAAAAATAACTTTTGTGTTTGAAATCAATTTGCAGGTTAAAAAAAGTTAGTTTTCACTCGTTAAAGTTGCCAGCTTCGCTGCGGTTGGAATTATTTTTTCTGACAAAAAAATAACAATTTGGAAAAATTAAAAAGCATAGAACAAAAAAAAAAAAGTGTATACGAATTTTAAAAAGCTGCCCCTTTAAATTTAAGTGCAGATAGCCTATAAGAAAGATACAATTATTCTAGTAACAAAATATTTATTTTCTATACCCGTAAATACATTAAAAATTCATTTGGTTAATTTTTTTTTTATGTTTTATTAAAGAAATTAAATAAATGACTTTCCCAACTAATCATAAATACATATACAATATAGACTTTTATCTATAAATACTATATACAATTCATACCCATATATGTATGTATCAGTTAATTGAATTAGAAACAAAACTTTTCACTAACAAAATCAATTTATCTTTTGTTTCTGAAATCATTTCAAAAATCAACTTATATATTTTCTTATTCATTTATTTCATTAAAAACTAAACTGTTCTATATAAACGAAACGAACAAAAAAAAACAAAAAAAAATGGACAAAACCAACGACAGAACTGGATTATCAATCGAAAAATAAATTACATTTTTATTTCCTGTCCAATTATATTTTTCTTCCTTTCATTCAATGTTTCCAAGTAACATAAAAACCTTATAAAAAATTAAAACAAAATCATTATATATCAACAGTCGAATTAAGTTTTTCAATAATACGAAACCTAGGTACAGAAATTAATATTTAATAATATAAAATTTAAACAAAGAACTATTAAATTTTTCAAAATATTTACAAATTTCTTTTACGAACAAAGCATTAATTAAGCCTGGGTTTAAAAAATATATTTAAAATTTTTATTAATTTTTTTTTCAACTAAAGACCGAACTAGTGATCATATGACGTTTAATGTTTAAAAGCAGTCTATTTGAATTTTGTTTTACGAAAATGTATTATGCATTTTTGCCTGGCGTTGAGATTTAATTCAAAACATGAAATTATTCAAGATGTAATATTATAATTTTGAAATTATATTTTGAACTCTACAGGCAAAAACCAGAGGAAAAAGTTTTATACCACAGTCAATACAAATTTTGTTCACAATCATTCTCTATACATAAAAACAATATTCAATTTTATTTTATAGTTAAAAAAAAAAAAGGGAATGTCAAGGATGTCTTTTTCAAGTATAGAAAATAAAAACATTTTAATTTTATATATTGGTAGCCGATTGATCTGTTTTACAGCTTCAGACAACTTTCATTATTAAAGTATATAATATATAGTATCTATATAGAAAAAAAAGAAAAGATTTCAATAGGAAACTGATAAATATAAAAAAATTAAAGTAAATTTCCAGAGGATATAAAAACGGATTTTCTATTTGATTCATTTAAGGTCAGCATCATTTTTATTTATATAAAGAAATATTTTATTAAAGAATTTTTTTCTAAGGAATAAGTTTTAAACTCTTTTTTTTTTTAAGAATTATTGCTTATAATAGTTAGTGTGAATAATGAGCTAGATTTAAGTCTCAAGTCATTTAACATATACTTACTTAAATAACTTAATTTCATTTAAATGAAATTTATTTTTGTGGCTATCAAAATTATAATAGAAAAAGAATTGTCAAATCGACGCCGCCGAACGAAACAACTACGATTACAGAAATGCTTACTTCATTTTAGTTAAGTATTTAGTTATTTTAAAAATTGTAATTTTTATATCAGAATATTCAGAATTCATATTGTTGATTTGAAACTTGAGTGCTATTTTTGTACGAATAGTTAAGTATATGCAACAAATGCTTTGTCTATTATAGTCACAACTAATGGGTGCAATAAATTCAAACTACGACAAAATTATTTAAAAACGACATTCAATAATTATAATATGTAAATGTCATCAATGTATTTAAATCTAAAAATTTATTAATACATGCTATAGTATATAGATAGTTCACAAATTTAATTTTTTTTATTATAAATAATTGAAATAAATTATTAACATAAAATCTCAAAATAAAGAAATGAAGGTGGAATAAATTGAACTTAACAAAAATTATAATAAAAGAATACAAAATGTAAAATAATACTAGTTAGTTTAAAAAAATTAAATAGATGAAAAATCTTTTACCTTTGGCCATAACACAAGAAAGCTTTCATAATTAAAAAAGAACTTTTCTAATAAAATCATAACACATCAAACTTTTGAAAACAGGCGGGCATCTTCTGCTTAACTACAATGTAAATTATGTGTCTTATTTTTAATATTGAAAATTGTACAACCAACAATCCCACCAGCTTTGTTCGACTTTTTAACTGTGAAATTTTCCCATTTTTAATATCGTAAATTGAAATATTTACTTCAGGAGATTATTTAGTCTGATTTTTTTTTTTATGAAAAATGTAACTTAAGAATTTTCAAGAATCCTTGAATTCATTATAAATATTGTATTTAACGTTGTTGAATTTGAGTAATGAACGTAGAAAAATGATATCATTTGTTCTAGGAAAGAAACACAATAGGTATCTACGGTTAATTTTTCATTATGTAAACATAAAAAATAAAATCTTAAATGTACATTTTTTAGCTTAATAGACACATCAACAAACAAGACATGTCACACTACATACAAATATCGGAAGAAATCATCTGTGTAATTTATGCTGAAAGGAATAAATTCTTAAGGGATCTATTTTCTTTTTTAAATTATTAGCGACAGATAAACATAGGAAAAAAAAAGGAAACAGGAGGCCAAAAATTTTATTTCTTTTTTATATCAAAAATGAATTAAAATTCTGATGGAGGGTTTACAATTTTGAAAACACAATAAAATGTTGTGTCATTTTTTATTCTTTATTTTTGGAAATTTGTCACGTTTTATTACTTTAATATTAAATTGATTTTAGCATGCATCCAATTCACGTGACTTTGATTAAAAATCAATTTTTTGTAAATGTTTTTGTATCAACTGATGAAAATGAAATTTATTTTGACGATTTAATACAAAAAAAAAAAATATTTACTTAATTTTGTGAATAATGTGACTTACTTAGCGAATACGGTTAGACGAAACTAAAAAAACTAGTCTGAACTGCGATGTTTTGAATATATGTGTGGGAAATTCTATAAAAAAAATTCAAATAGTTTTAACTAATAGTTCAAACTTAAAAATATTAAATTCAAACTACTATTTGTGAAATAATTTTTTTTTTTCAAATTTAAATAGAAAAAAAGGAGTCAAAATCAAATTAAAAGGGGTTTATTTTGGTTATTTTACAAAAATTTTAAAAATAGTTAAAACGCAAAAAATGGGTAATTTTAGGAAAATTTTATGCTTATAAATAATTGAACCCATCCAGATTTTTTTAATTTTATTTTTTTTATATTTTTCACTTTTTTAATTTTATTTACATATTTTTATTTATTTTTACTAATTTTTTATTTTATCTTATGATCTCTTCGGGACCTTGAATTTTAATATTGTAGTCCACCATCTCCACTCAGCCAAAGCATTAAAATTATGAAATATAAATATCTATCTCATGAAATTTATACCAAATTAAACAAAAAAATTCAATTTCAGGAATTCTAGTACCTTAATTCGAAACTAGGATTAGTAATCCAATTTTGAGAAATTTGAATATTAATTGGAAAAAAATTTCTTAGAAATTTGAAAAAACCTTTACAAAATTTGGAAAATTGGTTTAAAAGTAGAAATAGATATTTCTGACTATGAGAGTTTAAGTTTTTTTTTTGTGGTTAATTAAAAAATTCAAATATTGATTGAAGGGAATAATTCTGATAGTTAAATTCTTATTTAATTTTCGTATTAAATAAAATAAGAAAACGAATTCCTAATTTTAAGAAACTTCTATCTGAAATTAAAAAAAAAACTTTTTTGTTGAACTAAGAAATTAAAAGTTTTGTTTAAGTATTAAAGCATACAAAAAAGCAGGATCCTAATTTTCACAAACGAGGTTTTTTATTTTCAGACCAAAGTTTAAGAACTTCTGAGTCTTAAACAATCTTTCATTGGAGTTTTGTGTTTTTTTTTTGTATACAAAAAAATTTATTTGATTTTAAATAAAGACGTTTTTCGCAAGAGACGTAATTAGGATTGCAAATATAGAAACACTATCAAATAAAAAAATCTAATGACTTTAACTAAAAATTTTTATAATATTTGATTTTTTGTTAAAGAAATTTTATCAAAAATATATTCCTACTATATAAAATAAAATAATATTCAAAGGATTTAATGCCTGAAAGTTTTCAAAATTTCATAACGATTGAATTGACAAGGGTTGTCTACTTCAATTACGCGAAAAAAAATGAATTTTAATTCGGCAGAATAAATAATAAGGGTTATATAATAAAATATTAATGTAGATATTTTGTTTCTTAAATAACAATTGTCTTTTGGTGTAGTTTGTCAAAAATGTCGAAGAAATTATGGATTTTTAATGTGAAACATAATATTTTTTGGTTTTTTTTCTTTAACCAAAAAAAAACATAATGGCCTATTTTGACTTAAAAAAAAAATTCTTAAGTGAAGAACTTGAATTTGCAAATATTATAATGCTACTAACCAATGTAAAAATATAATTTTGTATACTCAACGACAATAAAGGTTAAAGGGAACTTAAAATTGATATACCTACTATAATCATCATAAAAAATCTACTATTTTGATTGTATTTTTATATCTCGCTTCTGTAATAAAATTTTAATAGTAATTCAATGAAAAATTTACCAGTAATGTAATTAATAAAATTAATCAAATTATATATAGTTTATGTATCTTTTATAGATATTTACTGTATCCATTACCGAAATTATAAATTAAATCCATTAATATTTTTAAAGTATACACAAAATGTTCAATAAATTTAATTTTTTTTTTAACATGAAAGCTTTTCACATTTTATCTGCTTACTGTTTATACATAAAAATATAAATTGCAAACATTCTTTTCATATTTGCGTTTGAGATTATATTTGGTGCTCTATATTTATTATTTACATAAATAATTTTTTTTTCTATAAAATACATATAAAACATATTGATACATGATGATTAACAAGGATAATGTTCAAGTACATGTACTATACATATACATGATATTATGAAATATTTGAACATTACAATGTTGTGTATAGAATTTTCTATTTATTTTAAGAGATACAAGATGTTAAATTTTATATATTTATGTAATATGAGTATACATATTCAATGCAAATAATGATTATAACTTACAGTACATATACTTTTTAAATATAGAAGAGAAATTTTCATCAATGAAAAAAAGACAATACAGATTTGTATACCTATATTTTTTTTTACATATTTTCAGAATATTGCTATCCAGAATCATTGGGAATATTTCTTTTATGTTAATATATATTTGTATATTAATATAAAAAAGAAAATAATGAAAATGAATTCTTGCAATTTTGTCTACAATACATCCGTGTGCATTAAATTTGCAAAAGATTATAACACTTGTAATTATTGCAAATTTTATGTTTGAGTTCATTAATTTTCCGTCATTATAATTTCAAAATATGTACTTGTTGTTTTTAGACATTTTTGATTTAAATATCAATTGTTTAAATTTTAATGAAAAAACTAATTAGATGAAATATTGTGTAATATTTTTGGAATCCTAATAAAATCTTTTGATCATGAAATTTCACTATAGTTAACAAGCTAACTCTTTAAAAATAAAATAAATTTTATTTTTGGCTTTTAAAAGTTATGCTTGAAATATTTTTTTTAATATCTAAGTAACAATATTTTCTGCGGGAATGATTTTGTGCGTACGTTCCTGTACTCTACATGTAACTTAGCTTGAACTTATTTCATTTTTTAGTTCATTTGATTTTTGAAAAGTAAAAACGTATGACAATAAAAAATAAAAATTTTACTTTATAATTTTTATTTTTATCAAATGAGTTTTAAAAATAGTCCAAATTATAGTTTATAAATAGAAATATAATCAAAACTTTTAAGATTTACGTGTTTCATCTTTTGTTTTTTTTTTTTGACTTTTTAAAATTTTTTCTTAATTAAGTTTATTCACTGTATAAAAAAATTTAAATGTTGTTTAAAAATTTTGCTTTCCATCATATATTTATATAGGTACACGCAGAAGAACATGCATAATTATTCTGTCGTACATTTACAAATTGGGATATGTCACTTTTTCGAAAATTTTTGGTAGTCGAAAAAAAATGCTCGTACTCTAAAGCCGGGATGTCGTTAAAACAGAATTTAGCAACAGAAACAAAACCCCATACATTTGAACAGAATTTATTCTGCGACAGAATTTTTCACAGAATTTGAATAACCTCATACGAGGTTATTTTCTGTTTCTGTTGCCAGAATGTCAATTGAATTTAATTAAATAAAGAATACATTTTTCTGTCGCTGATTCTGTTCTGTTGCTAAATTCTGTTTTAACGACACCCGGGCTTAACTAAAGATGCAATGTAAAAAATTTAAATTTTAAGCCTGTTTTTCTTCCAAAAAGAGAAACATTTTCAAAATAGAGTTAATTTAAAAAAAAAATTGATTTGGAGCAGCAATCTTGGTTGTGAATATCTGTTTTTTTTTACATATCCCATTCTCCAAATGAGCTACAGTATATTGAATAATAATTTATTTATTATGTATTCCATTTTGTTTTTGAAAAGAAAATATATATTTAGTGAAGAAATTTTGATTTTTAAATTAAGTGTGTAACTTCAAAATAAAAAAAACAAACATTTTTATTATCTTTCTAATATGTGTATATATCAAGATGATACAGAGAAAAAAAATTAAATTAAAAAAAAAAATTGTTTTTTTAATTTTTCATATTTTATTATGTTTTAATTTTGAAAGAAAAAAAGCCATGTGCGCCACAATAATGTATTTAGTTAATTTATAAGCTATAAATCTTGATTAACGCCCAAAATAAAAATATTATGTTCGTACTTTCAATAAAAAAAAAATATTATTTTTTCTATCATATAAAATTATGTTTTTTTTTAATAAAATTCTTTAAATTTAATTGAACATTTTTTATTTCTCAATTTTATTACAATAACTGCTGAAACCGATAAATGAATTTTTTTATACGATGATTCAATTTATTTTTACTTGGCACGGGATCATAGTATGATGCTAATGTGTTGGGAAAAAAAAATTGTAAACAAAAATAATTTAATCCATAAAATAGTTGTTCACCGCACTATACAAAACAGATTTGTACAAAAAAATATTTTGTTTGGGTTTAAAAAGAGATTCTAGTTTATTGATTTATACGAGATTATAATGAAAAAAATGTTTTCCTTTTTTTTAAATTATTTTTGTTTTAATTACAACAACGCAATATTTAAACGTAAAAGTCAAATAAAAATATTAGTGTAAAAAGTGCAAAAATCTTACTTTTAAAAGTATCGTTTTTTTTTTTACTATTTTTTCTGCATTTCTACAGTCTAATGAACTATTTGTAGGTAATGTACTTGATGTTTTTACAATGCGTTTCGGTTCGCTGATAGTTTATTAACGATGCGTTGAATTTCTTTTATAAATATTTATTTATAAATGTACTCCCTAAATTTGAAAATATCGCTGTTGACTCATCGTCAAAGTTAAGTTTTTAAGTCAAACTTATGTTGTTCACTTAAATTAAATATAATTTTTTTTATAAGTTTAGTTTATATTATTTTATGTACTACTTGTCGATAATATACCAACAGAAATTCGTTTCCAATTATATTAATTCATCAAAGAATTCTTACGAAGCTATGTGCATAATTGTTAAATAAATATTTTAGCATCTGATAATGAATTCCATAAATGTATATTGATAATCATTTAATTTGAACCTATATAATCTTTGCTGTCATTTTGATATTTAAAAGCAAGTTAATTAATATTCCAGCATGTGAAATAAAATATACATTATTATGTAAAAAGATGAAATGGATTAAAATCAAGCTTTATTGTTTTTCTGACGTTAAATTCTAATACATGTTTGGCGTGCATAAATAATAACAACATAATAAATATTTTTAGATTTTGTTAATAATAAATATCAAATAGGAGACTTCGGTTTAATTTTAATAATTATTTTTATTTTAAATATACATAAATCAGGAATTTCTTGGATAAATTCATAAGAACTTGCTTATATTTTATATTAAAAGAACTTTTTTGTTTAAAAATCTACTATTATAGGTGTAGTAAAAATCATGAAGTCATGTCAAATGTGCAATATAAGTTTTCAAAGTCCTGTCTACCTTACTACTTAGAAATAACATAAAAATAAATCACGAAAATAGCAAACTGTTTTAAGGTTGGTCGTTTTTTGTAAAATATCGACGATATTCCAATAAGGATTTTATTGTCAAATGATAAAGTTTCTTAAAATAAATTAGAATTATTTAAATCCGTGACTAGCATAAAATTCGTGCTTTATTATTAATTCAAAATGAAAAACACGATTCATATGAATTTGAATAAAATATCAAATTTATATAATGTAATATTATGCACCGTATAACATGTATAGTTTGTTAAAATTTCAATTAATTAAATCTTTTCTTGTAAAATTCCTAACCTATTTCACTTATTTTATAATTGACGTTAAGACTTGTGTAAATATTTTACAATACAATACATAAGTTTTGATTTTTTTCACACTGACTCGATGTCTACCAATTCAAAAAAAATAAATATTAAGAAAAAATAAGAAATTTGGATAAATATTTAAAATTTATAACTTGAGAAGCTAGAGCTACAATTATATAGTTATATACAATAACAAAATAATTGACACGCTTGAACGGCGCGGCGGCGTCAAAATTATATTAAAGATAGGGATATATAGATAGGGATATATAGAAATGAAAGATTAACTTTAAATGATGAATGAGTCAAAGTATTGAATTAAATTTATCTTTTAATTTTAATCGTATTTTCATTATCAATTTTTGCGAAACAATATCCGTAAATTGATAATGTCATACCAATAGCATTTAGTACATTAACCGATTCTAAAAATGTTTATTAAAATTATACCAGCTTATTCAATGTGTACAAATTTTTTGAACAACTATTCCTAAAGTAGTAATCGCTTGTTCTCGAAATTCGAGTGTAATCACTTTTTATTTGACTTTGATTTGAACAATTAATTTGAAATTGATTTGATGACTTGAAATCGAAAAAACATCTTAAAAAGTGGAGGAAATAAAATTATCAAAATATGAAAATGGGTGATAAATAAGATCTGTAGAGGTACAAAAAGGTTTGTATTAACGAATATTAGAATATTTACATTTTCCCAATAATTTTATTAACTTATTTCGGTATATTATTCTACTTTGTATATTAATCAATGAAAATATGGTTAGCTCTAAGTTATTTGAATTAATAATGAAGAAAAATGGTATTACTGATATTATAATACTGAGTATTTAAGTGCGAAAATATAAAAAATAAAATACGGGGTAAGATTTTTTTTTTAAAATAATTTATTGTGAATAAAATTAATTTCTTGGAGAAAATATTTTCCAAAAATAACTTAAATAAAATAAACAATATATGCAAGCAACAGATGTTAAATAAAAATAATTGTCGGCATGAAAGCCAAATTTCAATAAAATTTAGTATTTATGTATATACAAAAGTTATGGACACTAAATTAATTAATGATTTATAGTACGAAATAATAACAGAATAAATATAAATATAATAAAGAATAAAGATAGAGTTTAAAGATATAGAGATTAAAGATAGCGATAAATAGTTTTTTTTTTTTCCAAAAATACGTACAGTTAAATTTTACTATGTGAAATTTCAATTAGGAAATACAAATTCATTCATATATTCATCATAAGTGACAATATTAATGTGTGTAAGTGATATAAGAAAATTTTTTCTTCCGCTCAACTTAATTATTTCAATATAACACTCTAAGTTTAGTTAGGGTTTGTTTTTGGATTTGCTTTCATAAAAATATATCCAACACTGAATTGGACCCTTTTGGTTCGGTGTGTTTGTTGCGCAATTAAAAATATAGTTTCAGAAAAAAAAAAGCTTGTGTATTTATTTTCTGAATAAATTCAAAAAAAAATATTTTCGTTATTTCAGAATAATAAAATTTGTGTTAAAAAAAACTGGCAAATTTAAAAAGTATTAAATTTTATACATCCGATATATCACGTCCAAACTTCAATATGATACATTCATTTACCTTTAACATAATGTAGCTATTATACGTAAGCATTTGGAGTCAATTTTCATAGTTTTTTTTTCTAAAATTATTGGCATTTCCCAAAATATCTAAAAATCAGCATGACATATTTTACAATTTAGTATTTTATGTTTAGTATCAGTATTCATTAATAATTAAATTTCTAATTGTATATAATCAGAAACTCTATATACATAAATTTATATAATATTTTATGATTTTTGATATTCGTGTGAATGTCAGATAAATTTATTGTATTGTTTTTATTATTTCGACCTATTTGGCACTTTTTTAATTACTTACTAAATGCGATGCTTTCAAGATATTATTAATTATTTCTAATATTTGTTAGCATCTTGTGGTATATTCTTCTTAATGTTTCGCACAATGCAGACAAAAAAATATACTATTGACACATATACTGTGTAAACATTTTTTGATTATCAATGACCAATTGATTACCAATTTCAGCGAAGCTTATCATCTTTAAACATTGAACCGATGGATAAAATACAGTACATTTGATGTTGTAAATACATATATAAGTATACGCATAAACTGCCACAAAACATTAAAAGTATTTTTTTTTCATTAATATTTAGGTGAAAAGTATATTTAACAGTTTTTAGTATAAAGAAGTTTAAAAATATGTAGAACAATGTATAATAATAAGAATTAAGTGAGTTCAATTTTCATATTTCGGTTTAAAATACGTTCTTTTTAAATTCCTACATTCGACCTCTATCCTCGTATCACTTACATTTTCATCGATATTTATTTCAGTCAGAGGCAATGTGAGACACAATGGGGGGTCAAAATGAAAGTGAACAAGATATCACATTCAATTATAAGAATTTAGTGCTAGAAGGAGAATTAGATAAAAACAAAATAAAAAAATTTTCTGTTTTTTGTAATTTTTTTATGGCAAAAAAGGAAAAAAATGGTTATTGCATTAAAAAAAAGGACTTGATTAGATTATACCTCGAAATATACACTTTTGATTATTATGTATTATTATGATTGTGTATTTCGTTTAGAAATTTTAACTCAAATAGCCCATCTGAGTACTATATAACATAAATATTTGATCTAGAAGAGAATAGTGCCAGATAAGAAATAATTATTTTTTAGTAGTTTGTAGAAGCAAATATCTCGGCCAATATTGAAATTTAAGTCATATTACAAGCAATAGATAAAATAAAGTTTAGGTTAAAAATTTTCAGCAGACTAATTTTAACTCCAGCCTAATCTATGGGCGTATTAGTTGTTTTTGTCTTTAATTTTATTTATCTGCACATCACTGTTCTAGATCTGAAGAAAATTTATCTCATAGAATTAACTTAATTTTGTACATTTAAATACATTTACTTTAGCAGAATCACTCATTATGTTTTTTTTTATTAATTTTTATTAATTGTATAAAAAATGCATCCAACATACATACAGTAGATATAGAATTGAGAAATATAATACGATAAATTGGACTAAAAATAATAGAGAATCATTTTACTTTGCGGTTTCCAATTTCAGTCATAAATATTTCATTCATTTATTTTTTTTTGCAAACTAATGCTGCTTCTGTACAATTTGGTATGTAATTGCATGTCTCATTGATGTCTGGTTGTTTTGTGTTATCAATTGATGGACACTCAGTACATATAATATCTTTATTTGATTTTCTTGTTTCTAATTCTTCAATATTTTCTTTTGGTCCACTACCTAAAGTTCTTTTCGTATCGACAGATTCCTTACTGCTGCGACGTGTTAATTGCTGTGCACTTGATAATGGATCATTATTTTTGGGCCAATATTCCTAAAAAAAATATGTAATTAAATTTTATAAAAATGATTAAAAAACGAATTTATACCTCAGGAATATCCCATATAATTACTGCACCAGCTGCGCATGCTGAAACAAAAAACTTTCCGCATGGACTGTACCGGCAACTTATTACCGCCGCGGCATGTGCTGTACCAACGCATAGTGTTATACCCTTTTGATAATCCCATAATCTAACTGTCATGTCGTTACTCGCTGAAACAAAGTACTCTCCTGTGCTACTTATCGATACACAATTCACAGATAATTTAGGAGACCCTTCAAGCTCTCTAACCAGGGTTCCATCATACACCTTAAATTAAAAAAGAATAACATTTATTTTTAAATTACTACAAAGAAACATCAAGCTTACTTACTTCCCAGTAGCTAATAATTCGATCTGATCCAGAAGTCAAAATTTGAACACCTGTTGGGTAATATCGTGCTGACATAAATTGAGTATTAGCATAAAACACATGCTTTCTTGTCAAACGCCTATAATAAAAATAGTTAAACTAAATTTATTTAATAATTAAGTGCATTTAATATTATTAAAAACAAATATTTTCTTGGGAATTTCTGAGAATATTATACCTTTCTTTCTTTCAAACATTGAGATACTTAGTAAGAAAGGTTATTGTTTAAAAATTCGAGTTAGATTTTTATTAAAAAGTTCATTACATAAAATTTATTTTAGAAAAAACTTTTCAGATATTAAAATATTCTCAAAAATCCTCAAGCCATAATGCTCTTTGTTTTTGTTATTGAATATTTAGTACATAATATCCCAAATGACACAAGACCCATCCTGACTAGCAGAAACAACTTCATTATCAAACTTATTGAAATCTATTGTTGAAATTGGAGCCGAGTGTTCTTTGAGAACACCAATCAAGCTTTGGCGAAAGGGCTCTATTTTCCAAACTCGTACTTGTCCTTCGATTCCACCACTTACAAGTATTCGACCATTTGAGGACATTGTAATAGCGCTGCAACCTTCAAAAATATTAATAAAATATCAGCTAAGCCTAATGCAAAATTTAATTTAAATCAAGAACCTTTATTGTGAGCATTGGGAATGGCCCAAATTAATTTGCCAGTTATAGGAGTAAAAGCTCTTAACACTCCATCATTCCAAGCGGAAATAATAGCACTGCCCTCTCCATTAAAAATAACTGAGGCGCAAGTAAAATTATAAACCATTATTCTCAATAATTCTTGATGTCGCTTTGTTGACCATATTCGAATTGATTCATGACTTGCTGTAGCAAATACCACTGAAAATCCTTTTGGAAAAGCAATGTCATAAACAATAGATTTGTGACAAGTTTTTATCAATTTTAGATTGAAAGTGTCTAGATTCAATAAGAGCATCTCACTATTTTCACTTCCAATCAAAAACAAATTTGATTTCATTTGTGTTATTGAAGTTACTGCTCCGTTAATTTTAGTTTTTTTACACTAAAATAAAAAGTAATACGAATTGTTAATAAAACTAAATATATACTCTATAGACACCCTATTTAAAAGTTCTTTCTATTGTATAAAATCAAATCAAAAAAGGAAAGTGTTATCATATTGACTTTCTTATATCTATTGAATCGTAGTTCTATTTACTGCGGTGTTATTATGTGTACGTTTTGTACATAATACTAGTGTTTTAATTAAGTACATGAAAACAATATTCCAAAATATTACTTTAGTACTTTAATAAAAACTTACAACTTTGAAGTTAGGCCATGTTGGTTCCCCGTAGTTTTTGAAGGATATATTTCTTTCTTCAACCAAATGAATTGTGCCATCTCCAGCACCTATTAAAATTCGCGAATCACTAATTATGCATAAATCTCTGACTCCATTAACATATTTTTCACAATCTTTTCCTGGTTCTTTTTTTGGATTGTGCCATCCATATGATCCAACTAAAACAGCCATTTCACCTTTATTCGTCACATTTATAGGATCACAACAATTTATTTTTACTTTAACGATATCACCAGACATTGTTCCAATGTATAAAAATTGATCTTTTAAATCGCCACGTATAGATGTATATGAACGCTGTATTTTACCAACAGCAACATCTTGAGGAATTAATTTTTTTGTGACTGGATGAACGCTCCAAATCCTAAGAGTTCCTACAAAAAAATAAAAATATATAGATACACTTAATTAACATAGGGTTTATCCTTACTGTCTCCTGCCACAACGAAAATGTAATTAAAGGCATTTAATCGACAAAGTTGTTTTGAAAAACCTGATGTGCTTTTAGACGCAACAGCTCTAGCGATTGGAGCTCTATTTTCAACATCATATACAATTATAGAACCATCATCCTCACCTCCTAAACTAACTAAATATTTGTCTTCAGATGTAAAACATAATGATTGAACTTTCACCTACAATATTCATAATCAATAAAAATTAAATAATTATCCTGAAATTAAACTCACCTTGTGTAAATCATGCCGAGCTATTTCTTTTTTTGTAGCCCAGTCCCACAAAATGACGTAGGATACAAAGCCCATATGACTTATTTGACCTGATGATAAATAGTTCCCACTAAAATCATAATTCGATTTTAAAATTAAAGCAAATTTAGCTAATTGCAATTGAATTTATCTCTCTCTAAATAAATTTTGGCTAGATTGTGGGTAAAAAAACTAGATTGAGCAACTATATTGTGTGCAACTAGGATCTAGTTGAAAATCTAGCTTCCAAAATTTACCTAGATTCTAGTTAAAATGCCAAACTAGATTCCTAGTGGAATTCTAGTTACCAAGGCTAGATCTTCCATTTTTTTTACTAGAATCTAGTGACTTTTTTTATAAAAAAAAAAAAAAAATGTATTCTAATATTTTTTTTTATTTATAATATTACAATTTCTTTATTAGATTTTTATTAAATTCTAATTTTATTTCTTACGCCTTCTTCCGGATTCGAACCTGGTTCTTTAGCATTGCAATTCGCCAACACTACCACTCAGCTACGGTATTGAAATTTAAAATGTACATAAAATAGAAAATATAAATTTGGTATACACATTTTCTTTGTGGTATGTTAGTTATTTGTAATTCTAAAGACGCAGGTTCAAATCCCGAAGACAGCAAAAAAATCTGGTATCAATAATTGAAATCTAGCAATGAGAAATAGATGATAATTGCAGAAACTAGATTTTAATAATTTTTCAAATTTGTCTAAAACTATTTTAAAACTATATTCTAGTTTTAAATTTCCGTTCTTGTAATCTAGTTTACCAAAATAACTGGAATATTAATGATCTGAAATGGAATCTATGTTCGGTAAATAATTTGTAAAATTTTACCTAGAAATCTAGCTTTTGAGAACTAGATTTTTGCGTAAACTAGCTTCTGAAACTATAAAACTATTTTCAATAATTGAATTTCCCAGTAAAAATCGTTTAACTAGATCAAAGCTAGGGATTCTAGCCAAAATTTATTTAGAGAGTAGAGTTCAGACCTGGCAAGTAAATCGAGGAAGATAGTAAGATTGTTAGCAAGTAAAATGCAAGTTAAGTGTGATAAAAATAGTTGTCAATTATTTTTATAACGTTTGAGACATTTGGAAAAAGTTTGTATTATAAAAAAAAAAAGATTACAATAAAAAAAAAAACAAAAAAATATACCTATAAAGTACAAAAATAAAATTTTATTCAACACACTTCGTTTGCGCATCATTTCAAGGCTAAAGCGAGCTTAAATCATAAAAATTGATAAATATAGTAAATTATTTAGGTAATTGTGATCCTATAACGCAGGAGAATTTTTCCTCATTTTTAGAAGTCTATTTTGGATTTTTAGGATCAAATTTTGGAAAATGTACGGTGCTCACTTTTTCGAGGCGTCATTTAGATTTAAAAATTGGTTTACTTATATAAATGAGTAGAACATTTTTTGTACGAACAGTCTATTTCCCTCTAGTATGGCTTTATAAATTAGGAATGAAAAATCTTTTTTATATTGGAATCCATAATTATACATTTTCGACCAAAATATAATCTCAATAGAATTTCCCAATAATGGAAATTAAATAAAAAATATTACTTGTAATAAATTTTACCTTGATGAAACGTCCAAACATGAGATTGTACTCGTGTGACCCTCAATGAATTCTTGTTTACTTGAAGTAATTGTTGTTACTCCAATTTTACATCCAAATGGGAAAATAATATGCTTTCCATCTGGATGACAATTTAATCCATGCGGAACTTGACCATCAAAACCGAATATGGCTTTTGGTTCTATATGTTTTATTTCTACTTCGTCAACAAAATCAGTCATAATATTTATTTAAGAAATATACAATTATTTTCTCAAACAAATCTAAATTGATAGAAAAACAAACTAAATTTGATTATTTTATCGTCAACCGGTTCCTAACAACTGAGTGTTTGCTATAAATGATTCTACTATGGTGTTACCATGAATTCAATATTATTTTTTATTTGATCGATGCATCATTTAAGTTTTTACATGTTTCTATGCATTTACATAAACATGTTTATTTGATATATTTTTTATACACAAATATAGCGTTATATAAAATATAATATGATGTGTATTATTTATGTTCACTATTCAATTATCCGTTACTATGTAACTTTTGTTTAATACTGTTGTATCCAATGCCTGTAAAACCTTGTAGGCAAAATTCAAAAAACGTATGCAGCCCCTCATATACTAAAAAAAATTAGCCGTAGTTTCAATTTAAAATTCTAATTTTATTTATAATTGAATTCAATTTTAGATAATACAACCAAACACTTTAAGCTTGAAGCAGTAACTATACTACTTAATAGACTTTCATATAATAATTTGAACTCATGTTACAACTCAAACATAGTAAAATTAAATTTTATTTTATAGAAATTTTTTAATGCTTACTTAATTGAAAATGCGAAATAAAGTTTTTGCACTTTTTGCACGTTTTGTGTAGTTTTATAGTTTCAAATAATGTTCTTTGAAAGCCCTTGTCAAAAGTATTTACGCCAAACATAAAATCTTCAGTAGTCTTCAAATAATTTTGTTTGGAGGCCCCCTAAATTAAGGGGTGCATGTAAAAAAGGCCCGCCCTATTCCTAGGCCTGGTTGTACGTACTACCTACAATTATAAAAAAATTTAAAAAGGTGTTGAATTCTTCAGGTTTTGAAAGAATATAGTATTAATTAATTCTTAATAAAATTTTTGGAATCTTGATTTTTTTAACAAAATAGAATAGCATAAGATAATGAATATGTAGGTGCATAAAATCATAACTATAATGGTTTTTTTAAAATATGCAGTGTAACAAATATATTTACTACATAAATATCTTTAATCATAAAGGAAGTATAATATAGAGTAACTATGTCAAACAATTTTTTAAAATATCGTTTTTATTTTTTTTCCTATTTTTTCAGACCCCCAAAACATATGTATAAGCAAAAAAGCTTTTATATTTTCTCTAATACTCATTATTTTTTTTCAATTTTGAAGATGTTTAGTTTTATTACAACAAACTTCTAAAAATTCGAATGTAGTTGTGCGAAAAATCATAACTAATGAATGAATGAAAAAATATGTGTCTAAATTATGTATTGTTGTTATGTGCTAATATCAATTTATTTCAACTATGATTTTTTTTTTTTTTTTAAAACTAGCATCTTCGTCTTCATTGAAATTTATAAAATTCTTATCATAAGTTATTTGAAATCAATAAATATATATATTGCAATTTAATTTTTACATTAATAAAGAGATAATAAGTCATAATATTTTATCATCTTTGGATAAAATATTCTTAAACGATAGTGGGAGACATTGTTTTATTTTTTTCGTGAATTTACGTTTAATTAGTTCGTTCTGTAAAATAATAGTGTTTTAATGGTCCATGTGTATATTAAAATGTTTTGTATGAACTTTGTTTTAACTATTTAAATTTTGAAATTCTTATAAGGACATTAAGAAAATTATACCGGAATATTTTATTATTATTGGAAATTTATCAATTTGGATACGGAATTAAAATAAGTAGGTAAACGCACTTATTTGAATGCACGTTCTTCACTTAAATATTTTACTAATTCATGAAGTTAGAGCTCCATAAAAAGTAGACGGCTAAACAAGTTATCTTCTATCGACCCCAATCATAAAAAAAAATTTAAAAAAAACTAATGATGTCCTTGAATTGAAATCAGAACAATTTTTATATCAGAAAAATTATGACAATGATTTGGAAATATTTTATTTGATCTGTTTGAAATTACCAGATTTCACATAAAAATTTTTGATAACTATTTTGCTCAACATTTTTATAAAAAAAAGAATTTTTACAAACTGTATGCAATGCTGTTTGGACGCAATAAAATTATCAAAAAAATATGATTTCTGGTTCACCGAAACAGACGAATGTTATGATTTATGAACATAGATTTAAATTTTTGGAGTTGTTATTAACACTTTTAATAATAAAAGGCTCAAAATTTTTAAAAGGGATTTTATTACAAAGTTAAAGTATACTTTCAAACCAAAATAAAAAACAAAAAAATCATTATTCCAATGATATAAAATAATGTGAACATCGTCGATCTCATGCAAAAATCACTGAACTGCAAAAACATAGTTTTGAGAAAATTGGATTTAAATTTCTTTTTTTTAGTACGTTTTGATACTTTCGGGAAATAGAAATAGTCATTGCGTATATATAATTTATGACAGCTTTCAACTTCTAACTTTGAACATATTAAAATTTTAGTTTTTTTATGATTTTTCTACAATATTAAGTCAAAACGGCCAAAAATTACAGTTTCGTGATTTAAGCACGAGACCGACGATATGTAAATAAACATGAAATAAAATGAATTTATTAATGCTTTCAAATATAATTTTTTTATTTACATTCTAACACACAGAGAACAAATACTAGTAAACATTAAAATACAATTATAATAAAGGAAATATTTTGTTTATTTTTAAAAGCTTTATATAAAAAATTTTTAAAAGCTATAAAGCACTCTCGTTATAGCGATATATTCTAAACAAAAATAAAAGCTTGGGGGTCTGATCTAATTTTGTTTAACTTTTTTTATTCGAATTTTTTGTATGAGACTAGTTCCTCTATTTATACTTCCTTTATGCTTTAATATACAACAACATATTTAATTTTTTTTTCTCGCGTTTATACTTTCTTAAGAGCCCTCATTGTGAAAAATTGCAAAAAATTGGTCTTAGTTTGACTTTGATTGTAGGGTTACTACAATCTAGACTGAAGTGATCTTTTGATATGTTAGAGAGTATATAACTGGCTCCAGGGTAGGTGAGGATTTTTTAAATTTTGAGTTTTTTGGCCCAAACGAGCCTTTAAAAAACTTGAACACATTTGCTTGGATTCTGAAGTAAAGGAAAAAGATAATAAAAAATCTCAACCGCAGAAATAAAGCTAAAATACCACTCTCTAGGGCTGGTGACGTGAAATTTTGAATTTCTTTAATTTCCTAAACAATTTTTAATTAATTTCATTTATTTCTAAAAATTTTTTAATTTTTTTGATAAATTACAGTTTTTGCACAGAAATAAAATTCAAATATAGTTTTGTGATTTTCTGGTAGAGGTGTTTTTCGTACAATTTTTGTAAAATAAAACAAAAAAAACTGCAAAAATAGAAAACAGAATTTCAAGTGGAGGGCTCTTAAGAGCACATAAAAGACAAATAATGACAATAAAAAATTTTAATTTCAAAATGTCTAGTCTAAATATAAAAAAAATCTATATTTGTTAGTATGAAATTTAAAGGCGCTTCAATTTGACAACTGTCAGTTGGTATTTATACATGTACTTGCACATATGTCAGTGTACTATAGGCAAGACTGATGGAAAATTAAAATAAAATATGTAATTTCTTAATGATGTAGTTTTTGTTAACATTTAAAATAGAATAAGATAATTATGAAAGTTTTTAGAATAAAATTTCCTCAATATCTTTAAAATTTTCTATTTTTATTTTATTTGTTTGTCTGCTCTTTATGTTGATTGATTTTAAATAAATTGCATTCTTAAAGAACATGTGAACCCAATATATACGTACATAATACTCACAATGATTTTATATATATATTATACATATATAAGTTTTTATTTAAACAATAGCTAATTTTACATTAGAAAATAGATTATTAATATGCTTTTATTATTGAATAATATACAATACATTGTATATTACAAAAATTGGAAAAGGCAATAACAATATTATTACATAGTATGTATAGATGACTAATACAAACATACGCATATTCCAATTAGGGCTTCTCAAACGGGGTCCCGGGATCCCGTTTTCCCGGGATCCCGGTTGTAAAATTGAATCTGTTAATCCCGGGATTTCAACCAAAAATCCCGGGATTTCCGCTTAATTAAAAAATATAATAGTGATTGCACTAAATTTTAGGTTTAGGTTTATATCTAAGCTAGACAGAATAATTTAAGTGATTGCTGAATGCGGCGTACTGTTAGTATAGCGCTAAGTACAATATATAGATTATATATAGTACAATATATAGGATTCTCTTCATTATTAGTGCTATGCTTTAAACTTTTGATAAACTTTTGATGTTTATATATCACATACTCGTAATTTCATTCACTGTTTCAGTATAAAGCCAAAATTAAAATATACAATTTTAGTATAAAAAAAACACAACCCATAAAAACAAAGTTTTTGATATAAATCCTTTATATGCGAGGCAATTGATATGAAGTTCATATAAAGGCGTGTGTCTGTGATGCCAAATTTATTGTTATAGACGACAAAGTGATGTGCAAAATTTTACCTCGATTGGATACCGGAAATTGGATCTATTTTGACTTACTAAGTTTGGAGACCAGGTAGTGAGTTTATATAAAGGTGTGTGTAATGCTAAAGTAAATTTCAGCTCGATTGGATACCGGGAAGTGGGTCATTTTTAGCTTTGTAAGTTTGTGGAAAGTGCGGTGAAGTTCATATATTGATGTGTGTGTGTGTGTGACTGTGTCGATGCCAAAGTGCATTGTCATCGACGACAAAGCGATGTGCAAAATTTCAACACGATTGGATACCGGGACTGACTAAGTTTGTGGACTTTCTAAGTTTGTGGAAACGAAGTGAAGTCAGTATAAAAAATTTAAAAAATAAATAAGTGCAGTTTAATATGTATAGAATTAAAATTTATCTAAAATAATCGAAGTTTGAGGATTAGAAAGCAAATTTCAAGTTGTTAACTAATTTTTTATAATGCAGTATTTTTCTTTGTTATTATGTAAAATATCAACTTAGGTAACCCCATCATGTCAAGTAGAAGTGGATCGAAAGCATGGCAATATTTTATGAGATAATTTTTTTTTTAATTTGTGCTTATAAAAAAATTCCGGGATCCCGGGAATATGAAAAATTTTGTCCCGGGATCCCGGGATTTGAAAATTGCGGGAAATGAGAAGCCCTAATTCCAATATCATATAAAAGTGTACTGTAATGTGATTTAATCTGTTTGAAGTCTGGTTGATTTATCTTTATTGCTACCAGTCCAGTATTATGAGAAAAGCCTTAAAGAAGCTAAGAGCGAAAATTTCAGATACTAATCTATCTAATATTCTAATCTATATTAATTATGTACTATTATACTAATCTATCTCGCAATTTGTGATAGTGATGGAAATATAAAATTGTGGAATTAATAAAATTACCGAAAAGGTTTTAAATTTTTTCAATTGATTTAAAAGAAAAAAAAAAAACTATTTCATGTTAAAAACATTTTTGCTACTTATTTTTTGAAATATTAATACCTATTGTTTAATACAAGTGTTAAGATGATTGACAGACTATTAATGGGCTGTTAGCCAAAATATTTTACAAATTTGACGTAGAATATTATTTTATTTTAAATCATTCGTTTGATGAAGGTATACGCATAGAGGTTTTGTTAAAGTAAATTTGTATTATTTTATTTGGTAATGCCAATTTGGCATCATATTTTCGACATAAAAATAATAAGAAAGGAACAGATTAAATTTTTTGTAGGAGTTTGGACTTTTAAAAATTTTATATTCTTTTTTTAATATTATTTATATCTTTTATTTTTAGCGCAAACTATTAAATAGTTTTAGATGTTTTTTGTTTACATTATTCTGAAAATATTATGAAGAATATATAAAAATAAAAAATATAATTTATACGGAATAAGTTTTTGCAGTTTTTGTTAGTCTATATATCTATATAATAAATTTTATTTTTGTTGAGGATTTTTCTTGAGTCTGTAGGTGTGCTAAAATATATGGTCGATTTAAAAAACAGATAAAAATTAATTTCCAATTCTTTTCGAAATATTATGAAACTCATCGGCAAAAATAATCCAAACACAATTGATCGAAAAATATTGATACAAGAAAACAATTTCTAATATTGACGTAAGCACATAATTGTGTCAAAAATTAATTTGTGTTTGGTCAAACCTTGGTTCAATGTACGCTTATTTAGTTGGCGTTATACGATATACGAAAGAAGAAATAAATTAGTAGAAAACTCGGTTATACAATTTTTATCCCGCGGCCTGCTGAAAAGATTTGACATATTTAGAGAGGGAGAAATATTTCTTTATTTTTCTTTTTAATTGTTTGAGAAATTGTTTATGAATCTTAAAAAGTCTTTTATGAATTCCAAGGATCTTTAATGAAAGAATTTGTTTTTTAAATTATTATAGTTATAATTTTGAATATGCTAATTCAATTTAAGTTGGTGAATAAATTTCTATAATTAAAATATTTCTCACGAAATTATGTATAAAGAAAAATAAAAAACATAATTCTATAATTTGTTATTATTAAATTAATATACATTAATTAGAGTTAAAGAATAAACTATGTTATTTTTTATATTATGTATATTCTCAAATAATGGTATAATTAAAATGTTTACTATATCGATTATCGACCATTTCACTTTAAAAATTGCATACAAATTGTATGCAATTTCGATATGTAACTAAGTACAACATATGTGTATTTATATATATGCTATGCATATGCATGTTTTATAAATATTATATATATATATATATTATAAATATTATGTAAGTGTTTACATTATATATCTATATTACATATTTCCATATTTATTATCAAATCTTAGGAATCTGATTTTCGCAATGCGAAAAAAAATCTGTTATGAGATTATTTTAAAATGTTCGAGTGAAATTTGACAATTTAAATTAAATCTGGGAAAGATAAATTTATAAAGTTTATGTAATAAGGAAAAATATAATTCAAAAATTCGGTTCCAATGATAGAGGCTTAAACAAAAACTGGATATTTATACATGGGACAAAAATAAAAGTGCAACTGTTAAAATTTACTTGCTGCAATTATTTAACACTATTCTATTTTATTATTTTTTCGCAAATATTTTAATTTTGCATTTTTATAACAGAAACAGTAAAGCCCCCCGATTATTTAAAAACAAACTGGTGGCTATAGTTTTAAATACTTAACTTATCTGTTAAAATTAAAAAAAGATTGATTATTGATAAAGCGATAATACGAAATAGTTTTGTTAAAGAAATCGTGGCAACAAGATTAAAATAACATTTTTACAATCGTAGGTATGTATAGTAAAAGAAGCTAAATTTTTTTTAAAAAATGTATATCTTATTAAATACATATTAGCATATTAATAGCCGTAGATAATGAGCGATTCAAAATAGAGAAGAGAATTTTTAACAATTTATTTACAAATTGATTCGAATATCAAATACAAAATATTTATAAAAAAATATCTAATTTTTCACGGAAATACAGAATTTCGTAGTACGTAATTTGAAATACAGAACTTTTAAATTAATGATTTCTATGTGAAATTTTTTTCTAATTTTGTTTATGGAATAACAGATTTTTATGATTTTATAATTCTGAAAATACAGAACTTCAACATCCACAATTTTTCCACACGGAATTGTAACGTTCAAAATTTTAAAATCTATATTATTATATTATTGAAATACCTACTCTAAAATAACTTTATTTCGAGTTACCCACAGAATAATATCTTATTTAGGAAAAATATTTTAATTTTCATTTTATTCTAATGACAAAAAATCTTAAAAAAAACATTCTAACAAAAACTAAATTTATTTCAATTAACCCCCAGGTTAGACTGGATTTTTCTACTATCTTTACTTAAATGTATTGGTGAAATTTTATTATTTTATTCATTGTGAATTCACTATCTTCTCAACTGGCAGGACTTAAATCAAGACAGTTAAGAAGATAGTCACAGTCAGAAAAAAAGAATAAAATTTTTTTTTTTTACTTTTACATGCAAAATAAAAAATTGTATGCCTTGTTTTTTTTTTATCACTGTACTAAAAAAAAAACAAAAAAATTTAATACAAAAAAATTAAAACATGATAAAAATCTTGATAGAAATCAGGATAGTGAAAAGCCACTCAATCAACTATCTTCTTACAAACACAGATAAAAAACACATACAATGATCTACTATCCGGACAGTTTACTATCCAGTCTAATCTCTGCGTAATATGTCTTTAATTGTTAAACTATGTACAATAATATTAAATTTTTTGTAAATACAGTATAATGTGAAAAAATATTATTAGTACTTTAATTTTTCTAACTCAAATTTTTTTTAAATTATTGATTTGTTTTTCGCCACAACTATAATAATAATAATAATAATAACTATTCATTGTTAAAATATTTTCATTTAAAATATATACTTTTATTAGAACAATATTTATAAAATGTATGTGTATTAAGAACAACGACAAACTTTTTAATCTACAGTAGTGTGTACATTCGTAACATTTTTTTTTAAATTAGATAATACAGAGGGAATAGCTAAATAAATCATAGTTTCTTAATTATTTGTACCTATATTAAATTTAAAAGGAAAAATAATTTATCTCAAATTAAAAATGTTTAAATGTTTTCTAGTAAAACTTTGTTGGGAGGCGTTGCCTATTTCGAATTCTGTTTCCTACATACAGTTCATTTATTTTTCCATATGCTCTAGTGGTGTAAACACAACACAACAAACAACTTCCTTTTACATTTTACAGATTTTTTTTTTTACTAGTCTAAATCCGTGAAATATTCATGTCTGGCTTATTTTCCAAATATTTTTCCCACTTCCATAACGCCATTTTCTTTGCGTCCGTTGCATTCTACTCGGAAAAATAGCCCAGGTATACTTTATAGAACGACGTATTCTACGTCAAAAACCCACATTCAGATAGACCGTTTGAAAGATATTTGTCTAAAAATTTCAGAACACAAAAATGAAAGTCCGTTTGTGTATGTAACCTTTAAATTTCTCAACCAATAAACCGATTATGAAATCGGTACAATTGGAAAGGTTTTTTTTCACAACATTTAGTTTTGTAGTTTCGGCGCTGGACAATTTATTTGACTTTTTGCATCAATTATATGAAATATGTCATTTTTTTAATATTAATGAAGACTACGCTCAAACGAAGCAAAATTCGCGCTGGTATCAATTAGTAGTACTATAAAATAATTGTAGGCATCATAAATTATTTTCTAAATATCAATCGCATCCTAGATTAAAAACCACACATCCCTCTTTTATACCTAACTTTCTTATTTAAATTTTTTTATCTTTTAGAATTTAGATTATTATGGGCTTTAAAATGTTTGTGAATAAAATAAATCTAGCTTTCCTTTTAAAAATTCTGTACAATTTTTTTAATGTTTTAATGTATTATGTTGTATTATGTTGCACATGTATTATACGATTATACCTTGCTCGCACATAAAAATATTTCCGTAAAAAAAGTGGAAATTTAATCTTGTAAAGAAAATGTTTATACCTGATAAGTGAAAAGAATTTGATTGTTTCGGAAAAAAATAGATCTTTACAAGGTATTACAGTACCGACTCGATCGTTGCAACTAATTAAAACCAGGCGAATTGCAACGACCGCGTTTGTTGCAACGACCGAGTATCATTGTTTATAAGGAACCTCTTATAGCAAACTTGCCGCACTTATATAGAATTGATCTGTCATCGTCCCATTGCAACGTTACTGCGATGAGTGTTCTATTTAAACTATTTAAACTATTTGTATAAAAATAATTTGTTGCAACGATCAAGTAAAAAACTTTGAAAGTTGCAACGACTAGGTCTTTCAGAGGAAAATTTTAATGGTTTTTCGGTTGCAACGACTGAATAGTTGCAACTATCGAGTGTTGCATCGATCGAGTCGGTACTGTATATATAAAATTTTCAAACAATATTCTCTATACTTAATAAGAATAATTTTAACTTCTTATGAATAAGTCATAATAAATCATTAAACATGCAATAATCTGGAGTAAAAGCTTTTTAAAATCTTCAATTTTGTAAATATAAACATTGTAGTAAAAAAATTCGCATTAAAAGTGAAATTATTATTTCCTGCATAACAAAAAAAAGATTTTGCTTTGTTTTTACACAATATGATTGTCATGCATGAGCTTTATTCTTTAATTAATATTTTTGAAGCTAATAAAATATAAAATATGCAAACAAGAATATAAAAAATGCGCAAAAGAGATCCCATAATTTTTTATCAATATGAAAAATAGCATGAAGCACTTTATTTTAAAAATTTTTATTTAACTTCGATTCATGTCTGCCAGTGATAAATCTGGTGATTTAATTTTCGTCTTCCTTCCGATATCCAATTTTGCTTAGATTTTGTTCTGAAAAGAATACAAAATAGTATATTCAATTTTATGGTACATCCAATATGGTAGCTATCAAAAACTAGCTAATTAAATATTTATTCACAATCCCTCCGACATTGTTATCAAATGAAAGGGTATGGTATAACTAAACTAAAAATAAGAAAATAAAAAAATGGAAGTAAGAAAAATTTCTCTGAGCCACATGTGGATAAGACTATAAATAAAAGCTTGGAACGGTCAGTTAAAAAAAAAGAACTATAAAAATATGTACAGCGGTGAGTGCCTCAAGCTTTTATTTATACTAGTTTTATATATAGGAAATTTTTTATAACTTTCTTTTATTATTTTCTAGTTTTTAGTTCAATAATTAAAGGTTTGTGTTAAAATTTTTTTTGTTATTTTAATTTTTATTATATATATATTTTAAAATTTATGTGTTTGTACATAATTAAGCTAAATTAAATATTACTTATAAAAATGTAAGATATTTTTTAAAATCAACATTTCATTTGGATGATAAAAGTTGAATACATATATGTTGAATGTTGAATACATATTATAATACCTATTTTATATAATTTGTGTAACTGAGAGAGTGGTTCATGACTATCTTTAAAAAAAAAAATCATCTTTTGAAACGACGAAGGATTTTATTGAACCTTCTTGAATTGAAATAATCTATATTAAATTTAAACAATTTATATTTATATTATAATAAAAATAATAATTCTTACGGAAAAGGCAATAAATAAGATTGATTAAACAAGCATCCTTGAAGAAAATCTCCAAATTATCCTTCAAATTATTTTTTTTTTTGTTATATCTTGGGTACATTCAATGATATACATGTATCTATTTTAATTATCTATATTTAAATATGGACATTCGTTTTAATGTAAATTGAGGTTATTTTAATTTCTCAATGTTGACTTTAACAAAATACAAGTGTGAATGTAAATTTTTTGTTCTATTGGTTCGAAAATAAAAAGAGTTAACTGATTATAGAAATTCTATCGTATCCCTAAGAGTTTGTCATACAAATTCTCCAGTTTCATATCAGCCCGTGAAAATTTAAAAAAATTTAAATTTTTTACGGAAACGCAGTATTCTATTCATCAAACATATTGCTCATTCGATATATAGCTAATTTACATCATACAATATTATTTGCATGAGTATCATACTCATCATACTCATAGAACTTTTACAAAAGTATTAAGTATATCTACGTATGTACATAAGTACTATTTATTTTTTACGAGAATTTTGTAGATAAAACGTATTAAAAAAAAAAAATTTGAATTATTTGTTTTCCTTTTCTATAGTATAAATAAACACAACATAATTCAAGGATAAAATTAATTTTGTCCTTATTTGCCATTGACCATTAAAAGTTTGTGATCTTGAAATTGATTATTTTTTTTTATCTGGACAAAAAAATTAATTTGTAAAAGAAAATTATTTTAATAATTATCATCATCTCCTTAAATTTTCAGATATTAAAATGTATACAACAAAACCGTCCGGAGATGGCGATACAACAGATTTAAGCAGGAATCATAATGAAAAATCAAAGAATATATCACATTCAAATAATAGTGATGCAAATGAAGAAACTGACGTAATTGGCGATTTAGTGGGTCATTTTGGTAAATGGCAATTCCTTATGACAATTTTATTATCATTATTTCAAGTGCCAAACACATTTCACATATCATCACCAGTTTATCAGGTGAATATATAAGCATTTTAAAATTAAAATTTTGCAATCATTATATAATATAATATTTTTAAATAATATTTTTGAAATAAATTTATCTTTAAGTAGCAAAAATATAAGAGGTTAAAAATATGTATCAGTTTTTTATAAAAAAAATTAATTAAATTGATAAAATTTAAGGCAAATTTTCTATAACTTTTTCTATTTTTTTTTTTTTTATAACTTTATTATTTATTCATAAATCTTGTTTATTAAGTTATGAAAAATATGTATGTGTATAATATATTTCAATTTAAATGGTTACTCTAATATAATTGATTCCCTTGAGAATTCTTGGAAGTTAAAAAAGTTGAATGTATACATAATACCAAAACAATAAAAAACATAAAATTTAATAAATAAGAAAAAAAAAAAATGAAAAGTAAGAAAACAAAAAACTAAATCCTTTTTATATTTTCTACCTTTAATTTGATTGTGGAATAACTTTAGAAAAACAATTTATATGAATAAAAGTAATGAAAAAGTTCTCGAAAAACTTTTCTTTAGAAAGAAATACATTATTTATCCGATTAAATTTTTTTTTTTTTCATTTTTTGTAGATTTAAAAGAAAATATATGTAATATCTTCTTTATTCAGATTTATTAACTTACAAATTAAAAAAAAAACATATATTCAATCTTTTCCTTTTTCTACTAAATATTAAATTTTTATTATTATTTAAAAAAAATTATGACTTTGAATCTGAAAAAGCAGAATGAATTTTGAATTCACCGTCTTATTAGCAATTTACAATGACAAAGATATAGACAATAGAATATTGTGTAGGCATAAGTTTACATACATAATAATATTAATAACATTAATAACATTAGCCCAATAGCTCGTGAAAAATTACATTACAGTAACCAAAGCAAGCTTTCACATCTGAGCCTACTTAAAATGTTGCTATATGTTGCCAGACGATTTGATCGTGACTAACAGGGACATTGATTGGGACTGAAAATCCCTGTTGAGGATGTGAAAAAATAATTTCAACAGACGAGTTTTAGATTTTTGAAATACTTAACGAATTTCGATTGTCCTAAAGAGTTATTCACCTTTAGGGCTTGCCGACGTCCTGATTTCGACGGGATTGTCCCGCCCAAAGGTATTTGTCCCGACGACCCGCTTTAGCGCAAAAAATCTCGCCCAAAAACAAATTTAAAGATTCTGTATAAAATTTACAAATTTTCAAATAAGAGTGAAAAGGTTTAAACGTTTACCAACTTTGCTAAATCAAATCCAACTAAAAATAAAATGTGATTTAATTTAAAAAGTTAACATTCATAATTTTTTTATATTTGTTTTGAACTCTTTTCGAAAAAATACTGAAGTATATAGGTATTTAAAATACTAATATTAATTGAATTGTGATTTTAATTTAGTACGTGGAATCTTAATGTGATATTATAATATTTATATAATAAAAAAGTTGATTAAATAGCTTTGAAAAACTGGAAGCCCTATTCACCTTCTACTCATGTGTCAGTCTTCTCCGAAATTCAATTTCGATCACCAATCGGCGCTGAATATTCTACAAGTGTACATAAATAAGAATAATTTATTATGATTTACATACAACACTTTGATTTTCCTAAGATAAATTTCTTTACTATCCATTAGATCTAATTATCGATATTTTTTAGGCTGCAAATAAAAATTTTTGGTGCAGAATGCCAGACTACATTTTGCAACAAAATATATCAGTGGAAAAATGGCGAAATATAAGCGAGTCATCGGATAATTGTCACATATTGGATGTAGATTGGAATGATATAGGTCCAGAAGAATTGGTAAGACTATTTTCAATGTTTCTTTTTTTTTTAAGTATATACACTTTTATAGTTTATTTAAATACATTAACAATCATAATTGTATATTTTTTATGTTCAATATGTTATATTCATCATGCACCCTCTAGAAAGACGTATTCTACGTCAAAAATAATTTTTTTTTTTAAATAAAAATATCTCAAAATTGTGTAACTTGTGATTTATTTGTATATTTGGATTAGTTTTGATAGTAAAAGAATAAAACTAAATTTAATAAATATTTGAAGCATAATTATCTAAGGCAAACAAAAGATCATAAAATAATTCTTTAATTTTGTTGAATAACTCAGTTTCTTCATCAAATAATATTTTTAGTTCCCGACTCTTTTCTTTTGATTTGGCTAGAAGTATTTTGTGATGAATTTTTTTAGACTCTTCAAATATTTCACTAAAATAATTTTCGGACTCTATGATGAAACGACTACATTTCTTACTATGTTGCATAAATTCATTTAATGCATTTTGCATTTCATCGAAATAAGTTTTTTGTAAGTTCAATAAATATTTGAAACTGTTTCTATCGGATGAGTCCAATATTTTGGAACAGTTAAATTCGTTAAAAAGATCTTTTGTAGTCTCTTCTACACCAGGACATTTAGGATCTACAAATAAAAACAAAATTAAATTAATTTTATTTCAGAGTAAAATTTATATTATGAACGTATTTACCATAATCTATTATCCATTCACCACTAACAGGCCAGTTCGTTAATCCAATGAATTGTATATCTTCTGTTCTCAAATTATGTTGATAAGACATAAATGGCTTAGCTTCCAATTCTCGACCTACTTGAAGAGTACCACCGTCAGTCCAGGTTACCCAAAAACCTTGGTATTTACTTTCATTCAAATAATCTGGTGTTGCAACGGTAACTAATGGCCGTTGATTCTCTCTTAACCGAATCACCGAAGTACCAGTAGAAATACCTAATGCAACTTCAAGCATTTCATTAGTATTATGGGGAAATTTGCTCATGGCAACATAACCTTTATTTGATCGTATTTTGAAGGAAAAACATTTTTTGCGTGTTACTGTATCTAGATTAAAATATGTGTAGTCTCCACCTAAAGTGTAATCTAAGAAAAAAAACATAAACAATCAAAAATTCAGACGAGTTTTATTTGAGAAAAATATCATGGATATAATATCAAAATTAAGTTTATTTTTGAAATACCTTAGAGAGGCAGCTTGTTGAATTGTATGAATAAATGTAAAGAGACTCCTATAATAACATAACATGCATATAACATATGAAGATATATGGAGTCAAAATTAAAATCATGACGGATTTGAAAAGTCAACTACTATTGCTCCCCAATTGAATATCCTTTCGCAAAATTTTTTACATCTGATGTATTATTTTGTTTTAAATTTTTATTTGATTTAGAGACCAAATTTTTATTTTTGTTCGAGAAGCTGTTTCATTGCACGTAATTCAGATTTTCGTTTTAATTAAGCAAACATTTTTCTCGATTTTCGAAATATTGTTCTCATGCAAAACTGTTTACAGCCTAGTCGTCATAATAAAGTTTTATTAACAAAAGAAACAAATATTTTCAAATTATCATCACAATAAAAAGCTGGATAAAAGAAGATGAATACTTTTTAAAAATGGGTAGTAACGACATGAAAGGATATGTTAAATTTTTTTTTAATTATATATCGATCGAACGTTTTTCTTTCAACAAGCTTAGCATCGTTTTTTTTTACGCGGTCGAATCTGTATAAATCTACTAATCTACAATACTACTATTCATATTATTGTTAATACCTACGTCTGATATTATATTGTGATGTTAAACTATCATTAATATTTAGAATTTCACATTTAAGGATATCTCCAGACGAAAATTTTTGGTTATTTTGGTCTACCAAAATATTTTCAAATTTGTAATTATCTTTAAAACTATGTTGGTCATCAATGGTAGCCAATAAATTTTTATTTTTAAAGCATAATCTTTCTTCAACTTCGTAACACTTTAATGTAGAAATTGCAACCGAAAATAATAAAATTGCGCGAAACATATTGAACAAATATTCACAACTTAATAAAAACTAATTTTTTTATCATCTCTATTTATTAACTTATGGCTTGCGGTTTAAAAACATAATATAGATATTTATATACATATAAATATATATCTACTTACCAAGTAGAGATATAAATAGTACACACATTTTTATTTGTTTTGTCCAAAATTTTTACAATTTCTTAAGTTTTATCTTTTATAAATATTTTGAATTACGCGATTTTATTTAAAACACGATTATATTATTATTTAAATATGTAATAAAAAGAAAAAAAAAATCTGAGTTTAATTTGCAATAGTTTGTTGTGTTAGAAAATTTGTACATGTATACACATTATTTAACTGAAAATTAAAATTGTGGCTTTCACATAAAACGAATATTAGTCTATTCCCAAATCTTGGGGCTATGATTTTAATTTTCCCGACCCGATCGAGATGAATTTTTTCATATCAACTTGTAGTCTGTGACAAGGCATTATACCAAAATTTCAGGAAGTGTGGTATTTTCAGTTTTTGAAAGTAAAAGATCGAAAGAGTTAAAATAGTACTTAATCACAACAAATAAAAAGGTTAAAAGATCCCATGTAAAGAATTTATATTTTGAATCTAAAACAATGTTAAAAAAAAAAAATTATTTCCTTATTTTTTTTTCTTCAGCATAGTGATATTATGGAAATTTATCAAAGTGAAAGTCATATACCATGCACATCATGGGAATTTAACAAAAGTGATAATTACGGTAATACTTGGACATCTGAATGGAGTTTAGTATGCGATAAAGAATATTTAAAAAATGTAGCTGAAATGTTTTTTCTATTGGGTGTAGCAACAGGTGGCATTATAAGTGGTTATTTATCAGATAGATTTGGTAGAAAAACAATGTTATTCATATCAGCAGTATTACAGACAATTTTTGGTAATTTAATCCCTTTTGACAAATAATAAAATGAAATATTTGTGTATAAAAAAAATAATACCTATAAATTCTATATGAATAATAAGTATAATAATAATAAAAAATTCTTTTTTTTTTTCATTAATTTTCAGGATTAGCTTTATATTTTGCAAATTCTTTTGAATTGTACTTAACCCTTAGAACATTATTAGGAGTAGTTTCTGTATCAGTTACATATGCTGGTTTAATATTAGCTATTGAATATGTAGATGGTAAGTAAAATTTTATTTTAATTTGTCAATAAATATAATTTTTGATAGATATGACATTGTATTAAAAGGAAAAAAAATTTTGTTTTTGACATAATTGAAAAATCTAGGGATTTAATTTAAAATCTTAATACTTAAAACTTAATTCCTTTGAGACAAACTTAACTTTAAAAAACTTTATCCAATATTTTTAAAAATCCTTTTTTTTTATATTAATTTTGATTGAGGGTAAAATTTAATTTGAGAGACAATAAAATTACAAATTTATCATCAGGCTTATATAATTTCTAGACAGTAAATAAAATTGTTCTAAAAACTCTAAAAAAATTTATTAAAACAATGTAGGAAAAATTTGTAAAAAAAATAACGATTATAAATAAAAGTAATTAATGTCAAAAACTTAAGAAATCTTAAGAAATTTGAAAAAAGATAGCTTGTTGTACTCAAAAAAGTATGGAAACATCATAATACATAATTTGTAATTATTGTCAGTTCTAACAGTATGAAAGAATCACAAGCCGAGTGATGCCAACATCTATTAAAGGACAAAAATAAACTTACCTTAGTTAATTAAAATTTTACAAAGAAAAAAAGAGTTATATATAAATATATATAAAATAGAATTAAAATTTCAGGTAAATGGCGAACTATTGCTGGAATGTATAATTTATTCCCACTGCCAATTTCGTATATGCTTATATCAGGCATAGCGTACTTGACTCAAGATTATCAAAAATTGCAATTATGTATTGGAATACCTGGAATATTTTTATGTTTTTTGTGGTAAGTAGGAATATGCTGAAATGATTTGGTATAACAAATTAAAAATTGTTATGTTAATTTGTTCAGAGATATGAAAATTTATTTATTTTTGAATAAAGACTAATTAATGAATAAATAATAAAAGTTCTTAGTAAATGGAATATAATAATAAAACCCTAAGCTTGAAATTAATTGATACGTTCTTTTTCGATGGTCACAATTTAATTTCAATTATATGCAATCAATTTCCGGAAGAAAAATTAATATTCCGAATATAATATGAACTTTATGTATTTTTTTGATGATTATTTTCAATTCAACTATAATTTCGTATATTTGTTAAGGTAAAATTTTGCCTTTCCTTACAAAAAATGTTACAACCGTTCGGTTCAATTAAAGCAAATTAAAGCATTTTTGTTAACATAATGGATAATGGCTATTCCAATCTCATTTTGTTTTAAAAATTTGAAGTAGCTACAGAAGTTTTATTCGATATTATTTAAAAAAAAATGTATTCTCTTTGAAAAAGATTTAAATTTTTTTTTTTGATAGTACATACATATACACAATATTAAAATCGTACATAAATTCAAGGTTAAATTTTTTAAATTTATTCATAACAAACTTTTTTAATATTTACTTTTTATTTATTTTTTTTTTTTCAAAGGTTCGTTGTACCAGAATCACCAAGATGGTTATTGTGCAAAGGACGTGTTGCTGAAGTTAAAAAAATTGTTGAAAGTACCGCCAAATTTAATGGAACAACATTACCAGAAAATTATGAAAAATTATTGGTACCACCTCAACAAGTTCAAGAATCTGGAGAAGATTTTAAAAATTTATTTTATTCAAAATATTTGCGCAGAATAACAATTTGTTTTTTGATAATTTGGTTTACAATGAATTTGGTTTATTATGGTATAATATTAAATATGAATGAATTTGGCGGCAATGTTTATTTAAATTCGGTGAGATAAACTTTTACATTATTTATTTAATATTGTTTTTATGACTTGAAAAAAAAAAATAAAAATAAAAATTAATTTTAAGTAAACAATTGAAATTTTTATGAATTTTAAACATTTATGTGTATAAAATTCTCTTTTGGTTTTTTTTTTTATTATACAAATTAAAGAAATTAATTTTAAAATTAATATTTTGGTACTATAAAAAATAAAAAAAATTTATCGAATATTTCAATTTAAAATTACTCAGAATATTAAAAATATACAATAATTGCTGAAAAACAATATTTATATATCAATTAAAAAAGAAAAAAATAAATTATTAATGAGATCAATAGTTAAATTGAAAATATTCAAGTTATGCATGTGTTATATTTTGGAAATAAATAACGTCACTTGATTAAAAAAAAAAAAACAGAACAATCAAAATATATGGATTATTACTTATTCGTTACCGCAAATATTAACAAATAGGATACATTAAATAAAATAATTAAAGAAAATCATAAAATTCTAATTATAGAAATTTATTTTCATCAATTTCAAAGTTTGTTCGTATTCACAGACAGATACGTGATTTCTCACATCATCACCTCGAAACTTTAATGTTCTATTGAAAATTATCGCACAAAAAAGAATTTGACAAAATTGTGTCAACAATTAAATTATTATTTATGTATATTTTTTGCAAAAAAAAATAAAAGAATAATATTTTTTGTCTAAACATTTTAAAATAATTTGCAAAACGTTTTTTATTTGGATATGATGTTCTTTTTTTAAACGAAAATTGATGGCTTTGAAATTAATACATGAATATTATTAGAATTTTATTCACATTACTTTGGGATTGTTGTTAAAACAATTCTTAATTATAATTTTATTTATAACTCGACAAATTAGTTATTTACGCGTTTAGTATTTGTCTTAAATGAAAGAAAGCCGATATTTCAACACTTAACAAATCAAATCAATCATTAAAATATTTTTGTAAATCTTGTGTTAAAATATTTTTGTAAATCTTGTATTCTGTTTGTTTGATAAAATCTAAAATTATTCTAAAAGTAAAGTTGGGTGAAAGCATTGCCTGATTATGAACTTTTAAGGTTGATAAAACTTTAAGCAAATTAAAATATTATATTAACATTATCGCATAATAACTACGATATATTGTGTATATTTGTAAGTTTTAACATTTTGCAGGCTTTAGCTGGTCTAGTCGAATTACCTGCAATAGCAATTGCAATGTCAATTATAAACAAAACTGGAAAGAAATGGTTATTTTGTGGAACACTTATATGCGCTGGTGTCGCATGCTTTTGCGCTGCTACTATTGAAGGCAAAGAAGATCTCATGTGGTTAAAATTAACATTTTTGATGATTGGTGAGTTCAAGCATTGTAATGAATGATAGAAATTAAAATGAATTAAATTTGACTTATTCTAACCTACAGGAAAATTTACAATAAGCGCTGGCAACACAATTATGCCAGTTTATACTGCTGAGCTATATCCAACGGCTATAAGAAATGCAGGTGTAGGTGCTTGTAATGTTGCTGCTGGTATAGCACTGATAATCACTCCATATGGTTCACTTTTGGTGAGAATTTGTTGTATAAATTTGGAGAATAATTTGTCTTAGTTTCAGCAATTATGTCTCAGGTGTTTTAAATAATTTTTCTTGTATTTCAGAACAAATTTGCAGAATATTTTTTAATGAGCCTTTTGGGGTCATGGTGCATATTAGGTGGCATTGTAATCGCATTTTTACCGGAAAAAATGGATGAATCTGTTCAAGCACCAAGAGCAGAAACGTAAGTAATAATATGTTTATGTGTCCATTTACTCAAAAAACCTCGAAAATTAGATTTTTGGCCCTGAAGAAGTTGTAAAATTAAAAATGTCGATATTTATACGTATAAACTATTTCTATCTTACAGTTGTTAAGATTGATGTTATTCAATTAATCAAATTAATAATTTTCAAGCAACAAATTATCAGATTTTGTAAATGATGTCAATATTTCAACAAACGCATTTAAAATTCAACAAAATTGTTTAGTCTTTAACTATTAAGAAAACCAAAATAAATTAAAATAATGTTTAAATGTTATTTATGAATGTAAATTAATAAAAATAAACCCTAGATGTTAAGAATTTTTTATTAACTAAAAATTTAAAAATGAAAAAAAAAATTATTAAATTTTGGCTGGTCCAAAATATTGATTTTTGAATAAAAAAATATTATAGTTAAAAGTTATGAAGAAAAATAGCAATTTTGTGTGAAATTCATACAAAAAAAATTACTGTCAATATTTAAATCATTTTGCTTGCATAGAAAAATTTAAAAGACTTAAAAGTTAAAATTAAAAAACAAAATAAAAATAATTAACCAATATTCCAATTAATAGTGAAAAAATAACTTATAATGCAAAGTAGATACTTATACACATAAATTATTATCTAATACATTTAAATATTTACTTCTGATCAAGAAATTATAAATTCTAGTTAGTTTTTAGTATACTAATATTAAAAGTAAACAATCGTATGTACATTATAATCAAAAATGTAATGAATTAACAAAATTACTAGACCTAGTACCTTAAGAATTCGTCACCGTTTAGTCTTTTAGTGCTTATCTCTAAGTTAAAAAAAAAATAAAATTAATATGAAAAATCGGAAAATCTTATCAATTGTGCATTGTTGCCATAATGGTCAGAAGTAAATGGAAAATAAATCATTTATGGAAAATTTTTATTTCTGAACATTTAGTTTATGCAATATATAATATGTTTTTTAAATATACATAGGCAGGACCTTAAGAATTTGATTCAAAAAAAAAAAAAAAATTATATTAAAATATTTATATTAAAAATTTGATTTCATAAGTCTTGTATTTACAAATTCAAGATAATCTGTCAATAATAGGTGGAACTAATGGATAATGGTATAATGGTAAACTTATAATTCAAAAATCTTAATCGATGAAAAAAGAGTTATAAATTTGTCCCAAAACCAATTAATAAATTATCTAATTTTTATTTACGATAAAATTTTTATTTCACAATAACTATAATGACTAAAAATAAATCCACTTCGTTGTAAAACTAAGGCGGTCGATGTAAAAACCAATAAATCGCAAATAATTATATTGCCAAAAAAAAGTGAGTTTTATTTTTAAGTTTTTTTTTAATTAATATAAAAAATGTTTGCATAGACATTGACATTAGTTTCATTCTATTACTGCCACGGTCTGAAAAGCTCAATTATATAGCTTATAACTTAGTTTTAAATTAAGTAAAATATACATTAAAATCTTTTGTTTTAATTGAAAGACTTTTTCACAATAATAAATATTTTACTAAAACTATTGAATTTCTACAAGCATCATAATTTGATATTATTCACAATTGTACATATATGTATTATTTACGTATAATCAAATGTTTTATTATCTAATAAAATATTCATTTATTGAGTATGCATTTATTTATTTAAAAAATGTGTTGGATCGAAATCTACATTCGAATTCTGAAAGGATCGTGAGAAAGGTTTGTACTCTAAGAGACCACTGAAATGTATGTCGAGAAAAAGATTTAATCCTTGATTTTCTAGAAGAAAGTCTTAACTATTGATAAGATAATTGAACTAATTTCAAATTTATTGAAAATTTCAAATTATGATCTACTCAAAAATTCAAATTTAAAAATTAAATAAAACATTATTATTATAATAATAAATTATTGATAGATGTTTGTACTAAATGTAAAGTAGTTGATTAAAATGAAAATTATTGTCAATTAGAAACAATAGGAAATCAAAAACAAAATGTTAGTATTTTAGTATTCATGGTCTGAGATTTGGAGCATATTAAACTACTTAGTATTTGAATTTAAGTATTTTCTAACATTTAAGATTTAGATCTGATTTTTTTTTTAAGATTACTGTTTTCAGTTGAAATTTTTCCAGTTATCCAGAAAATGTTCAATTAAAAGTTTCATGGACTCATTCATTAAAAAGAAAATTAAATTTGAAGCAACCTCAAAAGTCAATTCAATCTTAAAGCCCACATTAAAATCGTATTTTAGACTTAGCTTAAAAAAATTAAATTTTGGCTAGGAAATTAAAGCTAGAAATTATTTTCAAAGTGCATATCCTCATTTCATGGTTTTGATCCACAGTTTTTTTTTTTTGTAAAAACATGATTAATTAAGTTAATATTTTATTTAAGCGTATGAAGATTTTAAATCCCATACGGACTCAAAAGTCAATTCCTAAAGCCGACATCAAAATTCATTAAATTGTATTTCACGTCACAAAATTAATTCAGAAAAAAACACAAATGCCATGTCGTCCAGTATATTTTTACTAAACACTGATATTTTAAGATCGTAAAAAGTGCAAAATACATTTAGGTGTGCACTATATTGAGCCTATTATACGCATATTATATTTTACAGAAATTATTTTTGAAAGATTACGACCTTTTCGGTATTTATTCCGGTTCCAATTTTTCAAGTTAGATTAATGTAAAATGTTTGAATTTTAATTTTCAGTTTTTAGTTATTATTTTAATTTGTAACTCTAAAACTTTCAGCATTATAACGTCCGCTAGAAATATTAGTCTCCAATTCCATCAGTAATTCCATTTCTATCTATTGATATCAGTGTGTTAAATACAAAGCTAAATATTATAGTGAAATAATTTTTATCTGAATTAAAATTAATGTCATAACATTTGTACTTATAAATTTAATTTTTTTTTATATAAATTTCCACTGAAAAATTTTTAATGTATATTAATATATTTTTTTTTAATTTGTACTTAAAAATATTAAGCTTAACTATTTTTGTTACACAAATGTTACCATATCGCTTTGTTCCGTTAAAGTTTTTATCGTAATATAAAAACTTGTTAAATTGCATGTAAATATTTTTAAGAGAGAAATAAATATACATAAATACAATAAAATAAGATGTTTTTTATTTGAATATTTTTTTGCTCATAGTAAAAACTTTATAAGGACAATATTAAAATGATATAAATTCATACAATTTTGAAGTAAAGCTCTTAATATATTTTATTGCATAAGTTTCGGCGTAAATCATGAAATATTTTCACATAAATTCGAATATTAATTATTAATCTTAGACAAAAAGATGTAAAATAATTATGCCACACGCTAATACCAATAAACACTATTTGATCAAAGATAGTGACAAATTTTTCAAAATTTTCTGCTTCTTCTTCTAAAAAAATCATATAATTAATTGAACTAGTGAATAAAAAAACAATTTTCAAATAAACGAACACTAATCATTATTTTTTTATTTAAGTTTCTTTTATGTTGACTTATTACTGTCAAATTTTGTACGATCAAATAGGTCGACGATCAGATTATTCGGTTAAAGTGAAGATGACACGAATTTTGAGCGATTAAATTTACAACGATGGAAGCAAGCAGTTGGGAAACAATTCAATTTCGTCAAAAAATTCATCACATCACATAAAGATGTTATTTATAGATTTTTTTGTAATAAAATTGTTTTGGTGCATTATGCAAAATTATGCAGAATTAGGAAGGAAAATGTTAATATTTTCATATACTTGAACGCATAGGAAATATAGAAAAAGATAGAACTTATATAGAATATAACTTATATATAAAAGATAGAACTTATAATATGCAGAATTTGTAACATTTATATGGTATTTATGTAAAATGTTTCTATCACAATTATATATGTTTTGATTATATACAGAAAATATGATTTATTTATTTATTTCAAAATAAACAATCAGGCAATATGCCCATATTATTGCTAGACATATTCTAATTCAATTAATTAACTTATCTACTAATTTTATATTTGAAAGAAAAAAACCAGGATTTTATCAATAAAATATTAATCCAAAAATTATTTCAATATTACCATAGATTAAGAATACAGAAAGATTGGAAGCTTCATACAACATTTTTTCAGTCTTTTTTGGTATTTTTATGTGAAGGTGTTAGTAAAACTAAATAAAATTCTTTTCATATATTGATAATTATCACGTATTTTATTTTGTTTTACTAACACATTCACATGAAAATACCAAAAATAATGTCGTATGAAGCTATTCTTAATCTATGATATTACTTAAATCGAATTAATAATTTTAATCAAACAAATAAATAAGAGATAAGCCAGAATTTGAATTTTTATTATTCCTATATTAAATCGTTTTAATTAATATTTTTTATTTAACAAAAAATTACAGCTTTGAGCTATTTGCCAAAAAACTTAAGATCATTATTATTATTTTATCGAACATTTTTTTTGTTTAATTTTCCTTGAGAATACTTTTTCATTTAAAATAAAAATAATTTTAGCCCAGTATAATACCAGAAAATGGTTAAAATCTTTTTAACCATATAATTATTCCATAAACAATATTTTTTTTGTTGGAACTTAGCATAGTGAATTTGAGATGTTTCTATTTATAAAAAATAATTATATTAATTCTATATGAATTTCTAATTTTCTATCGTAGTGAATCTGAATGTGAATGTTAGCAAAAATATACTTAATCATATCCGGAAATAAAGTTCTTCTTAATAAAATTTTCTACATGAGTAAGTGTTTTTATTATTTTATGACTGGAAATTATCTACTATCAGATAATTTAAAATTCAATTAAATATAAATATGTAAGTAATATACATACATATCATATTAAACGAATTTTAATTTTTTCATTTCTTTAATAAAACTGAATTTCAGCAGTGAATAAAACTTTTTTTTTTGTAAACTATGCATATAATGTTTAATTAAAATTTCAGGTTCAAATAAAAGTCAACAGTTAGGTATTAAAATTTAATATTATAGTACGTTTTAAATGGAAGAGGTCAGAAGATCCAGAATACCAAAACAGCCAGAATAACGACAAATATCATTGTTAAATATATCAAATTACGTTATAAGAATTTTTAGAAAATTATATGATTAAAATATATTACTTTTATCGACAATAAATTGTTTTTTAACAGAATTAAAAATGAAGTTTTCGTTTAAAATGCTTAGATTTGAGTTTCCACAAAGTAAAGTCCAATGAATTTATGTCGAAACTTATGAAATGAATTAGTTTGTGAAAATATACTATGTACTAAACTTGGACATATTTAAAATATTAATTATTATTGAATCATCTATATTTCCCTATAATACTTCAAAAGAGCCATATATTGTCAAATACTTTCTATCAATATTTATTATCAATTTGGTTTGCGATATTAGAAAAAATCTGAAGCATATGGTTACAATACTTATGTTCATAATTACCCAAAAAATTATATATTTTCTATGCGATTAAATAATCCGTAAATAAAATATTGATGAAATGAAAATAATTTAATCTTATTTTTATTATTATTTCTATTATATTATTATGGTCAGTAGAACAATAACTGAAATCATGCTCAATGAACATAAACATAAACAAAAAAAATTACGAGATCACTTATAAAACAATTAGATTCAATTAAAGCAAAATATATGTATTGTATGTATGTTACAATTCTTTGTGACAGTTCAACCAGAAAAAAAACTCAACAAAAATGTTCACATAACACTTTTTTTTTGTAAGCTTTACTGGATATTATTATTATTATTATTTTTTAACAAACCTGGAAGTTAATAGTGTACTATAATTATGTACATATTATAGTAAGAATAATTTGTTGACAAACATTTAAATAGTTTGTGTTAACTCACAAGACATATATTAACTCACAAAACATATATAACATATTCTGAAAGTAAAATTAAAAAAATTAAGGTTTTATATTAATGCATATTTTATGTTTAAAGCTCATATAATCATGTTGGAGAAGAAGTTCGAATATTTATTTGGTACGAAAAATGGTTAATTAACTGAATTTAAATATTTAGTGAAATATTATATAACAAATTCTAATGTGGAACAGACACTGTCTCTATAACATAATGAAAATTAATTAGTCGCAATGTCTTTTTATTTATCCTCGAATACCTTCTTCTCTGAATATACACTAGATTATACTCCAACTTATATTTTTTCAGTATTTACAATTTGATAATTATCCCTTACATATATTTATTTATCTAATTTTTATTTTAAAAAAATATGTAAAAACCCTAATATGTATTATCTATAATTCACATAAGCTTATCCACAAAAAGTTAGCAAATCAATAACAAAATTATAAATATTTAATATGAAAAACTTCTTAATTAACACGCTTTCGCGTATATGATTGTACAATATTAATATTTTTATGAAAAATTATCAACGTTATTTGACTAATATTCGACATTTTCGCAGGCAATTCCAAAGTACATATTGAAGAGGGAGCTGAAAATTCAACATCGAGTATAGTAGTATTTACACAAAATAATCGAATGGTTTTTCAAACAAATTTAAAGTAGAAATTTTAACTATTTGTTTATATTTTGTTTAGTTAATTTATTTAATTTTTCCCTGATTTTTATCAATGATTGAAGAAAAAAATTACAAAAAGCTTTGATTGAAAAATCTGATTATTACATTTGTGTTGGTTTAAAAGTGGTTAATGTGCAAATTTCTTTAATATGAATAAAGTTTTCAACGATCAGTTAACCAGTGTTAGCGAAGAGTTAATGTTGTTCTGATCGGTTAAAAAAAATTAAGAATTAAAAATAAAACTTAAAAACCTTGATTAAAAAAGGAATATATTTTTTCAAGTTCAAGGCAAAGTAAATGAGAAATCAAATAGTTTTAAAATTTTAAGAGAATTTAATTTTTTTTGTTATTATATACATTTTTTTTTTTATTAAAAAAAATTTAATTTAATATAAGTTATACTAAAAATTATATAATATATTATAATTCTATTAACGTAGCGAAAAAAAAAATAATTAATGTTAAATAAATACTTAAGATAAAAAATTAAAACAACCAAAATATCCTACAAGGATGAAATAAAATTGTTTATTATAATCGAAAAATTGTTATTTATTATAAATAAATAATTATAGACTAAAAAATAATTAAATAAAATATATTAATAGTAAATAGTTTGTGGTTTGGGTATGCCGATAAAACTTCAAATATGAGTTCAAAAATTTCCAATATATCTTACATAAATGGCAATCATATATTTTAAATTTAGAATATAAAGTTTCGCTTTATGATTATTCAATTTCTTTCACATTTCTTATTGATTTATGAATCGATATTTTTATTCTAAATTCATTAATTATTCAAATAAGAATCAATGCGATAATGACCAACTTGCCATTTTGGGGCTAAGTTGTGATACGTGTGATAATCCTGGAAACAACTAATAAAAAAGTTCTGTATAATTAAAGTTGTCAAATTTTATAATTTTTTTTGTATATTTCAAAATTGCATTGCAAGTACAAGTTTTCATATAGGTTTGGTTTAGTATATAGATTACAGTTAGTATATTATATAGTATAAATAGTAAAATATAGAGTATACAGAAATTGATCACAACAGTACTTAATCACGTACTTTTATTTGATAAAAAGTATTTAATAGTAGATTATTGTATATGTAAACTAAATTTGTTATTAATTAAGAGTTCTGTATACACAAAAATACATTGACACGAGTCAATACTTATATCACGAGACCGAAGGTCGAGTGATATAAATTGACAAGTGTCAATTATTTTTGTGTAAATACAGAACGAGTTGTATAACAAATTTTGTTTACATATCCAATATACTGTTTTAATGCGTAGGGGAGAGGTAGTTGCAAAGAGAGAATATTTTTTCTTCTCATTTTTTCTCATTTTTTTTTTTGTATTTGGCTGTATTGAAATATTGTGAGAGATATTATGTTTGTTTAGGTATTACGTAATATTCAATACGAAACATCTAAATGATTTCATTATTTACGCTGATGCATCTAAATTTTTTCATTATATATACGCTGATGCATCTAAATTTTTTCATTACTTACGCAGATGCATCTAAATGATTGCATGTGTATTGACGCATATAATACTCCATTTAGTGATCTAAATTCTATAGCACTAAATACAACATAACGATCCCCAACGCATTAAAAAATTGTATCAATGTTTTTAATTTTTTTTAAATAAGTAACAGAATTTTTTTTTAAATAAATAATAGAATTTCATACATATATACGATTAAAATAATTTCTAATGAAATTTATAAATTTAAGCAAATTAAATCATTAAAAATAATTAAAAAAAAAAGAAAAAAACTGCAATTATAATATTTTCATCCGATTATCAGATTTTACTAGTGCTCTACCATCAAAGTAGGTTTTACACATACAGTTATTTAAAATCAATAATTTAATGTACGGTTCATTTAATTTCAGTTTTTGATAAAAATATTATTATTTTCATTTTTATTCAAGAACGAATTACCTCCAGAGCAAAATAAGTAAATATAACTTAAGAATTGAATACAAAATTGTTTATATAAGGCAGTTATTTCCGAATTGAATTTTTTTTAATAAAATTTGTTTGTAATGCATAATATGTTATGTTCAGAGCTTCGAACCGCAATTTATTTTGTTCCGGTTTTCGGTTTCGTTCTTAAAATATTATCGTTTCGGGTTACGTTTCGGTTTTGAAAATTTAAATTTCGTTCCAGTTACGGTTCAATTTCTTTTTCGGTTCAAAACCGGTTTTTTTTCGGTTCAATTTTTTTTTTGAGTAGCACTTTTTGTGCTTGTCCGTTAATTGCAAAAAGAAATGGAGTTGAAACTTTTGTGCAATAAAAATATTTCCTATATTAAAAATAAAAACACACATACATATATGTACACAAATACAAAATATAAATTTTTCATTCAAATTCAAACATAAAAAAAATAGAAATTTTCTGTTAAATTTTTTTATTTTTTATCTTGTTTAAGGAACGATAAGGAACGAAAAAGAACAAAAAAACCGAAATGAAATATTTAGAATATTTGGGTTCGGTTACGTTTACGGTTTGGTCATAAATTACGGTTTTTTCCGGTTTTCGGTTCCGGTTCGAAGCTCTGGTTATGTTTGTATATATTATGCGAATATACATAATATATTTATAATAAAACATAAAATTTTTTTTTGATTAAGAACAAACAAGGATTAAACACACCCTTTAAGAGTTGCATAAGGATAAACAATAAAAAAAAATATACACAACGAACACAATTATTTTATTTCTAAAAATCGATAGAACATCGGTAATCCATGTTCAATTTAAGGTTATTATTATACGAGCACATTACAATTAATAATTTGTGAATAAAAAATAAATAAGTGATTAAAGCAGTTACACGACAAACATATATTGAGGAATTCAATAATCACAACGTGCTGAAATAAATGCAAGTTATAACCAAAATACAAGTATTGCTAAAAATATTATATTTCTAGAATCCGGCATTTCCAAAAAAATTTCATATTCAATTCATTTCAATTCAATTTTTATTTATTTACATAATATGAGTGTTCATATAGTACGATGTACGTAACTACATTCAAATAGGATCATATAACAATTGAATCTATGAATGTTTGAAATGATTAACTTCTAGAATACAGTATATCATAAAAATTAATTAAAAAAATATTTAATAGTTTAAACATGTATAAATAACTTAACTATTTTCGTGAGGGTTCTAGAAAAAAAATAACAAAAAATTAAAAAAAAAAATTAGATTAGTTTGAAAAAAAAAATAAAATTTTTAAAAATTTTACTATCTCACCAATTATTAGTTTTACTAGGTAGTAAAACAAACATTTAAGACTGTACAATAGATCAGTAAGACATGCTATTCATACATATATGTACATTATATTCATAATAATTTTTGCTTACTTATAAAATTATTAAACATATCTTTTTTAATGTGTGTCCCAAAAGCATCCGGATCGTGAGAGATGATCACAAAAATATAAAATCTAGAAAACAATTACCTGAACAGTGTTTAATAAACTTATCAAATTTTTGATTTTATTTTAAAGTACAATAGAATTATAATATTTATAATAATAATTGAAAAATTCATTAAATTATAATTTGTGATTTTCAAAGTTGTAAAATTTGTTTTTAAACTTAAAAATTAAGTAATTAAGATAAAAAAAAAAATAATAATTTTAATTGAAATCAACTTAAAACCACAAAATAAAAAATAATAATATATAATTTTATGATATCATAATTATTATTCCAGATTAATTTGTATATTTATTTTTAATTTGTATGTAAACCCTAAAAAATTAAAATAAAATTATAATAATAATAATAATGTTTAAAAAAGGAAAATTATCATTTTCACAAAATTCATCAGAAGAAGATTTGAAATCTTCAAAAAGTGGTAGTGAATATTCTTCTTCAATTAGTAATGGTTTTGATAACGATGGAGGAGCTCACTATAATGATGGGATTAGCGTTATTTCAATTGAATTTAACAGACCACAAAGTATTGATGAAAAAATTAATAAAAATAATAATATTAATGGGATGGAGAAAAATTGTGAAAAAGATTTAAGTTTAGATCCTGATGGTGATGTACTGTCAAATTTTATTGGACATTATGGTTGGTGGCAATTCTTCTGGTCATTTGTCTTAAGTTTATTCCAATTTCCAGTAACATTTCATATATTTTCATTTGTTTTCCAAGTAAGTAAATTTTATTTTGATTGTTTTAAATTTATTAGATAAACATAAATACATAAATTTAAAATTATTTTTTTTAATGATAATAATGCTTGAGTTTTGGAAAACTTTTCAAGGCGTATAAATTATGCATTATTCAATAGCTTTCTAAAGACTCAGTGAATAATTTTCTAATTTTTAAAAATATTATTTTTATGTGTATGAGTGTATGAAGAAACGTTCCGTATTAAAATTTTGAGTTCTACTCCCACTCGGGTTGAGAAAAGTTTGCTTTATTTTTTTTTTTTTACTTTAATGCTATAAACACTTACCACAGTAAAGTAATGTTTGGAGGAATGTTCCGGAAACCTATTCACCTAATTTTATCTGAAAGTAAAAAATCAACTGCAAAAAAAATATAAAAAAAAATTTACAAAAAATTTCTGAAAAAAAATTCAGATGGGAAGGAAACGTGATGAAAACGAAACAAAAAAATAATTTTGTGAAGTAATGAAATTTTCACATAGCAAAAAAAAATAAATTCAATTTTCTTAATTATTTGAAAATATTTTAAAAAAATTCTTTTTACGAAAAATAGATAGAATTAATAACTTCATTTTCAGGAAATTTGCTAAGAAAATAGAATAATAACATAGAAAATCGGTTTTTACGGTACCATTTTTTCAGATATGTAAATTAGCTATAAACAAGGCACAACTCAACTCCTTTTCATTATAATTCATTATAATTGTAACGCTTACAAGTCGGTTTTTTTCTACGTAGTTTTAAATATGGACAAAAAAGTTAAAAACGTTACAAATGTGATCTAGGATAAGTTTTAGAGAAATAAAAATTATTACTATTAATATCATAATTTGTCATATATTAAATTAAACGTTAATTATTAGAAAGTCAACTTGCTAAAAAAATTTTTGTTATCTTTTTTATAATCTAAATATGAATATTATTTTATACTTGAATTGAAAATTAAAATAATTATTTCATGCTTTTATCTTAAGTTATTTTTGGAAAAAAATCAAAAACCCATTTTCAAATAAAATTACTCACCACAATTTGAAGAATTTTAAATCTTATGCTCAAGTTGATATAATTTTAGTTTTGAAGTAAGGGAAAAGTATATCGTCTGCTTAGAAATGAAACAACGTATGACATTTATACGTCATTATTTGACAATAGCACCATTCGATTCCCCGTACTCGATTTTATAAGTACAACTACTTTGCAATATTCTTAATGTTGATTAAAATTTGTTTTTAAGATGAAATTTGTACGCTACTTGATATTTTTTCATACGTTTTTTTTAATTTTCTAATCTTTAAATTCAAATTACTCGAAACTATACTTTTCATTATACGTTGTTTCATTTCTCAGCAGACGATATGAGGTGCTAATTTAATTGTATGTATCTCTGCAAAATTTTATTTTTACCCTTAGCTTAACACTAACGTTCTGTCATAGGGACGAGGTACAACAAAAATTCATTCGTTAAACTTGTATTGATATTGTAAAGATAATATATCATAATAATAATAATACAAATATAGTTGATTTTTCCAACGTTTAATTATTGATATATTTGACAAATTATGGTTAATAATTGTTTTTTTTTAACAAATATTTATATATGTACTTTTAACCTTCCATACTATAACTACGCCATGGACTCAAATTTTTTTATGTCGATAATTTTTTTCTTTTGCTCGATTTTTATCCACTTGTGTTTAATCGATAAAAAATTAGTAAAATTGCACCAGTTATAAAAATTGTTCAGTACACTTCTAAGTCAAAATTATTATGAACTAGACGAAATACCCGGCTTCGCACGGTAGTATTGCTAACATGTTGCTAACATGTTGCTGCAAATTTTTCTTGAAATGTTGCAGAAAAATGTTGCAGAAAAATGTTGCAAGAAAATGTGGCAGCAAAATGTTGCAGATAAATGTTGCAGCAAAATGTTGCAGAAAAATATTGCAGCAAAATGTTGCAGAAAAACGTTCAGAAAAATGTTGCAGCAAAATGTTGCAGAAAATTGTTGCATGAAAATGTTGCAGCAAAATGTTGCAGCAAAATGTTGCAGAAAAATATTGCAGAAAAATGTTGCAGGAAAATGTGGGGTGGTTGCTGGGTAGGAAGTCAACAAATTTTTTGTTACTCTTTTTACGTATCAAATTTTAACGAACTTTTGAAGTCCGCCCTCACGGGAGGTCCCTGGGTAAGATGCCAATCAAATTTTTGTTACGAAATTTCTGTGTAATTATTTCCTTTTCTTACATACCAAATTTGAATCAAATCGGACGAACTTTTGAAGTCCGCCCCCATGGGAGATCCCCGGGTAGGAGGTCAACCAATTTTTTGTTACGAAATTTGTGTGTGTTATCAGTACTCTTTTTACATACCAAATTTGAATGAAATCGGACGAACTTCTGAAATCCGCACATGGGGAGGTCTCTGGGTAGAAGGTCCCTGGGTAGGAGGTCCCTGGGTAGGAGGTCGCTGGGTAGGAGGTCGCTGGGTAGGAGGTTAACAAATTTTTTGTTACGAAATTTGTGTGTAATCACGTCCTCTTTTTACATACCAAATTTGAATGAAATCGGACGAACTTTTAAAGTGCGCCTCCCACGGGAGGCCTCTGGGTAGGAGGTCCACAAATTTTTTGTTACGGAATTTGTGTGTAATCCCTTCCTCTTTTTACGTACCAAATTTGAATGAAATCGGACGAACTTTCGAAGTCCGCCCCCGGGGGAGGTCCCTGGGTAGGAGGCCAATCAAATTTTAAAATAGCCTATAACGACCCCCGACCTGACACAAAGACATGGTGTAAGTTTGAAAACGATCGGTTGAGCGGTTTAGGAGCCTATTCGGAACAGACAAACATACAAACAGACAAACATCAACTTCGGTTTTATATATATAGATAGCTTAAGCCTTAAGTAATTGATTAAATAATTTTAACTAACAATATATATTTAATTGTGTGAATATGAATATAATAATGAATACATATTTATTAAAGGATGGGTTCAATTAACTTTGAATGTCTAAAAAAATATAAAATAAAAATTCACCTCTTAATCCGCCGGTCATTTGGTAAAAAAAGGAATTCCAAGCTGCACTAAAGTAATTTTTATCATGAGTTGTGCACTATCCAAAGATCCTTTTCAAATTAAAATTTCGACAATACTTAAAAACAATACTATAAAAAACGCAAGATATTAATTTTATTGATTTTTTGTAAAAAGAATTTCTTAAAATTATTTCATAATTAATTAGAAAACTGAATTGATTTTTTTTTTGCTCCTGAAAGAATTGACTACATCACAAAATAATTCTTTTGTTTCTTTTTCACTGCGTTTCTTTTGCATCGAAATTTAGTTTTGCGGCATTTTTCTGTCACAATCATATTATAGAAAAAACAAAAGCAGTTGTTTGCAGTTGATTTTTTTTGCATTCAGGTAAAATTAGCTGTGAACAGGTTTCCGGAACATTCCTTCAAAAATTGATTTGCGGTATTAGCTATGATCAATGCCTCGATCATAGTAAGTAATAATAAATATATAATAAATATATAAGCTAGCCAAAAATAATAATAAATATATAAGCTAGCCAAAAATAAAGGGTTCACAATACTTTTCCTCTATAATAGTTGAAATTAATATTATTACGTTAACATGATTACAATTAAAATTTTTTTTTAAATTAATTGTTTTCATAATTGAAAACTATGTGTGTGAGAAATGTGCTATGTGAGTTTTCGTCTTAAAGATGAATAGCAATAGGAACAAAATTACAAGATTAACCAAATTTCTCTAGTGAATATAAATCATAAATTCAAATTATCTACCGTTTTCCTTTGAAAACCAATAATTTTGGTTTTTTGGTACTTAAGAAAACAACATAATCATATTACAATTTTTTTTTTTGAATAAAATATAAATGAAAATAATGACATATATGATGTATGTATGTAATTTTTTACAAATTTATGATACGCTCATTATATACTTCAATGTATAACATAAATCTTTCTGTCCTTTTGGTAACTCTATTTGGAACATAATCATGAACCGATTTTGATATTTTTTTTTAAAGTTGTCATAATATGTTTTTTTAGATTTTTTTATTCAGGTGTTTTTTCACCTTCAAAACATGATACAATAATTTTTTAACATTTAAAACAACAAAAATATGGTTCATCCGAGTTTCGAGTACATGCTATTATTTATGTGTAGAAACAAGAGACTGTACAACAAATTTTTTAGCTAAGAAGCTTTACTATATTATTATTTGTAAATTATTCATGATAAAATTTCATTCATATAAATTTTCTGATACATATCTACTTTTTAATTACGCAAAATATTAAATTTCTTAGTTTCTTTAGTTTTTAGCAGATAATCTATTTTACATTAATTGTTACTGTTTACCTATTTACTACAAAAAATAAATAAAATTTTATATCTGATTACAAATTATCCTTGTATATCTACAATTATTATCCTCAGTTATTCATTTCGTATATTAAATTATGTTTCATATCTTTTTTAATCGTGTACTATTAGTCCTTTGTGAATATTTGAATGGATCGTGAAAAAAACTAAATAATATGTATTATTAGGGGATGTTTAAAATTATCAAAACAAGAAAAATTGATAAGAAATTGAAAATTTTTATAGAAAAAACAATTAGCTATTTACCGGCCATTTTTTCCCGCCAAGTCGAAAACATATGCGACTGAACAAGTGTTTAGTAATTAATTTAATATCAACAGAATATTGTTTATTGTTTTGATTGTTCAAATCTTATCAATCGATATCAAAATTGTTAGGAGAATTGTTTTTATTATCTCTTTTCATTTAGTGTACAATATTCTAAGAGAATAACCGTTTATAATTGGCTTGGAATATGATGTAGTTTTTTTTTTCTTATATATTTGCTTAAATCTGAAGCGTCAAATAATACCAACTGTACGCGAAATAAAAATTAATTAATTTTTTTGTTATGAATTAAAATATGTAGGAATGTACGCTTGTATGTTGGTCCATCTTTACCGGTTTTTATTTTTTTTAATTAAAAAAATTTTTTATTTAATTTTTCATATTAAAACAAGGTTTAAATTTAACCAAAATAAATTTGGAACGATCTCTTAAATTATTTGCTTTTGTCAGTTTAGATACAAATTGAGTATCTATTTCATTCTTTTAATTGTTAAACATAATCTACTAATTTACTAACTAGTAGATTAAATAGTTAGGGTTATTTGATTATCATTACAATTTGCCATAATGGCATTACAATCATTACAGTTTGGCATAATGGCATCAAATATTAAGACTTTTCAGAATTAATAATAATTGTCCGATATAAAATCATACAGTCGTTGCGAAAAATGCTATTTTCGCTATTATATGATTAATATTTTAGATTTTTTATTTATTTTTTTTATATTTTACTGAAGTACCTATACCTATGTCACATTAATTTTTGCCACATTAAGCAAACCCTTGAACTTTCATTTCATTTTATTGATATTATTTTTATTTTGCATATTTTTTCCTCCAGTCTGAGAGAATAATTACAAAAAATGTTAACAGTTTTAATACAGTCGCCTCAGGTTAAATTTAGTTTTTATTTTTTTATTATATTAAATATTTTTTTTTACAAATAACTAAATATTAAAAATAAAATAAATAATAATCGAAATGATAAAAATGTACTTCTAATTGCGAACTTGGATTAATAAAAAATAAAAACAAAAGCATACACTAACTAGTAAAGTTAGTCATTGACAGCACTTGAAAGCAATCGTTAATAAATAAGGTGTAAATAAAAACAGTTAAATAAAAATAAATTGTAACCGGAAGTAAAGACGAGATAATAAAGTTTCACTCAAAACACTTAAAATTATGACTTTAAGAAATGAATTTGACCGAATTGAAAATGATGACGACGAAAATATCAATGAAAGGACATCACTTGACATAAGACATAAAGAAATTGATATAATTAAAAAATATATTGGAAGCTGTGGTAAATGGCAAATACTTTGGATATGCCCATTATCAATTTTTCAAATTATATGCACTTTTCATATATTTTCATTCACATTTCAAGTAAGTTTCAATATTTTTATTTTTTTTTTAATGAATACTATATATTATAGTATGTACATAATTACAAAGAATGGAAAATTGTAAGAGAAATTAAGGCAAAATTTAATTTCATGATGTGTCAACATTGTTACCAAGTCAATAGTGTTATATCCCATTTTTTAAGTACATATTTATGAAAAAAAAAAGTTAGGTAGTTTATGTTTTAGAAATTGAGGTAAATGTTAAATCATCATTTTCCACAAAATTCATATTTTTAAAACACGTTTGTTATTTCCATTATCAAGTTTGTTATATAAAAAACGTACATATTTTTTGTTTCTATTTTTTTCGAACTTAGAACAAAATATATATGAACAATATTAAAGCTACAGTGTTTTGAGGAAAATAAATAATTATTAATTCGTCTGAATTTATCTCCATAGAAAGTCCTGACTGAATAAAAACAAAAAAAAAAAACAGCTGGTTTCTGGCGTGCGCTTCCCGTAGTTGAATGAAATGAAACATATTTTTCTGTATGATTATGTATTTTTTTATTGAATGAACGAATATTTGAATTATTTTTATTATTGCAATGCTAGTGAGTTAATAATTTTTGTCGTGGGTAAGTAATATTTCGAACGATTTTCCGACGCGTGAACAGACTAACGTTAAATGTCAGAAGCACCGATTTTGTAGATTCAATCTACAAAAAAACAACCATCTATTGTAACAAAAATAGTGCCACATACTTCTTGCTAAAATGCACATTGTGTGAAAGTTTTATGTCAATCGACTTTGACAGACTTTGACAAAATTTTTGACAGACAGACCGAAATTGGTTTTTAGATATTTATATACAAGAAAATTGTATTGATAGTTTCTCTTTAATTGCCAATTAGAATATTTACCTTAGTCCTTTCCGTGATACGCAATTGAAAAACTTTAATTGTCATAATTTAGCATTGAAATGGAGGCATGTTTTTCATTAATACCTTACACGTGATATTATTATTTAAATTGATAATTATTTGTATAAATAATGCTTTAAACATTATTATTAAGTGATAATTTTAATAGACCATACTTGACAAATTCAAATCGAGCGGAAAAAATAATACGACAATAATTTTTCTATAAGTATTATGTCAGGTTACATTTATTCATACGACAAAATTTTAATTGCAATCAATCAAATTGTTTAAAATCATCTGAAACGTGTAGATGCAGAACAAGTGTTTCTTTTAATTGGGTACAATTACAATTTCTCATTTTATATACTTCTTAAAGTTAAATTGACATAAACAAATGATATAACTGACAAATAAATTGAATTTCAATAAGGTATCTGGCAACGCAACTAATCTTATTTCAAATTTAAATCGGTTCGAAGTAATTGTAAAGAACTAAGAATGCATAAAATTTTGAGCGATCATCTTAACACTTATAATAACTAAAATAAAATTTATTGAGGGGTAAAATTTTTCCTATGATAATCGTTAATTTAAAATAAACAAGGTTTGGTTTTACATTTCTACGCTTTTATCTCTTTAAACTATTTCCTTACATTTTTTGTTTTAAAAATGCGGTAGACTTGTTCATAAAAATGCTAAGTATAATTTAATTATCTTTATAATTATTATGTAATAAGTCTTTTTTTTTTAATTACAAATTGTTGTTTTTCTCATTTAACTCATCAGACGACTATGAAGAACTATTTTCTGTAACAATTTTGTTTTCTCATTAGTTAATTAAATTAACAAATTTACTTTTCCGATTCCTCTTAAAATAAAATATAGTTACAAAATAAACTTTATCACTGAATATGAGCTTACGAAATTTTCTATTTTTCTTTTTGATTCATGTGATTAAAATCTTTTTATTTAATTTTCTTTCTCTTATAATATTTATTGCTAACAAAAGCAAAATTTTATGCTTCAGTGGCATAAAAAAAGGAAAAAAAAAAAAAAGGAAAAATATTTTCTTGAATATTCATTTTCATTAATGGAAATCAAAAGAATACCCTTGAAACTAAAAGATTATGTACGATAATATTATATTTCAAGCTTTTTGTAAGGTTACGGTCAAGAGCTTAAAGGACATACATGTATTTAGAAGAAAGATATTATATAATAATTAGTATTAAATTAATTTTTTTTTTGGTCATATCAACATATAATGTAAATTATGTGTTACTAAAGTCATTCACTAGTTCGATTTGAACTATTTACATATAGCAAAAAATATACAGAAATTTTCAGTGTACATATATACAAAATTTTGGTGTTTAGTGCTAATCTTTTAACATTTTCTGTTAGAATTATATAAACACAGGTACTAGAATTACGCCTCTACTTCTTTACATTTGCCTTCAAGTCAACATATCAATTAATAAACTTTATATTTTGTAACATATCAATTAATAAACTTTATATTTTGTAATTTCCTCAATTTATATATTTAGAACAAAAATAATAATAATAATTTTAATGAAATTAAACTAAATTAATAAGATATTATTTTGTATTTATTATTTATTGATAATACTAGTAAGTTTTTACTGCATAATTTTATTTTTATTGCATAATTTTATTTTTATTTCCATGAACTTGCAATTTAAAAATTACTGTTATTTTGAATTTAATATACATTAAATGTTCGCGTGCAATTTTAAAAATTGTAGAATTTATAATAAAAAAAAAATGCCGTGAGCAAAAAAAAAAAAAAATAATTGCAAAAACTTACTCTTACTATAATTTTATTTATTTATGTAGGCACTCACATTTTTATACATTTATTTCATTGATAAAAATTCTAAAATATCTTATTCCTACAACTTAAAAGGTTTTGTATGCGGTCATTCACACATAATAAATAATAGTATAAAAAAGAGTGTAATTAATAAATTGAAAAGTTTCGTAATGACGTTATGCGTGAAAATTAGTTTTCAATATAATATTAATGAAATAACTGATTTAAAAAAAAAATTACACGATCATGTGAAGATAGTTTTTATTTAGTAATGAGGCCAATAAATAGTTAATATTTTATGTGTTACAGTTTATATGGTGAAATAAAATGACCAATGACCATGAATGCTTTAATTTTAGTTTAATTTATAATTAATTTTATGGAAAAAAACATAAAGATCTACTGTTTGTATCAATACTTATATGTGTGTACATTTCATATAGCAAAAAAGGGAACGGTACGTTTGACTTTAAGTATACGTTATTTGAAAAATGCACTCTAATAAAATACAGTGAAACGACAAATGACAGTCAAATGCGAAATACAGTCAAAAGTATTTAGAGTCAAATGAAATACATTCAAAGGTATTTACAGTCAGTTGTATTTACTGTCAAATGTATTAACAGTTAATTATATTTACAGTCAAGCATACTTACAGTCAAATGAAATACAGAAAACCAAACCACAAAAAAAGATAGCAATTTGCTCCTAAATTAAATTAATATTCTGTATCACATGTACTAATTAAAGATATCGACTTCAAACAGGGAAACATATTATGTGCACTTATAAAAAGTAGCAGCAGCAAATATATGATATATTGCTAATAGAGAACTACAAAGGTACCTATCTCAAATCGACCTTTTTGATCACTTTAGTGTAATTAATAGCTATTTTATCTACCAAGAAAAAATATTTCTATATAAGTTTGTAATGTTGAAAGACTTTTGGATGATTTTAAAAGGAACATTTTTTTCAACTTAGTTTCTACATTTGAAGCGAACTTTCAACAAGCTGGAAAGAAAGTTGAATAAACATTCATCCCGTCTGTAAGCAACTTCAAGCAAAAATGCCGGTTTTCATTAATTTTAATCTATATTCCGCAAATTATCGTTTTATTTATTATTTCACTATCATCCGCGTAATGCTGTTTAAAAATATATTTAATGCAAATATTGATAATAAATTATAATTCATATAAGAATGATTAATAGTTTTTTTTAGAATATAATGTAATGTTTTATACAATTGTGGTAAATGTTTAATAACTTTCCATATAATATTACTATTTTCCTTTAAAAAATTATGTTTACAATTAAAAATCCCTCAATATTATTTAGTTATAAATTACCTAATTTTAATTACATATGTATATTAAGATAAAACGGGGTCTCGAAATAATTTATACGGACATAATTTATACGAAAAAACGACATTATTCCTACCATACAAATGAATTATGTCGCTTTCAGGCACGTCATAATTTTTATATGAATAAAGTCGTTTTTTTTCGTATAAATAATGTCGCTTTTAAAACGACATTATTTATCATATGAATAAAGTCGTTTTTTTTTCGTATAAATTATGTCGCTTCTAAACGACATTATTTCTACATGAATAAAGTCGTTTTTTGATCGTATGAATAATGTCATTTATAATATCGACACTATTTATCGTATGTGAGTAAAAACGAATGTTGGCCGTACAAAATGAAGGTGAACTGACAGAACCGCGAATATTGTGTTCTAAGCAAAAGGAGAAGAGGGGGGGGGGCAGCAGGGCGGCGGGCGGGTGGGCGGTTGGTCAGTGGGATTTGCGGCGCCACTGACCAACCGCCCGTCCGCCGCCCTGCTGCCCCCCTTTCCCGTGTGTCTACCACACAAATATTTTATCTTTTTTACTCACATACGCTAAATAGTGTCGTTTTAAAAATGACATTATTCATACGATAAAAAAACGACATTGTTCATACGATAAATAATGTCGTTTTAAAAGCGACATTATTTTACAAAAAAAAAAAAACAACATTATTTATCGTATGAATAATGCCGTTTTTTTTTTTGTATAAATAATGTCGCTTTCAAACGACATTATTTATCGTATGAACAATGTAGATTTTCTCGTATAAATTATGTCCGTATAAATTATTTCGGAGTGCCGAGAAAACCATATTATTTCTATGAAGTTTTACTTTATTTTGTATTTATTCCCATAATTTATACATAAAGTAATTGGCATTAGAATACTTTAGAACGCAAAATTTTTATATAGAGTTGTAAATTTTTTTAATGTTATTGTCGCAAACCAGTTTCTATACTTAATATTATTTCATACTTTATGAATTGCGATCATCATAATAAATACTTTCCACTAAAAACTTGGTATTATGATATTCTTACATTATTTTAGTATCAATCATTGGATATAGAACTTTGGATAATGAGTACCAATGATATTAATTATAAAAACTTTAAAATAAATAAATTTTGCTAAAATGGTGATTGTAACAAAGTTAATTATGTTTTCATTTACCATTGGTGTTATCTGGATACTATAATGTTATGAAAAAATTAAAATTAAAATATTAAAGTTTTGCATTTAAATAAAAATTCAAAACTATATAAAATCTAGGTCAATGTTACAAACCAGAAAAAAAAACAGAAATTGATTTATTCCTGACCGAATGTCCATTATTATTTAAAATTTTATAAAAAATGATTTATATTTTATTTTATCATTATTTTAATACGCATTTCGCGAGATATTTTTTTTAAAAAAATATTTATAAAACAAGTTATGTTAAAATTCCTTCTAATTTTTTTTTTATTATTTGCGGAAATAAAAGCTTTTATGTTTTTATGCTTTTATGCCAATTTAATGTCATGTTGATATAATGAAAATAAATATTTTCTGTCATATAGTTTTGTGCACTACTTACTAGAAAGTGAATCAGCGGTGGGGAGCCTGCGGCCTTTTTGAGGATAAAAAGTGGCCTTATGCTCCGGTTGAAAAAGGGTAAAATGCAGCTTTCTTGGCATTAAACTTCATTAAAGTTAAACAATATACTTCTTATTTATCTTTTTTTCACAAAATACTTTTTATTGTGCTTGTATTTCCTTATTTTGCAAATATATACATATTAAAATAAAAAGTATAGCTAAGAATCTAATCATACCTACTTATATTCAGCATTAAAACTACTATGTGCGGCCTTCTTGGGAAATGGGCATAGTCAATGCGGCCTTTATATCTAAAAAGGTTCCCCACACCTGTAACTATAATATCCTTCCTGTTTCTTTAAATACAAAACAAAAACCAAAAGTGGAAAATATCTTTTTTATTTAAAGGATCTTCTTGCTAATTTTTATCGAAATACATTAAAACTTTTATAAAACTTCTGAAAAAAAAAAAATTCGTGGTAAAAATACCACCGACCATTGGCTGTTTTTGAATTATGAGTTTGTAACTCCGGAAGCGGTTCCATTTGTTAGGTCATAACAAAGATTGCAATCGCAAATTGGAATCAAAACAAAAATTATAAAATATATTGAATAATAAGTAGAAAATTTTAAAATCTTGAAGGTTTGATTATCTATTACTTATTTCAATAATCATCACTGCTTTCCATTTTTTATAAATACTTTGTTGGAATGGATACCTGTTCTCTGGAAGTAAAGGTCCTACTTCCTCAACTTCAAGTATTTTCACGCCAAATACGTACCGTTTCAACGTCACACCCATTCTTCGTCAAAATTCGCAGATGTGATAGAACAAGTTTCGGAGATTCGTTTTCAATTTGCACCTCGAGAATGTGGAATGCTCTCCCATCAAAACTGTTCCCGACAGCTGGCGGACGCTTGAATTACGACTTGCGCCGCTTTAAGAAGAGTGTAAATGATTATCTACTAACTGTCCCACTTTTTAATCCCGTCTAAACTTCCTGTCCACATTACCAAATCCATACTTCTTATAGTATAAAAGGTATCCCACCTAGTGATTTGGTAACTTTAATAAAAAAAAAATAATTCTAATGTAAATTTCGTAATAAAAAAATATCAGTACATATCAAATTCAGGAACTTGATTTTTTATCATATACCATCAACAAAGTTTTCCACCAGCCGAATAATATTTTTATCTGTTGAAAATAAAAATTAATATTAGATAATAACATTCAAGAAATTTTAAGTATTTTTAAATGCATTTTAAGATTTTGAATTAAATTAAAAATAATTTTTTATATAATTATCAATTAATCATTCATTGTTATAATTTAAATAAGTAGAATCCTAAAATCATCAACAATCAGGAAAAATAATTCTGGTTAATATTAAAATTTATAAAAGAAAATTAAAAATTAATTATATCATTAAATTATTAAAATCACTTCATAATTTTTATTTGTATAATATTATTAAGTTATTAAGTTGTAGATTGTTATGATAATTAATTTAATAATCACACCAAAGTATTATTAAGGAATTAACCCTAATTTAAATCAATTACAATTTGAATATAACATAATTTTGTTGAAAATTTAACTTGATTATTTCAAATTATGTTTATATATACGTATACAATCTTCTTATTATACTAATTTTTGTATATAAAAATTGTAAGCATTAGATATAATTATAATTTAGAAATAAATTTTACTTAATAATTCAAAATTTCCTTTAGGTTTATAAATGTTCCTTTTTCCATTGTTTGCGAATTATAATAGATTATAATTGTCACTTCATTTCGATATCAATAATTTTTCATTGAACTTAATAGTTAGAATAATTTCTAATTTAATCGTCTTTTAAATCTTTTCGTGCAAATTCCTAATTAAAGCGTGATCTTGTATTTTAATTGCATACATATTAGAATAAAATTGGGTCGAAAACGTGTTGAGTTACATTAAGAATTTAAAACGATCTATGCAAATAAATATGTTGAAAAAAATTTATTTGTTATAAGAGCCGATGACAGATTAATATACAATGTACTAGAATTTCATTGCAAGCTAAGTGGATTCAAAGAAGAGAACTTTTATTATTGAATGTCGTCTGCTGAGAAATGAAACAACGTATGACATTTATACGTCATTATTTGACAATAGCACCTCGTACTCGACTCCTCGTACTCGATTTTATCAGTACAACTACTTTGCAATATTCTTAATGTTGATTAAAATGTGTTTTTTAGATGAAAATTGTACGCTACTTGATATTTTTTCATACGTTTTTTTTAATTTTCAAATCTTTAAATTCAAATTACTCGAAACTATACTTTTCATTATACGTTGTTTCATTTCTCAGCAGACGATATAAGAAATATAATCAACAATCCGCTTTACTTTTAATTTTTGTATGTAGGCTAACTTATTAATTTATATTTCTAACTTAAGCTTGAACCTAAAATAGTATGTATATAGAACTCAAAATAATAAATAGAAATCATAAAAAATTGTCTACAAAAAAATGTTTCTCATTATTTTGTTTGTAAGTTTCATTGAAATGTACCTCTTAGCAAATTTACAGAGACCAGCATCTTATATAAAGAGTAATAATTTGAACTTAATATTATTTTTAATTTAGGTACGGAAATTATTAAAAAAAACTATTGTATTTCAATTTTTGGAGGCCTTTTCAGTCAATTCTTTTGTTAGCAGAAAATATAATACGTTATGTGCTATTTAACATGGACATTGATAACGAGATATATTGACAGTTTTTTGAGATAAAATAATATTAATTACAAATTATAGTCATAGAATGCATAATTTCAATTAATTCATTAATTTTTATGGGGGAACATATGTATAGTTCTCAGAATAACCCTCAAGCAATAAACGTTGAAATTTAAGAAAATTTATTGCAAATTCAATAAATAGTAAAAAAATATAGTGAAAATTTTAATAGATAACGTTTTATTTAAACTTAAACTTTATTATTGTTATAATTTTATATCGAGTTTAAAAAACAATTTAAAAATAAAATAAAAGAATAATCATGACTTGAATTTCAAAGAAATTAAAAATATTTTGTTAAATTGTTATAGCGATACCTTTTAAAATTTTCAGTTTTTTTTTTCAATATTTACTATTCAATTCAAGCGGTATTTTATGAAAAACGATTTATTCAATTATCATTAGTATTCAATTCTTGAATTGTTCTTGACTTCAATTTATATATGGTTTAATCACTAGATAAATAAGATGTGATTTTAGAGGACCTCTAAACGGAATGAATGAAATAATTCAAAAATTCGATAAAGAACACCATTAACATTAACTCATGCTTTTATTGTACCATTTTAAGGGGTTCCGAAATAATTTATACGGACATAATTTATACGAAAAAACGACATTATTCATACCATACAAATGAATTATGTCGCTTTCAGGCACGTCATAATTTATATATGAATAAAGTCGTTTTTTTTTTCGTATAAATAACATCGCTTTTAAAACGACATTATTTATCATATGAATAAAGTCGTTTTTTTTTCGTATAAATAATGTCGCTTCTAAACGACATTATTTCTACATGAATAAAGTCGTTTTTTGATCGTATGAATAATGTCATTTTTAAAACGACACTATTTATCGTATGTGAGTAAAAACGAATGTTGGCCGTACAAAATGTAGGTGAACTGACATAACCGCGAATATTGTGTTCTAAGCAAAAGGGGAAGGGGGGGCAGCAGGGCAGCTGGCGCCGCAAATCCCACTGACCAACCGCCCGCCCGCCCGCCCGCCCCCCTGCTGCTTTCAAACGACATTATTTATCGTATGAATAATGTCGTTTTTCTCGTATAAATTATGTCCGTATAAATTATTTCGTAGTGCCCCATTTTAATTAAGTAATTAAGTATAGGCACTAACAAATTTATTTGTTAACAAAAAATGTTTACAATTGTTAAATTAAAATACGTTTAGAATATTTTGAGAGGATGAATAAAACATTTTTTTTAATTTAACGCTAATTTTTCGTTCCAAAGAACTTAATTAAATCAGTTTAGAATTTATGAGAACAACGTTGACGCTTATTTCAATCCATAATGGACTTATAAAATTCACATATAAAAACTTATTAAATATAAATTTAATTAATACTACTTATTATATGAATGTACAATGTACGTACATAAATTTTTTTTTTAATAATTAAAGAAAAATCTTTAACAGAAAAACAATTTGCTAAATCATCATCTCTAAATATAGGTTTATTCGATTTTGTATATAGTCTGACAAAAAATGAGCAAATCATCTAAATAAACTTTTAATTAATTATATGTTTATTATATTAAATCATAAAAAAGAAATCAATTAAACAAAAAAAACTTAGATATTCTTAATGAAATAATACACTTTGCTTTTAATGTTTTAATTACAGCTGATATAACATAATAATTTTTTTTTTCCACCATTAATGTTAAATATCATTATGCTATGTTCCAGTCAATAAATAATTGATAAAAAAAAAATATTGTTTTCAAATATGTATAGATAGTTTTATTTTTTATAATTAAAATTCGAATTAAGTAATATGACGAATTTCTTTAATCATAAATTATGTTGTAGATTTTAAATAAGATCTATTTACAGAAAAATTACATCGTGAGCTATAATTTTTAACCTATTTTTGGTTATTTTCGTCATATAATTATCTTTATTTCGAAATAGTTTCAAGAATTTTTAAACAGATAGTTAAAGTAATAATAATCGATTATAGTTAAGTTAATTTTGAAATGAACTTGCGTATCAACCCAGAGATTTATAATTTTTATTAAATTAAAGAGAAAAAATACTTATATGTATATTAGGCTGGTTCACAAAAATTTTTTTTTTGCCGCCCATACAGATTCTGAAAGCTTACATCAAGAAACGAAATACGTCCTCCTTGATTTTTCGAAATTTTGTTTCCCCATCAAGCGCAACCAGTTTTTGTGATGGTTGAGGCCTAGACCTAATAAGGTGGGTTCAAAACTCTGTAACTTTTTTCTCTTTGAATTTTTTTTCCTCCTTTTTTTTTTGGTTTAACTGTATTGATGCTCCCTTCATTTTTTGTTAACATCGTAAGGCTATACGACTTATCCTTTTTTTTTTACAACTCTCTAAAGGTGAATTTAAACTTTTGTCCCCATTTTATTTTTACTTTAAGACACCATATCTTTTCTAATTTTAAGAGAAACATTTTTTTTTTTTTTTCATAAATTTGGCATAAATTTTCATCATTTTTAGCATTATAACTAAAAGATAAAATTCTATTAAGTTCTGGTTTTTAAGCTACAATTAATTTTACGACATTAAAAGTTTCGCTTTCGTAATGCATTGGTCATTTGCTTCATTTGTTAACTGATCTATTTTTTTTAAATACGAATCAAAAAAGGAGATTTAGAATAGAAATAAATAAGAATTTAAAAATTGTTTTAAATTTATATTTATTTATGATTAATTTTTCTCAATTAATTTTAAAAATATTTGATTTTCCAATAATCGCCATGTTTGGCCGATGCTGGCTCACGATTTGGAGAATAATTTGTTTTTGAGTTTCGTCAGAAGTTAATGAAGTGTTAAATTCCGTCATTAATGCAACACTCCTCTCGGCGTTGTCATTAACAACTTGTAACTTCTGAACTAATCGAAGGCCGTCTTGATATCCTGCATCAGATTTCCATAGAGCTGGATCAATGTCTAAAAACTCAGTAGATATTTTCAAGCATTGACAAAAATTCCATCGAATTTTGATATGCCTAAAATATAACTGCAGAATTTTGTCACTAAAAATTCTTTAAATTTTTTTCAATGCTTGAAAATATCTACTGAATTTTTAGACAAGAATCCAGCTTTATGGAAATCTGATGTAGGATATCAAGACGGCCTGCGATTAGTTCAGAAGTTACAAGTTGTTAATGACAACGCCGATAGAAGTGTTGCATTAATGACGGAATTTAACACATCGTTAACTTCTGACGAAACTCAAAAACAAATTATTCTCCAAATCGTGAGCCAGCACCAGCAAAACATGGCGATTATTGGAAAATCAAATATTTTTAAAATTAATTGAAAAAAATTAATCATAAATAAATATAAATTTAAAACAATTTTTAAATTCTTATTTATTTCTATTCTAAATCTCGTATTCGTATTTAAAAAAAATAGATCAGTTAACAAATGAATCAAATGACCAATGCATTACGAAAGCGAAACTTTTAATGTCGTAAAATTAATTAATTAGATTAAAAACCAGAACTTAATAGAATTTTATCTTTTAGTTATAATGCTAAAAATGATGAAAATTTATGACAAATTTATGAAAAAAAAAAAAAAAAAAATGTTTCTCTTAAAATTAGAAAAGATATGGTGTCTTAAAGTAAAAATAAAATGGGGACAAAAGTTTAAATTCACCTTAAGAGAGTTGTAAAAAAAAAAAGGATAAGTCGTATAGCCTTACGATGTTAACAAAAAATGAAGGGAGCATCAAGACAGTTAAACCAAAAAAAAAGGAGGAAAAAAAATTCAGAGAGAAAAAAGTTACAGAGTTTTGAACCCACCTTATTAGGTCTAGGCCTCAACCATCACAAAAACTTGTTGCGCTTGATGGGGAAACAAAATTTCGAAAAATCTCAGAGCGTTTTCTCGTTTTTTTTATTTAATTGTTCGAAATCTGCATGGGCGGCAAGAAAATCTCAACATGACCTCAAAAATGAACCAGTCTAATGTATATGCATTTCTACATAATCCAGATTATTTTATTTACAAAAATAAATAATCGTTGTGTCGATGTTATAATATTCTGAAACGAAAACCTTTGTAAATAAAAGTATAATTTTTAAAACTCCACATTTTTGTCTCTAATTAAATTTTTTTTAAACCATACCTTTTTATGTAATATTTATATCGTCAACAATTGTGGGAT
>OZ023273.1:44303315-44696303 GCA_964007475.1 Hybos culiciformis
ATATGAGTTTATTACATAAAACCGCAAACGTCATTATTAGTGTTGTAGAAAATGAAAAAAACACTATCTACATAAATAACCTTCAGGATAAATTCCGTCTAGTTGAAATGGTATATTTTACAAATAATATTTTTATATCACATAAATTTGTTTTTACCACAGAAACGAAAAATGAAAATTATAATTCTTTGAACATTTGAAATAATTAATTTTATATTACTTACATATTGTACTGATGTATACACATGTCTCTAAATTATGTGTAATTTTATAACCCAAAAGTGGATAAAGGATAAACACAACTAGCAAGTAGCCAAAAAAAAAAACCCATAAAAATATTAAACTACATCCTTTCTGATCCATTGCAAGGTTATTTAACTATTTAACTGATATACTCAAAGAAAATCAATTCTTCAAAGAAAACTTTTACTGTATCATTTACGTACGGTATCTGCAAGTAATTTGACAAACTATGACTAAATTATTCGCTTTTAACAAATTAATAAATGAGTTTTTGATTGATTTATTATAAACATTTAAAAAATTTGTACCATAATTATGTTGCTAGTCGACAAATAATCAATTTAGATTTAGAACAATAAATTCCGTCGCTTTTATAACTAAGTATTTAAAAAAATGTTCATTATAAACAACTTTTTACAATTTTTTCTGAGTGTAAACGTTTGTACCTATATTAATCGTAAAAATATTTAATATTGAGAAATATTCTTGATTATATTATAATCATAAACTAAAATAACCTTAAACTTTAGTTTTTCATTCGACAGATTTAATAAATAATATTACAACAATTACTATAATCCTATAACCTATACAGTACACATAAACATAAAAATATTTAAGTATATATCTCGAGCATCATGAACTAAAATTGGGTTAAGGTTAATATATGACATATGTACAGCATACATTAGTTGTGTATCCGGAATTCTATATCCTGATATATCGCAAAAATATTTCAATGATATGGTTACCTTGCACAAAAAACGTAAACATATCTCACCTTAACCACCAAAAATTTCACGGGAAAACTTTCACCTTAAATTTTTTGTTATGAATCTACGCAATAATTTAGCAACAAAAAATATTCTAGTTTATTGATTGATTTTTGAGTATATTTAAAAATTTTTAAAGCTTATACATAGACCATAAACTGCAGGTATTAAGAGGTGACTTTATTGTGAAGAAAGATGTAATACAAAAAACTGGGTAAAATCTTATTCTGAAATTATTATTACACTAGAAATCAAAGAAGAATAGAGTATTTTTGACTTTTACGACGCAAATGCAATCGTTCAAATAAATAACAATCACACTAATTTAATATCGAAGACTCACGACAAAAACTTTTTCTCAATTACGTCACTCTTTTATATTAATAAACTTTACTGCTACTCTGTGATATAAATTAAAGACACTATTGGTTTCCTGTTGAAGGTTTTTATGTGAATCATGGTGTAGAAACTTTAATTCCAATTAACTTTAAAATAATACAATATAATACAATATAAAGCAAATATAATTTATAACAAGGTTGTCTAACAAAAAAATATTGAAAATATTTTGTTATGTTTTACAGGCAAATGTTTTATGGGAGCAAATAATGCAGTGATCCCGACATTCACAGCGCAGCAATACCCAACAGGTAAGAAATAAATTATCATCATTAAAATATTATTTATACTGTATTTAAATCGTAAAAATATTAAATTTACAACATTTTCTTTCAAGCTGTAAGAAATTTTGGAGTTGGAATTGGAAACTTGGCTGCTGGAATTGCTCTTATACTAGTTCCTTACATGTGGCTCTTGGTAGGATTTTAATTTAATAATTGTTATAAAAAATAAATAATCAAGTATTATATAAATATTAATAAATAATAAGTAAACAATATATAGTTTGTCAGTTTGATAGGCATAAGTACATGTAACAAGTATTATGTACATATACAGTATATGCAAAGTCTGTTTTTTTTTTAACTATTCTCTTGTTCAAATTTTCGCATTTAATAATTTTTTAATTATTTGATTGTATTTTTTTTTTTCGCTTATAGGAGCATTACCAAATATATCTACCAATGACAGTAATGGGAACTTTGGGATTAATTGGTGCTGGTTCAATTTATTTGATGAAAGATAATGGATATGAGGAATAAATTTTTATTATTTTACTATGAGAGGATATTAAAAAAAACTGTTATGACAAAGTGACAAGATGGACCGACACCTGATGATTTTAATTTATTACATATTAAAAAACATTTAGTATATAAATATTTTAGTAAACATTCATACGTATTATATATATGAAGTATTATATATAAGTAATAAAATCATATTTTAAGTGTAGTCTATTTTTTTTTATGTTTTTACTGTTGTAATTTAATAGTTAAAAAATTTTAATGCAATTATACAATTACTCGTAGTTTTTTATTTTTGGATAATTATTATTTGTATAAGAAAATATTTCGAATGGACTTTAATTAAAATTCAAAATAAAATAAATTAGTAATATTATAGAATATAGAAAATAAGACAATCATTAAAATATTTGTAAATTTTTCGCTTTATATTTATATCTATTATGATATCTGATATCTCTAAATGAGGCGACTTTAGGTGTAAAAGCTGTACATATAGAGAAAAAAATTACGCAAATAATAATTCGTAAAAAATAATGATTAGGAAAACAGCAAATAAACACTAATGTACAAAAAAAATCATAAAACTTTAAAAAAAGTAAAAATAGTTTATTTTGTAACAAAAAAATGTTCATACACATCAAAACGACGTTTCTCTTTTACATCCAGGTTTTTGACTCACTTGTTTTGGTAAATCAGATAATATAAAATTTAAGTGGTTTGTCTTTGTTTGGGCTATAATTCAGCTACTGAAGAAAATCAAACAAATTCTATTAATATTGTAAATTGATAATATTTTCATAAGAATAATAATAATAATAATAATAAGCATACATCAGTTTTTTCTTCATACTTTGACAGTCTTTAAATGAATAGAAAAAAAAATGTTTGCTAAATTTTAATTTAATCAACTTTATAACATAAACATTTTTGTTCTCCACTGTTTATGTAGATATATAATATTAATGCATATCTATAGCAAAAAGTCTTTAGTAAGTTTAAAATGTAAAAAAAAATTCCACGTACATACCGTCATTTTTGTTTAAACAATTAGAATCCTTCTAGAAAAAGTGTACGAATATATAAAAATTGTATATATGGGTTACGATGGCTAATGAAACCATTAATAATAAGCTATATAATAAGTTTTTATCTTATAAATCTTCAATAAATAACGTAAGTAGGTATGTATAATTGTATGTGATTTAATTTTTTAGTTATTGTGTACATCGAATTCACATTATAAGTTATTATATTGTATATAAATATCAGCAATAAAAATTATATTTAGTATTTTAAAATGTGTTATTTAATTTACAAATTTTATTATTCAGTGCTCAGCAATGTAAATACTATGTATGAAAAAAAATTTACGGTCTGTAATAGTTTCATATATATATATGGTCTATTCGAGACCATTGTTGAGTCCAACGTGAACTTCTTACCAAAATGATATCCCTTTTGATATTATGATGATGTTTTATTTATCGTAAAATAAAACAATTTTTTTAGTTTGAAGTTCTGTTTAAGACTGATTTTTATTTAATTCAAAATGTAAAATTCTAAAATTATTTCTTAACAAAAAGAATGTCAATTCAAAAAAGGGTATGAAAATCATACGATATTTTGTACCGTTACATTAGGTAGATTGATTTAATTCTTTCGGATTAATGTTAATTTGTTGCGAACGCCACATATTCCCCCGCTAATCTGATCAACGTGCTGCTTGATGAGATGATGAAGGAAACTGATGCTGTTGATGCGTTTGGCGGAGCTGTCGTTGCTGGTGCTCGCGTTGCTGGTCGTTGTTGCTGCGGTTGTGTCGGCAGGGTCTCCACATTAGGATACGCTGAACCTGTTATCGAAGTGGGTGTGTGTTGACGGGCTGCGGTCGTGTGTGTTGACGGGGTCTCCACTTTATGTTACGCTGGAACGAAGTGGGTGTGTATTGTGTTGACGGGGTCTCCACTTTACGTTATGCTGGAACGAAGTGGGTGTGTGTTGACGGGGTCTCCACTTTGGGCTATGCTGAACCTGTTATCGAAGTGGGTGTTGTCGGGCTGCGGTCTTGACGGGCTGTGGTCGTGTCGACGGGGTCACCACTTTATGGTCTATTCGAGACCATTGTTGAGTCCAACGTGAACTTCTTACTAAAATGATCTCCCTTTTGATATTATGATGATGTTTTATTTATCGTTAAATAAAACAATGTTTTTAGTTTGAAGTTCTGTTTAAGACTGATTTTTATTTAAAATGTAAAATTCTAAAATTATTCCTTAACAAAAAGAATGTGAAGTACCGTTACATTAAGTAGATTGATTTAATTCTTTCGGATTAATGTTAATTTGTTGCGAACGCCACATATATATTAAGTTTAAGAAGGTATCCTAACGAACGTTTAATCTCAATGTACCTAAAAACAAATATAAATATGTAGGTACAATCAAATGTACTTACAGTTAAATATGTAATAACAGTCAAATAAAATAAAGTCAAACGTACCCAATCCGATGACCCAAATGAAATATAGATTTCAAACTATATTTTTATCTAAAATTCTTAAATCCGCGCGACGCGATCAGGGTCATAAAAAGATAAGCTACTTATAGGTAATTAGAAAATAGGTACCGCGAAAATCTTTTTTCTCATTTGAATGTAAACAATTAAAAAAAAATAAATTCATTTCTTTAATTATTTTTCTTCATGCATATTTTATTGCAAAAAGTAAAATAATATAATATATAATAGAATAATTTCCAAATATTTTTAATCATTTATTTCAGTCAAAGACAACAAGTCAGCTTAATAAAAAATCTATTTTGTAAAAAGTAACTAGCTATAACCATTGGATATAGAACTCTGAATATTCAGTTCGTTTGATTTTACATGCGTATTTTGTTGTTGCGGATTAAGAAAATTGGTCACGGAAAAAAAATTACTAATATCACGGAAAAAAATTTATTAATATGATAAAAAGTTTTCGAATAATTTAAAGCTAAGCAAGAAAATATTTTCAAGGAAATTTGTAACAAGATTTAACAATTAAAATAAAAGACAAATTTAGAGAAAATTATATAAATCTTTATGTTTTTTTTTATTTTAAATTATAAAAACCGCAAAAACTAACAAATTGTATTCGTTTAGTGCCATTTGAATTTACTTACTTATTAGATTATTGTAATTTATAATTGTTATTATTATTTTTTTTTAATTTTTGGACTGATTAGTTATTTTTTAATACTAAATTCATAGGTAGGTAAAATCCTCATTCTAAACGGATAGAAATTAGTAAAATAAATAAAATTTTTAGGGTAATTTTGCTTATGGGAAAATTTTTATTACTTATTACATGTCGGTTACAAATTTACGGAAAGTTGATGTTATTGCTTTTTAGCTTTTGTTATTTGTTTTTATTTTTATCTTACGTCAGCTCACATCATTAGCATATTCGAATCCAACTCATCTAAGTCGTGTTACTTATAATGTCAAATTAATAATTTCAATTTGTGATAATATCTATTGATTTTATTTTTGATTTTCCGCCTTAGAATTCATATATATCTATGTAGTTTGAAATTTTTGGTAAATAGATTTTTTTTTTTGCATTTTTTATGGCATCCGATCGAAATTACGTAATGCAAAACTTTTTTTCCAATATTCTGGGTGGGTAAAGAAATTCTGTATTGCGAAATTCTGTCTATGATTAAAAATCTGTATTATTGTGAATTCTATGGACAAAATTATGTATGAAAAACCAAAAAGGTGGTAATAACAGAATTTTACGATATAGAATTTGTCAACACAAAATTTTAAAGTACAGTTCTTTGTCACACAGAATTTTGCAATACATTATTTTATAAATATATCTAATTTTGCATAATGCATAGAATTTCAGACCTAACCCTTTATTTATATGTATTACACAATCCAAAAAAATTAACTGAAAAAAAGAGTAAAATATTTTGCCACTTTGTGAAAGAAATTCCTGATCATAACTTAATCGAAACAGCGAAAAATGTATCGAAACAGCGAAAATGTTAAGCGTAATGTTTGGGTTTTGTATAAAGGTGTAAACTGATCTATTAGATATTTATAAATTCGATACATACGACCTTAAAGTTATAGTTCAATTCATAATCGGCTTAAAACTCATTTTGATTATCAGATAAAGTTTACAGAAGGACTCTTCGATTGTTTAATATGATTCCCAAGTCTCAAACTCACAGATATAAATCATAATCATCATCGTATTTGTAATATAACATAATTTTTGAGTAAAAACTTTATTTTCTCCAATATATTTATTTTCTCACCAAATACATATCACTTGTCGGTGGTACCACTATGGGCACTACGGGTCTATATGAGGCCGGTATGGCCGCCACTCTAACCTAACCTAAACTAAATTATATGGATATTTTTTTTTGCTCTTAACAATATTAAGATTAAGGTTAGTGAAACAAATTATTAAGAACTTCATACGATATAAAGCAATATTATTTTTAAAATAACGTTTTAACTAAATTGATTGCGAAAATCTTATAAACTTTATTTCTGTAAGTTTTGTTAAATAAAAAAACTTTAAAAATGTTAAAATCTTTGATAAAAGCTTTTTTTTGAGAAATATTGTGAATGCTTCAGTTTTGAAGTTTATTTTTTTAAATTAACCAGTAATTCAAAAATACATAATGTCTAACAATTTTATGAATTTCTTTGAATTTATTTCTGCATTTTTTTTGCTTTTAGATACTTTCGTTAATCTATATAATTAAGCATTGTTGCGTTAATAAATTATGCTTTCATATTTTGAAGATCTGTTTTAAATAATTTATGTAAAGCAACTTAAATGAAGTAGTAAAACCGATTATGTGATTATTACTTGAAAATTTACATAACTATTTTTTTAAGAAATTTTACATTCGGTGAAGATATAATTTAGTAAATATTCTATGCAAAGGAATATATATTTGTATTGTAATCAAATCATATACAGAAATAAAATAAATAATTATTTCCTTTTGTTGAATTTGTTTGATAAATTTTTCTTTTTTAATCGATATAATTTATACTTGTTTTATATAATGATTAATGAGTTTCTCGATGAAATTAAGTTTGTATATGTTCCAAATGCTTTTTGATGAGCGTTTTTTTGTTTTATGAATTAAGCGAGCTTCTTGTTACGTATAGATAGTAAATCTTCCAAATAGGAAACTTAATGAGAAAAGATTCAGCTTCAGTATATAAATTAATTATGTTTTTCTTTCTTCATAGTTTTAAAAGACACAATGTTTAACAACTTATAGTTATATAGAAAATAATATTCAGTATTATTATTAAAACAAAAATGATATTTATGAAATTTTTTTTTAAATAAACCATTAAATTACAGAATTATTTATGTAACCAGAATCTTAAAATCAATCAGTCAACCCTAGTAAATCATGTTGGTTTTTATTTGGAATAATAAATTCAATATATCGCGGTAATGCGTTACGCCAAGTTTAGTGATCTTATTTATGGTGACTTGTCAGGAATTTATAATTTTGCTTTTTTTTTAATAAATAAACTTTAAAAATAAAAATTAAATTTGTTTTTTTTGACAAATATTACATATGTATGTAGATACAATTATAAATTTCATATAAACAAAGCAATGTAAATACATTGCTTTGATATAAACTATTTTTTATTTAAGATTCTTGTGATGTTTTTTTTTTGAAGTTGAAAATCACTTTCATCCAAAAGAAAGAAATATTTATGCATGACATGGGGAAAATATTGTTAATAATTTGAATAAATAAACGAAATAAGTTGAGATTTATATGTATACATATTAATATTAATACTTATATAATGTTTGGAAACTTTTATGTTATAAGCATTTTTGTTTGCCACATCAAACAAAACAAATCCTTTATGAAAATTTGATGCTGATTGAACACTGAACTAGGCTGCAACACTGAACAAAATAATAGTGAGTGATATTTTTTTCATAGAGCCCTGAACACGGATTTTGTGGCGATTTTTGTAGGTGAGTAAGATGAGTAAGATGAGTAAGTCAGATTTAAAGGGGGCGAATTTAATTTTTCATTTATAGTTTTCGCGGTTTTTGGGGGTTTCCGAATTTTCCCAGCCCCTATATTGTAAATTTCTTCGGAATGTATGTATATTGAAATATTGTTAAAGTTCTTATTCAATAAAATTATCTTGCAATATGAAATAAAAATAAATTTGTTTATATAAACTGAAAAAAAGCTTCAAAAATATAATAAAAGTATGTACCTAAATATAAAATATTTGTAAAATATCATTGCAGTTAAAAATTTAAATTTTAATTCATATCGCGTTTTTCTTCCACGACAAGAGCGTTAATTTTATTCTTTAATCATGTTTAATGAACGAACAATCAATACATTTTATTTAGGAAAATTTCCCCTTAATATTCAAAGCGTTAATATTATTTAATGAGTAAATTAAAGAAAACAAGACGAAATCGTTTTCAAGCGTAATTCAATAAGATTTATTTAAAATCAAAACATGATTTTTTTTTCCAGGTTAATGAAAATAAAAATAAATAAATCATCAAATACGAAAGCTTCACTGTAGCAAATTTGAGGAACGTTTAAAAGTTTTCATTTGCTCAGAAGATCACTACAGTCACCCAAAGTGACAATGTAAATTCTGCTGAAACGAGAATAATGATTACTCATAATGATTGTTGTAAGATCTTGAATATAATTTAAAATTTTTAGCATTATCTTTTGCACAAAATATATTTAATTTTTCCATCTGCTAACCATTAACTAAGTATAGGTACTATCTTTTTCTGTAAAAAAACGATTTTTAGCCGATTATGTTTTGATGGAAAAATATAAATATATTTTGTGCAAAAGATAATGCTAAAAATTTTAAACTTTCAAACTTTTGAAATTAACAATAATATATGTATTTCAAACATATTTTTTAACCAAAAAATGATAAATTAACTTATCGTACCCAAAAGTATATTATAAATATAAAAAATCAAATAATTTAGCTTAAGTTTTGATAATATTTATTCAAAATACTTACCAAGTTAATAAAAAAAAATAACTTTTATATATATGAGTTCATTATAAAACTGTAATATGTTTTAATTAATTTAGTTTAGTTCTCAAGTTTTCAAATCATCACAATGAGAGTTTTTTAATCAGCAGAGAAAATTATCGTTACTAAAAGTATATTGTTTTCCCAAGTTTTTCTTTCCCCTAACATATCGATAAATACTCTAAATTTTCCAGCTGAATAAAAAGCATAATCAAATTTTCCATAACATAAATTTTTTTCTTATTTATTTTGAAAAATCTGTAGGTATGTAACATGCACAGTTCCATGCAAAAAAAAAATGTTTATTTCTCTTTTCTGATCATAAAAATATAAGGTGGGAGCTTTTGCTATAAAATAAAATAACAGTTGTGTTTTCTTTATTATACGTATTGTGGAAATAAACTAGTACGGTTGAAGCGTTAATTATTTTTTACATTTACACAGTAAAAATATATAAATTAAAATAAAAAAAAAAACATTAAGTGTTCACTTTTAAACAAAAAAAAAAGTTTATTATTTTTGAAAATATGCAGTTGTTAACAGCAGCTGTGGTATGTCAATTATAATTAAGAGAATAGACAATAATATTTTGATATTTTATATATGTACCTACATTGATAATAATTATTAAATTGAAAGAAGAAAATATATAAATATAAAGACAATCATAATCAAAATAATAATTTATAGAAAATGAAAATTTTTAATTTCAAAAAATGGTTGAGAAAAATAAATATATACTATACCAAAAAAGTTTAAATTATGTAAATGAAAAATAAAATAATATACCGTATCATATGTAATATGTGGGCCGAATAATTGTTCATTAATTAACGCACAAATATTTTAAAATGTGCAAAGTAACATAAAATAAAAATTCAAAACTACAATACTGTTTCAAAATATTTCCATATAAAAAATATACTAAAAAGGAAAATAGAAAACATTTAGAAAGTGTAAAATGTATATTAAAAATTTACAAAAACTACTTATTAACAAATTTTCAAACTCATCACAACTACATCAGAACTATATGTGCATAGAACAGAATAGGAATTTTGTTAACTTTGGTGATTAATGGTTTAACATCCCGCAAATAAATAATTTTTTGCTCTGAACGCATCAAGATATTATTTTTAGCTTGGTATCATGAACTTTTTTTTATCAAAAAATTAATTACCATTTAATTTTTTGAATAATTCCTAACTACATTAGAACTTCCATTTGTGCGATAATCTGTACTATATCATAACATCATAATAATTAATGAGAGTTTTCGTACGAATAATATTTAGCGTATCACTTTGGTGACAAAAGTTATGAGTTATAACTTAAGAATTTGATTGCAGTTTTATATAGAAAAAAAAAATTCTACCAAACCATACTTATAAATTCAACCATCTAATTCAGTTTTACCCATACATGTTACTTTTTACTCTTGGGGCAATTAAATTTTTATGCTATGAAAAAAAATTGTTTGCCTCCAGAATATTTCATTAATATATAATTGAATAAAAACCGGTACAACTTAAATAAATTAATATAAATATATATGTGTTTATAGGGTGGATTACCACCATATCATTTTAATTTATAATTAATGTAATAAAGAGAAAAAATATCAATGATAAAATTGTTCTATTAAATAATGTTATTTTTAGTATATGTAAAATTCCAATATCATTGAAACTATTATAATATAGTTTCAACACAATATACAGATGGACAGATGAACTAATTTTAGTTAGCATGAATTTGTTTTAATACTGCAATTTAATAGTATTTTAATAAGTATATATAATATATATAATCTTGAAATAAAAATTTTAAGGAAAATTACGGATTCTAATTTCGCATTCGATAGTTTTATTTGTTTTCCAATGACTAAATCACCCAATAATAGACAATAAATTACGTAAAAAAGAAAATTAATTTTGATTTGGTAGACAAGACATTATTCTTTGTTCTGCAAAACAAGGCCAGCAAAACCGGTTACGATTTAATAATGATATTTTTTAGATTAGATAAATAATAAATATACCTTTAACATTAAAGTACTGTTGAAGGAGCTTCTAACTTCGTTGTCCGAACTCGGAAAATCTCATACTTTAGCTTGGCTGAAAGTGTACGAGATTACGCACATTTTGGCATCTTAACGATCACAGTACTTTAATTAATTTTGATGGATAACGAACTAAAAAAGATTTTTTTTTATCATACATAGGAACGTTTTATCAAACTATTTTCAAAAATATTTTTAAGAGAATTGAAAATATATGTATGTATAATGTATATATCACATTTGGTTAATAAGAAGCATAGGAAAAAATTGTGGGTTAAACTCAAAGTTATTGGTGATGTTTCTGTTTGAATTTGACAAAATAAGATTATTAGTTAAAACTAAATTTATCAACGACTTTTTTCAAGATGAATTTATAAATTTATTGCGAAACAAATTATGTACAATTAAAGTGAAAAAAATTTTTTTTTATAAATAATACTTAAAATTAAATAACATAAACAAACAAAAAGGCTTTACTAATATATTGTTGTAAACAAATGCATTTACTCAATTTGTGAGTTTCTTTACAATAAACTTTATTTATTTCATTACACTAAGTGACTACTAAGTGTATATTAAATAATAATAAAGTAATAAAAATGCATAATCATTATTTAAATTGAATAAAATCCTATATTCATATAAAATAAAAATGATAAAATAAAATTAAGAGCAATTTTAGAAAAAACTAAAAAGTTTATTACATTATTATTTTTTAAATATAGTTACTGTAAATCCTTTTTCATCATACAAACATTAATGGGTGTATAGTTTAAAAATAAATTGAAAATCCCTTGTTTATTTACAGAATTATTTTTGTACATACATGTATGTACTTCTAAAATTCAGATCGAATGAATTGTTGGCATTTAAAAAAGTGATTGAAAAATAATAATTTATTACAATAGTATATTTATTATATAATTCAGATATATTTATATTATATTATTAGCTATCATCTTTAAAAACATAACACCACATTGTATATTCAACGAAAATATTCAAATATTCCAAAATTTTTCCAGTTTTCCTCAGTTTTATATTTTCTGGTAGCGCTACGTTGGATTGTATTATATATTTGGAATTTGACTGTATTTAAATTTTATTTGGACTTTTTTTTTTTTTTTTTCAAGTATTTTATTACTTAGTTATCTGAGATTTTATTTAATTTTAGTTTATTGCGATATCATTTGTATTTATAATTTTTTTTTAGTTTATAGTTATCGAAATTTCAAATCTATACTAAAATATAATATACGGTTTAGTAATTCATTATCTTATATCTAATACAAACAAATTCTACATTTATGTAGTATCAGTATATTATAGTGAAAGCAAGCTTATTTATACTAATGCAAAAGAACAACATTACTTTGTAAATTTTGGGATGCTTGAAGCTGAATTTGTTGTCTAATCGAATTAACTTAATTAAACGTACATTGTAACAGAATTTCGGTGGAAAATCAGCTATAAAATATAGCAGAAAGATTATATTTTATAATAATATGTAATGTATGTAACTATTTTCTGGAAATATGTGTTCAAATCTTTCATCTTTTATTTAATACATAATAAATCGTCCAAAAATTTATTGTGGCAAAAATTGCGACAGCAAAATCATAGTTTTTTTTACTAGCGAATACATTTTTTTTTACGAAACAGCTTCATATGAACGGATACATTAAAGCGCAAAAGTACGAGCTATTATTCCGTGCTACGACAAATAGCTAATATTTCTAAAGTCATTCACTAGTTCTATTTAACCTAACTTAGTTTCATACAATTTTAGTTTTTTAGCCCGTTTTCCATCAAAAATGAAAATATTTTTACCGAATATACTAATCATTCGATTGATATTGAAATAAGCATAATCTCATTCTCTTTCCTTTGGCTGAGGTTCTACGATTTTAAGTTTTGTATCTTAACCCCTCAACCGGCCAAGAGTCTAAATTCCTAAATTCTTTTAATCTAAAATTTAAATACAAATATGTACATAATTCAAACTTTTTAAAAAAGTTATAATCGATTAATTTGCGTGGAACGTGGATGACAATTGATCCAAGGACTAGTATTTTAAATCTCCTTTATTTCCATTATGAATTTCTGTTCTAAATTTTAATTTTTTTTTACTTCGGACAAGGAATTTCTGTAAAGTGATTGTACAATTTCTCACCGCTCCCTGATCAAACTTTTTGTTCTATTCTAATATTAAAATTATCATTTGTTTCATAGAAAAATGACCTAGAAATATAAATATATATAATTGTATATTTATTCTCATTAGCTCTGTAAAAAAGAAGAAAATTCAAGAAAATAAATTTAAAATCAAGTCAAATTATTTGTGCGTTTTAAAAAAATTATTTATGTATCGCAAGGTAAACGACTTTGGATCATATTTTGCTGTAAAGAAAAAAAGGTTAAAAATTATTTCAAGAAAATAAAAACACATATATATAAAATTAAACAAGTACTTAAAGACATTGAAGGATTAATTTAATTAATTTTTTTATGCCTAAATAAAATATTGGATATACATATAACCTACATGTTTGTGTTTGCATATTTTTTGCGATTGCGCAATTTTATACAAAAAGCGATATATATTATGTTTTATTTTGTATGATGGTAATACAATGCCGGCTGTTACTATTAAATTTTATGCCGCGAAAATTCCTGGAGCGTTTTAAAACAAGATTTTTATATTAAAATTATTTAATTTTTTTGTCTAGATATTATTATGCACAATGGTAAACTTTGAAATTACAGTTTATGCAGATCAGATTAACATAGAAAATACCTGATTTATTTTTTGTGCGCTAATGCCGCTTATTCCATATTAGGAAAATCATGGGAGGGTCAAACTTTTTTAATTCCTGTCTATCATTTGCGGATAGTTTTAACAATAAACAAGAATGCAACGAAAACAGATGCTTTCTTAGAGTGAAGTGTCGATTACTTCAAAGTATATTAAAAAATTTTAAAAATTTAGTTTGTAACTGTACATAATAAAATTCTAATAGAACAATGAAATAAACATAACAGATGCAGATCTACAAACACGAAAAATTTTCCTGGATTTATAAGTAGAAAAAGAAGCCAGTTTCATATATTTTTGTTGTATTTTTTTGGGAACGACAAATATTCATATTAGTCCGTGGAAATCGAAGCGTTCATAATTTTCATTGAACAGTTTTTTCCAACTTCGTATAAAATAAAACAAAAAATTAAAACAATTATTCTGCAGTTCAAAACCAACCCATATTAAAATCAATTTTGTAATGCATAATTACAAAGAAAGTTTTAGGAGCAGCATTAAAATAGATTTAAAAGCATAAAAATGCATTAATGATAGATAATGGTGCGACACTAAAATATGCAATTTACACATGTTATTAAATATGATATTAAAAGCAATTTTTACAAATACATATATATACGTTTACGTAAAATGCAAAATGCAATGCAGCTATTAATTGTAAAGCAATGCTCCGAATAAATTATAAAACAAAAATGTGTATACACAGCTACAGCACATTCATAATCAATATGATTCATATTTTTGTTAACAGAAAAATGGTAAAATAACAAATATTTAATAAATCATAATTTTGACTTCAGATTATGCTTACAATTATTCTGATTATTATTTACTTAAAAATTAATTTAGAGCTCAGAATGACATAACGTATACTGTATTTGCACAAATGGAAGCCCACTATTTTGAAATTTTTGGATGATAGCTTCATATTTTGTTGAGTTTTTTCTTCAATATGAAGTAAAAATTTGCAATGACTTTCACTTTCTGAAAAAAAAAGTAGTTTTGTATTTCACGATATAATGAGATGACGCATAATCATAAATATGAAAATAAAGCTGTAATGTTATTAGTTATTACTAATTTTGTATTATAGAAATATGTTTATTTAACGCCAATCAATTTTTAATGGTACAATCATTATGCCAATAAAAATAGTAAATACTATCACTATTTAGTTTCATTTTTCATTTCTAATTTAATTCGATATTAAATGATATCTTGGTGTTATTAAAAATTAACAAAGTTAATTACGAGATATAAATAAGCTAACTAAATTTAGAGAATTTACTGTTAATTGCTATTGAGTTTCATCGAATTGATACATAAATTCAATCCATACAATATATATGTTTGAAAAAATCTTTTCTTTATATCTTGGCTACAAATTGAGCCTGAACTGCTTAATTATTTGTTATTGAAAGTTTGAAAATTTACGGTTAAATGCTAAATAAAATTATATCATTCATTCCTTGCTTGGGCGTAGAATCAATACTCACACATTTACGGATTCAAAACTGTTATTCTCTAATTTTTTTGGGTTTCTATATAAATCAAATAATGTAGGTATGCATATTGTATTATTTAAATCTTTAGGAAAATTTTATTTCAATTATACACTTAAAATTATCAAGGAAATTACCTTGAAGTCAGCAAGAGATAAAATATAATTATTTTTTTTTTTGTCTTTTTGTCTAATTGGCCTCAGGCTGTGAATTTCAAAATTCTGAACTAACATAATTTGTCGCGAAACAAAATACTTAATCATAATGTAAAAATGTTTGTAAATAAATAATTATTTTGACTTCATATACTTACAATATACTTTGTTTTGTTTTAATATTAAGATTTAATGTACCTAACAAAAATATTAAAAAATCTGTTCGCAAATATGAATAACATTCAATAGAATTACTTTAAAATTACCATAAGCATGACTAAAATAATAATAATCCAGTTTATTCTTTGGTAACGAGCTGAAATTATGTATAAAGATCATATACGTTTTTTGTATGATTGGTCTAATGTTGTTTATCTTTTCATAATGATTGTTGTTTACGGATCAGCTTAAAATACTCAGAATGATCAGCCTTAAAATACTAAAATACTCAGATGATTAGCTTTGGTTTATTTGATCATACATTAAAGCTCTCTAGCATCAATTACAAATTGTTAAATGTATATACCCTGAAACTGACAAGCTTCAGGACATTGAAACCACAAATCCTTTTCACAAAACATTGAATTAATTAATGTAATTAATGATCAAAATATGAAGCTTAATAGTACTATCCAAATATTTCGCAAATTTTACGGATTATTCCATTTTTAAATTAATATAAAATTTGAATATTGTTAATTTTTTTTTAATTCATGTTTGCATTATTTACCCGCCTAATTTTATTTTATTTTTTTTTAAATAAGAGTTTTGCACTTCAAAATCAATTACTTGTTTTGATTTTTCTGAAATCTTTTTTATTCCAAGATTTCAATTATGCAAAAAAAAATTCACTTTATGTAAGCGGGAAAGCATAAACTTGATATAATTGCCATTTGACGTGGTAATGTAGATCAATACAAAAATGATTTAAAGAAAAAATAAATAAAAATAAGTAAATATAATTAAAAAAAAAAAAAAGATTTAAAAAGAATGTCGTCGACCTTGATTTTAACGTTGTTGGAAGAAAGGCTTTAGTCTGTAATACATATATACAAATCAGACATAGCTAGAGCGTTAAATTATATTCAATCGTATCGCAGCATAAATAAAGTTTTTTTTTTTCTTGAAAGTGTGCAAACAACTTACAAAATATAAATACACTTTTTGGAAATAAAGTTTAGAATTTTTTTGTAATACCTATTTAATGTTTATTTACGATTATGAACAGATTTTTTTTAATATTATTAATAGATAAAATCGTACAATAGCACACATAGGCAATAAGTTTTGTTTAGAAGTTTTTTCTAATAGGCAAATAAAATTGGTATAAGGTACCTACTGGAAAGTATCTAATGTGCATAATCTATCTAACTATACCTATATATTTAATTTTAATACTACTAAAAAGTTATGATGTCTGAACGTCAAAACCATTTATTTGAAGCAAACAAAATTTATTTAGTTTTTGACTGTTCGTATTAGGTATTTAATAATTTTTTTTTCGTTAAAATGTAAATGCCGGTCATTGTTGAATACAATTTATGTACGTAGAGTATAGTGGTCACCAAATATAAAATATCAATCACGTCTATTTATTGAATTAACGTTTTAATACAAGCCCATAAAGAAATAAAATAATTTTTAGGAAATCGAGAATAAAAAATAAAAAAAAATAAAACTAAGCATTAAAACAAACAATAACCGGGTGTGTAAAAAATAATCAAAATATAAAATAATGCATACCGACCGGTTCAATTTCCTTGTTAGGTGATTTTTTATTTATTTTTTACAATACCTGTAATTGAAACTTAGGTTTTTTGGTATGCATTAAATGAATGAACTACTTTAAAATTTTAATTAATATTCACATTTCTTATAACAAAATATTTTAGTTATGTAATGTGTATTATATAGTAATAATAATCGGAAAATATACTTGAAAAATGTTATACAAAAATAATATGAAAAATATTTGTTACAATTTACAATATTTAAGCATAGATAGTTAACTTTTAACTTCAACATTTTTACATAAAAAAAAAGTTGTACAATAATCGAATTTAATCAATTTGTTCATTCAAGTATAAAATTTCCCGAATTCCTTTAATAAAGTAGTAATTCTTGATGTTTTATTAGCATTAATCTGTTTTCTTTGTTTCAAGAAAATTGCTAGGTATTAAAAATAAAGTGCTCAACGTTACAACATTTTATTACGTGACTAGATATATTTATTGTAAAATCTTCCCCAAATCATTATATTAAGTAAACTTTGTAAGACATTTCGCATCAATTTATGTACATAATAATTTTTTTATATAATTATAATTTACTTACTAACAGTGGCTGTTGTTTTTTGTAAAAAGAAAAACAATATTTTCTTTTAAGATGCAATAATTACGCAAAAAATTTGCTTACGAACGAATACTTAAATAATTTTTAGATTATGTTTTAAGAATTTAAGTAAAAGTATTAATTATTTTATTTACAGATTCTTAGTGTAACCATAACTAATTTAGTTTTTGCACAAAATGGACCTCCAAGGCTTAATGTTCCTGGCGCATTCTTATCATCTCAACCAAGACCACAGTTTCGTAATGAAAGGCTTAATAATGTAGGTCCTTTGACACGAATTCGACGACCTCTGGGTCGCAATGGTAATCCAAATTCATTACCACCATCACTTCGTGTTAATCAAGTAGAAGAAGCTAAACCAGTAACCGAGGAAGCTGAAGATGCACAAGAACCATTCATACCGCAATTACTTCAACAACAACAACAACAACAACAACAGCAAGAAAATCAACAGCAGCAACAAACACAAGTTGTCTTTCAACCAGAACCTAATTCAATTCCAGATGAACCAAAGCAGTCATTAGAAGAAAGATTTCAATTACCAAGATTCCCATCCGAACGACCTCCACCACAAAGATCACAAGATGTACAAAGTACTATTGGAAATAATGCACAACGATTTTCTTTGACGGAACGTGCTCCCAGACCAACAACTCTTCGGCCCAGACCTATCCATCGTGAACCGAGACCACAGTTTGAACAACCTCAACCAACTCACCAGCCACGTGCACAGCACATTCAACCACGACCACAACAATTTAATCCAGTTCACAATGAAGTTCGCACTCAAAAACCGGTTGCGCAAATTCTAAGAAAATGGCGTGAGGAACATGAAGATGGCAGCATAACATGGGGTTTTGAAAATGATGATGGATCTTTCAAAGAAGAAACAATTGGAATTGACTGTGTAACAAGGTAAATATAAAATTCAACAAATCTTCCTAACTAAAGTAGGTACATAATATTCGAAAATATACAATTTTTACTGGAATTTAGATTTCTTATCGGATCACACACTGTAGGTGATGTGATTCATATTTTTTTGAAATTTTCCGACTTCTTCACATTTATAATTTTGGTTAACTTATTTTAAATTTTTTTAGAGGACGATATGGATATGTTGACCCTGATGGCAATAAAAGAGAGTACAATTACGAAACAGGAATTCTATGTGATCCAAACAAACGAGATCAGCCCGAAGAAGACCCAGATAAGCAAGGATTTATTAATTATGAAAATAATAGAGCTGTTTTACCAAATGGTGTAGAAATTGATTTATCCTTAATGGGAAAAAAGAAATCCAAACGGCCTGGGGCAATTTTAACGAACCCACAACAATTTTACAGTAGAAATTAAAATAAGGTATTTTTAAGAATTTAAGAAATATTGTTGTATTTAGAAATAAGAACGATTTCATAAAATTATAGATAATTTATAAATTAATGTAAACTAAACACTTCCATCTAAAGCCGAAAAACAAAAGTTTTGTCTGAGAATTGTAAAAATATTATTTTACTTAGTGTCAGTAAGTGATTTCCTTAGTGACCTATAGTAAAGTAAGCAATTAATATACATACTACGTTTGCCTCATATTAGTTTAAAAATCCACAAAATGATTGATTAAAATTTTGAGATATTATAGTTTATTATTCAAGTCATTGAATTTCTAATAAAGCTTAGATTTTTAAATAAGATTTCTTTTTTTTTTATATCAAAAACATAAATAATAAGTAGTAAGATAATAAAACTGCATACACTAATGAATAAAAATAATGAAAAAACACATTGTTTTTTGTAAAGTGAAATTTTATAGTTTTAGTATAATTTGTTTTAAATAAAATTATCCTTTGAGTTTTTTATTTCTGTTGTTGTTAAATCTAATTAAACCAATTTTAGTACGGCCTAGGACGTCTCGGTGGGGGTAATCGATTTGGAGGTGTAATTGAGATGTCCATATAATCACCGATACAGAACTTAGCTTGTGCTAATGTTTTTGAATCATCTGCACCCTTCTGACCCGAGCATGTAACACCTATATCTCGCATTCTGTAAGAATGATTTCTTGGTTCTGGATAAACAACAGCAAAATCGAAATATGTGCCCTTCTTTCGAGTTTCTGGATTAACATCACGTACAAGAGAAGTTAGTTCACGTAATGTCGCATCCTGCCATGTATAAATCTGTAACTCATTACTGGGCACATTTCCATGTGCGTATTCTGAAAGCGAGTGATGACGACCCGTGCTACAGAAGACACGTAACAATAATGGACATGTCTACAAAATTAAAACAATAAATTTATTAATGAAACATAAACAAATGGTTAGGAATAAGCTGTTTTAGATCAACTGGAGTATTGTTTTTATGATTCAACTCTATAGTACCTACCTACATAAAAAATTTCTACTAATACAATTTAATCAACTGGAAAATTGTTTTTATTTAACCTACTCCTACCTAGCTATCTATTTTAGAAGATTCCCAGCTAATATAGATTTTACGGACGCATGGTTTTGACTGACAGGCAAAAAATTAGTTTAATATTTTCTTCATTATACTAATATTTTGTAAGTAGCAGCGCAGTGGGGTACAAGAATTTAGTAAGAAGCACAATCAGTAAGTATAAGTGGGCCGGTGCGCCGTTTCAATATCTTCTTCAAAGTAAATATTTTGAGGTTTTGTTTTATTTGTCTAGTTGTTTGTTTGTTTGTTTGTTTAGCAATAGAAGAAAAGAAAGTCGCATTCGCATTTTGATTTAGATAAGCAAGCACTAGCATACCTTTTCTCGATCCACCAATTTTGGTGCAGGCTGCTTTTCCTCGACAATCATTGATTCAACATTTGCCATTTCATTAAATATTAATTTTTATTTAATAATTATTTATTTTTTAATTAAAATTTTATTGTTTACTTTTTCTTTCAATCTCTCATATGATGGTACGGATACGATTACGTTAATTAAAAATTGAGTTTTCAGAACATTCTTTTCTTATCATGGTCTACTTTATTCTAACTTTTTCTAAGGCGCTTGCTTCAGCTAGTGGAATGCAATGAAATTTATTTTTTCTGGGACATTTTAATAGTTTTAGCACAAAATTCAAATGGAAGGATTTACATAAGTGATCCATGCAAACAGATTCCCTAGCTCTTTCTCGTTGATTCCCATCCTCTTGTCCCCGAAAAGAATCCCTTTCTTGTGCCCAAGCGAGAGTGAAAGACTGAGAAATAGAGAGAATCAGTATGCATACATCACTAACGCAATAGTTATGCAAAAACAAACAAAATTTATTATTTTTTCTTCAAAACTCATTTTATTCCGCAGTTACTTGGGGGTTAAACGAGAAATAGTTATAATTAATAGTTGAAATAGTTATAACTAATAGTTTTAACTAAAAATCTAAGAATCTAAAGTATTACTTGTCAAATGAAATACTTTTTTTTTTTTTAAATGTAAACAAAAACTAAAAAGTGAAGTAAAATAATAAAATAGTTTGTAAATAGTTTTAACTGTAGTTAAGCCAGTGGTGAATAATTACATCACAAACACAAATAGAAAACTCATACAATTGTAAATAATAAAGGGCGTCGTGACATTTGTCCGCGGGACATTTGTCCGCGATGAAATTTGTATGGAAAACTTCGCGGACAAATGTCATTTTGCAAAATGTCATTTGTCCGCGATTGTAAAATGACATTTGTCCGCCGCGGACAAATGTCCTAAAATTAGCGGACAAATGACATTTTGCAAAATGACATTTGTCCGCGATTGAATTTTCTAACTTTAGCGGACAAATGTCATTTTGCAAAATGTCATTTGTCCGCGATTGATTTTTCGAATTTTTAGCGGACAAATGTCATTTTGCAAAATGTCATTTGTCCGCGATTGAAATTTTTAATTTTTAGCGGACAAATGTCATTTTGCAAAATGTCATTTGTCCGCGATTGATTTTTCAGTTTTTTTAGCGGACAAATGTCATTTTGCAAAATGTCATTTGTCCGCGATTGATTTTTCAATTTTGGAGATACTGCAGATTACGTGAACCACTCAGAATCGTCTGAAGCTTGGAAAAGGGAAGAGGGGTAGAGTCCCCCCAAATTGTTCATACATTTTGTATATGCAATTTTTTTTTTTTTTGCCCGATTTGCCCCTTAAAGAGAGGGTGGTGGGGGGCGGCGGGTGGGCGGGTGGACTGGTGGTTGGTCAGTGGGATTTGCGGCTAACGCCGCAAATCCCACTGACCAACCACCAGTCCACTCGCCCGCCCCCCACCACCCTCTCTTGTTGTGCCGATTCTGATTGGTTCACGTCATCTGCACTTTAGCCTCAAATTTTTAGCGGACATATGTCATTTTCCAAAATGTCATTTGTCCGCGATTGCTTTTTTTAATTTTTAGCGGACAAATGTCATTTTGCAAAATGTCATTTGTCCGCGATTGATTTTTTAACTTTTTAGCGGACAAATGTCATTTTGCAAAATGTCATTTGTCCGCGATTGATTTTTCAGATTTTTAGCGGACAAATGTCATTTTGCAAAATTTCATTTGTCCGCGATTAATTTTTATCGCGGACAAATGACATTTTGGAAAATGTCATTTGTCCGCGGCGGACAAAAGACATTTTGAATCGCGGACAAATGTCATTTTTATGTCCGCGATACAAAAACAAATCGCGGACAAATGTCCCGCGGACAAATGTCCAACCCCCATAATAAAGACTAGTTTTTACTCTCGTCTACCACTGCGTTATTATTTTTTTTTGTAATTTTAATTATTTTCCACATTTCAAATAACACAGAACGATAAATTCTGAAACTTCAGAACAAAATAACTTAAGCTATAAATTCTTGTTGTCTCTTTCTTTATTGTTGTATTCTCTTTTTTTTTCTAATTTTGACATGACAGCTGTATTGAATTGTTTTTGTTTTTGTCTGGCTCGCAGAACAGAAATTGTATATTATTTTATTTTATTCTTATTAATTTTTGATAAATGATGTGAAATTGAATTTTTATCTCGACCGAAACCGAACTAAAAAGTCTCTTGAAAAAAATAAAAAATTAAAAGAAAATTGGTTCAGTCAAAAATCAAAAGATTAATAAGGAAAGAAATTAAAACTACGTGTACTGTACTACATTTACATTGTACATTGTACATGAATTAAAAAAAAAATTGAAAAAAAATTAAAATTAAAAAAAAAATTGTTTTTGTTTTCCTTCCCTTCAAAATCAGAAATCAAACTGAAGCAAAAAAATTTTATTCGAGAAAAGTAAAAACAAACGCAAAAAACTTGGGTAAATAAAATAATCAAAAAAAAAAAATTGTTTTCGAAAAATTAAAGAAAACTTAAATTTTGGAATTCAATTCGAATCAAACTGAAAGGATTTAAAGAATATTTTGGATTAAAAAAATTAATTTCTCGAGGTAAGTTTAAAAAAAAAAATTCTGTTCTGCCTGCCTATCTACAATTTGTTATTTTTTGCCTTGGTTTTTTTTTTGCATTTTTACCAATTTACATTACAATACAAATTATTATGTAACTAAAATCTAAAATTTTAATAATTTCTGGAAATTTTTACCTTAACAACAACAACATAAGAGAAATATTGTTTGTTTCTAATTCTTATTTACTCTGGTAGCGCAAGGTTGGCATATTGGTTGCTTAGCGGGATCAAAATCAAAAGAACCCTTAATTTACAAAAATAAAAATCCTTATTTAAATATTTATTTATAAAAATTTAGGTAGGTGTACCTCATGGTCGATTTAAAATTAAAAGGGTTGCTTTCCTTTGTATACGTATAGGTATTAGGTAGTTATATATATCGCTATGGGTAGGTATCTAACTACATGCAACATGCATACAACTCACTTAACCTCCTACGTTATTTAGGTATTTTTGTATAATAATTACCTAATTAATTAGGTATACCTACTTAGGTAAGTATAATATACCTAGGTAGGTATACCTTTCTGTATAAAAATTTTCAAATTTTATTGCAATAATCATTTGCAATAGGAAAATAAATATTCTAATTTGCGAAATCAGGAATAAATCAAAATCGTTCTGGTTCACTCAGCAGTAAGAAGTTATTAACGAATTAATTTTGCATATTTTCAAATTAAACATGCTTATTATGACCTACCTGACCAGCGGGTAAATTATAAATTCCATAAAAGCTCCATTAAGATGGGAAATAAAAAAAATGTGTTTTGACCAGTTAAAGATCATTATGCAAGGAAATGAAAAAGAATGTTTTGTTAAAATAAGTAAATAAGTAGGTAGGTAGGTAGGTACCTACTTTCTAATTTTAGAATGTTTTATGAAAATTTACAAATCATAATACGAGTCATGTGTTTGTTAAAGTTATGTGTCATTCTTATTTTTTCTCTTTTTCGTTAGTACATTGCACCCAGAAAGGCGTAATTATTTATAATTTAAAACAAAGAATTTATTCAAAAAAGTCCCAGTGCCTTTAAAAAGAATGATTTGTTATTTTTATGAGTGATGACAACAATAAAAAATTCTCGAAAAAACAAAATTCTCGTCTTTAAAATTATAGTCTTAATAGATGATTATTTGTTTTGGTGTTTATAAAATTTGTAAACGGATTATCGTCATAATAACAATAAAATAAGTATTGAAAAATTTAATGAATTTTGATTAATGTAAGTACATGGGTCATTCCTTCGAAATAGGACAATTTCGCTTTTAATTAATTTATTTAATTTTATTTTTTATGAAGCTTCTTTAAATTAATATATTTCTTAGGATTGCGAAAAGGTTCACACTTAATTTTGTCTTAATTTTAATATTTGAAAAATCTAGGGGAATGATTTGCTAAACCTAAGTACATACTCTGTTCTGCTACCTATTTTTTATTTTATTTTATCGGAATAGCTTTAAAAAATCTCGCTTGTAAGTTACATAATTACAAAAATTATGTACAAATAAAATTATAATAATTCTTTTCAATTGTAGAATTTCTTCTGTTTGGCATTTTATTTTATCACTCACTTTTTACAGATACTTAAAAGTCATTACACTCGTTTTTTTTGTTTTTCTGTTAATAAACTTAAAAAAAAAATATTCCTTATTCATATTTCTAATATGTAATACGAAATCAAGTTCAATGTGTTTTTTTGAAAAACTTTTTATTTATTTATTTATTCCATAATAATACATTTAATGTAAAACAGAGTGTAAAACTTATTGCTAAATACACGTCAGGGTGACCAGACCATAATGGCGTTAAAAAACTTTATTAAAATACAAGAATATACTGAAAGCAAAAAAACGAAACAATAATAAAAATATTAATCGGTGTACCCATTGTCAAACTTTAAGTACAATCAGGAACTGAGATTCTTTAAGTTTCGAAATATCAACTAAGACTGCATATTGTACTATTTCCGGAGAATCACCCACATTCATTTAGATTGTATATTTAGTTGCATTGCAATTCACATTCAGTAGCGCAAAACAAAAAAATAAACATTTTTCATTTTTCCTGTATATACAACATAGGTATCTACTTGTATTCAAAATGCATTCTGTATATAACTAAAATTAAAATCACAATATAATAACTACAATACGTCAGAAAGAATTATTTAAATTTAACGAAATATACAATTTAATTCCGTGTAAATCAATTTTAAAGAACTTTTTTTTATGAACAAATGATTGAAATAAAATTGAATAATAAATACTTTGAGATAAAATAAAATTGAATTAGTTTAAATGTATTTCACATTATATAGAAAAAAAAATAATTTTTTTAGCTTATTGTAAAAAGTTTCACTCGTTTCACTCAAAAATATATTCACCATGATTATTCAATAGAAATTTTTGACGCAAGTAGGTACCTAAGTACTTAATAAAAATATAGAATGTATTTTTCAAGAAATTGAATGCTTAATACTTCTTATTTATAAATGAAATTATTTTAAAATTTTTTGACATAGTAAATGAGATAGGATTATTTTATGAAGTCATCAATGATGTTATGTTACGCTCTTCATTCATGAATTTATTTAATTTTTAACTCGACTTTTAATTATATTTAATATTTACCAATAATTATAAAAATAACAATATGAATATAGAGTAAGAACATTAAGATAAATATAGTTAGTGACATCTTGCGTTTAAAAAAAAAGTATTAGATGTGACATCTAAACAAAATTACAATTAAATAAGTAATTAAAATAACATTAAAATTTCAAAAACTATGTCTTAGACTTAGAGAAAACAAATTTTTATTTAAAAGGCAAAGCATTTACCTATACACACACACAGTTCAAAAAAAGTTAAAAACTAAACAATATAATAATAAATAGTAAAGCAAATATGTACTAAACGTTACTCTAAATATTGCTGTAATCAAAATTCAGAAAAGAGATGTAATGGAATAAAGTTTCTGTACGTCGCGCCGTGGTTCGAAATGCTGGAACGCCACAGTTTAAAAACATTCCAAGTTCAGTTCTGCAGAAAAAAATATCGTTAAGTATTGTCAAATAAAAAAGCTGTTTTGATTTTAATTTAAAAATATTAGTTTTCTATACACACTTTTTTATTTTATTTAAAAAGAAAGAAGGATTAATATTTATAAATTTCAATTTGAAAATAATATTCCATGAATTTAATTTTCGAACTTTATAAGTTAAAATTTAAAAAAAATAAAAATTTCTTTACCCGAAAATTGTACTTTTTACATACTATCGAAATATTAACCTGAAATACTAACTTAACCTGAAATATTTTTAGATAGGTATATTCAACGCAAAATTTTTTTAAGGTCTTACGAGTGGGAAGACTACATTTTACATTTTCATAATTTGATAAAAATTATTTTGTTTCAAAGTCCCGTATTTGCCTATTTAACTTGAAATTATTTATTTTATTACAACGCCATTTTTTTTTACTAATTTTGAATCTAAAATATAAAAGTACGTAGGTAGGTGATATTAAAATGTTCTGACCAAAAATAATTCCTTGATCTTTTTTTTTTTTTAAATAAATGAATAATGATTAGAAATGGTAATGCTTTGTTTACTTAAGAATGAACGATGTTTATTGTTTTAGTCACAAGAAGCTTTAACATTTATAATACATTCAGGGAAAAAATGCTGTTAAGTTCTCACCAAGTTTTGTTTATCTTTAAAGTTTTTCTTTAAATTTTTCATTGTTGATTAAAAGTCAATAAATCGAATTGTGTTTTAAACATAAGTAACTTCTTATTCGTTTTTTTCTTGATGAAAACAAAAAAAATTATTTATATTTATGTATTTGTAGGGTTAACTGGGGCATAGTATCACTTATATGTGAACAGCAGTAAATATCAGCACTAAAAAAAAAGTACTGAAAATGATGGTTGTAATTATTAAAATTGCACTTTCTTTTCAAAATTTTTAAATTGTTGCAAACATTTGAAAACAGTATTACATAACAGTTTTTGTCGATAAAAAATAAAAAAATTTAATGTAATTAATGTTCACATTTTCTCCGGAATTTTCAGTACCTGGGGTAAAAGCAGGGTTGCCAACTCTTGACCGGGGAAAAACTGGAGAGTTGAAAAAGCAAAAAAATGTAGATAGAATAATAGAAAAAATTATAAAGTTTAAATTACATTATTATTAACATAAACAAATGAAACATAAAATAAACCGCAGATACAAAAATTATTCAAATTAGAATAAGACTTTATAAAAATGATATAAAATAAAAACAATAAATAAAAATCTAATAAATAAAAATGAAAATTCTCTGTTTCTCTGTTTCTCTGTCCTCAATCACGCCTAAACCGCTGGACCGATTTGGCTGAAATTTTGAACTTAAGTATCATTGGGGCCCGAGATGGTTATAGGGTACTAGAAATTTTAATCCGAGGTCCCGATGGGGGGCTACCTTAAAAGGCGGTTTTGCAATTTAGGTATATTCCGATAAAATATTATAGTGTTGGACCCGAATCGACTATTTAGAAAACTAGATGTGTTAAGGCCCCGGGGAAGTGGCTATTTAACAAATTTTGAAATTCTGTTTTTTTTAGTGCACAAAATCTATATTAAAGTGTTTTGATATTAATATAAGTTCGGGACTACCGTGCGAAGCCGGGTATTTCGACTAGTACATAATAATTGAAATTAAAAAAAGATGATAGGTTTGAAATTAATGAGATCAATTATTTTTAAAGTTATATAATTAATTACTTTGTTTTGGAACAAATGATACTAAGTATAGCTTAATGAATTACAAAGTAAAATGACATCTACTGGTGAATGGCTTATGTGAATTTCTATTTTACTTTAAATTATTAATTTTGGTAAAAACTGGAGACTGGAGTTTTAGTCGAAAAACTGGAAACTCCAGGGTAAAACACCCCAGTTGGCATCCCTGGGTAAAAGGAAACAATCAAAACTGATATAATTGTAAACATGAAAATTCCTTACATTTTAAATATAAAAAAAAAAATGTATTAAAAAATCTGGGAAAAAGAAAAAAGTTTACGTAGTTATTTAAAGAAGTGATTTATTTAAATACAAGTTCACATTTTCGAGTTCAAATGTGAAAATCGTCGCTTTCTATCAGCTCCGTTTAATCAGCTTCATCGAATCAAAAATTAGTCCTGCTTTGCATTAATATTTTGCTAAGTTTGATACGGCCAAGATAAGATACAAAAAATGTCTTCAAACTTTTTTTTATTATTTGCGAAATACTTAGGTCACAATTACGCCAGTTTATCCTACAATAGGTTATTTATTCCTTTTGTTTTTAATTTATACAATTAAAGATACAATTATAATTAATTTATAATATTTTGTTGCAGTAAATTTATTTATTTAAGTAAGTACTTATTGGATTTTTTTTTAAAATTAGCAAAAATATGTAAAATACGTATTTTTGTGTTACTTCAGAAACTTCAAATATGTATATGAAGAAAACATTAAACATATTTATTATTTTTTCATAAACATTTCTTAAAAAATTATATCAGCATTTATTACAAAAACAAAATCAGACATTTTCTTTCATTTTAAATCGATCATCAAAATATAAAAAAAAAATAAACACAATGAAAGTCGATTGAACTTGATTATAAGCTTTATAATATAATTTATTTTGTAATGTAATTTTTGAATTGCAAATTTTAAAGTTCCAATAGAACGATTAATTTATTAGACCTTGTAACTGATAATTATAATGATTTTGAGAAATTTATTAAAATTTTTCTTAGTTTTTAGTCCGTTTTCCATCAAAAATGAAAAAAAAAAGACTAATATTTTAATTTTTTGTCCGTCCGTTCGTCTCACACTAAAACACTCATAACTAGGCTTGGGATTTTAAGGTTTTCACCTTTTTTTACTCGAGCTAAATAATTAAAGTTTGACAAGATATGAGCGCGTTTCGTAAAATTTCCGTTAATCTGGCATCGATTTGTTAGGACCTTTTTTCACCTTTTTTGGGTTTAAAAACCTTTTTACCTTTTTTTAGGTTTTATAATCTTTTTTAAAGTTTTTCGAACCTTTTTTTAGGTTTTCAATGAATTAAGTTTTGTTATTTTAAATTGCTACTTTTGTAACTTTTTATTTTTTTTTACTAATGGAAACACTTTTATTAATTTATTATTCACTTGTTTAAATGTCCAAATAGCGCCGCCAATGGCCATTTATTGAACGTAGGAGAACATATAAAATATTTATTTTCTTGAAATTTGTATGAAAATTTACTAATTGAAATTTTATTTAGGTAAGTTATAATTAATTATTTTTTTTTTTTTTTTTTAGTTTTAGAATGTATTAGTTTTATTAAACCATAAAATATTTACAAATTAAATTTACATTTTATTTATATATTTTTTAGAAATTTTGCTTTAAATTTTGTTAATTGTTAATTAATAAAAATGAATAGAAAAAATTTTAAGGTCTGCGGAATATCATTGGCAAATAATTCTATAGGTAGAAATATTTCCATGCATTACTTTTTCATCCAAAATAATTCAAAATCAAAAACAAGAAAAACCGCAAAAAATCGGTTGGAGCATTTTGTTCAACAATTTAAATGTTTGTTTTAAATCTGACGGAAAAATCTTATACTGCAAATATTGCCATAATTTGTGAAAAAAAATCGCAGGTAGAACAGCATGTATTTCAAACTTTTTTAATATTTCAAATGTGATGTGATCAATTTTTTATTTTTACCAATTAAATATTTAAATAAATTTCCTAATTTTTTTAACTGAATATTTTACCTGATTTTTTTTTGAACTGAAAATAAATGTTAATACACTACAAATATTATTTTCTTATTTTTAATTTTTTAGGACCTATTTTTAAGTTTTAAGGACCTTTTTCTACATTTTTGGAACCTTTTTTAGGTACCTTTTTTGAATTTTTTAGGACCTAAAAATCACAAGCCTACTCATAACTATGAAACTACTTGGCGAATTTTGATCGTTTACATGCCAAATTTTGCATAATCTTGCTCAGTTAGCTAAAGAGTGAGATTCTTCTAATACGGGTTTGGGAATTATTAGCTTTCAACCGATCAAGGGTCTAAATATTTTTCACATAAAATGTTTGAAATGAATCGGGGTATGTAGATGTCAATTCGAGGAATCTAGAAAAATGGTCCCGGGTAAGTTAAGAATTTTGGCTGATGACTGAAAATGGATTTCATTAAAAAAACTAAAAAAATATATAAAGCCCTACATTGTGCACCAAGGATTCAGTTCAGATTGGGGGTGAAAGAAAATTTCAATGTAAATTAAGTGGTATATGAATGGAGATCGACTGTTAAAAAATGTGTCCGAAAGTATTTTAAATCGAGAATCGTTCTGTAATTTGTCTACATAAATTATGAAACTCTGCAATGGATCTCTTTCTGAAGGAAAAGTGTTGTTGTAAGAACCGCGTCAAAATTAATTGATTTTATTTGATTAAGATAAATTAAGCTTAATGATACTTAATAAAAAAAAACATTATCTACTTACTTATTTAAAACTACTTACTTATCTACTTACTTATTTAGTCGCGAATATGGTTAGTTAACCAAGCCCTGATCTCAATGTGATACTTATTTAAGCATTTGAAAATTACTTATCATGTACTAAAAAAATATTAACAATTTGCAAAAACTGTTCTAAGTAGGTATATAACTAGATTTAGTAGTCTTTCATTTCTTATATTCATCCTCGTATTAATCACTGATATTTTTTTTTTTTTTTCAACTTTAATAATTTTTTTAAATTTAAAAACATCAATTGGAAATGAAAACGCATTATTAAATGTTATTCGCATATGTTTACATTTTACGCCAATTTTTTTTTTAATATAAGGTTTTCGCTAAAAACTAATATTTGAATTTAATAAAATTTCTCGTAAAATTTATTAATTTTGATGAAAATTTATTGAATTGAAATCAAATTATTTATGAGTTCAAAAAAAATTTTTTTTTATTACTTTACTATTATGTTTAAAAAATGAATTGAAATTTATTTATTTCGTTATTAAAACTAAACATATTTATATAAAATCATACCATATACACAAATGAAGGTATTTTTATTTTATTATCGAAATATTTTTGTAATATTTACGTGTTCGGCTTCCTAAAAATAAAATTTATGTTGTTATAACTATAAGGAATGTATATATAGTTTACTCATGCTTGTGTATATATAACCTACTGTATTATATGTAGTATATGTTTATATTATGTGTACAAGAATTCAATAAAAAAAAAAGTCATGATGAGATTTATTTTTGCAAATAAACAAAAAAAAAAAATTATTAAAAATAGATTAACCTTTTAGCTTTTAGATTAGAATTTTCTAAAAATGTGGATAAACACACGTGTTGACCAAATCAGAATACTCAAGTTATAAAATTAAAACAAATTTGTAACTTTATTGTAGGTACAATCTATTAATATCGCAGTTGAAATTTTATTCTATTAATACTTAGATTTAATGTAACAACATTATATGTAAATACTTAATTATCTTAGTTACATTTTAAAAGTTCTTACATAAATGTACCTAATAAATAACAAACACAATTATGTATCAATATTATAAAGCAACTTTTAGTGTCTAATTTTCAAATTTTTGGAAAGCAAACTTAAAAGTTTTAAAATCATTATAAACATGATCATTTTGTATTAAAAATTAAAACTTTGGTAAGCCCTACTGTAAATTTTTTTTGTATAGAATAGTTTAGTAAATACCGATAAATACAAACAACCATGTAGAATGTAGATATAACAGTATAAAATCATTATCTATTATCTATTGATTTTGCAAACAAAAAAAATTAAACCATCATCAATCGTTAAGTTATTTTATTCTTTAACTATACTTACGTTATTGTTGTTTTCAATGAGTTGTGTTTTGTGTATCCAAGGATTGTGTTTTGATAATTTATTATCGTTATCGCTTGCTGCATGGTTTTCTTTTCGATGAATTATTCTTTAGATAAATTATGGAGTCACTGAATCAAACACAACTAATAGTCGTCAATACTTATATCTTATTTAAAATTCATCTCACCTATAGATACTTGATGCAATTCCAATTTTTATTTAATAAGAACATCCTTGCGTCATCTGATTTGAAATTATTTCATTTACTATACATAGGATAAGTTGTTTTTCTTTTTTTCCTTTTCGTTCACATTCGCATTATTAAAATTTCAAAATTGCATATCTTTATTAAATTTTTTTCTTCAATGTTTCCATGGATTTTTTATGCTTCAATAGTTATCCTTGAGCATTCATACTTCTAACAAAAAAAAAAAAGTTTCCTCGTTTCAGGACAATAATAAAGGAAATTAATCAAAGGAAAGATAATATAATAATATTAGATTAATTTTATAATATGGATAAAAAAACAGGATAATTAAAATGACCTTTAGAGTAAAAATAAACTCAGTTATAAATGCAATTTTAATTTTATAAATTTTCTGGTATCTTTAACGTTACATTAAAAAGCCATAATTTTTAAAACGATATGTTTTATTTTTAAAATATGCATGTAGATACTGAACTTCCTCAACTCTCCTTTTCATTATTTTTATCACTTCAAAACACATGATTGTTTAATATAATAAAAAAAAAATTTCACAAACTTACGCACAATATTTTTATCTATTGACTTTATGTATAATATCTATTGACTTTATGTAGTTAATAAGTTATAAAGTACATAAAAAATATTATAATTATATATAATTTCAATAATTTACTTGTTCAGGTGATTTTAGAAAGCGCTTACCTTTTTTATTTTACATTATGAGTAGATTTTTCTTTATTGTTAATTGAAGCGGAATAATTTTTCTTTCATACCTAATATTTTCAAATAATTTCAATATTTAAAAGCTTTGCGAAAAAATTTTCATATAATACACTCGCATATACAATTATTGTTCATATACGTAATATTTTAAACTTCTTAAATTTCTTAAAGTGCGTATTACAAACAAAATCTCGGAAAAAGTTGAATAACATGGAAATCCTAAGATTATGACATTCTATCATCAAATGGTCCTTAACAAAGATAATTTTTTGGACGAATTGAACTTTTACAACGGTACGACTCTATAACGCTGGTTATAAGTCTTTGTCTGCGATTATTTCAAAGGAACGGAAAGTTTGTAAATTTTTTTAAGTAAAAGAAGATTCTTGCATAAAGTAATATCTAATTAAAATCTTTAAGTTAATAAAACATAAGGTAAATGCCAATATTTCCGCGAGTCTAAGAAGCTTCTGACATTAAAGTACTGTAAAATATTGAAATATATTTATATTTTTGCAGACAAAATGGATATGGGCTCTTAATTAATGTCTTAAATTTCAATTTTTTTTTTTAGAATTAAAATTAATTATTTATTTTTTAAAAAAATTAATTAAAATAAAATAATCCATAAAAGCCCATATTACCGTGGTATAAAAATTCAACTGTCCCTACCCCATTACCGTTTTTTTTTATTTTTATTACCGTGGTAATTTTTAGCTTCTAAAAAATTAAGAATAAAAATCAGTTTTAAAGCTATTAATATTTTTTTTAATTTTATTTTAACAAAAAAAAAAAGTTAAGAAATAAAAAAAACAATTTTCAAATTCAAAATATTTAAATTAGAAATGTTGTCTCTTTAAATAAACAATATCCTTTACTTTTACAACTTATTTTTTCAAAATATATATAGTATATACCTAGATAAGATATAGTTAGTTGTTTTCTTTTTTGCTTTTTTTTTTTATATATCAAAAAAGAAAAACAATCTGTAAATACATTTTTCTGATGTCCTAGAAAAAGTCCTTGTTATTATTATTGAATATGCCAACACCAATATTTATTTTTTTTTACTCTTCAAAAAAGTTATGCATAGAATTTAATATCATTCCTAGAGGCTGATTCAATAAAATAATGAATGGAAGTTTTTTATGTTTTATGAATACAAAATATAGTATTTTGATCATTTTGACGTAAGTTGTAACATTATACAACCTAATTGCATTGGATTTTCCATAAAAAAAAAAAAAAAAAAGATAATATTTTTTATTATAGTATTGTTTCAATGTTTAAATTTTGTATATTTTTTTTTGTGAGTAAACGGAAATAATACATTGGATGAGAAATTGGAATATGAATTAATTCGTTGATATACTAATATACACTCATTGTGCATAAGCTACTGAACATATGATACATATTTATAACTCAAAATTATAGATAATAAGATTTCTGCTAGATTCTATATAACGAATTTAATTTTCAGTTCTCTATTTCAACTTTTGTCACTATCGGCTATAAAGATAAATAATATTTATTTCGGTAGCTTAAAATTAATTTGTAATTTTATTCAACGGATTTTAATGTTAATGTTTTCCGAAACGTGTTTAAATGTACTTTATATATGGTATTAAAAAATATAAAAATAAAAAAAAAATTTAATTCAATACACATCAGAAGGTACACATATCCATTAGATATTATTTTAATATACCTACTATCAAAAATAGATTGGTTCGAAATGAAATGATTTATCTCATTCAAAAAAACATTGCATATGTCCTTACGTACATAAACCTTAATATTTTGTCATGATTTCACATTAAACACAGCCTTCGTATTATTGATTATAGTATCAAACGCCATATACATATATAATTTTTTTACAAGAAGGTTTTCATAAACATATAGGAAAAAAAAAATTATCAAAAGAATTTTCATTAGAGTGTTTCAAAATTAGATTTTATTGTAAGGGGAAAAAATATTTTTATAGCTATAGCTATGGTACAAATTAAGATTACATTAATGTAAATAATGTAAATGGTTTTTTTTTTTTTTTTTTTTTTCAAAATATTGAACGAAATGGCAAAAGCAGACAAACAAGTTTAATAATGTTTAATCATATAGGTACTGAATTAAACTTTTGAAATTGAGAATTCGATATATAAGAATAAAACAAAATATTTAGAGTCCGTTTCAAAACCAAATTTTTTTTTAAATTCAAATTGAAATTGACACAATCTTACGATTTCGATTTCAAAATAAAATTTTTTTTGTCGTAAAAATCGTTTCAATCCGAAATCCAATTGTATATTCTAAAATTTTGCAAAGGAAAATTCTCAAACAATACTAATTTGAAGGACTACTTTTTAGTAAACTTTATTTTTAAGAAAAAAAAAATTGGGGAAAAAAAATATTTTTATTCGAATTAACAATTAAAATAAAAAAATTGTTTATATTAAATATTTGTTTTTAACAGATTTTTGCAGCTGCAACTTATTTTAATGTCAAAACGATTTCATTTCTAAAAACAAGAAATTTTCCTAAGCAGAAAAGGCAGATTACACTGGATCGGACTCTTAATTAATCTCTAGATATTTTATCATATGCTTTTGACATTTTTTAAAACTAAAAATAAAATCGTGGTTATTAGATATACGTAGTTATATTGTATTTAATATATATACTTATGTTTTATATGTTGTATAATAGCTTAATGTATATGTAGGTATATCTCATACGGTATGTGCATTAAGTATTATGTATATACATACGTACTATCGTAGGTAGATTATAAATTTGAAAACAAAAATTTAGGCACGTGATATTTTGATATTGTTGCACTTAGGAAATTTATGTTTTAAGATATAAGACCAACAAGTTTAAGAATGTATGGTTCATTAAATTAAAAGAAGCAAATGTTATTTAAATTACTTTGGTTTTGATCCTTGTGAACCCACATTCAAGAAAATTTTACATCATTCACCACCATCGCCAGATACTTTTACTTAAGTAGATGTAAAAAATGTAACATAAAAATTTTATTAAAAGGACATTAGAAAATGAAAAATTATCATCATTATAATAATTTATAAATATAAGATTCTTCTACTGCTATAATTCTATTAAACATTTTAAGTTGACTAACAATAAGTTTATTGAGTTTATTCAAATTTATTTAATCTATATTTGCTTAAAAGTTTATTATAATTAATTGCCAACTTTAAAGATGATAGGAAATTTGTGTATTTCTATTAAGTTTTAATTTCGTTGGTAACCGAATCATCAAAAAAAAACTGTCATTGTTCTAAAAAAAAAATGTTATTTCGAAATTTTATCCTTTTTTAACTAAATGTTGTGTTACTGTTATGGGTTCATTTGATTTTCAATTATACTTATCTATACTTCTATATAAAAAAAATATTTTGTTTTCATATCTAAACTGCATTATTTCCTTGTTCATGATTAAAAAGAATTGTTTGTTTATTTATTTGTTCACTTACAAGCACAATAGTTTCTTATCATTACAAAGTATATTATATTTTTGAATTATGTTTTAATAATAATACAAACTGCCAAATACTAATAGACTTTATACTTAGGCCAGAGTTGTATTTGAACGATTTAATAAGAATTAAAAAAAAATTAATTACTAAATTATCAAAAATTAAATAAGAAAAATATACCATATATTCGAATACAAATGTTTTTGATCGGGTGAATCTCTACGAAAATTCTGAATTTGAATAAGGGTGTAGGTAAATGTGCTCAGGCCCAAAATAATTTTTTCGACAATTAATATATTAAGAATTTTTATACAGAATCTTTGTGGAAATTCGCATGAGAAAGTAATTTAAAAACACTACTCCACCCATGAGATTGGCGTTAAAACTCACCAAGTTATATCAATCGAATTGATTATATTATTATATTAAATTATCAGCAAAAATTTGGATGTAAACATAATATATTTATATTTATACTAAATTTTTTCTGCTTAGATTTAAATTAGAGTAACAAATTAGAGTATCTTATTAAAATTTTCCATTATACCTACGATAAAATTTAATGTCAATATTTTCCTCCCTTTTTAAGAGAACATTTCGTGACAAAAACTTTAATCAATGAAAGAAAATTAAATTGTCTTTTTTTCTAATTTTTTTTTAACTTGGCCTAACACATAATAATAGAGAAAAAAAAGGATTTTTCCCAAAATTTTTCAATTTCCAAACATAAATTTATTATACATTGTACGCATCTCATAGTTCAAGAAAAAGAAAATACTTAAATAAGAAATAAATAAATAAATAAACAAACTAAGTTATACTACAAAAAAATCTGTTTTTGATCATAAAGAGTGTTTTTTTTTTCTTCAATTTTTCATATAAAAAAAATGGTCAAATATCCCGGACAACTTGACATAAAACTGACCTTAGATACATTTTTTTTTTTTTTCGAAAAGTTCATTAAACAAAATTAATTTGAACCTTTATTATATTATGTACTTGAAATTTTTGTTTGTCCTATAAAAATTTTTAAGCAATTTTGTTGTCATTAAGATATTTTTTCATTTATTTGGTTACGGTTTAGTGAGTGTCAACGGAGATTCCAATTGAATTCAATTCCATTAGCAATATATCAAAAACACGGAAAAAGATTAAGTCATGACATGATATTTAGATGCACAATGCGCACATTTTTGGATCATTCTTCAATTTTTATTTTTGTTAAACATTTCAAGCACCAAAAACGACAGATTAATGTTTGTAAAAATCGGATAACGAATAAAACAATATTATTTCTAATTAAACTTTCCCGAAAGAAATTCCTCAGCCGTAAGTTCTGGCACAAATTAATTAGAAAAAAATGAACCACTATTTTGGACAAAAATATCTTGTAAATGACGCTTAAAAAAAGTTAAAATGTTCTTTATGCAATAAAATTATCGACTCAGAAAAACTTTTTTTTTATACAAATGTAGTTTTTTGTAATTTTTTTAACGTTTGAAATTATTCACATTTACCAATCATCATTTTGTTGTACCTATGCCCGATGTACAACAATTCACTAAAACTTAAATATTATTTCAATAATTTTATACCGCAAAATTATGCTGCTTTTATTTTTAAGGTGAAACCTAAATTGTGTTTACTTTTCAATCCATAGTATGAAATTTTCCTAATTTTATATATAGAAAACATTACACTGTGTTTATTTTAATTAAATTGTTGGCTAAACAAAAAAAAAGTTAAGCCTTAGGTCTAATTTCTGTACTAACAAATTTTTTTTTTGTCTTTTTTTTTTTGCTGTTGAGTTTTATGCCAATTTATTTGAAATAATAAAATGAAAATTCAAGGACACAAATGAACAAAAATACAGTGTTCTATATCTATGTTATATTGTGGAGAAGTTTTTAGTAAATGACTTTTCATGAAAATATTGAAAATTTATGTCAAAAAAAAAATTGAATTAAATGATATGTTTTTATGTATGCAATCTATTATTTCTGCAAAACTTAGCATTATGTGTGGGAAGGGAAGAAAAATTAAGGACATTTTCATAGTAATGTTTAACTAACTATATTTACCAAATAAGCGAAAAGAAGGCGTGAGCTATTTGTTTAATAGGTTTTTTAAATTAAAAATTGTTTAGAAAATTTTTTTGTTTGCCAAACAAGGATCACAATTTCAACCTATTATAACTTAGTGTACTTACTGAAGTTTTTGCTTTTTATTAGAATGTTTTATTGTATAGGAATCCAATTAGTTAATTTAAACCTAGTTATTTTGTTAAGTTAAGTTTTTGGTAAATTAGAAAAAATTTAAATATTTTTTTAAGAATCACATTTTACTGAAATTACTACCGTATATTAGGGTGGCATAAAATCGAGTGCAGTAACGAATGCGTACTAACTTTTTATCCGTAAGCTCCATCTCTTAGGTGTGGTGTAGGTGTAGGCTAAAAACTATGCAATAAATAGAAAAAAAAAATATTTTTTAATTTAAATTAATTTAATTTAATTTAAAACAAAACAGGTTCCACATGTGAAATGGAATGACCCAAAATAGAACCTATTACACTACTAGTCAAAGTTCAAATATTTTAATTTTTTAAGTTGATTTCCAGTTTTATGCGATTTATCTCTGAAAATTTTTATAAAAAAATAATTTAAGTAGGTATAGTAATTATGTTGAAAAACAAACAAAAAAGTCTTTACGTGAAAATTTTTAATCAATGTTTTTTTTTTTTCAGGTTCAAGATTGACAATTTGAACGAAAAATACAAATGAGGTTTTTTTAATTAAAATCCAGTTTCCCTATTTAGCTTATTGCGCATAACTTTTCAATTTCAATAATTATAATACAAATAATAACAGTTATTTGAGGTGAGTAACTATTTTCATTTCAGAATATGCAATCTCAAATGTCAAGAACCCGAAATTTTCTTTCAAGTTTTTCACTTTGAAGTTTACAACAAAAATTCGAAAATATTAAAATCATATGTGTATATAAATAATCAACATAGGATTAAGAAGTGCATTTGAAATATCGTATAAATATAACATTACACGATTATACCGAATAATCATCTTAAAAGACTTATCGAAAAACGGTGTTAACAACCCTACAAATGAATAATTTTAAAGTTATTCAACTTAAGTTTAATAAACATTTAACTCATGCTTATGCTTATCCATTTGTTTCTAGTTCCCATGATGATTCTACAATCATAATTCTATGCAAATATATAAAATAATTGGATTATTGATTTAAATTCAATTATAAACCTCTAAATTCTAAAATAACGTAAATGTAAAAACAATTTTATATAATTTTCAAACAAGAATAAAATTCATGTTAAATTTTTTTTGATGTACTTTTAGTATCAGTTATTTTCAAAAATGTCATCTCCTACTCAAGCCGAAGAAAATGGTAACGAAGCAACTGTAACGAAACTAAGCGATAAATTATCACCAACCGACGAGAATCTGTTCATAAATCCAACAGATGGGCTTTCAAGTCAGCATCCCACATTGCCAGAAATTGATTCCGATGAAGATCAAAACGAAATAGATCCAGATAGTTTTGATGATTTGCCAACATCAATCATTGTTACAAACATTCATTCCGAAGTATTTGCTAATGAAAAATTAAAAGCTGAAATGGAAGATTTATTTAAAGCGTTTTGTGAAAATTGTTCATTTCAATGGCTGAGAAGTTTTCGCAGATTACGAGTTAATTTTGATAATGCCATATCAGCTGCTAATGCACGAATTCAACTGCACCAATACGAGTTCCATAAAAAATCTGTTATAACATGTTATTTTGCTCAACCCGTTACCCCAGTTTCGAATAAAAACTTACAACCACCGGCACCAGTAAAACAATTTTTGATTTCACCACCGTCAAGTCCTCCATTAGGATGGGAACCTCGTGAAGAAAACGAACCTCTAGTTAATCATGATTTGCTAGCAGCATTAGCAAGTTTAACACCTGGCGAAAGTCACGAATTGCATCCACAGACAGAAGATCAACCTGGCATTATTGTGCATACGGCTTTAGTAGCCGATCCAACCGATAATTCGGGCAAAATGAAAATAATGCACACAAAGTGCCCTGATAGAACGTAAAAATCTGATATTTTATGAATATTAAAAGAACAAAATTATTTTTGTAAATTAAATTTCTTTTTAATTTTTAACGATAGAAAATAAAGATAGGAATGGATGAATGATCGATTGAATGAAATATTCAAATAAAAAAAATTAAAAATTTGCGTATACAATTTTATGTTTCAAAATTTTGTTTGTAAATTATGGCTCATTTAAAATCAAAATAAAAATTTAAAAAAATATTACTAAATTTTTTTTAAATTATTTTTATGCGTTATTATACTATTAAAAGTAAAAATGCTTATTCTAATAATTTTCGGTATTAATAATATTATTTTTATTTTTGGTTTTATGAGTTTTTTTTACTAGTTAATACTTACAGTCATATTTTTTTTCTGAAAAATCTGAAAAATTCTGAGCAAAACTAAAAATAAATATGTTTGAATATTATCAAATAAAATTTTTCGTTCAATCGTAATTCATAATAACTTTTGAATTTGAAATGTTTTTTAAAATTCTTTTAATTTTTTTTAAAGCTTACCCAAAGCAAAAAAGATTGATTAATCTTTTTTTTAAATATTTTTGTAATTGTTTTGGAAAAGGAATCTTTGATCAAATTAATTTTACCAAAATCAAATAAATTTTATAATTTATTTTTAATTAATTATTTATTGACTGATAATCAATTATATGCTTATCATAATAAGGATGTAGTGTAGAGATAATTCAATAATTAGATAAATACTATTAAAAAAATTTCTCATGCATTTAAAATTTCTCAATAGGTATTTAAACAAAAATTTAAAATCTAACCTTTTTCATTGCCTAAATCTAAATGTTCTATGACGCAAAAATACTTTAATTTTAAAGTTATTACAATCATACTTGAAAAAACATAGAGGTATAAAACTTTAACATGATTCGTCATCTTAAATTCTTACATACATTGAGTCATAAAAGATCAACAATTACTTTTTTGCAATAAGAAAAAGTAGTTATATTATAACATTGATTAAGTTTAATATTATTTGGTTTTACTAATTCCTTCAAATAAAAATACAAAATAAAATTTATGAAACTAACCAATTTTTATAGTAGAATTCTTGATCAATTTTAATTTGAGGCTCGAAATACATGCAGGTAATATTTTAATTATCTATTTGTATGAGCATTGTATTTACATATGCTTTCGAAATAAAAAATAAGCACAGATATGAAATGAAAAACTGACTCGCTCATAGAACTGGCATATTTTATTATATAATTTGTATTAATTTTACTATTTTAGTTTGTAATTTGTTGAAAATGTGAATTTTTTTTTAAGTTATTTATTCTATCGCACACAATAACTCAAAATATATTTGGATTATTCCGCTTTAAAATTTTGATATATAATTAGGAATCTCATGTCAAAAATCGTGAACCATATTCATCGTAATACGCTTTTGACAACGATTTTATTATTTAGTTACATTTCTCTTTATAACTCAAAATTTGTATTTTTCACTTAAAAATAGTGAAATATAAAAAAAAAAATTTGGCGATGCGTTGTAGAGTTTTTGGCTTTTGTAAAAGTTGGAGAAAAGTTTTGACAACAAAAAGAAAACACTTTGTTTCAAAAAAAATACAATACAAGAAAACTTCAACAGTGGTGTTAAATAATAAAATAATTTTTTTTGAAAAAAATTTAGATTTTGAGATTGTGAATTTTTAAATATTATGAAAATTTATTTTATTTTTAGAAATTAGAAATAAAATAATAAACTGTGTTATTGTTAAAATACTAAGTATGTATGATCAAATATATTAATAAAAAAATCTCAAGAATCGAAAAAAAAATAGTTTTATAATTTATAAATATAGGCAAAGAAAAAGAAAATAATTTGAAAATTTATTATTTAAAATTTAAATTTCCAATACTAAATAAAATATACCTTGCTTACTCAAAAAAGATACAGAATTGTTGAACTGTTGAAAATTGATGAATTGTTTTTTTGTGCACTTATAATTTTTAAATATGCCCTTGATTTACAATTATTGAATTATTTATTAATTTCGATCAATGCTTCTCAATCTTTTAAACCGCGGTCCCCTAAATTCGAAAAAAGAAAATTCTACGGCTTTCGAAAAATTGTAAAAGAGTAATTAAAAGTTAAATTTTTTAGCAATGTCGAAATCTGGAAGTTTTTGTTTATTTGCAAAGAAATAATGTTGCAATACAAGATCTGTTGTTACAAAATTAATTAAACTTAAAACAATACTTCTTTTGAGAAGATGTATTCAGTTATATTAGGGAATCTTTTCACGACTCCTTGCAGAGATTAACGGACTACTAAGCAACATGCTTCCTATTTTCAGAATTACTGGTTTAGATCGAGTTTCTTACAAAAAAATATATACACATTTACTAATCCTAGTACTATACTGCTAAAATATAAGAAACTTCTTAGACTTGCTGGGAAAACATCTCTACGTAAATATAATATAATAAAAATTACAATTTTAATTTTAAGTAAGCAAGGTGTAAAATGAAAAAAAGCTTCAAGTTAAATAAAATAAATAAATATAAATTAATAAAATGTAAATGTATAAAAAAAATCATCTTAAAATATTTGTATGCTGTTTTGTACCTAACCTCCTGCTTTGATACTGTTTGTCTTATTATTGATGGAAAAAAAATATATAGTGAAATAAATTTGTTGACAAAATATCGTAATAAAGCAAAAACAAAAATTAGGTACTATTTTCATTGATGGTGTAATTCATAAATAAAATTTAAATAAATATTTAAACTTATGCTCTTGAATCCATTTGTAATGCTTAAGTAAGTGGGGGCATCGCACTCTTGTATTTCAAATACTACTTTCAGATATTCGAAAATTGATTATTTTACACAACAATTGCAAAATTTACAATAATTGATCATAATTTTCGGTAGGTTTATAGGAAATTAAAATAAATTTTTAAGTATTTATCAATATCCAACTATTTTAATATTTTTCAGATGAAGTACTTTTCCGTTTTAAAACAAAAATATTTTAAGCATTAATTTCATTGGGCTTTGTATGTGGAAACTTTTTCTTAAAGAATTTAAATTAAGTTATTCCTATTAAATTTTTATATATGTTGCATTAATATAAAAATTATGTTTCTGAATTAGAATATTTGAATCAAAGTTCAGAATATACGAATATGTATTATACTATAAGCAAAGCTCTTAAAAAGATATTGGAAACCTATACGAAAAACCATTTTTAAAACAAAGTAACTTAAAGGGGTGCTAAATGAATTAAGATTAATGGTACAATCTAAAAAACAAAAAAGCAAAAAAAACCTAAGGTGAATAATATAAATTAAGATCCATCGTTAAATACTTACGATAATTCGATTCTCAAATTCTATTTCGATGGAATACAATTAATATGCCTTTCTAGTTTCATACGAATGGAAAAAGCAATAGGACTTTTTGTAATATATATACATAACAACCTGTAGTAGTTGTGATTTATAATGACAACTACTATGTAAAAATTTATAAAAATTGATCTTTCCAATAGAATTATCCCGGGCAGCAAAACAACATTGTTAATTATTAATGTTAACAATTTTTTTTTTAATTTTCATTTAAGTTGCTATTGCTGGCCCAGAATTTTCCCTTAGAACTTTTAAAAATATCGTTAGTATAATTTACAATTTACAAAGATAAAAAAGATGAAAAATTTAACCATTGATTATAAAAATTTGAATTGAAGCATAAATTCAAATAACGCACTAAGTTGTCTTTATTTCATTATTTTATAGTAATATTTTCATTATCATCTACATTGTATTTTAAAAGTATGATAAATAAGATAATAAATTTCAACAAAACTAATAATTTTTGAAAAATGGATTTTAAAAAGATATTTAAAATTGAAGAAAGTAATTAAAAAAAAAAGAAGTTATTTTTAGATGTTTTGTAAATAAATTGTATACTAGTTAATTAATTATAAAATTGAATTCAATGAATTACTAGGAGTTATATCCAAAATTAAATAAAAGTGTAAAAATAAACAAAAAAAAAAGAATTTAGTTTAATTTCTAACCAGCATGAGTTCAAGTTATTAATTCAATCAATATGGTAATATGATAAAAGAATCGTAATTTTCTTTCTCTATCTGAAATTCGTGAACTTCTGAACTAAATTGGTAAACCAGGCTAATTTCAAATATAATAAAATGTAATCTCCAAAAATAAATAATAATAAAATTGCATTATCACTTTATTAAATACTTCTTATTAAAAATAATGTATTCTTTTGTTTTTACATTTGTGATAACTTTTTCTTTAAATAAAATTTATAAATAAAAATAAAATAAAAATTAACAATCGCTTATAAAGATCTATCTAAATATTTGACCTACATATATACAATATACTAAGCTACTTACAAATATACACTTTTAAATAATTTTTTTTTTTAAATAAAATGTATTATCATAGTTTAAAGTTTGTTGTAAAAGATATTTATGCGCATCAGGAAAAAAAAATAGTGCTTAAGGTTCTGTTCAATTTATAATTCCACATAATTTTTTTTTTTGAAATAAACATCAACATTATATGAAAATGGTGGAAATAAATTATCTTTTTGATAATTTTTCATAGCTTTGAAACCAAAGAGACTTTATTTCTTTTTGCCATGAAAACAGGGAATATTAAATTATATATGTACATATATCTCCTTTTAAGGCTTTAGAGATACATAATTATATAATTATTGGAATAACGAGAATTTACTGTTGCTTTGAAGCGAATATTTCGTTCAGTATAAAAGAAACAAATAGCTACTTCAAATAAACAAGAACTTTCTTATTATTTGATCTTCGTTTTCAATATCTTTGTAAATAACTTTATAACATAAAAAATAAATTTCTAATTCCCTAACTTGAGCTTTTTTAATTAACATTGAAATATTATTAGTAACTTTATGCTTGTTTATGAATGAAGTCCATTGCTTCCTGATTTCAAAGGTATCATTTGATCTGGAGGATCCTCTTCAGGTCCTTTTTTCTTATTTTTACCCATACACTGATTAAACCATGTATCACCTTTGCCGAAATTCTCTCCGTCTTCAATTGATTCGGGCATCGGCTGCCCCATGGTTTCTGGAAGAAACATTACCCAGAAACCAGATATCAATGAGATCAATCCAAAAGTAACAGCGGGAATTTTTGGATCAAAAGAGTCTAGTAATGTGATAAGAGGCGTAAGAGCTCCTGAAAGACGAGCACACATTGAGCCCAAGCCCATTGCGGAATTTCTAACTGCTGTTGGAAATAATTCTGCCGAATAATTATAAATTACCGCAAATGACCCCGCTATAAATAATTTACCTAACATCACAATTGTCGTTGCAGCAGTACTGCCCTGAGCAATGAAAGCGGCAACCATACAACAAACTCCTCCAGTTAACATCAAAGTACTGGTAATTGAACGTCTTCCTAATCGATCTAAAATAAAAACTATCACAATATAGCTTGGGAACTCAACTAAGCCCATAATGAATAAAATTAAATAAGGATTTCCTTGAAGCTTCCCTGAACTTAAGGATAAACCGTAATACGTCAAAGAATTTGAAAACCAACATAAACAAACATTCAAAGTTTTCATTCTTAAATTAGGAGTTTTAAAAAGGTCTCCAAGACCAGCATGTGATTTTTCTTCTTTAACTATATTAGTTTTAGCTTTAGAAATATAATAATCTTTATCTAATTTTGTAGTAGAACCATTTGTTCGAAGTGCTTTGGCGACAATATCAACTGCTTCTGACGTACGCCCCTGTGCCCATAGCCAACGTGGTGACTCGTCCATTATCCACCAATGAGCCATTAATAGACATCCGTGCAATCCATAAACAATTTGGAGAATCATTCGATCTTGTATAAGCGCGCCCCATGCAGCTACTAACATTATACCAAAAGCAAAAACTCCTTGAAAAGAAATACCACAAACAGTTCTCTTACTTGCGCCAACTAATTCCATTGTTAAAACAAATCCAGTTATATATGATCCAGCTGATCCAAATATTCCATAAAAAAAGCGAACAATAATAAAAGAGAAGTACTCAGGAATAAATGCAACTCCAACTCCTAAAATCAATTGCATCAATGCTGACCAACAAAAAACGGTTTTTCGTCCAACTTTATCTGCCAAGCCACCTAATGTTACTGCCCCTGTGAAGACACCAAGCATATAACTGAAAAATACGAAATAATTTAATATGTAATATTTCAATAGTTTCTAAAACAAGAGTTTATGTTCCAAGTTTCGTATCGTGCAAAGCTACTTACACAGTTTGAACAATTGATCCTAACCACCTTTTGTCGCACACAAGATCCCAATCCATTGTTCTAGATGATTTGTAATAAGTTGTGTCATATACATAACTGGTACAGGTTAGAATTGTTCCGTTTTCATCCAACATATGACAAGAATCTAGATATTCTCCTTTTTTTGGGATTCTATTTAAAATTAAACTGGAATTCCATGGTAGCGGATTATCAGCAGTGTCCAAACCTTCAATAAAACATCTGTGATCCGGTACAGCGGCTACTGTGACTAACGATAACATATGCATACCTTAAAATACGTATATGTTATTATAAAAAACTATAATATACACTTGATCTGAACATAATTTGATTAATTAGTAGTTACCAGCCGTTAATGCTGAGAGAACATGCAAAATAAATTGGAAAGCTTGATATCGTCCATAATCCCCTATAAAAATTAAAAGAAATTGATGTAATTTGTTCTTCAAAATTTCTACATAATATTTTACTATTCAGATTTGTCTAAACATAAAAAAAACATTTGTTTATTACCGTATTACAATTGATCTTAAAAAAATTTGTATGTAAATATTTTTATCAATTCACAATTAAAATTATTACTAATGCTCTATGAGTAAGTCACATTTTAACATTATTGAGCCATTTATTTCTAATTACCTAAATAAACTAGATTTAAAATATTATAAAAATATTTGTAAAATTTTAATGATAACGACGCAATATTTATATAATTTTTTTTTAAATATGTAGTTATGTCTATGCCTTGGTATTATAGTACACATAATATATTAGTTGCATATAAATTTAAACAACAAAACGAAATAACTAGAAAGGCGAAATTATGAAATTTACTATTTGTAAACCATACCTATACTAAAAATTTATTTCATTATGAATATATTTTATTTCTAAACGTTATTTCACAGCGACTAAGTAAATTTATGGCTTTCCAGGCTTGAAATGATGCCCATTCCCGTAGAAAATTCAAAAAAAAATTTCAAGTTTCCATTAACTGATTTCCATTTATTTATTTGATAAAACTCAAAATCGATTTATTTTAAGCTATCACAATATTTATTGCATTTTTTCATTACAATCAACTCTTGTTTTAAGGCCATGAAATTTTAAAAACCGTGAATATTAATTCAAAATAAAAAAAATATTGTATGTATATACCAAAGTTTAAATAAATTGATAAAATTCGTTCATGAAATATATTGCCATTAAATTTATTGCCTTGTTAAATTTTTTTTTTATGACTTCTAATTGCAATATGTAATTTTTTCTAGTATAAAAATTGTTCTAATATTGAATTCTAAGATGCAAAAAAATCAATGAAAATTTGATTACCTAAGAATAATATTTTTTTTATAGACTTACTATGAGTAAAATAATTATTTTTTAGACTTAAATTTTCGTTTAATTTAAAGCTTTATAATTTTGTTTTGATACGATGGTGAAAAAAGATGTATTCGCTGATTAGTTTTGAAAATTCTAATCTTATTAACGATCTGAGGGACATTGAAATACTGAAAAATTTTTAAATTTTAGTCTTAAATTTCAAACTTTACTTATTCTAATATGCCAATATAATCAAAAGTTAAAACTTCTAAATATATTTTAAAAATTATTATATTCTTTTGGTTTACTACAGATTTATCTAATTAATTTATTGTATCAATTTTTTTTAAATAACATCATTATTTAAATATTATTATAAAAAAAAATATTAAAAAATATGTTGATTTTCTATTTCTTCCAGATTATACATATTATCAACATTTTTTATTGTATCTATGATGTATGTATAATGTATATCAAATATAAAAGTCATGAAGACACATAAAGTAATTAAATTTAATCTTTCCGCAAAAAAAAAAAAAAAAATTTATTATCGTTATTATTATTAAACTTCATTAAGACAACGCTTAATTTTAAGTGCGAAAACGTGTTGGGTTTGTGGTAAAACTATTACATGATATAAATTTTGGTATTTTACTGAAGGTTTTACATTAGTATTATTTATTTGCATGTCACTAACATTTAATATATTATTGATATACAAACCTTCTAAGAATTAAATAAGGGTATAGAAAATGGGAAAAAAGATATTATTAGATAGAAAACCGCGTGGCAGTCCAGTAGCCAGAACAATACTTTTTAATTCGCACTACAATGAAGTAAAAAAAAAAGAAGCAAACCTCTTACTTAAGTCAACTTAACTAATTACTTAAAAAAAATATTTAAATGCGTACAAAACTGATAATTAATTGTACACATTGATTTAATTACTTTTTAAATTTGAAAATTATAGATAATGTTAATATAATTGGAATTGTAACTAAGACTGGTTTGAAAACGTTTACTATTTTTGGAACTTAAAAATGAAATCAATTCTTCAAATTAAAATTATTCAGCCATAGGTTAAGTTGGGAAAAAGAGGTTTTTAAACCCTGCAACCAGTCCCGCAGGGACACGCGAAAAGGCTTTTGTTCGCGTAGCCGAAAGGCCTTTGGTCACGTAGCCGTTGGTTAAGTTGCATAAAAGGAGTTTTTAATCCCTGCAACCCTGCAGGGAAAAGAACAAAGGCCTTAGTTTTAAAAAACGACATAATGTATACTAAAAAAAGATATAATGTCTACAGACATTATGCCGTTTTCAAAACAATATAAAATATTTGTATGGTAGACATTATGTCGTTTTTTCGTATAAATTATTGTCATGGATATTACTTCGGGGCCCAGCCAGAATAAAATTAATAATAAATAAATAACATGAAAAAAATTGTATGTCTGAAATTTAAAACGAATTTAAATATTATAAAATTAGGTACTTAGAAAACATAGTTATTATAAACTTGAATTATTACATTCTTAGTTCATTAAATTAAAATTTTCCTTCTGTCATGAAAATAGATACTTTTTGTTTTGCTAAAATTTGATTAAATTTAATTATTCTTTTTTAATAATAATAAGAGATCCATAATTATGTTATGCATTAGAATCTAATTATAATTTACTTCATTGCATTTATTAACCGCATTATCACTGTTATTATAGTAAGTACGCTCATAATATTCTTGAGTAACATTTAGCTTGAAATTTTTTTAATAGTTTTAGATACAAAGATGTTTAAATTAAACATTTTTAGAAAGCAACACAATATATATAATCATATTTTAGATCTTTATTTCATTAATATGATCTTAATCGATCAAAACAATCAAAAATGTAACATTCCAATGAAACACTGGAAAGTTTCAGTTTAAGTGGTCAGCAATTTAATTGCATGAAAATTTTCGTAACACTGAAATTCAAAAAGGAAATATTTACTATTAAAAACATGTACATAAGAACAGTGTATTAATCGTTTTTGATTGTTTGCTGTCAAATTTATGCTTAAACAGTCTTATAAACATAATACATAAATGTGTAGAAAAAAAATCAGTCAACAAGTTCAAATATTGTTGACAAATTTAGATAAATATTCTTATCTCAAGAACGTTTCTCTTCTTTGTAACAAAGTTATTCTTATGTGTGTTGTTTAGTATCATCATTTATTTACAATTTAATTTATCCTCATCTGTTTAAGTTTGCGAAAACTTTCCACGGATATAGTTCACTAATGAAAACTCTTACGTTTCTCCTTGTCATAACTAAGTACTCATAAGAAATAATGAGCACCAGAGGCAATAAAGCATGAGATGTCCCATTGCATACTAAATTTGTTTTAAATTTTTGTACTACTAACTATAGTACGAGTATACACTACAAGTCATTAGTGAATGGGTTATGAAAAATAAAATATGTTTGATAAATGTTTCACGTTCATAGCAAAAACAATATACTTCATAGCAAAAACAAGTACTCTGGTAATGCACAGAATGACGACTAATGTAAATTAATTTGCGTTATAGATAATAATTAATCATGTAAAAACTGGATATAAAAACACTTACATATAGGCATTAAGCGAAAACAAATTTATACTATTAAACTTTAACTTAATTATTAATTATTTTCTTATCAGCACTATTTTATAGTACATAATTTTCCTAGTTTTATTTGTGCGTAATAAATAAGGAAAAATCAATATTTGAATAATTTCTAAAATTTATTTTATGTTTATTTTATTACAATTTTTAATTTTTGAGCTTATTTATGTTTGTCAGATATTTCTAAAATTGCTAACTTTATTTAAGATAAAAAAAAATTAAAATTGATTTAGATAACATATAAATTATTAAAAATATCCGGATGAAATGATATAATATGGTATTTCTGTCCTTATATCATATATTTACATAATTCACTTCAATAAAATTAAATGTTTCTACTAATTTACTCAAGAATGCCTACAAACAAGAGCACCATATGATGAAAACTATTATCGTCTGCTGAGAAATGAAACAACGTATTATATTTATACGTCATTATTAGATAATAGCACCATTCGATTCCTCGTACTCGATTTTATAAGAACAACTATTTTGCAATATTCTTAATGTTGATTAAAATGTGTTTTTTAGATGAAAATTTTACGTTACTTGATATTTTTGCATACGGTTTTTTAATTTTCAAATCTTTAAACTCAAATTACTCGAAACTATACTTTTCATTATACATTGTTTCATTTCTGAGCAGACGTTATTATTGTTGTATAATATTGCACTGAATCTGAACTGTTTGTGATTTTTCATCGCAGAAAATTTTTTTTCCAATAATAAATAATTCATCAAAGTTTTCAGTATAAATTACATATAAATATTTACGATACTAAATACTGTAATTAGTATTAGATTATTTATTATGTATTTAATCTGTTTTTTTGGTATTTATATTAAACTGACATTGTGTTGAATCAAAATTTTTTTTTTTTTTTTAAATGTAATTTCTGTACGCACAGGAGCTTTTTTTAATAATTGTTTCCAATTTATTTATTAACATTATGAGTTATTGTCATTTTAGTGATAATTGTCCAATTAAAACGCGTTAATATTTATAATAAGACAGATAATTTTTAATTCTTTAATCTTCATTTAATTGGTTAAATTAATTTATGTTTTTGTTGTTATTATAATATGTTAAAATTATCCAAAATCTACAAATTATAATAATAAATATTATCAAATAAAGATATATTAATTTAGTTATATCTAAATCTAAAATCTAGACTGTAATTAGATGAATGGATATTACTGTTAATTATCTGAAAATTGCAGTAATGCAGTAAACAATAAAATGTATGTACTTTTTATTATCAATTAGCTAACTAGCTAGACTTGAGATTTAGATATTTTTAACGAGAACGTTAAGCACATTACGTAAAGTTTTTATTAAATCTAGATTATTATTACATGACGATACTATTACTCGATAATAGTGTTATCTGTTATATCTATCTAAATAAGTAAATGTTTTGATAACTTATAATCCTTTTGTAATTTATTTTAATTTTTAGTTTATTAGGTAAATTAGTGAATTTTAATTATTAATAAGTTAATAAATAAATATATTTCAAAGATAACAATTAAAAAAATATTTTTTCTGAAGTGTGAAAACACTGATTACAAAAAAAATATCTTATTCCTTTAATACTATAATAATCAGTTATATATTGTGCACATTGTGCATAATTTTTACTTTTATGAACTATCTATAATTATTTATGAACTAGTAATATCCGGTTTTCGGAATTTCCGAGTGAATGATCGAAACCCATCATTTATTTATATTTCGTTGTTGCAAAAAAAAAAATGATCACAGAGTTAGTTCATTGGGAAATATTTGTATATATGTGCAAAAACCTAGTTTTGATTTTTTTGTTTTTAATCCAGGCAAATTGTTTTATATAAATTCCAATAGCAATAGATGCTTTATAATTTATTCAAATTATAAAACCAAACAAAAAATGGTATAAAAAGAACGTAAAATGCAAATAAATAAATGTGATTAAAAAAAAAAAATCAGAATATTGTACATTTCATTCTGATTTGACCTTCATTTTAGTTTTCTTCATTTTATTGTTACGATATATAGAAACTGCAATGTTTATTGTTAACGATTACTTTAATATCATCATCCAATAAACGCGTAAAATGTAGTAAAAAAAAGAATGAGAAAGCTACCAAAATTTATTTCTTAATAATTATTTGTTTACATAATACATGTATAAATATACATTATGATCAACAAAATAATTGAAAATTTTCATCTATCATAATCAATTAAATATGTCGCAGTCGTGCATTACTTATGTTCAATATGTCTGATGACGTCAAATTAAGTAATTTCAAATTAGGACGTACTTTTCAATAATCTTTCATTTATTTTGTTTCACAATTTAAATATGTTCTCTTTATTACGAAAATTCCATTTTTTTGAATTAATTTTAATTGATAAATAAACAAACAGAAATAATTTCCAATAATTTCCAATTTAAATTTCGAATATATCCGACTTAAGAAACATAAAAAAGTTAACAGCATAAATAAAAAAAACAATGTAGACATTGAATAAAACATAATATCTTTATTTGATTTCTGAACCAAATCATAAAAAATAAAATCATTAAATACTTATGGTGTTTAATTAAAAAAATGTTCAAACTGCAATTTAATGGGATGATTTTGAATTGATGTGTTTTTAGAGCATTGACATTAATCAGAAATATTGTCACAATTTATCATCCAATTTAATTTACAAGAAAAGAAAAAGCATATTTGAGCATAATTATTACGTTATGCTGAAGGAGCGTTTTCTTTAAAACTGTTTTTTTTAATTAAAAAATTAAATTCTACATTTCACTCTTTTAACTCTTTTATTGAGATTTCATTTCGTTCATGACGAGAAATTTCACTTCGTTATGGTTCAAAATGTAATTAATAAAAAATTAAAAATTCAGCTTATGTCCCAGTTCCTAGAACTAATAATTAGTCAAAATTTTGATATATTTTATTACGATGCCTCCCGAGTAGTGTGGGAAGATTTGTCATTAAAAAAATCAAATTAGTAATTAGTTTCTGAAAATTTTTTTCTAGGATATTTCGGAGATATTTCTCTTTTTTGTTCAGATTTAATTGTATTACCAATACTTTGTATGTTTTTTGCCTCTTCAAACTGTGTGACTATAGAAATATTTTTTTTAATAGTGCATTTCATTAATTTTTTTTAATTTTCGAAATTTGTTTTATATATATTTATACATAATAAGAGAGAAGTATAAGCACAAAGCACCATAATGCAAGTATGCTCGATGTTATGAAAAAAAAAATTGTTTTTCCACCAATAAAATTCCAATACAAATTTATAATGACGATATTAATTTCTACAGTAAATAAAATTCTAATAAATACCTTATTATAATACATAATTATTATTTTAAAAATGAAAAAAATTTCAGAGTATTTATAATACCGTATAATATAAATATGTGTCAGATAGGAAATATACCTATACATAATTATAATTATTATACTTTTGTTTGAAGGTTAATGTAATTAAAAAAATAATTAAAAATGTCTTGTTTAACACTAAGCAAAATATTGTTTTTTTTTTTTAGCTTAATAAAAATACTTATAACACCAACTTACCGGAAAAATTAATGCAGTATAAAATTAATTATCTAAAATCTAGTAAGTTTTCGACAGGTCATTTCAGAAACTTGATGTTTTGCATGTGAATTTTCGACAGTTAAATGGTCTTTGTAAACTTTTTTTATAAATCATTCTTGAATTTATCATTTCTGAAAATATTATTCGAAGAAAAAATATGTATAGGCGTACAGCATGTACACTATGTAATAGAAGCTTATATTAGAGAATTACATGAGAACTAAAAAAAGTTTTCTTAGTGCAGAATAATAATAAAATATTTATGTAAGCATCGTATCAAATAAACTTAAAAATGAATATGTAATTGAATTGCAATTATTTTTTTTTTATTATCAGTAAATTTAAAAAAATATATAAATATTTTTTTTAGCTTTTTCCGTTGTAATTTGATTCGATTTTCAACCTACATATTTGAAAATTCTATGGCTTAATTTAGATTTTAGAAAGAATTCAAATCCCCTGTTTTTTTTTTTTTCAATAACCTTTTTCAAATATTTTTCAATTGAGTTTTGATAATTATGTAATATATAAAATTCTACAATATACGCAAAACCATTGCGCTTAATTATGAAAAATATAGAAACATGAATGAAAATTAAATTATTTTTTCTTAACAACTTTATTGCTTTATTTTTTTATTTTGTATCTATATATTTTTTTAAAACCTAATTTATTTTGTACCATATTTTTATAAGGAAATTGAATGTGATCATGCGTACATATTGCAGTAAGTCTATAGTTATTGCTATAATAATAATGTTGAGCTTTTAATTTAAGATAAACGTGCAAGGATGCAAGAATAAACTTATAAAGTGCAACCTAAAAATTTTCAATGAAAGAAGGTGTAACTATTGTATAATATTTTCCAGACTATGACATTATTCGACATCAAAAAGTTATTAAAATTGAAAGTATTTATGTAGGTTAATTATAATAATATAGGAATATGCCTACGCCTCGCCTCATTGGCTTTGGAATGAGAACGATCATCAACAATATACAATATGCTAAAAAATTATAATCTGTTACTAATTTTTTTTAAATTGTATTACCTATACAACTTTTATTTAATTTAAAACTAAACCTTGAGCTTTAATTAATTTTTTTTTTTTTAAATATAAATGCAAGAAGTAGAACGTTAAAAAATTATCAATGCATTTAAAAATATAAAACTTTTCATAAATATTATGGAAATTACTACCGTATGTACTTTTAATTGGTAATTGATTGATTGGTTGGAAATTATAAATGCTTAACAAGAATTTTTTAACATTGAACTTGTATTCTTGTTCTTCAATTCAAATATAAATATCCTATTTGTTATTTCATTATAATAATATCGCAGAATAAAAAACTACACAAAAAAAGCTTCTTTTTTTTATTTAAAATTTCGTTATAAAACTTTAATCATATAATAATGGAGGTGGTGTTTAATATATAATACTGCATGTTGTTTGTTGTATCACTTTTATGTAAATTAAAACAAAATAATTTACTACTTTCTTTAATGCGGTAATATTTATGGCGCTAAACTTATTTATTTAAAAAAAAATTTTATTATCAAATTTATAATGACATTTTTAATGATTTAATGCAAATTTTTATTTAAACCAATCGAAATAGGTATTAATTCTTATTATTAAATTTATTTTGATTCTGAAAAAATGTCATTAATAATTCCGGTAATAATTATAAATTAGCTATTTGCGCTTCGATTTAAAATAAACTTGATTGAACTGATTTTATGAAGAAATTTTTGTTTTTATATACTTTTAGAACTTTAATTTAAAGTATTTTAGTTTTGAATACCAATAAAAGAATCGTCTGTCTACGAATTTTTTTATCTTAATTATAAAAAATTAAAATTAAATCAGAATTTTCAAATTTTAATGTTGTTCAAAGATTCAAGTTTATCATCATCATCCACAGAATTTCATTAATTTTAGGTTTTATATTGCGTTCATGCGTCGCTTCTCAATTATTTTGAGTTCGGCTCTGGTATAAATAAAAATAATCAAATCTCATACAAATACATTGAATTTGTTTGCTATACAATCAATTCCGTATTATCGACAGTAACAGTAACAGCTGTATATAAAATATTATTTATATTTACCTTGAATTCATCTGCGTAACCATTTACTATGGGTTATTAAAAAATTGAAATAATAAATTGAAAATAATAAGTAGGTATTAAATTTAATTTTGTGAAAAAATTCTGATTTGGGAATATTCTTTCTATCACTAAATTTCATTTATTTATTAACTTAAATTATTATTATAAACAAAAAAAAACCTTAAATACTTATTTTGATATTGTGAACTTGATCTTGATAAAAAATATTGAAAATTAACACTTTTTTTTAACAAAAATTCTCTATTTATATGTTGTATTGATGTACGTACACGGTACATATATTTATTAAACTTATAGAGTCTAAATCTATTTTTGAAACTTTTTTCTTCGATATTAGGTACACATTAAAAATGACCTTAATTTTTCAATCTAACTTGCTATTGCTGTACACATATTTATTACAAAAAATCAATGCAAAAAATAAAAATTATAATTTTCATTCAGATTATTGTTTTATTAACTTCTGTATTATAAATTTAAATTGTATTTCATTCTAATTTAACTTTATGTAAATACTCAAAGAATTGATATATTAAGGATGTTGCAAACCTACAAACCCAAAAAAAAAAAAATTAATAATCTCAAAAATTTAATGTGATCAATTCTTATTCAGATTTTTATGATAAAGCTTTTGATTGACATATACTTAAATAAAAAATCACACAAAAACAATTTTTTTTTTCAAATTATTTTATTTGAACTTCATCAGATTAATTTTGTTTTTTTTTTTTTCTAATACATTTATTATATATTTGCATTAAATATTATAGATTTCCGTTTATATTTAATTATTTAAATTTTTAGTGATCGTAAAATTTTTGCTATATAATCGCTTTGATAACGAAAGCATTTTAAATTATGATGTACTAAATTTTTAAAGTTCTAAATTACTATCACTATGGGATATTTTAATGTCCAATCATGAAAACACCAGGATAAATTCACTCTTGTGAGAGAACTAAAAAAAAAAACGTATTCTCGGGCTCATTTTTAACATTTCGGTTTCAGGTACTTTACTTTTAACTCACAATCAGGTACTAAACATATTTTTTAAGGTTCGTTCAATACCGCATGAATAGCATTTACCAATACCATTTAATCATTTACCATAATTAACAATATTCATCGAAATCCGAATCGTTAGAAATAATCGTGGTCCAATAATTATTTTTACCCAATTCACTAATTTCAAAGAATTCTATACGGTTTGGCATTTTAGTGGGGAACGTGACGAACGGAAGACTATCTAATGAAAGCACATAGTCCGTTTTCTTTTGTTTTTTTTTTTTTTTTTCATTTTTGATGAAAAACGAGATAAAAAAAACAAAACCAACTTTGTTTATCTTTGTTTATTACATTTTTTTCCTTTTTGTTTATTATTATCGTTGCCCTTAAATCTTACCCAATTTTCCCATCAATTCTTCTAAAACATAATCAACAGCCATTTCTTTATATATATAATTAAACAAATTAAAAATTATTTACAAAACGATTTTAATTATCTGGTAATTTGAATGATAAAAAAAAAATTACTAACTATTCAAATTAAATAAAAAAAAAAATTAAAAAATTAAAAAAGAAGCCGCAAAAAATTAAAAAATTAATTTCTTTTTAAATTTATTATTTTATTTTTTTTTTTAGCAAATATCACATGACTGTTTAACTTTTTTAGCTTTTAAAAATAAGAATTTGTTTTTTTTTTATTAAAATTTTTATTCGATGAGTGTTAAGTGCTCTAAAAGTCTTTCTTTTCTTTTTTTTTTTTTTAATATTTATTTAATTGAATTTTTTTTTTTTTTTTAGCGAATTTATCAATATTTTTGTAACGCTCTCTATTCTTTTATTTATTTATTTTTTTTTTTTTTAGCTATTCATTCATCAATGAAAGATGTTAAGGAACTGATTTTTCTTTATTTTTGAATTTTGATTATTATTCTTTTTTTTTTTTATTCAATTTTATTACGATTTTATATGTATGTATGTAGGGTATATATTATTCTTAATCTCCAGCCTTAAGAAAATAAAAATAATAAAACAATGAATAAAGCTCTAAAAAATTGTTGTTTTTTTTTTTTTTTTTGTTCTCGATAACGTTTGTTATTTGAAATTAAAAAATATAACGAATTAACGAAAAATAAAAAAAATAAAATTAAGAATTATTCGAGACTCTATCTGTAAAAAAAAAAAATAAAACGGATCGATGTTAACGGTAATAATGTAAAATAAAATTTAATATATTTTTTTTCTTCTGTTGTAAACTTGTGCTTTTTTTTTTTATTTTTAGCTTTTATTATTTTATTTAATTTTTTTTTTTTAATTTTTTTCAAAGTCAAGTTTAGTCTTAACAACTTCACTATCAGATCTAGACTGAATTCTAGTTTGAATGAAAACTGTGAAAAGAAAAAAAAAAAATTAATTTTTTTTTCTATGCAATTTTTTTTTTTTTTCCAAAACCAAATTTATAATAATAATAATTTATAAATATTGAAAAAAGGTTTTTTTGTTTTTATGTGTTTTTTAAAGTTGTTGAAAAAAAAAAGCAGAAAACACTCAAAAAAAATCATTTATACAAATTTGATAGAAATATTGAAAATTATAAAACAAAAATAAAGATATTTTTTTTTTGTTTTTGTGAGAAGCATCATGAGTTAAAACAAAACAAAGATTCTAAGAGAGCTTTAAAATTAAAAAAAAAAAAAAATTTAAAACTTCTGAAAAAAAAGAAGAGAATTAGAATATAGTTAAGCTTGAATCAAAATATAAATTGATTCAGAAGTTTTAATGAAAAAAAAAAATTGTCGGTTGTAGCAACTTGAATGCAATTAACAAATGATTTTTGTAAATATTTGCGATTTTAATTTTTTATTTTCATTAACATTATTTATGTACATATATATATTTGTATTTTATAATGAAAGTAAAATTTCTTGGTCATAAATTTTTCATTTTTTGTTTTTTGTTTATATAAATTTTATTTCAAAAATATACTTTTAGCTTTTGTTCATTATATTTTTTATTTATATCTTGTTCAGTTTTACTTTTATTTGTTGAAAAATTCTGGAAGTTCTTTAACATTATGTATTATTTACTATTAAAAACAGAAATTAGTGTAAAAATATACAGGTTTTGATCAAATTTAATAAAGTTATCTAAAGTCGAGTATTTAAGCTTTATAAGTTAATAATTCTAATCCGCTCCTGCTTATGAAAAATTAAATCGGAACAAAATAAAAATAATAAAATAAATAAATTTCAATTACTTGGATAAAATTTTCTACATTCTGACTATAAATTTCCAATTAAATATTTTAATTTATAAGAATAATTTATTAATAAAATGTAAACATCACTACGTTTCATCATCCTATAATAACATCATTGACATTCTCAGATCATTAACATTTAAATGTATGATCACCTTTTAAATTTTTTTTAAATAAAACGTACATAATTTAAACATAGAAAAAAAAGAAACTTATCAAAAGATTCCTGGTTCTTCTTAATTTTTATCAATTTTTAAAAGAACTTTTTTTTCTGTTTTTTTTAAGCTCACCTTTAATGTTTACTTGTCAAATGTTAAAATTTTTAATGTGTTGTCAAAAAAATATAATATATGATGTATCTACTATTCTACATAACAAAAGAAATTTTAAGGTACAAAAAAAAGCTTCTCTTGTAGCACGTGTGTGCTAAAGAACCGCATACTAAAATTAATAAAAACAAAAATAAAAAAACATTCAATATTGTTTTTCTCTTCAAAATATTTAATTTTTAAAAAGCTTTATAAAGGTCATTGTAATTTTTAATTTGGAATTTATTAAGGATTTTTGAGGTTGGCGTAATTTAAATTTTAGATCTCAAAATAGCTAATATAGATAAAAGTATCTTTATAGTTCTAAAAAAAAAAAAAAAAACTAATATACATTTCTATTTACAAATATGAACAGAAATTTTTTCTTGTTGCAGGTATTAAATAGTATTGATTGTAGTTAAAAGCTTTATGTTAATTTAAGTGCAGAAGTTTTATATGTATTTAGCATTGAAGTATAGACATATAGCTTTACCACAAAAAAAAAATAAAAAGAAAGGTTTATAATAATATTTTCGTGATCTTGCTGCACAATTAAAAGTTTCATTCTAAAAATTCGTAACACGATACAGTATTTTAATCCCTCTGTAATGTATGTTAGTTAAGGACTAATATTTACTAAAAAAATTGTACTTTCAGCCATGAGACAAACACAATTTCTTATCAGGAACAATTTAAAACTAATTAAGGATTCATCATAATGTGTTTGTTTGTTGTCATTATTCATTCAAAAAATATTTTATTTTGATAACAAAAAAAAAAAACTTGAATTTTACAACGTACGATGTATAAATTTTGTCATAATTGAGCATTCTATTCATTTATAATAATTGATTATTATTATTATTATTATTATTTGTTCTAGGTTAAGGTTAGAATAGTTTTCGCGAAAAAGTATTAATATTATTTTTAAAATATAATATTTGTGCATAAAAAATAACGTTAAAATTTTATTTAGAATTGTAAATAAGGAAAAAATTTAATTGAAGAAAATTTTGAAGTTCACGGATATTCAAGGTTTGGTTCTATATTACTGTATATATTTTGTTTCGATAGATTTTAATTTTTTTTTTCTAGCGCTCAATTTAAGTAAATTCTTAGTTTCATTTTCATGGAAAAATTATGAATTTATATTATTTTTTATTTTATTTATTTTATTTCAAACAATGATCAGGCATATGATATATTACTATACAAAACTTTGTCAATCGATTCAATGTTAAAAAAAAATCTTATGGCTCCTATAAACTTGATTAGAAAATTTTGAAATTATAAAAAATATTTCGGTCATCCCATAATTTCAGTGAGACTATAACGAATGTCTCTCAAAATGGCCTATGAAACATTTTTGCTGATTTTTTTTTGAGGCTCCGGAACCAGTCAAAAAATTTAATATAAAAATTAAAAAGAATTATGAAGAGGAATAAAATTTTGTAAAAAATTTATATGATTGAAAAAAATAATTTTTACTCGACTATTAAAAATAAAATAAAACAAATTTTGTAACTTAAATTAATTATTTATTCAAATAATTTAATAAAAAAAATTTTATTCTAAGAACTTTTTTTTTTTCTTTATAATCAATATAAAATTATTTTAACATAATAAATGTAATAATACATGTAAATAATATAGTCTCTAACAGATTAAACATAACATCAATGATAATATAATAATATCAGTAAAGAAAAATTAACTAAATAGATATTATTAATAATTTTATTACGATTATTAACAGTTCAAACAAAAAATCATGTTTAAATTTTTTTTTAAAATTATCTATCTTAAATCATAAATTTTAAATAACAATCATAGTTTTGAAACTTTCAAATCATCTATTTTTAAATAATCACAGCATTTGATATACGGTCATATAATTAAAATTTATATTTTCTTACATTTTTGGACGTCTTCTGAGCATTTTCTATCTTTTCTATAATACGTAGTGTGAACAAAACTTAATTTCTTTACTTGCTCTCATTTTTTACAATACCTATATAATATGTACATAAAGAGATTTATAAATATATTGTACATACCTTTATGTACTTAAACTTTTTAATAAAAACATGACGTCTCATTTGGTGAAATTATATTCTTTAATAGAATAATAAAGCTAAAATTTTAATCTGACATTTTGAAAGAAATAGATTTCATTATATAAATTAAATTCACATTCATTATATACACATATACTATGCTGTGATTACATAAGATTTTAATTTAAATTTAAATTCCCGGTATTCGCACATCATTAAGAGATTCTGGAAAAAAAATAATTATTTATTTATTTAAAAAAAAAAATTGATCGGAAAATTTTATAAAATATGTACATATATATATAATAAACATTTATAGCAATTTATAGCAATTTGACCTACTGAAAATTTTAAAACCCAACATCCATGCGAAAATTAAATCATGTTTAGAAGTCTACCATTTGATTAAGAAATACAAAGAAAAATTTATTTCTAGCTAAATAATTTTGAAACGATTTTTACTTGGAAAGAAAATTTCCAAAGATTGACCTTTTACATCAGAATAAAGTAATACAAGTAAAAATAAAACTTGTAATTAAAAAGTTGGACCATGTTTTTAACACTGAGTGCTACAATTTTAGATCTTTAAGAAAATACATCTTTAACAAAAAAAAATTTAATTTATTTTTTAACATAGGACCGTGAAAACAATGATTTAAACTGATCACTGTCAATACTGCATTTATTATCTATATGTAGATATTTTATCAAATGCACGTTGAAGAAAAATACACAGATTTTTCAGTTTATATAGAAATGCGGTAATACATGGATTTTTTGTACTAAAAATTTCAAATGGCAGATATTCTAAGAGACCCTAAGCAAATATTTACACCAAAGCAACTTAAAATATACTTAAATATTACATAGATAGATATTCAGGTAATATATAAAATATATTAAAATTATAAAAATAAAAAATATATAACTAAGTTACACATAATTAAAACAGTATCTACTTAAGTTCAATTTCGTGGCAGAAATAGCTAATTAAGAAAAGTTCATAAAACTTTTTTGTAGTAATTATAATTATATTTTAAATTTAGAAAGTTTTATAAAATTTCCTCGAATAGTTATTTTTTAACAAATATAAAAACAAGTTGCCACGGAATTGAAATATAGATTTTTAATCTTTATGTACAATAGGTGAAAAGAAAATTATTTACATTAGTATTTTTAAATCCTTTATTATAATTTGATCAGGTTGGTTGCCTCCAAATTTAGAAAGTGAATATTGACCCATTTCCTGTCATCCGATCAAGATGAAGTATAGTAAAATTTCGACTGGATCGGATTATGGGAAGTGGGGGCGGAGAGGCCGTTAAAAAATTGTGCTGCATTCATGGTTGGTTAAAATTTTTTGTGAAATAAAAAAGTGAACATTTTTTTTTGTGAAATAAAAACAAAAAATGCGAAAATTAAAATGAAACGATTTTCCTTATATCTCGAATTGAATTAAGTACCAGTGTGATATAAATAATTCCTTTTGAATGTGATACAACTGAATGGTCAACAAATCAAAAAATTAACAATAAAAAACCGAGGCCTTACATATAAAGGATTTATATTAAAAACTTTGTTTTTATGGGTTGTGTTTTTTAAAGATTAGAATACAAGCACACACAACTTTTTTGAAGTTATTATATTATTAAAATTAGGCAGAGAATTATTTATTTTTTTTTTAATTAATCTAAAATTTTACTGAAACATTAAATAGTAAAAAAAAAAAACTAAAAATTTTCCATGCGAGAATCAAGCAGAATAATTTCTAATGATATTGAAGATTTTGATGAAAATAGTATGTAGTATTCGTTTAAGAAAGTTTAAATTGTTAGTGGAAAAAAATTGTTGTCCTTTATTTATTTTTAATTTTAACTACATGAAATAACATTTTGGCCTTGAAGTTGAAGGAAGTAGATACACTTAGAGAGAGGGTGCTTGTCAAAGAAGTAAATAGTTCGCAGCTCTATTAAATTATAAGTTTTTTTTTATTTCGGAATGAAAAAAGTGTTTTATTTTTTCTAATTGTGATGGCAAAACTATTTTTGCTTTGTAAAATAAAAGTAAGTTTAAAAGTCCGCTTAGAATTATGCGAAGGAAATTTAAATTCATTCATGTATTAAAAGGCAGTGAAATGTAATATATAATAAATTCGTATATTTATAATATAATAAATGTATCTATATGTATTTATAAGTCAAAAAACTAAATATTTTTATCTAATACTGAAATAAATTACATATCTGTTAAATCATGGTTTCTTAATTTCATTTACATTTTAATTACACGCAGAATTTTTTATCGGTGTAGAAATTGTAAAAAAGAAATTACAAAGTGTTAAATTGTAACATTTTTTTTTGTAAGATTTAACATTTTGGAATTTGAATTTATCCTTCTCATATTCTTGCACAATGCTTCAATATTGATTAATGATCCTTTAATTTTGAATCTACTACAATGAGAAGAAGGAAGCTAGAGCTTAAAAATTAATATGTAATATAAGTAGCTTTAATTATTTACAACAATTAAAAAATAACTCAAGCGTATTACACAAAAAACAAAAACTTAAAAAATAGAGTATTTATAGCGTCGTCCCTTTTTAATTTGATTTGATAATAAAAGAGACTTATCCAAAATACTACATGAATCATCCAACACCGTAGAAGAACAAGAAGAATTCAATAATAATGGGGTTTTACTTGATATACCTGTAGTAGCCAGTTCCGGACTAAGATGTTTTGTGCTTTCTTTCTCAATTGGATGCTTTACATTACCATTCATTAATGGTGCTACTATTTTGTTTTCTAAAAACAGATAATTTTCTCTTGAAACCTTTATTTATAACTATTCTATTAATTTTATTTTAACAGATCTTAAACAAACTCCTGATATTTAGTGGATTCAATATTGTGGTTTCGATATATTGCTCTGCTAATGTTTTTTTCAGTTTATGATAAATAATTTGAATATACCGAATTCATATTTTTGTTGTACTCACCGTCATTCCATGCTGTTTTAGTTCCATTGGATATAATTTCATTTTTCTCAATGTCTTCAGAAGAACTACTTGGGGCAACTACTGATCCATTTCGTCCAACTCCGTCATTTTTAACACATCGAATCAAAAACAATAAGATAGCTCCCACCTACAAATTTTATTTATAAACTCATTTTTCAATTTTATATTAGAAACATAAAACACTACATTTATGCTTAATCAAAAATAGTGAAAAGCAAGCAACAAACAAACTTCTTTGCTATAAAATAAAAATACAATACATCATAAACATATGAACTTACTATTGGAGGAATTCCAGATAATATAAATGGCAACGTATAAGATTTTGTTGTATCAAAAATTTTTCCTAAAAATGTATACAAGAAACTTTTAATATGATATCCATATAAATAATGTCTTTTGAAATTGGTACTAAAAATTACCTGCAATTGGTGGACCAACCGTAAGTGGCAATGAACTAAGCCCTAGTAAAAATCCAATAGCTTGTGTTGCACCTTGAGGACCACATATTTCATATGCGATTGGACCCAACAGCGATATAAAGCATCCATCAAACAAACCCATTATCAATGTGAAAATAATAAGTAGAGCATAAGAATTAGTTACCGGTAATAGCATTGTCAATATCCCAATGCAAACTAATGATAGCTGTTGTAAAAATATTCGATTTACTCCAGGCAAATCGGCAAGTACACCAAATAATAAACGCCCTACTCCAGACGACACGCCAATGCACATAACTGGTAAATTTTCATTTTCGCCGGGAAATACATTTTGTATAAATTTAACCATATGGACGTATGGTACAAAGTAACCAAATAAAGCCAATGGAATGCTAAGAGCCCAAATAACATACCGCTTGCGCTTCCAAATATCATAATTAATTATTGACCTCATTACCATGCTACAAGCTGAACGACCTGGTTTTTCTTTCGGAGGAGGTGGTGGCGGATGCATAGGCTTATACACAAATGAACATAAAATTATAAAACAAGCAATACCCGCCATTACTCTAAGTGTTATTTCTAATCCATGTTCTTTAACCAAATAATCTAAACATATTGGCAATATAATTGTGAATACACTTGATCCAGCAGTTACAAATCCGCTGACTTTCCCCAAATATTTTTGAAAATAATGTCCCAATATAGCTAATGTAGGAGTATACGCTAGAGCAGCTCCCAAGCCAAACATAATTCCGTAAGTCAAGTATAATGCTTCAATACTGTGTGTAAAAAATGATGACAATAACATACCTCCAGCTGATAAAACACCACCTAAAAATGTTGTTCGTCGTAAGCCTATTTTATCTGTTAGCATTCCTGCCACTGGGGACAATAAAAATGTTGTTCCTATAGTCAATGAACCAACCAAAGCTGAAAGGAAAAAAATCAAAATTAGATTACAGAGGCTTATAAATTTAATCAATCCCCTATTCAGTTTATATACATAGAAATAAAGCTCTAGAGTTTTAAAATCAATTTCAAAGAAACTAACCATCGATGGAAAAACTGTAATTGGGAATAAACAAGGTAGATGTAGATAAATTTACGTATAGAACAGATTAATGGAAACACGGTGTAATGAGATTTTTATCAAGCAGTAGGCATACTATAACACCTATTATAATATTAGACTGAAAAGCATAAAATATTCTCATTAAGTTTAGAATTACCTACAAAAAAAAAAAAAACTAAATATTATTTTTGTATACAGCTATATAAAGAGAATGATAAAGTTAACAAAATTAAATATTATTGGACGTTCATAATCTAAAATTTATATGTTTATGTCTAATAACTGATTATTATTATTTTTTATTATCAGTACCAGCAAATTGAATCTACGCTTAATTCATTTCAGTAATCTTGAATACGTTTATGATCGTAAAAAAATAAACATTCGGATATCTTAAGTTTAGTTATTAATTTTTTTTTAGTTTAAGTCAATTAAAAACATGAATATCTTATCATGCAGTACTATAGGGATGTGAAAAATTGGTAACATTTAATCTTTTTTGATATTCGATCTCTAAAAGGTAGGTTGTGATTATACACCATTTTTTTTCTGGTCCATCATTAGCTTTAGAAAAAATATTTTTTCTGGAGCTAATGTATGGAATTCTGGACCAGGAAAAAAACGATCTATACTATACCACAACCGACATTAAGTCTAAATAATAATATATATACTATATAAATAGTGTTAGAATAATGTTTATTTAAATTTTCATAATATAAAATATAATAATATTAAATTAATCATAACATAGTAATTATTATATTTAATATATTTAAGTGGTTAAAAAGAAAGTTTTGTCTAATAGTTGCACTGCACCTAATTAAAAAAAAAATTTCTCATTTATTTAAAACACTGTGTATCACTTCATTGTGCCCCATTTATGTAAAAAAAATAATAAATTTCCTTGACAAAAAACAGATAAGACATATTCTTTCAAATTCTTGATCTAACATTTTCTTATCGCAATAATTCATAAATTAATCTCATTCCTTTAATTTGCCAATTTAAAACATTTTATTTAAATATTCTAATTACAATGTAATTAAAATAAAATCCATATTTAAACGCGCTAAAAAATTTGTTTACTTAATGCAATTTAGTTTAAGTACACATGTACATACATGTTTGTATTAACATACGTATAAAGTGTACATTGACTAAGAATAACAAAATTCGCGATAAAAGAACATTATCTCAATTTCTACTTCTACTACGCTTTATTATAGTTTATATTTAATTAGGTAATTCGGATAATTCAAATAAACAAAAATAACCTCTGTTATAAAAAGAACAACTTATAAGTTATATTTATTCAAAACTCCAGCACTTCATTTCTTTGATTATTTTTTAAACCAATTGGAATATTATACGTAGTAAAAAAAAGTTAAAAATAATCAAAAATGGGAAATTTAAAATTTCGTGATCAATTGACCCAAATTATCATTGAATCTTCAACACATTTCCAACTACATATATAAATTGTTATAATTTAAGCTTCAAAATTATTTTTTGCTCTAGTTATATTCTATAATAATTTATTAAAAGCCATAATAAAAGCCACAATAACCTAAATAATTTAATGCAATTTCAATTTCTTATTTTTGAAATTCATATGAAAATTAATGTTAAATTTCATGTAATTTTAATTTGCTATGAAAAAAAAAAACTCAGATCCACTTTCATTTTTTATGGCTTCCGCAAATAATTAAGCTTAAAATCTTTCCTACTTTTTTGCCCCTAATAACGTTTTTTTTTTGTTTTGCCATTCACAAAGTATTAAATAAATCTTTTATTTTCCTTAGAGGTAAAAAAAAATATATTTTTTTAATAAAATAAAAAGTTAATCTTTTATAGTCATTTAAAGCTCACTCATAGAATTATCTAAATTATTCTTGGGCTAAGTATTCCTAGAATTTCCACAGTTTAAAGAATATGAAGTTTACAACAATTATAATTTTTAACCTTAACTTTTCAAATCACCACTTAAAAAGACGGTTCTAAGATTTCTGAATTTAAATTTACTATTGTCGAACCTCGATTACAAGATTTATTTTTTTATTTTACGGTTACTTGTTAGATACTGTAATAAAAGTATCATAGTATTTTTTTTTATTATATTGTGTGCAGAGTAAACAAAAATATTCTTTACGAAATAGCATAAAAAAAAATAAACCTCATATCAATTTGTGGTACCATTTTACCAAATTCGTCGTAAAATAGCAATCAAATTAGTCATATATTTACTATGGTGTTAAAGGAAACATATTATGAAATTTGTGTACGGGTCTTGTTACGCAGTTTGGTTACAAAATTCATTTTTCAGTTATAATATAATTCATTACACTAAAATGCATTCTATAAATGAAAAATATTGTCTCAACCAAAAAAGTTATATCAAATTTCAAAATACTGTACGTATATCTATATATAAACATAATTATGATCAATTTAGGTTGAAATTTTATTTGAAAGAAAAAAATTAAAAAAAAGATATTATATTGCTTGAATGAAACAATATAAAAATTAGTTTTCGAATTGAAAATTTTTCAATTTCAAGTTTTTCTTTATCTCTAGAATTGAAAAATTTCAAAGCTTTGAATTTGATAGATCCTTGAATTTAAATTTCAGCTCGTAAATTCTTATCGTTCGTTATCCTTAATTTACCTTAAATAAATATAATTTTTCGATATACAGTTTCACATTATAAATTTGTGTATGCATGTGCACACTATCTCTTGGTCTCTTGGATCGACTCTCTAATGTAATTTTGGATTATGCAGCATTTTTTATTATCTTTTCAAGCCACTTGGGATTGTAATTAACCATTAAGTTTAAATAGCTTTAAAGGCCCTAAAAATTAAAAAAAATTTCTCATCTTTATCTGTAATTTGTATAATGTTTGAGGTTTTTTATACGTATTTCTTTGGGACACATTAATGATAATTGACACATTTTTCATTCATTAATTAATTGCAAAATATGATTGATAAATAAGAAATTCAATTACCCTCTCGCAAATATCATGATCATAAAAATAATATGTAAAATGTTCTTCTACATATGCATATATGTATCTACATATATATTTATTAATTCGAAGAGGAATTAAATTCCTATTATTTTCTGCTATGACCATGGGTTATATAATATAAGAGAATGCGGTTAGCTTAGATTGTTTTTCACATAATGACACTTATACTTATACTATGCAATTTTTTACTAGATTTAATAGATTTGATATTTATTTTATTAAATAGAAAAGAAGTTAAAAATTTTTAATGCAACTTTGGGAGACCTCATCATTTAAAAAAAGACAAAGTAATTACGATTTGGATTTAGATTTGTATGAAAAAAATTAAAATTATAGAGCAAAATCAAATGTTTAAATAAATTATTTTAGCTTCAGAGGCATATACTTTATTGGGGTTAAATTATTAATAATACATATTATACTATAAATAAAAATTTTTAATTGAGACACACAGAAGTTTTAGTAAATTTCATTATAATTTTCAATCGATTATAAAGAGCAATTTTCTAACAAAATTAATAATGCGTTGTTTATACACTTCAATACATTGAAAAACTGAAATTCGCAGATATTAATAATGCATTTTGCAACCAATGTGTTTTTTTTTAAATGATTTTTATTAAAATTATGTAAAAATATATCTTGCAATGAATTAAAGATATAACTGATCAACTTAAAAATATGCAATATTTGATTTCTTTTCAATAATTACATAATTAATTTTGTTTCAGAACAAAAATACTTATATGTATATTAAAGAATAACATTTTTTTGTCTTCAAAAACTTTAAAATATCAAAAACTAGTTTTGTTTATATTCATTAGTAATTAGATTACATACATTGTAATAGGAGATTTAAGTAGTTACAATTTACAACTTAAAATTAAGTGATATTTGTGGTTGAATTTTTTTATGTTGTATTATTGCCTGTAGAAAAAATTAAACTCATGTAACTATTCATATAATATTGAAATTAATCATATTAAAATAACAACCTCAAATATGTTCATATATATAATGGAATGACATGCGTTTATGTTTTTGAAATTTCTCTAGCAAATTATTCTAACAGTTTTGTTCAAAAATATATTATGGTTATTTGGAAGAAATTTTATTTTCTTACTTTAATTTTTAATTCTTTTTTAAATATTGTGTAAACTTTTTTTTGAAATACAAATTTATGCATATAAATTAGTCATTTTAAATAGATGATCATATGTATTATATTCGTACATGAACTTTTCTACGTCAAAATTCAATTTTTTTTTACTGTATTGTTCATTAGCATATAAAAATAAAAAATTTGCCGGCATTCTCGCGTTTTTGTATTTATGTAAAATATACACATTTTTTTCTTAAAAAAAGCTTTGTGATTGTGAAGCGAATTCTACCAAATTATCAAAGAGAATAATAAAATTTTTAAGTACAGAAAAAACCCATAATAAAATAAATTGTTGAAACTTTGGAATATAATACAGACTCAAGGTATTTTTATTAGAACTTATTTCACTTGTTCTGCAACATTACCTGTATCCGTTTCAATTTTGTGAAAATGTACGACAACAAAAAGGCGAAAAAAAGTATTCTATACCAGCCTACATTTTGTTCCTTTATTTAAGGTTCAACGATTTACGAATCAAAATAATAAAGCAGATGTTGAGTCACCATTCACGAATTTAATTCATTAATGATTTCATTCAGTAGAATTTTGCAAAATACAATTTTTTTATAGCATCCAAAAGCACGCATAATACAAACAAATTTATAAAATACTCTACTGAAACTATGCACAACTAATTCTTCAAAAAAGTACAATGTCATTGAATATCAAAATATTTCATTAAATTTAGAAGTATAGATCTATTTTTAATTTTCTTAGCTTATTGCTCATGAACCATTAATTGGGTTATGCAAAATATTAAAAAAAAAAACATTCAATTTTTTTAAAATACAATTTAACGCTCACAAAACTCAATTAATATGTATAAATTTATCGTTTGAATATTGGATATAGACATTATTAAAAATTTAAGGGAGTTTTATAATTTGAAAAACGAAAGTCCTCGTAGAGTCAAGTATAAATATACCTTTTTATCTTATAAATTCTTATTAAGAAGAAAATATTGAAAAAATATAATATTATTTTTTTTAACCATTTGCATAGCAATAGATTATAGAATTATTTTTTTTGCATAACGTTATACATTTTGAATAAAAATGATGCAAACATTTGAAGAAATTTCTTTAGATAAACTGGCGCCTTCTCGATTTATTTTTATCGAAAAAAAGAAAAAACTTCAAGAAGCATCAAGTTATTTGGTAAATATGTATCTAATTTTCATTTATATATAGATATATGTACGTATGTATATAGATTAATAAAATAATACATATATTATTTGGGCCCATTCCCATATGATTATATGCATATGATTATAAGCATTACTTTTATAAACTCCAGAAATGTAAAAATGAAAAACTTTTGGACAATACTGTTATATTATTATATTATTTTTATTTTTTACTATACATATATGCAAATCCGTATACTTAATATATTTTAATGTGCATGTGATCGGTAAGTTGTATTTACAATCGCAAATTTAGCTCGATGAATGGTATATTAATTAAGTAAATTTTATTTACATTCTCCGTATTAAGTAAATTTTATTTACTTTCTTCATTTTGCACTTTTGTTTATTTTTTGCATTGGAAATGTATTGATTGCAACTACCTCTCACATGCACATTAAAACAGTATACCTAACATGTTAATAAAATTTGTTATACAGCTCGTTGTGTATATACACAACTCGTTGTAATAACAAATTTTCTTAACATGTATTGTAATCTACTATATTTATATTATTTTCATTATTCAATAAATTATTTTAGGTTAATTACAATTAAATTCATTGCAAAAACAATCACAATAAATTATTTTTCCATCAAACTTCTGATAAAATAAAATCCTAATGCATAATATTATAGAGCGAAAAACAAAAATTTTGGTATATGAAAGTATAAAGTGGTGACATAATATAATCACAGTTAATAAATATTATTTTCGAAAAGACTTCGAATGAAATTTTTTTTGTCCTAAAACATTTTGGAAATTTTTAAAATATGTGGTATATATAAGTAAAAAATTTGAGAACTCTAGCCTTCTAGTGCAATGTAGTTAAATAAAGAATTGAAATCTTCTAAAATAAGTCACATACATATTTATTTCGTATTTTTATTTATTTTAAATTACACAGGTAAAAGAATATTTTATTGAAAATTAATAGTGCTTTGAAGCATTTGATTTAATTTGTTGTTAACATCAATAAGTATATTAAATAACTGCAATCAATAGGTATTTAAAATTGTATGTATTTTTGAATTGTTTGCATTTTTTGAATAATACACCTGTTAACATAATTTTTAACGATTTTTTGTTGCAGTTAGCAATAGAATCATTCTTATTAAATTAAAAAAAATTTCTTTAGTTGGCTCATGAAAGTAAACGTTATTTATGATTATATAACAAAAGATAAAGGATTAAAAGATACACCCATTCGACCATAAATTTTAGTTTTGTGTGTGAATTGGCAACAATCTTTTTATTTTAGACATTTTCATTTATATCAATATTTAAAATCGTCGAGACCAAGATATCCGTTTTTTCATTAATCATCATTACAAATTGTTTGATAAGCGCTCCTTTCTATTTTTGAGGTATTTGAATTCAAAACACATTAAAATATTTGAGATAAATAAAGAAAGAGCCATGTTTATAATTCTTCCAGACTAAACAATTTATTGATTAAAAGTTAAACAAAATACAAATTCGTACGCGTGTCATGTTTTTATTTTTTTCCATTCGATTGTAAAAAGAATTTCCAAAGTTCATTTTTATCATCGAATCTGAATATGAAAGGAAAAATATTTTTGAATTATGTTTCGATTGCATATATTTAATATTTGTAAACAAAGAAAATCTATAAATAAAAATAAAAAAGAAAATAACAAGATTAACTGAAAATAACAATTAAAAACATAATTACGTGACAAATTTAATGGACTATAAATATGGATTGTAAAACTTAAATTTTTGTGCGTTATCACAAAAAAAAAACCATGGACAAAAACAAAAAAACAAAAAATTTCCTATATTAGTAATGAATAATGATTCAACATACAGATATTGCATCAGTTAAAATGTTTAACAAAGTTTTAAAATTCATTACTAAAGAAGGCCTCTTATGCATAATCTTGCATTGAAAAATCATATAGCAGCGACAGCTATATTTTCTGTATATTTATTGCTATGTATATAGTTCAAATCGAATTAGTGAATGACGTTATTAAAATTTGCTATTTGTCCACAGCAAGGAAAAATAGCTAATACTTAGTTTTACTTTTATATATATATATCTGTTATAGCACTATTTGTCACAAAAATCGTAAATTGTATAAAAAAAAATTTTTGTTAGTAATTTTTCTATAGAAAAAATAAAAATAAAAATAAAAAAATATATGCTATGCATATATTTTTAGATAATAAATGCAAGATTTTGATCACATATAGCAGTTTTTGTTACCTATAACCATAGATTAAGATTACAGAAAGATGGGAAGCTTCATACGACATTATTTTTGGTATTTTTATGTGAATGTGTTAGTAAAACAAAATAAAATACGTGATAATTATCAATATATGAAAAGAATTTTATTTAGTTTTACTAACACCTTCACATAAAAATACCAAAAAAGACTGAAAAAATTTTGTATGAAGCTTCCAATCTTTCTGTATTCTTAATCTATGCTATAACTTTACAGCTGGTCTTATAGCTAATTTAGCATAGAGGTTATTACTATACATTAGAATCTGACACATTTGTTGCCATGTTCAACTAAATAAACTCATTTGGTTAAATAATCTAATTTAATAGAAGAAATCTCACAATAATGTTGGCAATAAATCATGAAGAAAAATTATCAGAACGTTTGACAAGATTTCTCATTTAATAAAAATCTACATTATTATAATATAGTGTTATAATTTTATTAAATTAAATGCGCCTTATATTATTGAAACAATCGCATAAATATTTAATATAGTGTGGTGGCTTGAATTAACCCTATAACGCTGACGTAGTTTTACTTTATTTTTTGAAAAATAATTTGTACTTGCAAAAAGTTGGCAGCACATCAGAAAATAGTAAAAAGTTTAAGCATATGGATTTTGGGTATTCTAATCGAAAAACTCAACAACCTAAAGGCTTATATTTTTGTCATTGGTTCTAAAAAAGGAAATATTTCGAATCTATTGCTTTGTTTGTCATTTGAATTTGTAAATTACATTACCAAAAAAAAAACTTGTAAAGAAGAATTACAGAAGAGTTACAGATATATGTATATTTAAAAAAAAAATGTTTTCTACTTACCAGCTTTGCTTGAAGCTTCTGAATCACCTTGTTCTGTTAACTGATCTTGTAAATATGAATGTAAAACGCTGTAAGTATTAATTACACCAAAAATAACACCATTGCATAAAAATGCCGATATCATAACTAACCAAGCTCTGCATCCACCATCTGGTGGTTCAACATTTTGTTGAATTTGTTTATTCTGGCTTTTTTGTTGCAATTGTGCATCTACTGACTGATGATCATTCAACTCATTTTTAATATTCTCACATACTGTTTTTATATTTTCAACATTATCTGAATCACCATTGCAATGATTTTTTATCACTATTTGACCGTTTTGTACAGGTGAATCATTTAATGGATCATTTTCCGTCATGTTTAAAAATTTATCCAATTATGCTTATTTTATGAACGATATATTTTATTTTGAACAAAACTAAAAGTTTTTGAAACTAAAAGTTAATTTACTATTCAATATAATAATAAAAAAAAACAAATATATTGATAATACTGAATTTGTAAATCTGATTATTATATTCTATTTTTATTAAATTTTAAATTTATTGATCTTTCAGAGAACATCATTGAAGCATTTCTTATAAGGAACTGAAATAATAATTTTTTTTATTTTTATTATTTAGTTTTTTTTTTAGAACATTTTGACAAATGTTTCTTGTTATTATTATAATAAAATTCTATGGAATAATAATATTATTTTCTCTTTCAAAAAAAAAAATATTATAGTAATTTTTAAATAATAATAATATAATAAATATTTTTTATTTTATTTAACATAAAATCCCAATGAAAAATTCTCTCTTCTTCTGAGAATTAAATTTTCTAAGGGTAAGATGAGTTATAATTTTTTTAGTTAATAAAATACTTTGAATGAGCTTACTCAAAATTTTGGTAGTGAGATTTTAAGCAAAAATTAATTATAGATTATAGTCTTGTTAATCATTGTAATAGTTAACAGTATAAAATTTTCTTTTACATTTTCCGGGAATAAAAAAAAATATTTTTAGGTGCTAAGAATTTGGATTTCACAAAAAGTATGCTTTTTTTAAACTGTTTTTATTTTGAAACAATTTTTTTTAGAGTTACTCGAATAAATAGACGTAGAAAAGATAACTGTCAAGTAGATTTCTTTCGATTTTTAATTTTTAATATGAGACAAATTTATAAATTACCTATTTACTAGGTATATCATACAAATTTATACTTTTTGAATAATTTATAAATTAGCTTTAGGAAGTTTGAATTAATTAAAATTGACAACGTTATTTAATTTTTGATTGATTCTAATTTCAATTTGTGTACAAATACATATCTATCGTCAGGTTATTACCATACAATATAATAAAACTTTGTATGAAAAATTCTTATACATTCTTTCATCATCCTCAAATGAATTATTTTTTTTTTAAATGATAATGATATTTGAATGAATTCTGTTTATTTATTTAAAAATTACTAGTAGAATCACATTAAAAATTATTTTGAAATAATTTTAAGAAAGAGAATATCTAAATATAAAAAAAAAAATTTTTCATTCTCAGTTTCATCTCAATAAATCTTCCAAAAAATATTATTTTGTTTACATTTTTTTTTGTAAGGTACATTTATTATCGGCTTATCAATTTATTGAAATTAACACAATTTGTTTTTTTTTAATTTATATGAGTAATATATAATTTTATTGTTGATAAATGATCACACAAATTTTACAATACTTATTCATTCTGCAACAAATACAACGTATAACAGTAGGGATTTTAAATAGACTGGTTTTAAGGTATATTATAATAATTTGGTGACAGTGCGTATTTGCATAGTAAGATTTATATAAAATCAGAAACTAAATTAATTATCATAAATTATTCCAAATCAAAATTATTTTATCTAAATGAAAATCAGCATTTGATATTATTATTGATATTATATTCTGGTAAAACGATTATAAAAATAAGTTAAATAAATTAAATTGAGTTACTTAAAGCAGTCATTCAATTCAATTTCAATATGATCTTAATTTACGCAATTATAATGGCCTATAATAAAAGTAATTTTTAATTCTATTTGAGACCTTATTAAAAGTACACAAAAACTATAAATTATATTTGATGACATCTGTGCATAAATAAGTTTCGAAGAAAAACCAACTTCAATCATAGTAGTTTCAGTTTTAATATCTATATATATTTATTTTTTTGAATCTGGAACTTCCATAGTATAAAAATACAAATAATTCGCAATGCGAAATATTTCATATGACTTACATTTACTTTGAGGCATATTGTATTAAATAAAACTGTTTCACATGGTCCAAAATAATAAAAAAAAGGCATTATAACAAATTACTAAATCAAAATTTTTATGAACACACAATATTTCTTCAACGACTGCGACGAACAAATAGAAACTAGATACCTTAGATATTAAATCAATTATAGAAAACTATGAAAAAACTAACGTCATCCCTAATCTTGTTGTATTAATAATATAGTAATTTTTTATCAAAATTAAAAAAATTTAAAATATAAAAATATGAACATAATCTTCAGAATTTTAATTTTTTTTTAAACATTAACGAAATATATAACTTCTATTTTCGGGATCTTGTTAATTTTTATTCCGGATTTGAGAATGAAATAATAAAAATAGAGTCTTTTTTAAATTATTATTGTTTATATTAACTTCCACATTATTATACAATATTAAATTTAAAACAAAAAATATTATTTTTTATTTCAATAAAAATTTTAAAAAATATATAATTTCAATTCAAGAAAATTTTTCTTTTTTTTCTTTTTTATTAAATTTAAATACAGAATTAAAAAATGAAAAATATTATATTTTATTTTCTTGTTTCTTACACGATGTGTACTTGCGAAATGCGAAATATTTATTAAAAGTTTAAAAATATATTTTAAGTAAAAAAAAAAAATAAATTTAAATTAAAAAGAAAATGAAACATCGTCGTGTATTATGCACACATCGTTATAATAAAAAGTTTTCCGAGAATCATAAAGAAAATTAAGAAAAAAAAAACAAATGTAAATAAAAAAGCACGAATCTATAGTAATATGCTATTATGTTTTTTTTTATGCCTTCATTGAGGGAAAAAAAACCTCAGAAGATGGGAAAAAAAATTGTGCAAAATACAATTTTGAAATTATCACACATTTTTATTGAAAATTTAATCCAACAAGTGTACTTTTATGTATAAAACATACATATATGTCTAATGTGCGCACTTTTCATGGCATATAACTTACCTTTACGTTTAGATTTTTAATTTATTTATTTAGTATTATTTATCCAGCCATTTCAATATTTTTTTTAATTCATTTTTTTTTATTTATTTTTTTTTTCATTAAGTGATTGAATTGAAAATATTGTTTTAGTTCTGAAAATAATAGAAATTTTTTTTTTAACGTTTATAAAATATGTAGGTGACGGTATACATACAATATTTACGTACACTATGTTGACCTCAAAACATCGTTTCATTCAAAATATGAAATTTAATATCCAAAATATCTATTGACGATTTTGAAATTTTATAATTTTCCTTTTAACTTTGTTTTGTTCCTTGTCAAATACCCTGTTTTGGAAGGTAGCTTAATATGATATTTATGATATATGTGTACATATGCATTTCAAAACGTTACTACAGAATTTCCCTTCATTCAAAATTCAAATTTCTTTAGAGATCATATATATTTATATTTAAGGTGACCATTTATTGAATATGAGAAAATACAAAAGGGCCAAATAAACACAATTTTCCTTAGAACTTACTTAGAACTTTTAGAAAATATATTTTAATTTATTATGTATAAGTATATATAATGATTAGCTCTTTTTTACCTATTACGAGTAATATCTAAAAAAAATAAAAAACTCAGTAAAAAATAAAGAATTAGTTTTTCAGCTTGTTATGAAAAATCGGAACAGATCCTCGCAAATCGAGGGATATGGTTCTTTTGCTAATTCTGGACACATATTCTAAGAAATCGATAAAAAATCTTATTATTCGCTGAATAATCGTTTATTTATTTATTTGTACAACGTAGAATATATGGAATAAGGTACATAATTATGAAATAAAAATGGTTGCCTTATAGCCGTACTTATGAACCTATACCTATAAATCGTTCGTGATTGTCTTTTAATTTAACATAATATGAATTTTTTTTTGTACATATAATTTTAAAACAATACAAAACTCTAAATTTGGAAAAAATCGTATATTAGAAATGAAGTTAGATCTACATGATATTAGTTACTGAAGCTCCCAAAAAATTAAAATTAGCCGAAGACATTATGACGACTTGCAATGAAATCAAAAATTCATGTACCAAAAAATTATATATGTAATTATGTATTTTTCATTTTTGTTCATCTCTATACGTAATAAAGCCTCGGAAAGATTCAATAAAATATCAATTAAATTTTATCTAAAAAAGATTTTTTTTCTAAATTAAAGTGTACAGAAGCGTAAAATAATATCATTTATTTTCAGGATATTAATTTTAAAACGTATTATCGTGTGAACAGGAAATTCTCATTGAAAAATTTTAAGAAATACAAATTAAATTATGATAGAAAAATTCTTATAACGGCGCCAAACAGGAACAACAAAGTTGATGAACTTAATAAATGCATTTAATAAGAACTACTTAACAATATTTTTCTTAAAATTAAAAAAAACAGTTTTTAAACCTATATGATTTTGATAATTTCTTGAAAAATTGATCAAAATGCATACTCAAAATTTTATAAATGTTTTGTGTTTTCTTGTATGTAATACATTCGTACTTTTTCAATGAGCTATATGTGCTTTATGTAGAGTACATGCTGCAATGTGCTGTTTTTTACATAGGTAGGTAGATATTTAGTTTTGAATATTTAGAATTGAAAGGGTTTAAATTTTAAATTTTAAATATTAAATTTTATCTTAGTTCATTTTTGACTAGTAATTTTCTATGTCTGATAGACACAAAAATAGTATTAAAACAACATAAACACTTGACTCAAATTTACACAAATTGCAGCCCGAGATGAGAATCGAACACTAAAATTTGGCAGGTCTCTTAAACTCTTATTTATGTGTATTTTTGTATTTTAAGGAATTTAAAAAGATCTGGGTAATTTTTATTGGGAATCAAGAAATCAGATACCCGCTACATGTCATAATCATTGACGGTGTCGATTAAAAGATTTTTTCATTTCTTATAATTGCATACTTTTTGGCGTTTTGTTTTATCGTCATCATCAACATGTTGATCACAATAGATCATCGCATAAATCGTCATTCATCATATGTCAAAATTTGCGAAAATCTTGTCATTGGTTGGTAATTAAAAAGATTGAAATATTAAAAATATTGTTTAAGCAGGAAAATTATTTGAGAAAATGCTTCCAATTTTTCGTAATGCAACAAAAGTGTTGAACTTAGTACCCAGGGTTAGAACAAGTGTTGAATTCAAAAAGGTAATACCTATATAGATAGGTACTTATACATTTATATTAATTTTTAGGATATATGAAGGTAGGTAGGTACTTACAATTCGTTTTATTGTTTTTTAGTGTTATTCACAAGAAAATCCTAAAGATAAAATCAGCAATGACGACCCATCATTATTTCCAGGTGCTAAAGCACCATTCATTTCGAAAGCAAAAATCACTATGCCTGATGACATCGAACCCATACCAATTTACAGAATTATGGATCGTGAAGGTCAAATAATTGAAAATTCTGAAGAACCGAAATTAGGACGTGAAATGGTTCAGAAAATGTTCCGTGACATGGTTCTGCTGAATACAATGGACAAAATTTTATACGAATCTCAAAGACAAGGTCGTATATCATTTTATATGACAAATTTTGGTGAGGAGGCTTCACATATTGGTTCAGCGGCTGCTTTGTCACCAAACGATTTGGTGTATGGTCAATATAGAGAGGCTGGCGTTTTAGTTTGGCGTGGCTTCACAATTTCCCAATTTATTGATCAATGCTATGGAAATATTGATGACGAAGGAAAAGGAAAACAAATGCCTGTTCATTATGGATCTAAAAAATTAAATTTTGTGACGATATCCAGTCCATTGGGTAAATTTTTATTTTTAAAATTTCTTTGCAAAACAATATAGCAAAAAAATCAACATTTTGAAATTTATCTCTTCAGCCACTCAAATGCCACAAGCTGTTGGTGCTGCTTATGCCTTAAAACGTCTACCGAATAATGATAGAATTGTGGTTTGCTATTTTGGCGAAGGTGCAGCGTCTGAAGGCGATGCCCATGCAGCTTTCAATTTTGCTGCCACTCTCGATTGCCCGGTTATTTTATTTTGGTAAGATTGTATTAACTTGTAGTAAAGAAATTAAAGGTTATATAATAGCTGTAATAATTTATTTTAATATATAATGTTGTTTTGTTATACTTGTATATATATATATATCTTGTACTGTTCCAGCCTTAGGGCTGCTAGTACGGAGAATACTTTGAATTATAAGGAAATATTTTATATTGTACACATTTGATTATAACAAAATTTGTAAAAAAAAAAAAAAAAAGGAACTTGATAATAAATAGTAATAATAATAAATTGTATAGTATAGATATAGAAGTTTATAGAGTAAACAATCTAAACATGATTTCTGAAAATTTTAAAAAATATATACACATTTCAGCCGAAATAATGGATTTGCAATTAGTACACCATCGAGCGAACAATACAAAGGTGATGGTATTGCCGGAAGAGGACCGGCTTATGGAATTGCAACAATGAGAGTTGATGGTACTGACACATTTGCAGTTTATAACGCGACAAAAGCTGCTAGGGAATATGCCTTATCAAATAATAAACCAGTTGTCTTAGAAGCAATGGCTTATCGGTAAGTCTATTACAATTACTTGACTCCCTGTTGTAAAGAATTTTTTTTTAATGTTTCGATGAAAGTTCAAGTAATAAGCATGAATTTTGTATTCTAGTGTCGGCCATCATTCAACATCTGACGATAGCACTGCATACCGATCCGCAGATGAAATTGAAATTTGGAATACTCAAGAACATCCTATTACAAAATTGAAAAAATACATGATATCAAAAGGTTGGTGGAATGAAACAGAAGAGTCTGATTATGTTAAAGATATTCGAAAACAGGTTTTACTGAATATCTCATCATCAGAAAAAAAACCCAAACCGAATTGGAGAGAAATGTTTAATGATGTTTATTATGACATGCCGCAAAACCTGAAGTAAAAATTTTGATTTATGTTTTTCTTGTTTATCTTCTGAATTTTTTTATTTTTCAGAGATCAACTCACAGAAATGGAAGAGCATATCGAGAAATATAAGAATCACTATCCGTTGAAGAATTTTAAGCCATGAGATGATAGAATGTTTGAGTTTTTAGAGTACCTGTTCGCAAAGCAAACTTTTTTAAAATTAGATTTTATCAAAAATATAATTATATATAGTGATTCTAAATGTGCATTTATTACTTTTAAAAATTAGTTATATTAGGAGTTATTTAGTAAAATGAAAACTATATTACATTATTGTTGAAACTTTTTTAAATAAATTATTTTTGTTTTGGTTTGATGCAAATTTTGTTTAAATTATTTTTATAGTTTGTCCCTTACGTGAACAAAACGTTTGATGATTACTTGAAAAAACTCAATTCGGAAAAGACGTTATTAAGAAAAAGAAAAAGAAATCAATATCAGTCAATATCGTGCTGGTTCGAAAAAGTAATGATACCTATTCATATTTTTTAGATGACTGCTAACTGAAGGAGACCCAACATACTTAGAATTATAGATTATATGTCATGAAAAATGATCGAATTTTTGGTTTGCTGAACGCATAATGTAAAGAGAAATTAGTTAAAAAAGTTGGTCGTCACACAAAATCATGCACATATATAAAAAATTGTTTACTAACAGATTCATATTAAATTTAGGATTTAGCAAATTATTGAAATATCAAATCCATCCTCCTAATAAGTTTTCAATGATTATTTCAAATTAACTTTTAATATTGAAGTTAAATCAATATTAAATGACATATTTTCAATTGCCTTCATGAACTAGAACCCAACGAACTTAGTCCCAATAAGGCAATTTTTTGTCAGTGTTAAAACGATGTTTTTTTTTTCGGAAATATCTCGAAAACGACAATTTTGAACTGTTGATTACGTATTTATTCTACAAGCCCAAGAACTTGAAAAACCACTTGAAAATGATGCGCTTACTTAAAAAAAATTCATGAAATTCATTTTTATCTTGCAGGGTTGCTACAAAATTTTCTTATGTTTCAAGACAATTTTAAAACAAAAATCAATGATTCTTCAAAATAACTTTTGTGACCACAAAGTTCGCATATTTTTTTTTGGAATTTTCTTGACACTTTGCCTCCTGGCTTTCATTGAAGATTAGGATACTTGACTATTTCACGACATTGACGTAACGCAGCCGTAAAGGAATACAAGTCAGAAACGAATTTATAGATTTTCAATGAAATTTTTTCGATTTTCAATCAAGATTTTTGAAATTCAAGGAGTTTTCCAGGTATTCAAGGTTTTCAATATCTGTAGCAACCCTGTGTTGGAATCTAAAATTCATTCCAAGTGAGTTCATTAAAAAGTCTGTTTAAGAATAACAACTGAAAATTGTAAAAGGATTTCCTTTTGAACGAAACTTATTAATACTTACTATTGTTTTGTTACATTTTAAGACTAACTATGGTACTATGAACAATAAAAGATTCTAATGTTTATTTAACTTTTTTTTTGTAATATTTATTTAGATGACAAAGAATTTTACCTCGTATGTCATAATCAAAAAAAATATCGACAAAATTTGTTTATTAAAAATTTACTTTTTATTTAGTTTTCTTAGATTTAATTTTTCTCATGTAAAATTCTAATTCTTTGCCTTCAAGAATGTATCCATCAGCTCGCCCGCATTGACCTGGTCGAGACGCTACAGATGCTAAAAAAAAAGAAGAAAAAAATAGTGTTTAATTTTTTTCTCAAATGTACAAACATTTTTTTTTTTTATAAATTAGAAGTCAGAGTAACTATGACGAAGCAGTCATTCCCATTAGAAAGTTTCGCTTAAAACAAGCTACTTCTTTATGATTAATGGATCGCTTAATGTGTTCATCACTAAAACAAATTCGGTTGGAGTGGCAATAATTTAAATATATTTTTAAGATTATTACTATTTTGTTTGATTAATATTATTTCTTTTTACTTGAATTTGTACTATGTTGTATCAATAAATATATTTTTTTAGGCATTTATCCTAAACATTTACCTAAAACACGACCAGATGTGAACTGATCCTCAACTGCTTGTTCAACTTTAGCATATTTTTGTCTGGCCAAATATTTTTTCATAGCGTGATCACTACGTTTTTTAGTTAAAACATCATTTTCATCATCTTTTTGGGCATGTTTAGGATCACGTTTGCGTCCTAATGGTAAAATATAATGTGATTCATACCACTGTCGAAGTGGTGTTGCATCAATAACAACAATAGCATTTTTTACCAATGTTTTGGTACGAACCAATTCATTGTTGGATGCGTTATAGACAACATCAATAATACGTGTCTTGCGCGCAATACCTTCTGATGCCCATGCAAAATTACCGGTTTCTAGACGAAGAGCACGATATTTGGAATTACCTCCACGAGTTCTAACTTGATGAATTCTGGAAGCACCAAGCTGAAAATAATTTTAAGAAATATTTATATTTTAACTTAAGAAAGTTTCAGACATATTTTGTATAACTAGGTATGTACTATTCAGAAGTCCGAACATAATTTATATTACTCAGCAAAGAATTTTCAGCTGACACGCAAAAAAATATCATCATTAAATTCATCCTTTAAAATAAAATCTATTATTATTGTAAGAAAATTAATAGTTTAAACTAAATTAGATACTTGAATGCAATAGATAGATATAAGAATGTAAGGTAGGAGGTATTATTTTTGTTAGGCTTTTCGGTGTTAAGCATCAATTTTTCTTTACAGAATGTTAGATAGGAAATACCTAGCTACCTACGACAGTTTTTTTTAAATTTTGTTCATAGGAGAAGAAGGAGTCACAGGACGAACCTATCTATATTGATTTACTTGTGTTTTTTTTTTAATTAGGTATAAATAGATATGTAGGTAGAGGTAGATACACTCATAGGAATAACTTTGCCAAAATTTTACACGTTTTTATTTACCTAGATAAGCAACTTATAACGTGTGTAAGATATCTAGTAATTAAATTTAAATCCATAATTATTCAACAAATTACGACGATATATGTACCTAGGGTAATTTTTTGTTTTAGTTTTAATTGGTACCTTACATTTCATTAATATCTCTATTTCTGATGTTTGATATAACATTTTTCTAAAACTACCTACCTACGGTAACTTTAATGTTATTTATTTTTTTAACTTACCTTTGTGTTAGCAGCTGGACGGCCTAACTCGAACTTCCTCTTCTTACGGAGTGGCTTACGTTTACCCCCAGTAGCACGTCTTTTGTGGAAATTATCTCGACTGATACCTAAAATTCGTAAACAAAAACATTAATTATCGAGATAAACTAATACAAAAATTAAAATTCTTTTTATTTTTAAATGTTAAAATTCATTATTTCAACTTTTAAGTAAGAAAGTTAAATTCTAATCAAAAGCACCGCAAAATTTTGGTAAGATATTTTTTAATTTTTATTACAATAAACTTGATTTTATTTTGAATATGTTTTCAAATTTTAAGAAAATAAACTTTTATTAATACTTTTATATAATTTTTTTGTAATTTTGATTCAATTTAATAATAGATGGATTAAGATTTTTAAATTAAAAATTAAATTACCCATGTTGTATTTTACAACGTCAAGAAAAAAAGAAAAATTTATAGGCGTGCAGGCAAGAAAAAAAAAAGTTTGACATTCAGAGGAAGGCTTTAGAGGAAGTAATTTTCTAGTCGGCTGTTTTATATTATCGGAGTCGACTGACAATTACGAAATAATTTAAATTTGTAGTGAAGTGAAGTGAAGCAAAAAAGTATTAATACTCTTTTTCTATGTATTTCTGATTTGACAGCAATGATTATGATACTTAACTTGGAATATTTTTGACATTAAATTACAATAAATAACAAAATGCATGCAGAATCTTAATTCAGAATATTTTATTCCAAAAAATATTCGTGAGAAGCATTTAGGCAGATGAAATAATATGAATGTTATAAACTAAAAAGTTTGTACTAAGGTCACCTTTACGAGAGGTATTCACATTTTTCCATTTATTGACATCAAAAAATATGTTAAAAAAATTACGAGTATATTTATAAATTATAGACAAACAATAGATTTTCAACGTACAATTTTATTCCTGTTCTTGGTTTCTGTTGTGAAATTTATGTTGTTTTTTTTTGCACATTGGGATACAAATTGTCTCAGAATAAATTTTTTTCAACTTAATTATACAAATGTTATTTATCGTTAAAAAAAATTTGGTAGTTTTAAATTGCTACAGGGGACTGTCAAAACAGTGAATACGACTAATATAATCAATCGCTGCGCCAATCATTGCGGCTCGTTGCTCGTATCCAGATTTGTTGTTGTAAAGAAAACATAAACAAAAAAATGTCACACAACACATGCACACGATAACGCCGTTCGTAAAATTCAGCCGCGGTCAGGTGGTCGCTGTATAATATTTCGTAGTCACCGGTGGTCGAAAATTCTACTTTTTGTCAGAAAAGAAATTTAGCCTCCGGCTGTTTTTTTCGAGTGTTTTGTTAAATTTTTTTGTTTTAGTTCCTTTTTATTGCTTTTTTGTTGCTTTTTTCTAATCGCCGATTTATAAGATTTTTACTAAGTCGCCGTTTTGCTCCAAAACATGTAAATTTCAGTTGAGTGGCTGACGTCTTCGAAGAAACAAAAACTATCGCCAAAATAAACCGATCGGCGCCTATCCACACTCGCGCCATTCAAAATTAAATTTCTTGCATCTTGTATTGCAATAATAAATTTATTGCTAATTTTTTTAGGTTTACAGAAAGAAGATATTTTAATATAAATAAAAAAAAAAAAAAAATTAAAAGAAATAATTTAGTAAAAGAAACAAACCTTATTCCAAATGGCAGACGACGCAAACGAAGATGATAGCTGGTTGTATGGAACATCAAATCCAGATTCAACAACAAATGATGAAGAAAATAACTTTGAAAACGTAACCGGTGGGAATATGGGAAATCAACAACAGGAGGAGCAAGAACAAATCAACAACGTTCATCAGAGTCCCGATTCAAATGAAAAAAATGATGTCTATGAAGATGATCCAGCAAAAGAAATGGAAGAGGCTGACAATGAAATAGATGAAGAAATTGAGCGGGAGGTTGAAGAAGAGGGGGACGTTGAACAAAGAGAATCAGACGATGAAGATGACAGTGATGATGATGACGACGATATCAATGTTGTTATTGGTGATATAAAATCGGGTCCTGCTTACAATATTAAGCAAAGACAAATCCCTGCTCCAACAGAAAAAACTAATAAACAGCCGGGTGGGAAATTTAGTATAGAGGAATTTGAAAGCATTGGTACCATAAATGGAGTTCAAGCGCACGAATTTAGTATTGATTCATTGGAAGAGAAACCTTGGCGCAAACCGGGTGCAGATATAACAGATTATTTCAATTATGGATTCAATGAAGACACTTGGCGGGCGTATTGTGAACGTCAGAAACGTTTTCGTGTGAATGAAAGTGGTGTTGGCTTACAAGGTCTTACTGTTCTTTTAGACCGACGCGAAGATAAGACTAATTATCAAACAGGGCATCAAATACCACACTCGATACCTTCAGTTGCAACTAATCGGACTTTAACTCCTTTGCTTAATAACGAAAATAAATTTTCTAATCAAATAAATCGTAACCCGAGAGGACCACAACAGCAACAACAACCAAAGGAAAATACTATACAAGTAATGACGGCTGAATGTCGAGAATACAGTCGAATGGGTGCTCCACCACCACCAAATAATTTTATTCCTCCTGCAGACAACTTTTATGATGCTAGTGATCCCTACAATTATGGCTATGAACCGACACAAGACTCGCAATGGATGAATGATAATCCACCACCAAATTGGCAACCTACTGGTATTAAAGAATTAACCCCAGGAATGCCACCACAAACGCCACAACAAACTGGCTCAGCTTCTGGAATAACGCAATTACCCTCGCAAGTTCCTCCGCAAGGACCTCTACAAGGGCCCCCGCAAGGTCCACCACAGGGTCCACCCCAAGGACCACCTGGAATGGTACCACCTCCAGGAGTCATTCCTAATATGATGAGACCTCAAATAGGGCCACCAATAGGGCCAATGGGTCCTATGATTGGATCAGGATTGGGGCCAGGAATGGGCCCTGGTATAGGATTGCCAATGGGCCCACCTATGACAATGATGGGGCCTCCTCCACGAATGGTACCGCCCCCGGATAGAGAAAGAGAAAGAAGGGAGTATAGTGATCGAGACAGAGAACGAGATCGAGAAAGAGATAGGGAGAGGGAAAGAAGAGAACGCGAGCGTGAACGCGAAAGAGACAGAGAAAGAAGAGATCGTGATCGGGATAGGGAAAGAGAAGATAGAGACCGAGATCGAGAAGAACGTGATCATGAAAGACGGGATCGAAGTAAATCAGAAGCTCGTGATAAGGTTAAATTTATTTTATTTATTCAAGCATTTGAGTTAAACTAACTTATCTTACAATTTTCAGGACTCTGAAAAAGGTGATGAAGATAGAGAGAAACGAAGAAGAGAACGTGAAAGAGAACGAGAACGAGAAAGGTTTGTTTGATTACAAAAAAGAAAAGAAAAGCAATATAGCTTCGTAATGCTTAAATTTTTTATTTTATTGTAGATTATCAAGGAGAGAACGTTCCAGAAGTCGTGAGAGATCGCGTCGTCGTTCTAGGTCTAAGGAACGAAAGTCTAAAGACAAAAAGAAGTCCAGCCGCAAGGAAAAAGAAGATGAGGAATAAATTAAAATTAAGATGAAAACATTTATCCTTTTTATTACTGAAAATAAAGAAAAATCGTTCTAAGAATAATTCAATTAACGCTTGAATTAGTAATTTCAACATGTTATAATCTTCGATTGATATGTAAAATTAAATACCAAAACATGATGTTAAATTTAATATTCCAAAAGATAAATGCATTTCTTTAATTAAATTTCCGATCATAAATGTAGCAATAACGATGAACCAATTTCATTTTTTTTATTGTTTTTTCTATCAACTAACAAAACTTAAAATCGTAAAACATAATGACAATTCTTTTTTGAAAAATGATTTTGTTGAGCTTGTTTCGAAAAAGGTATATTTTGTTCCATTAATGACATTTTCAAACTGTAAAATGCTCCAACTATCAAAATGAAAAATTTAAAAACAGTTTTCGTTTATATTGCAGTTAAAATTAAAATGTTGATAAGATTAATTTTAGGTTTTTAATTAAAGAAGTAAATATCTTATAATATAACTTATATAACGCTTTTTTAATAAATATGAATAGATATATCAATTATAAAAAAAAGTTATAAGTAAGTACATTGTATTAATCTAATCATCAATATTTTTTTTCTTTTCCATTTTCTCTTCAATACGATCTAAACGTTCATTCATTGATTTCAAGGCATCGGTAATACCTTTTTGAATTTCACTATAGTGTTGCATTGCCAAAATTAAGCTCTCTTCAATCATTTCATTGCTTTGCTTCAATTCAATAGCATTCTCATTTAGTTTACTTAATTTATCAGTTTCATCTGGAATGCTTCGAAAGTATTCAGCTCCTAAGGTTGGTTCAAGCGATTTAATTTTGTCTAGCATTTCGAAACTACCTGCCAAATCAGTTGCAATTGTATTAACATAAACTTCTTTTGACTTGGCCTCTTGATGTTTTTCCAAAAAATTTGGGTCCAAATAATCTTCGAGCTCATTCGATCTATTTACAACTTTTGTAGTGAGTTCTCGTCCACTCATTGCACTGGATACCAAAGTATTAGCTGAAAGTAAAGAGTCCGTAAAATTTTCACTACCTTTTACATCTTGATCTGGTAAAGGTCCTAAAATTCTACTCAAGGTGTCAATTCTTTTTTCCATCAAATCAAGAGCTTCCATTTTTGTTTTTGTTTTTTGTTACGCTTTTTTAATTTATCAAATTTATATATCAAATTGTTTTATTATTTTTATAGCAAAAAGTGGCAAAAAGTAAGGACGATTGATTTTAAAACTATTAAATAAAATAATAATAAAAATGTCATTTTATGCATGACGTCATCAATTCATTCATCTATTCATAGTGGTAAGCAATAAAGTGAATGAAAAAAATTACGACTGATTTTCTTAGAATCACTCACTCTACCAATCTACCATTTCGCTTGAGTTTTTTATCAACTCAACCATAGATAAGATATAGTAATAGATGGCCCACTCAAAAGATCTACTACAGCGCCTGGTGCATTTGTGGAGGGAAGGTGAACTAAAAAAATAAAATTTTTGTAGGTGGCAATTTATTTCTAATATTTCAAATGAAAATATTAAAATTCAAATTTGAAGGAAAAAAAGAAGATTATGAATAAAAGATAAATTTATTTTTATAGCAAATTTTTTATTTTCTTAATTTTTTTAGTTTTTATAAAATGTTCTCTGAAATATATTATTACATTTTTTTCTATTTGATCACTTATATAATTTATATCACATTGTGTTCTAACATTTCCACTTAAAATTCTATTAATTTTATTGCAATAATTATAAATTAATAAATTAAATGTATAATCTAAAAATAGATTTATTGTAAGTTCACCGTGCAGTTTATAATTTTTTTAATAAAATTCAAATTAATTTTTTTTCAAAATAAATCACCTACACGTCCAAACGCTTTTATTTCAAAAAATATAATAAATACGAAAAAAAGCTCAGCCGGCTGGGTTGACAATAAAAGAAAACGTAAACAAACAAAGAGCGCCGCATGTGGTTGAAAGGAGAAACACTTAAGAAAACTGAAATTAATTTTGTTCTAAGTGAACCTACCATGAACTCAACCATGGTTCACAAAACAATTAAAATTTCAAATTCCTACTGTATTTTGTTGTTGTGAATTTCAAATACACTTTGGGTTCGCCTCAACTTGACTCTGTCAATATTTTCCTTCAAATTTTAATTCCCACATATTTAAAACTGAATTTCTGCCGTTTTTCTGATAAGAATGTTCGGAAAAATTTTTTGAACCACTTTATTTTTTATTTAATAAGTCTATTTCCTTAATATGTTGTTATAATTATTCCACTTCATAAAAAATCAATAAGCCCTCTAAGAAAAATTAACGAACCGCATTTTGGGTATTGAAAACGAATCGTGTGCGTAATGCCATTTCACTAACACTTTTGCATAAATTTTCATATAAAAAACAACGGCACGAAAACGAGCCGGAAACGAATTGGTTTCTCAGAACCACTCCGTTACGCTTCGCTTTTGGCGATACAAAAGCGAAACGTTTTGTGTATAAGAAAGCGAATCGTTTTCATTTCTTTCTTGCGAAATACGTTTTTATTTGACGTGACAGCAATAAATTAAAATAAACTAAAATTTAAAAAATGTAAGTTTTATTTTTTTTTTATTAATTATTGTATAATTGATGATTAAAATACAAATAAATGTAACTTAATTTTTTCATCATAGAATGTAGCAGCGAAAAATTCTCCAACGTGAGGGTGACGGATATTATGTACATCATAAAAAAATGGTTTCAGTATGCAAAGGACAGACAACGAAAAAATATAAAGCCTCAACAGAAAAATTTTAATAATATTTTTATAAATCGTTTGTAAATTAATTTTGAAAATAAATAAAACTTAAAAAATATATATATTTTTTCATTCATTTAAAAGACCGCTGAAATCAGTTAGGAAGCTTTAAGAGCTACGAAAATGAACCACTGTTGTGTAACATAAACGCACCGCTTAAGGTACGATCTCGGCGAAGTAAGTACGTTTTAAGCGAAACAAGAATGAATCACTGTGGTGTAACGTAAATGCACCGCTTATTCTACGGTATAAGCGAAGTACCAATACATGCATATAACTCCGTTTTTTTGTTCACTACTCTTAATTCTAACATTTACGTTTACGGCTCGTTTTCGTATCGCCAAATCGGTACGCTTACGGAGTCTGTTATAAGCTATGGACTTCGCCTACGATACGATTTCGTGAAGCTTTTCTTAGAGGGAGGAATTGTATTAAGAATTATAGGCCTATCGCCCAGCTGTCTTCGTTGCCTAAAGTTTTTAAATCAATTATTTCTGACTATCTTCAATTTTCATCAAGCCTATTATTTCGGATAGACAACATGGTTTCGCTCGTGGGAAGTCAACTACCACTAACCTCTTAGACTTGTAATAGTAAATTTCTTTCTAGTAAATATGTGAGCGACTGAATTTTTACAGATTTGTCAAAAGCTTTCGATAAATTAAGTCACAAAATCCTAATTTATAAATACAAAATGGGGTTTCATTCAGATTTTGTTAGTTGGATTTGGATAGGTGAATATTTATGTAATCGCTATGAACAAATTTCTTATCGGCGCTGATTTTGGTAAATTGTGGTGTTCCACAAGGTAGCCATCTTGATCCTATATTCATTGTTTTATTTACAAATTATTTTCGAAATATATTAAATTATCTGAGTTTTTATTTACGCAGATGATGTAAAAAATTTTATAGATCCTCTTCCTTAACAGGAGAACTAGAAACCACTGACCTTGGAGTTTTGTTGGATGAAAAGTTGAGTTTTGTTGAGCATATCGATTTTGTTCTTGATTTTTTTATCAAGAGGCAATCAAGAGACTTCAATGATCCATGTGTTACGAAACTTTTATATTCTTTATCCATTTTATTGTACTCATGTCTCTAGATTGGAATTGATTCAAAAAAAATTCCTGCGTTTCGCTTTAAGGCGTCTATGGGCAGGATAATTTACACCGACAGACTTCAACTTCTCTATCTTCAAACTCTAAAGAGTAGAAGAGCTTAAAGAAAAATTACAAGTAGCTATTTAATGTCTAATTTATTTTTTAATGTATAGTTACGAAGTTTAAGAAATTTAGATATCATTCGTATTAAATTTTGCAGAACCAATTATGGCCCAATTAACTCCCTATTCAAAATTCATAACCGATTTCATTTCCTACTTCAATTATATAGTTTTCAAAATCCTTTTTTTAAAAGTAAATTTTTATTTTTTTTAAATTAATTCAAATTAATTGGTGCATTATTTAATAATACATACTACATTCTGTTTTTTAAATTTTAGTTTCCTTTGTAGACCTAGTTTCCTTTGAGGTTAGGTTCTCCAATTCGCAGTTTAATTAAAACTTATTTTTAAAGCAACATATTTTAAGCAAAAAATTCATTATGCATATTATTTTTCAAAATTTATTGCATTTGTTTTAATAATAAATTACAGTACATTACATATTTTATTACAATTACAATTAAAAATGCTGCGTGCAAACAAAACGATACGTTCTAATATAACAAAGGTGACATCTTGCTTAAGTTACAAAATGGGTGCAATAATAATATGTTAATAAATAACTATATTTGTATGCAATTACAGTATTTGATGTTTTTGTTACAATTACGGCTTCTTTTTTGTTTTATAATAATTATATATAAAGTTCTTAATTTTAAACGATAGTCCCTTTTTATTGAAAATGTTTTAATTAGATAAATAAATTGTAACAAATATTTTTAAAAAAATGCGCGCTTTTTGTTAATAATATTTAATAATGTAGATAATGTAATATAATTAAAAAAAACATTTTTTTAAAAACAAAAAATATTTAATTGGAAGCTCATCGTCTTAAATGAAAACAAACGTTTAATTTTTTTCAGCCCTACATATCTTAATTTTGTTTTTATTTTTTAAGGCACTAACTTTAGAAATAAATTAATTATAGAATAACTAACTTCCAGTGATTAATTAATGAGGTTATATATATTTCTATATTTTCGTAATACAGACTGAGCTTATAAAATTTACATTAATATGATATTTAAATTTTTGAAAATTGAAAATAATGGTTGAACAGATACAAAATATTACAAAAGTAAATGAAGAAAAGTTTTATTAATTTAACTAATTCTTCTTTTTAGAAATTTGCATATTTACCTTATCTTAATCTCTATAATTGATCTCTTTTTGCTTTGCTCTTTAAGTTTTATAAGATATTTTTAGGCCATTAATTTATATAAAAAATTAAAATTTTTATTATTTTTATTTAACATTACATTGTTCTGTACCTACTTTATTTACATTTTTATTTCTCATGGTCTCTAACACATTGATCTATCTTTAATAATCAAATATAAAGTAATAAAGTTTACAAATTTTTGATTTCTGAGTTATAATAATCTCTAAAAGTAATATATGTCTATTAAAAAAAAATTTGCAATTCCAAATTTCAAAATCTCAAAAATTTAGAAATTGTTAACACTGAAAATATTATTTTTAAATTGTAATTATATATATATTTTTTTTTTTAATTAATTGACTAGAATTTTAAACACAGCAGCAAATTAAAAGAATTTTAATACATTAATGAATAATTAATTAAAAAAACAAAAAATAATTTTTTCTCACAAAATATGATTAAAACTTTATAGTTTTAACCACTTGGATCATAGAAAAAAAAATTTAATTTACATGGTTCGCTTGAAACCTTTGTTTCAATATTAGTTTTATCAATCTGGTAATTTAGTGGAAAGACGCATAATGCTATTGTATGTTTAAAATTTGTATCAACATCATATATAACAGCTGATTTATAATTGGCTGAGTAATAACGATTTGTGGTGTATCCATCTACAACTACCTAAAATTGATGAATGAAATTTTTTAGGATTAGTAAAATTTTAAATTAACAACAATATGCGTTTGAGGGAAGAAGTGTGAAAATGTGACGAAACATATAGTAACTCCTAATTGCCAATAAACGAACTAACTCCTAATAAAAAACTGATAAATGTTAGCAGTTAACAACGAATTTATATTCCTAAAGATAAAGTTGAACTAATTCCTAAAAAAAATCACCACCATGCAAGTGAAATTTTCTGGTCATTGTTTTTCGCTTTCTCAGAAAGTTGTTGCTTCAAAATATAGATTATGAACTTAATGCGCGAATACATAACTGAATTAAAAATATTTAAAATGCTCCTTAAAAGTGTAATATGTATTTAATAAAAATCCTGAGTTCTGTACATAATGTACATTTGATTCTTCTACTTCTATTAGACATTTCAAATATTTCAAACTTAATTGGTTTTCTTATCGAAGATACTAAGTTTTAGAATTAATGTAAATATATATATTACCTCATAACCCCCAATATTTGAACAGTCATGAATGAACCATTTTACCAATAACGCACATTTACCGATAGGACGGACCATTTGAATAGTTGCAGGACAATCATTACACGCAGATGAATATTGATTACAATGATGTCTACTTCCTGAGCATTCCGTTTTATTTGTCTGTAAGAAAGATAAATATTTATATTACTTATAGAATATGATAACATTGCTTGAAATCTTTACCACATCACGCTTATCACAGAAAACTTTAGTTTTAATGTCTTTTAAATTAAAAAACATTTCTTTAATAAATGTCGTTAAATCACAATTTTCAGAGTCAGCTGGTGGTTGTTCGATTTTTGATGTTACATTATCAAATTTTTTAGCTTCTTGATTATGGCAAAAACAGCATTCAATACCGCATTCCTCCATTAAAGAAGGCACTACACATACGCAATTTGTGATACAAATTGGGCAAATTGGAATAAAATGTCCACATTTATTTTTATCTTTATTACATGTTGACAATATATCATTTTTGTTATTAGTACTAGTTGTTTTATTTGACAATACTCCTGGGCATTGATTGGATACATTTTCACGTGAAGAAATCACTCCATTCAAATTTTGTAAGTGTTTAAATGGAAGTGAATTTATCGAAGCATTAGTTATCCTTGTGGTAGGATCAGCACTAGGTTCCTCACGTTCACCTGGATCATTATTATGTGCTACTGCTTCCAGATTGCGTAACGGCTGGATAAGTCTTTCATTTATTATTTGAGAAAAATTTTGAAAATTAAATTTTTCAATTTTCTGCTCATTAAGCCCGTAAAGCTGTTCTAATGCACATCCAAGACAAATGTAAATATCATTCAGTAATTTTGTTATTTGAGGCAATTGCGTTGTTATGTAACTGTTGGGTAAGAAGCTTGTGAAGCTTGGAGGTGGTGGAGGCAAAATTTCGTCATCAGCTTCATTTTGTTGAAGGAGGAAGTTTGAATCTATTTTAGTTTGGGATTTTCCATTTTTATCCATATTGTTTGGCTTTGGTTTAGATTCATGGTGAATTTTTGCACATCCATCCTTTTCAATTTCTTCTGATTCATTTTCGAGATTAGTGCAAGATTTTTTATTTAGTAGATCACAATGTTTTAAACAATGGTCTGGGCAGGGATTGCAATCGCATGCAATAGAGTTCATATTATTTTTACTTTGGTCATTTTGTGATTTTTTTTCTTTTTTGTTATTGCTATTGGTTCCTGTATCGACATTATTTAAACGTGGCTTATTAATACCACTTTCGCTTCCGGCTTTACCTAAACAAAAGGAAGAAAAAAAAAATTAAAAAACAAGTAATTAAGTTAAATAAAAAAAATTAACCTAAATCCATATTTACAGGAGGATTATTATGAGTTACGACGAACCTAAAAATATTACAAAAATCATATACTCTTTTCTTATCGAGTGATACTAGTAATGCATTCTCGTTGAATTTAAATTTGAGAATAGGATTCTTAAGATTTTTACGTTCGATCGTAACTCATAATCCTCCAGTTGTTATAAAAATCTATCTAATACACGTATTTACGAACATCTCTGTAGCTTAAACTACTTATTGTAGCAATAACCTGTCCTAGACTATCATGTATTACGTAATTCTATTGAATAAAAAATTTAATTATTTTTACGCATTCGTAAATTAAAGTTAATAATTTTGAATACATTTTCTTGTATTTACTTCTTTCGTGTTTTTTTTTCTTTTTTTCCTTTGTAATGTTTGTGGATCCAGACGCATCCTTATTGTTATTAAACATATTCTGAGGGCTTATTTCTAATTTCATAATTTTTGAGGGAGTTTTATGCGTATTTAAATCTAATTCTTGATTTGTTGATGAATCTATTTTTCTCAATATTGGTGTGTGAAAAGTTTCACTTAAAAATACCTCTTCGTCAGAAAACCTTTGCATATTTGAAACATTCACAATCATTTTGGCAGTAGTATCATCTTTCTCATCTCGAATACTTCTTCTTGAGGTCGAAGCTTTTACTTCTTTCATATTTTTTGAATACATTTTCTATAACAAATGAGTTAAAAATGTGTATTCGAAACTCGAAATTAATTATTTTGGATAATGAATGAGTTTAAATAATTATTGTAATAGGAAATGACATGGAAACGATTTGTTTCCTATATGTTCTTAAATTTTTAAAGTTGTTTAAATTTATATCAAAAATTGATGAAGCAATTAGAAAATATACTTTTTATTTTACCTGATGTGGACATTAAAAAAAACAGCATCTTTTTTAAAATAGTTTTTGAAAATTTCGAGTTAAATAATGCTTAGAATAGTAAAATAAATCACTGAAATTATCTGTTAAATAGAGAATTTTTTGTTTTGTTTACAACATTTAAATTTTAAAGCCAAAGGTTTTTAGATTAATGTATTTATATCGCAATTAAGTATGTGTTTAAAATAAATTTCGTATTAAAAGGATAAAATACTCATGAAGATTTATTGATAGAGATAACAAAGTTCTACTTTTTCAATTTTCAAATTATTGATATAAATACCTACTTTATTTTCAACCATTTCTGTACTTGATAAAATTTTCATGGAATTTTTTTCAAGGGCTTCTACCTCAGTTTCATTACTATTAATACCAGAATTTTTTTTTTCTATATCATTCAATTTCAATAAAATAAAGTGTAAGGTATCTTTGATTATATTTAATTCATTTCCTAGTTCTGGTTCACGATTCCACCGTATTTCGTTTTGATAATTGTGATAATAAAATTCACTTGCTTCTTCGTCTGAATCGCATTCATAGAAAAATTCATTTTCATCATAATGTTGCCTCTTTCTAGTATTATCAATTTCATTCATTCGGAAGTTTATTTTTAAAAATGTCACCCAAAGTTTGACAAAATTTAACTTTAAATTTTTTTTTATTAACACACAATTTTATTCAAATAATAGAAATCTTATAATTTGATTATTTTTCCAAATTTTATAATTTTTTTTTTCCTAATTCGAAATAAAAATGTAGAACGAATTTTTTTTTCTTTTATCATAATATCATAATAATCTAATTTACATTGACAACATATTAAATATGTACCCATGTAATGCATTATGTCCTTTATTTGAAAATTACTCAGAAAGGTATACAGTATATAATAATCATAATGCTAGTAATGTCCCAATATATGGTAACAGTTCAATTTAGCATTTAGTTTAAAATAGATTTAACAATAAAGAGGTTATTTTAAGTGGTGCAAAAATAAATTATGCAGGTATACAGAGTTCGTGTGTAATACAAGATTAAATATATTACTAACTTTCTAAAAGTTGGAGATTGTGTAAAACATGAGATTTTAATATTTCTTTAAAGAATTAAAGTAATAAGTCTAATAATAAATGTAAATAACATATGTAAAGATTTTAGCTATATTTTACAATCTACCTATCGTGGTGTACATAATCATGGTTTTGATATATATGGTTTTGTTTTGATATATATGCAACTAATATTTTAAATATCAGCTAATATCATATACATATTAAACTATATATTCCTGTAAAGCTGCGACTAAAAGTTAAGCCTATTAATATGTGCGTTTTTGTGCAATTTTCCATGTAAAATTCATCGAGCCTTTAGAATAGGTTCTCTTTTCAAATAACGTAAAATATTATTAATTAAGTTACATAGGCCGACAGAACCAGATGTTCTACGACTTAAAAATGGATATTAGTGAAAAACTTTACATGGTTAGTTTGTTTTAAGAAACCAAAAAGTGTTTTTAGTATTTTGAGCTGTGAATACGAAATTTTAAATGAAAGTTTAGTAATTTATTTGAAACTTATTACATCTTATTAAAGCTCAACTTATTTTATTTTTAAATACAAATAATAAAAAAATTAAGTCAAACAATTTTTTTTTACTTTTTTTTTCGCAATAAAAAGTAGTTACGCAGAATGGAGAACGGCAGTTGCCTCTCCAAACCCCCTAGCTATTTTTCCCTTTATTTGGTGTACTAGGTAAATTATATATAAAAACTTATTGGAGGGATATATCTCTAAAACGGGGTCTCAACTCCAAAAATCGTCTTGGATTTGACATCTGGGTAGTTTTTCTACTCTCAGTCAAAAAATAGGGCAAATCGGAGTAAAAAAAAAACGGATGACCTAACATATGAAAAGTTTGGAGGACGCAAACCCTTTTGGATTTCGGAGTTTTGGGACGTCTTAAAGGCTTTCTTAGTCCACAATAAAAGAAATACAGGAATTTAAAATAGGAACTGTTAGTTTTCATTTTTCATACAATACTTAAGAATTGGAAATTTGACGACTCCACATTTTACAAATGGACATTTTAGTTTTAACTTTTCAGGGCACAATATTTTAGTATTTAATATTTACGATATACAAAAAGAATACAAAATCTCTTTGAAGATGATTTTTTAAACCTGAAAACTATACAGAGTACGATTCAAATCACTTGACCAATCCGTTATGCAAAGCTTTCCCTTTCCATTACAAAATTCCATTCAAAATTTAGGAGAAATCATTTAAGAAAAAAGCTCATGCAAATTTTGTATGGAATTTTGTAATGGAATGGGAAAGCTTTGCATAACGGATTGGTCAAGTAATTTGAATTGTACTCTAACAGCTTTTACACAACAAAATAGGGGATAACATCCAATTACAATATAAGAAAAGAAAAACATATTTTGTTCATTTTTATTGAAAAGTTTATTCTTGTAAAACTGGTGTATAAATAGTGCAATAAAATTTTGATGATAATGTTTCACAATGACATTTTAGCATTTTATTAGATATTTTTTCACTGAGCATTTTTAATTCCTGAAAATGTAATTATTATAAAAAAGATGATTTCATAATATCAAAATTTATATGATTCACCTGAATTTTAATAGGATACAAGAAGTCTTGTATAGTGTTTAAGAATTTAAAATTTCTTGAATGAATCTCTTCAGCATCATAAATAAAATTACATTTATCAATTATTTCTCCGGTTTTTTTAAACTTTAAAATATATTCTAAATCATTTCTCAAATCTTCGTTGTTATTTATATATGTTTTAAATTCATTTAATTTCGTTTTTATATTGCCTGAGTTATTTATAAAATCTTCAATATTGGAGAAGAAACTTGTCAAGACTTCCGAAAAATTTTCTGTTATCATTGAATTTCCTTTACTTTCAACAGTTAAGTTCACTGAATTTGATGATGGAATATTTAAATTTTGAATTTTAAGATTCCTCTCGTCAAAAACTTCATAATATTCGGTTTCACTTTTAACTAATTTACGATACTTAGGTGGTACATATTCGCAGAAGATAGTTTCATTTCTTTTGCATAAAAGTGGAATATTTTCATTATTGACGCTTTCATGAGATATTTTAGGTTTAGGTTCCATAATATTTATGAATTCCTCAGAATTATAATTTGTAGAACTGGAGGTTGAATCATTAAAACTTTTAACTAACTGTTTCATATCACTGTCGAGCTTAGTTTCTTTGAGAAATTCAGCTCTTAAATTTTCACTTTCATTAACCAATTTTCTTATCTCTTCTATTATTATTGGCAAATTACTTACTTCGAAATTAATACCAATATTATTTTCAGATTCTTTTTGCGCTAAATTTTCATTTAATGATAAGATTCCAAGGTCATGTGAGCTTTTAGTTATATCACAATTTTGGGATTCTTGTAAATTTGTCGGCGTTTCTGGAGTTATTAATTGGAATTTGCTTAAATTATTTGTTGTTTCGTTTCGCTTTATTTGTGGAAGATTATCAAAATATTCAATTGGCGTTTGAGACAATATATTATTTTCTTTTAAATCCGGTTTAGATTTACATTCTTCTAAAACATCTTGATATATTTCTTCATTTAAAGGAAAGTCAATTTCAAATGATTCGTTTATTATAAAATCGTTTTTAATTTCTTCGATTTCAAATACGTCTGAAAAACTATCCATTTTTTCGATTGACTCAAAAATTTCAACTGACTCGACAATTTTAACTGTTAAATATCGATAATTAAAAGAAATATTTTTCAAATGCAAACTTTATGGCTGTAGAATTTGAGTTATATTATAGTTAACATAATATAAATTCTTTTAAATAAGTTTCATAATATGTTATCGGTAAAATCAACTGATAAAATATTTAAAGTTGAGTCCATAAATAGTTTAATTTTTCAACATTACATTGGTCATGATGACCAACTTATTAAACTTTCAAATACTACCGCCACTAAAAATATTTTTTTGTTAATGTTTACCTGTTAATTCTTTACTTGAGCTCTCATTTTCAAAGATATTTTTTGTAAATATGGATTTTTCAGTACTTATTGAGTTTCTTAGTAATTGATTATCCAAATTATTTTGAAAAATTGAACTCACCTTCTGTTGTTCATCATTCAGCATTATATCTGCAAAATTCTTAACATCTCGTGCCATTTCTTGAATTTCCTCATTATCAGGGTTACAGTTACCACAAATCTAATTAAATTTTCAAAGAAAACTTAAATTAAATGTGCAAAATAAAAATGTAAAAAACTGTACAAATAATTTAAAAATATTATAGAAAATAACAATATGTAAAAAGCTTAGTAAAAAAAAATAAAGAAATAGTGGGAAAAACTGAAAAAATTAAAGAGCAAAATAATAATAAAAGAGAATGGAGAAATTATTAAAAAACATGGATTTAATAAAATTAAAACAAAAAAACTATTTTTAATGAAGACGTTTTCATCATCTCATTCCATATAGACTCGCGCTCTAATATTAGAATAAATTAAAGAAGTTTGAACTAGAAGAGCTTTATCGACAAGTAACTTAATGCTTGTTAGCCTTACATTTGTGTGATCTCAAAGTGAAAAATTGGTGGATGAAAGACATCAGTACATATTACTCTGACGACCTGACGCCCAGATAAGCTTCACGTAATTTAGTTTGTTTTTTTAAATTAGACCTAAGTATATTCTCTTTCAAATTTTGGGCAACTCATAATAAAGATAAATTTCGGTCATAAGAAATCAATAATAAAAAATATTGTTTTTTAATAAAAATAGGATTATGTATGTACAAATAAATACAAAGAATATTTTTTTAAGTTTTGAGCTTATTGTGGTTTTCTATTTTTTATTTATATTTCTTACTCTATACGATTTTTTCGACTAAAATAAAAGTTTGAAAATAAATTTATTCGAATAAAAAAAAAATAATTTAGGATTAATATGGAAAATTCGTTATTTTTCACCTGTAAATAATTTAATGCTTCTCCAAGTTTACTTGAAGCAGTCCGCAAGTCTCTTATTTCATCCATTTTGATACGTTTTGAAGATCCACCAGTAAGTTCTTGAGCCAAACTAGGCGGATTTCCAGAAGCACCATCTAAATCGCATCCACAACTGTAACATTTATTAACATTCATTGCTAACGATCGCCTTGATCTTCTACTAAAATTTTCCAACGACGCTAATTTTTTTTCGAATATTACAATTGTCTCGTCTTTAGCACGAAGTTCATCACTTAAACATCTGATTTTGTCATCGTCGTCTTTTCGATGAGCTCCTAAATCCATTATCTCTTTTTCTAATGTACAAACTTCTTCTTTCAATTCGCCGTTGGTTACTTCAATTTGAAGAACTTCATTTCTGACTTTAAATAATTCATTTTGCATTGACTGAATTTCCTCGCTGTGAATTTGTTCTAAATCGTTGAGGATTTTATTCACAATTATTAACTCTTCTTGTAAATTTTTAACCCGGCATTTTTCTAAATCAAGTGATTCTTTACTAGGACCGTCAACAAATTTTCTCAATTTATTCAACTCTTCCTTAATATGATGATATTCTTCAATTACTGCATTATGTTCCTGAAGTAATTCTCGGTGGTCTTTACTCAATTTACTAAACCGATGTTTTAAGTCTGATTCTGATTCTTCAAGTTGAGAAATTCGTTCCAGCGCAACCTAAAAACAGAAATAAGTACCTGTTGAAAATAACTTTTGACCACATAATTAAAAAAAAATTATTACCTGCGAATCATTGGACAATCTTTGTTCTAATTGGGTGATTTTTAGTTTCATTGAGTATTCGTTATGCTCAGCCAAATTCAATTTATCTTTGTACTCTTTTTCTATTTGTGCCCATAGTGTGTCAGCATTTTCCATTGTCTCTTGATAAGCTCTATTTAATTCTGAAATCTGGTTTACTAAATCTTTCTCCCGACTCATTAGCTTTGTAAGTTTTGGTTGAAGCAATGATTCTACTTGTATTGAACTATTTGATTTAAATTGGCAGAAAGGATCAGACGAAGTATCCTCTAATTCTGTGACGGGGGATATGGAGCTATTGTTCAGTTTTGGTTGAAATTGCACCTTTTTATTAAAATCAGACTGGCGATCAGAAAGCATAGGAATTTCTGTTTCTTGGATTTCAATATTATTGAAGCTACGAAATCCAGCTTCCACCATAAATGCATTATAGAGCAGAACTGCTGGCATCGAAAGCTTGATTAGATTGAGGCGATTTTTCAGCTCTTTGTCTTCCTCTTCAACCTCATGAATTCTCTCTCGAGCTTCCTCTATTTGATTTTGGATTTCATTAAATTTATTTCGAGAATCTTTTAGTTTATTTTGGAGTTGTTCTCGAGACATTTCCAATTCTACGTTACGCTGGCTAAGTATTTCTAAATCAACTTCAAGACGTTGCAATCGTAATCGAGTATCGTTCTCTGCCTCCTCAAATTCACACTTCTCTTCTTCCAACTGAAGGTTCTCGCTCTCTAATGTCTCTGCCTTTTCTTGCAAATCTTTAACTAAACCCTCTAATTGAACTTCCCTTTGCAAGCGTTCAGCTAAATGCTTAGCTTGTACGTCACCACTGCTTTCATAAACAATTAATTTTTTCTCCAGTAATTCCAAACGCTCTTTATAATATTGAAGTCTTTTCTGGTCTGATAAATTAGGAGATAACAAGGGGACCACTTTCTTATTGGTAGTTTTTGTGACACACTCTTCTATCTGCTCTCTAAATTTATTTAATTTTTGAATCTCTGCGCATAAATCTTTGGTTATTGGATTGCCGTTAAAATGTAACAAATCCTCGGGATCAGTCTGTGTTGATTGTGTATAAAATTGTTCAATTGAATCACCTTCAAATACACCACTTTCCTGGAGGCTGGAAGATGCCCAACTACGAAATTTGCGAGATGGAGAATCGGTTGGTGTTGATAACGTAGAACTGTATGGAAGGACAGTAGCAACTATTCTATTGTTATTAGTTTTTGCCTTATCAGTTAATGTTGAAGGTAATAACAGAGATCGTGATGATAGCGAGTTGCAATCAGTAATTTTTGATTTAACCTAAAATTTTAAATTTATATATTTTTTTTTATATACTTCGTAAAAAAAAATTTATATAATTGGCACAAAAAATGCTTGATAAATTTTAAATAGACTTATTTTTATAAAAGAAAATTAATGTTTTTTGTATCAAAATAAATTTTGAATGAATTAAAATTTTCATAACTTTAGTATTCCCAAAGGTACTAAGATAACCCTGGTATTTATTAACGTAACACTTAAAACAATAAAAATATAATTTTAAAATACAGCACATATTGTGTACATTTAGAAATAAATACTTACTAATTCGAGGCTTAGTAAATCTTCATTAGATCCAATTGAATCGTTTGATATTGCATCCAAATTGTTTATTAAGTTAATAACATGCATTAAACATATTTTCTCTTCCTCTTCAACATAATGTTTTTTACATAACAACGTTATTCGTTTTTTCATTTCATCATTAGACATTGAATCGGGAAGCTTAAATTATATTAAAATAAAAAATTAAATTATAATCAAGCCCTTATGATATATTATTATTATTTAAAAGTTCTCTCAATTAAAGATAACATTAAGCAAATTAAAAAAAAAAATTACGATTAAAAGGTTATTTGTACGGAAAATTTTTTAAATCAAACAAATGTACAATATTACAAAAATTTATTTTTTTTATCCTAAATTAGCAATCTGGCCGAGCTTTGTCCGGCTTTTTTTTATTTGATTATGGTAAGAAATTTTATCTTTTTTGTTTGTTTTTCAGACCTTGAATAAAAATATCCAAAAACTTTCTCCGAAACATGATTTATTATTGCTGAAAACCCATCCAGAAGTTTTCAAGTTTATTTTGGATGTACAAAAAGCGACATAATTTTATACCAATACAAAAAAGATAAACAACAATTGCATCAAACCATTTCTAATTTTTTATTTCCAAAGATTCTTGTAAAGGTATATAACAACATTTGAACTTACAGATAAATCACAAGGTGATATAACATTTCTGTCATCAATATGATTATGACTTTGAGGCGACGTAATTCCGGAATCAGAACGATGGTCTGTAAAAATAAGCATGTCATCATGCTCTTTTTCCGTATCTGTCCACATATCCTTTGTATCTGGAGTCGAATTACTTCGAAGCGACCACTGAAATGAGAACAAAAAAATATGTTTAAATATAAAAATTGGTCAATTAAATTTTTTAATTACATATGTGTCCTATGTATTGTATGTATATGCCCTATGTATTTTGAATTTTTTTTGTAATTATACCTAATAGTATTATTGGACATTTCATTTTAATGTCCAATTCTAATTGTGACTTTTGAATTATTGCACTCGTAGATATAATATTCTAAAACTTCAATTTTTTTTTTTTTCTGATAATGCAACTCATTGTAGGTTATAGGTAACATTCAGTTAATGTTTTGGGTACTGAATGTGTATAAAACAACAAGAACGCAGTATGCCCAATTGTGCATAATTTATAGTCGATTTAATTTTTTTTTAAAGAGAAATTAGTTAATAAGTTATGTATTTCCAAAACATTTTGTATATACCTTTGTACTAACACTATACATCATAAAATTATTTTCAACTAAGTAATTTAAAAAAAAAAAAAACAAAATTCTATTTAACGTAGAAGACTGTAATAAGAAAACAAATAAAACCGATATAACATGTAATCGAAGAAATAATTTGTGTCTATTTTTACAGTTTTGAACATAATTGCATTGTAATTTGTGATCATGTTAAAGAGGAAAAAAAATTGAAATATAGTTTATTTCCTTTGAAATTAATTTCCCTACGTGCAAGTACAACTTTTAGAATTTTTACACTTTTTTTTTCGGATGCTTGCACGGAAAATGCTATTAATTTGTATTTCATTATACTCAATATAAACTAGATTATGTATATACATTAGGGCTTCTCATTTCCCGCAATTTTCAAATCCCGGGATCCCGGGACAAAATTTTTCATATTCCCGGGATCCCGGAATTTTTTTATAAGCCCAAATTAAACAAAAAATTATCTCATAAAATAATGCCATGCTTTCGATCCACTTCAACTTGACATGATGGGGTTACCTAAGTTGATATTTTACATAATAAAAAAGGAAAATACTGCATTATAAAAAATTAGTTAACAACTTGAAATTTGCTTTCTAATCCTCAAACTTCGATTATTTTAAATAAATTTTAATTCTATATATATTAAACTGCACTTATTTATTTTTTAAATTCTTTATACCGACTTCACTTCGTTTCCACAAACTTAGAAAGTCAAAATTGACCCACTTCCCGGTATCCAATCGAGCTTAAATTTAATTTAGCATTACACGCACACCTTTATATAAACTTCACATCCTGGTCTCCAAACTTAGTAAGTCAAAATAGATCCAATTTCCGGTATCCAATCGAGGTAAAATTTTGCACATAACTTTGTCGTCAATAACAATATACTTTGGCATCACATACTCATCAACACACACACACACACCTTTATATGAACTTCATATCAATTGCCTCGCATATAAAGGATTTATATCAAAAACTTTGTTTTTATGGGTTGTGTTTTTTCTATACCAAAATTGTATATTTTAATTTTAGCTTTATACTGAAACAGTGAATGAAATTTCGAGTATGTGATATATAAACATCAAAACTTAGCATAGCACTAATAATGAAGGTCCCCCGTAATTGTATAGAAAATAATCTATATATTGTACTTAGCGCTATACTAACAGTATACGCCGCATTCAGCAATCACTTAATTAATTCTGTCTAGCTTAGATATTAACCTAAGCCTAAAATTTAGTGCAATCACTATTATATTTTTTAATTAAGTGGAAATCCCGGGATTTTTGGTTGAAATCCCGGGATTACGGGATTCAATTTTACAACCGGGATCCCGGGAAAACGGGATCCCGGGATCCCGTTTGAGAAGCCCTAATATACATACATATGTACATAATTTGAAATATAAATTTCTTCTTTAGTGAGAAAATATCTCAACTTATTTAATTTAATGAATGTAGTAAACGCGTGCTATTTAAATCTGTAATTTTCAATCAAGTATAATGCTTTATTTTCATAATTTTATAACTCATACATAAATTATTTTTAAGCCGTTTTTATTTATTACTATACAGATTGGGAAAGGAACTGAAAATAACTTCCAATAAAATTAACGAGAACTATTTTTTCATTGAGTCCTTTTTTTTAAGTAAATGCAAAATAAAAATAGAAATTTAAAAAAAAGTATCCCCCAAGGGAAAAAATTACAATTGTGGCTGAAAAAGCATTATTGTGATTTGCTTTACCTCATATCATCTTTTGTGCATCCAATCTAATCTAGACAATTGGTAATTATCAGAATATTAATAAAATTTTATTAATTATATAACAAACGAATTTTTGTCAGTTGAATGAATCCTGTGCTAATCCGGAATGGTTAAATTTAATATATATAAAAATTAGAAGAGTAGAAAATAAAAAGAATATTATGTGTAGCAATTCTTTAATATACATGTGTACATCTTTTTTGATAAATCTAATTGGTTTCTGAAACAAAATTATAATGTGAGCAACTATGTACTCTTGTTTAACTTTTCTGGAATTTTTAATAATATACATAAATATTGGATTAAAATAGTAAAAATTAAAAAAAGTTAGTCAAGTGTATTAAATAAGTTGTAAAGAAAAATGTTGAAGTTTATAATCTGTATTAAAAAAACATATGTATATATACAATAAGCATTAGAAAGGGGCACAATCACTGAATTAAATATTTCTAATAATTTATAAATTAATTTATAAAGATAAACGTTTTGGAAAAAAATTAACACTAGGTTTACCAACTATTGTACATATGTACGTATCAAGAATCGTATGGTAATTTTAAGAAAATACCCAAATTCTTTTAAGAAAAAGTAGCAAAGGAGAAAAAAATTATGAAGATAATAATGAGATAATATACTAGACTAGAAAATATTTAAAGTTTAATTTTTTTGTAAAAGAATATATTACTTTTCTTATTAAACATTTTAATGTACTTAATTTTCATATAATATTTCATGCTTCAAGTTCAAATTAGACAGAGAAAAGTTTGATGAATTTATTACAATTGCGGAATCTATTTGTAGTATTGAAAATTAATTAATTAATTAATTTGTTTTTTTAGGATAAAAAAGTCCATAATAATTTTTTTTTAATGAAATTTCCTAAAAATTTTGAAAATTCTCTTTTTAATTGTGAAAGTATAGTGTTAAGAAATTCGTTTTTGGTCGATTAAATTAACTTTTTATTTAGTTTAACGACGCACGCTATACTACAATAAAAAATCTACCGTGATTTTTTGTTTTTAATAAAATTTCATTTATATTATTAATCATCATAGTCTAATAAATTTACTAAGTTTATTATCATCTCGATTTTTATTGAAATTTTTGACCAAAACAGAAAATAAAAATAAAAAAAAAAAAACGAAATTTTAAAGTTGTTCTAAGTTGTTTTGCTTTATTTATTTATTTATTTTTTTTTTTAATAAAAATTAAAGTTAAATATAAATAATTTTTTTTTAAAACAAAATCAACTTTCCTTTTTAAATAAAATAATAATATAAAAAGATTTGGATGTCATATTATGAATATATGTATATAAAAATTATATGATATGTTAAAATATTTTATTATTTTTATGGTTATAAATTTTTGAAGTTTATAGAGATACAAAAAACATAGAAAAATACAATTTCTTACATCATTGTCAGACTTCTTGTCAAATAAAATATTTTAATTGTGTTAAATTTAACCTTTACAACATATTTCATAGCATTCCCTTCAAGTTTCATCTACAATTTAAGCAAGGTAAATAAAAAAGTTTAATTTTTATTGTATACGTATATTTATGTGTGTAATGTATATGTTTGGTGTTAAAATGAAGTTGCGAGAAATTAAATTTGATATTAATAAAATTATTTCGAACTTTGTAAAGGATATAAAATGTTGAGGCCAAAATTCAACATTTTATATCCTTTATCATATACAATGAAATAGTGTAGAGAAGACCAAATAATAATTTCCTCGAGCTAAAGTTTTGTTTGAGGGGAACGAAATGTTTTTTATATTCTAAAAGGGTAAGTGTATAAAATTCCAAATATTAACATTAGATAAAAGTATTTTGAATAAAATATGATGATAATGTCTCCAGAATTTTTTTTAGTTTTCTCAATTTATTTTTATTTATTTTTTCTATTTATTTATTAAAAATATTTTGATTGTTTTCGAAGAGTCTAATTTATATAGTATAGAGTCATGCTGTCTAAAATGCAATTGTTTTCTTTCCCCTGTTTTTGGCACTTCTCATCATCGCAACTTCAATATTCGAAGTAATAAAGTTATTTATTACATTCAATTGCAAAAGAAAAATATTGAGAAAAAATTATAAAAAAGAGTGCCTAGAACTTATTTTAGCAAATCATCCTACATACATAAGTCTAAATTATCAAGTTAAAATAAATATTCATATTAATATAAATATTCATATTAATATATTAAGCAAAAATATACTTTGTGGAAGAATAATTTATGCTTTTATAGTTAAATTTTAAAAAATAGCTTATAAAATTGAAATATTATTTTTGTAAATTTTTATATACGTTGAGCCCAAGGGATTTCATTTATTCCATCATATATAGGTAGTAGGTACATAAATAAAGTAGAGGTAGATTTGTTATATTTCTTTTATTGTTGAAATGAAATCAATCTATAAGTTAAGTAAATGAAGTATTAAAATTTATTTGAGTTGAAGGTCATCATCATGATTATATTTTTATTTTGGGATATAATATACACACATCCAATTTTAAATAGAAAAAATAATTTTAAAAATTATGAGAAATACAACCAACATTATTGAATTCGTAAAAGATATACCGTTCAATCACAAAACCTTTTATTAATCGAGTTCCTTTTATATAGAAGCGAAACTAAATTGATTAATGTCCATAAAGGAAAAAAATAAACAGCACGTATCAATCAAATTTCAATATCAAAGAATTAAGAAATATAATTAAAGATTTACATTTTACAACCTTAGTAGATCGAAGAGTTAAATTAACATTTTTTTTTCGAAAAAATTTTATATAATGTAATCAACATATTGACATTATAATTTTAGGTCGACGATATATAAGTATATAATCCGTGTAATTTGTGCTATTATAGGGACTAATAGTAAAACGTCCTCTCATAATTGAAGCAAGGGAATAATAGTTAAACGTCCTCTCGAAATATAATAGTTTTATAGATTATCACTTCGATTCTAATACTGTTGAAATATTTTTCTATTTGAAAGTATTTAATGTGAAGTATTATAAGTACCGTATTCCTACATAATTTTTATTCAATTCATATTTAAATAACTAAGTACATTATTGCATAATACCATATATTACATTTTTGAATGCTTATATAAGTATTAATAGCCTTAATAAAATGAAATAAGTGTTGTAGAAATTGTTGGTAGATCTAAAAAAAATCATTGATTTTTATATTTTTACTACAAATAATATATATTGTTATATATATGTACAAAATTCATTATAATGTTTCCTTAGACAATTATTAATATAACGTAATTTCTCACAGGGTGCTGCCAGCAATATAATAACAATGAAACGAAATTTTTAATTAAATAAATTGATTAATTAAAATTCGATGATTGACATTATTATATTTGTATACATTTTATGCATTATTGCACACCTTATATTCAATTAAGGTCAAATCTAGAGTTATTTAATACAATTTTTGTTATTATTTATATTTAATTTGTTAAAGGGACTGTAAAGATAGTTTAAATTAGAAGAAATCCACAATGAGAAATTGATAAATAATAATTTTTTATTTGTTACAGGCTGAGAGTTTCTAACTCTCAAACCCGAAATTGAAGAATCTTATATCCTTTTTAGTTCAGTTAAATGTGAACAAGAGTATGCATATATTTTGGCATTCAGAGACATTCAATCCAAATTTCCTCTAAGAAATTTTAACAAAAATTTACAAATAAATAAATTTCTCTTCTAACACACGATTAGAATACTGAATAAGTTCTTATATTGCAAAATAAAATATGAAAAAAAATAAAAAAATTTACCGCACCCAAAAACTTCTAATAAATAAATTACATAATTAGAAAAATAAATAATTTCTAAAAATTAAAATTTTTTACTTTCACAAATAAAATTGTTATTTGTTCCTTTGGTATTATGAACACCTATATATTTTTATTTTAAGCGTGGACCATAAAAATATATATATTTTTATTTTTGAAGTTGTAGACTTTAGAAGTTGAAGTTTACTATAAAAAAAAATTAGGTACCTACATTTGGGGCGTTTTATAAAAAAAATAAATAACTTTGAATTACAAAAAAACAACAACTGAATATCTGTTTTCATTTTCTTTATATTATTTTAAATTTTGGAATAGATTCTGATTATAATTATAGTATGTGGGAAGATGAATATCGATAAAAAAAATTTAAAAACTGGAAAGACCCGGAAGGACTCGGACTGGGGGCTTTCGTGAAAATTGGTATATGAGTTGATGTCAATTAAAGAAAAATAAAAAAAAAATTTTTAGTCCCGATTATGACTAAGGACTGAAAGCGGGATTTTTATCAAAGTTGGTACAGAGAGATATTGAAAAAAATACTCCGGAAATATCTTAAATCCAAATGTTGTGTACATATAAATTTCTGTCATTATACAGCTTTTTGTAAATATTTATCCCACAAAGTGCGTTAGGTCAGTTTTAAAATTAATATTCTGTAAAGAAAATTGATATGAGTTAAAAAAATAAACTTACATATGAACTGTAAAACATTTTTCAGTTTAATCCGCTTTTTTTGTTTTTTGTTAATTAATTATTATAGAAATTGAAATATTATTCAAAATTTTTAATTATTTAATATATAGGCAACATTCTTTTTTCTATATAAAATTTGCAATCTTATAATAGTAATTTTTTTATATTATTTATAAAATTTTATAGCATTTCAAATTGATATTTCGATTAAATTTATTTTTTTTAACACTAACAATAATTAACAATAATTCTTTGATAAAAAATTCTAGATGAAAAAAAAAAAAAAAAGAACTATTAACAAAAAAAAAAAAAAATAAAATAAATAACCTTCGTTGCGCAATTTAAGCACTTTATAAAGTAGAGAAATCAATTTTCAATTGATAATTTTTATTTGCTTTTTTTTTTTTCAATTTTAAAATAAAAATAATGGAACCATAAATATTTTGAAAACCGTTAAATCATGATAAATTATTTAATGATTCCTTATAAACTTTAAAATAATAACAATATTATGTATATAAAATGAAAAAGTACTAAAATTGGTATCTATTAATCTTTTTTTTTTTCTATTACTTTAAAACATTTTTTTTTGTTTTTTTTCGTTATGGTAAATTTTTAATAATAAGTTCGTAAAAGATTTTTTGTTCTTTCTTTTTTTTTTTTTTAAATATACTTCTTATATATGTATATAATAATTACTATATTATTATTGATCCAACTTCCTCGCATTGCAATTCGCAACTAAAGTAAAGGTATCTCTATCTCTATAATTTAGTGCGCGCAAAACTTTAAATTTTAAAACTTAAAAACAGGAACGTGTATAAAAAAAAAAATAATATTAGCAAAAAAGTTTAGTTTTCTTTTATTTAATTACAATTTGTTATAAGGGTAATTTCGATTTATTTTTTATTTTTGTCATTCGAAAAATTGAATGCAGGAATAATAGGTATTACATAAGCCTTGTTAAGGTTGAACTACATTTTCCACATTTGTAAGGTATATTTTATATTATACATTTCAAAAAGTACCATATTCTTGTATTTTATATTGGAACAGAGTATCTTGTTTGTTTTGCAACGAATTGGATTGCATGTACATAGCTTGTAAGCATATATCAAAAAACTTAAAAATTTATTTAATATTATTATTTTAGTCTCTTCCTTACCAAATAGGATCAAAAGAAAATTATTTCTTGTTGATTTGTATTAATTAATGAATGACGGTGAGTATTTGTGCCTTAAAATTTGTTTTTTTTGTCTCTTTACGGAAGTTTATAGTTTTTCCTTGCAGCGTTAATAAGGAGTTTGTTATCAATTAGTTTCAGAATTTAAAATTCAAATTAAAAGCATAACATTATTATATGTAGCTAAATATATTTATGAACATAAACAATTCGTCTCTTTCAGTTTTGTCTTGTGCTTTTGTTGAGCGTTTACTATATGCTTGTACATATATTATGTATTCTATATATGTGTAATAAAATAAGGTACATAAAAATAATTCACTCATCTGAGCATAATTGGCGAAAAAAAAAATTATATTATATAAAAACAGAGAAAATAAAATATATATAAAACATTTTTTATTTGTGTGAAAAACTCCCGCTAAATTTTTATAAAAAAAAAAGTGAAAAAGATCTTAATTTCACACAGAAAGTCTTTAATATGTTTGTTTGTTATGCAGGTTTGTTTAATTGAAAAAGAGTTCATTCAAATATGTTCAAATTACCACCAATAAATATTACCACCAATAAAAAAATATAATTTGATGTACTAAATATATATATATAACACATCTTATTATACTATTATTTTATTAATTTCTCATGCTAGAATCAAATTAAAAACAAAATTAACCTAATTAACATAATTCATATTTAGAACTAAATTAAATATAAAGATTCAATTATTAACAATAAATACACTCTTGTAATACACGATTTCTTTTGAACAGTTTAATTCTTCGCCAGGCACATTCCTTTATCCGTTTTTTTATTTTATAAAATATGCTGAATTTCTAGAATTCAGAAGAAGAAAATAGTATCCACCTTAAATAATAGGAGTATATAGTACTTAATGTGTTTAATATTTTTGCATAACCTTTTTTTTCCACAGAAGTATAATATCCAAAATCAATTTTATCCACACTTACATTTATTTAAGGAATACTTTTATTAATATTTTCTTTCAGTGTAAAAACTAAAAATTATACAAAATAACAAGGCAAAAAAAAAAAAATGATTCGCACATGGGTAAACTCTGAATCATTCACAAAAATGTCCATGAAAAAAAAAAAAACAAATTCGATTCTTAATTTTTTCTGTAAGTAAAAATTATCGTAAAATACCTTTTTTGTGTAACAAAAAACTTTATAACTTCATGTAAACAAGTTCTTTTAAAGTGAATACTATTTCTTTGTCTTCACAAAATCAACAACAGTTCATTTCTGTTGTTTACATTTTCATATCTTTTCGTTTCTCTAGCTTTCTATTGATTGACATTTATTTGACTTAAAAGTTGATTAACTATCAATTACTGAATAAATTGAATTGTCATTTTATTGGATATTGAAATGTTTAATTCGAAATAGCTTAGCCATTGTACGGGAATTTTTACTTTCAATTCTTTATTTACGTATAACCGAGTTGGGAACTGTGAATTGAAATTATTTTGAGTTGTGTGTCTTACCTTAAATATCTAATAATACAGATATAATATTTGGTTTCATACTTTGAATTCAAAGATTTAATAAATTTTTTATAAAAATAAGGCTTAAAACCAAGCCAGCAGCGGGTGAGAATTTAAAACGCATTTATTTACTTGATTATATTTTATATAAGATATCTTTTATAAAAACATTCAATAGTTTTATATTATGCTATAAACTCTAATATGACAAGATATTATTTTTAAAATTTTCTGATTCTATTGTTAATAATTTTAACTTTCCCATAAGGCGCCGTCTACAATAAGGTTTTAATGCTCTAAATCCCCCTTTGATTCTATTTCTTTTGTTAATGAAATCGAACTTAAAAAAGAAAAATGGTTACATTTTCTGTTAAAATAAAAACCATTAAGTACCTATATATATTTTGTTTTACTTTAAATTTCGTGACAAAAAAAATAGTTTTTCTTATTTTAAATTGCTCAGACTTGGTTACAACATGTATATAAATTATTTTTAGTTCAAAAACAATAACATCTTTTTTGGTTGCAATATATAAAAATGACATAAAACATGAGAAAAATCATGCAAATTCTATTGACTTAATAAAGCTTATTAGTTTCATCGCAAAATATTACATTTTTCTGAAAAATTTGAAGAAAGATTCGGCAGTAATATTATCCCAAATTTAAGTAACAATTTTTAAAGGCTGTCATAATGTTTCATTTGTTCAGAAAAATGGGGGATAAATGCGTTAAATCGTTTTCTGAATTTGAAATTGTTTTGACGATTAAATCAAATATCTTTCAGAAATGCATATAACCTGAGATCACATACTTATGTATAGTTTTGTTTGATATTATATTTAAATCTGAAAGATTAAAAATATGTACAATGTACAGTTGATAAAAATATTATCAATCAGTGAAGAGATATAAAATATACACAATTAAATCTAAAATAGTTTTTCAAGATTTTCTTATGTTTCGAAATTTTCTTTCCATAATTATAACTTTATAACATAATATTATTACATATTATGTTTGAATCATACAAACTGCAAAAGCTGTTTATATCGGAATAACATTGTTTTATAATGTATAAGTAAATAAACAAATATTATAAAAATATATGAAAATAGTTTATTAAACTGAATGAACCTAAGATTTATGATTTTTTATAGTATAATGCATAAGTAAGCAAGCACGTTAAAAAAATTTTATCTTTATAACAAAGTATTTAAGGTACTATAAAATATTTTAGAAAAAAGTAAAATTATTTGTTTATAATGTTAATTCTATCCATAAAAATTGTCCTGGTTTTGAATTCTACTAGTTATATTTAGGTTAAAAAATATACAAACATATTTTTATTTTATTTTAGTATGCCAAACATAAGCTCTGGTATACATAATCTTTATTAGTTATTGCACAAAAACAAACATAATTTGTAACAAATTTACTTTCAATATAATGCAGAAAGTATTATGGAAAATGATTAGTACGTAAAGTTAAAAAAAAAAAAATAGATATTTATATCAAAAAATTTTCATATAAATATTTTGTTTAGAAAAAGTTTCTATCTTAAGTCTATTGTTTTTTTTTAGGTGAAAGATTAATAGAAATTATCTGATTAACGTAATCGGCTAAGTCAAAGTTAGTTCATTTGGGATCAATTTAAAAATAAAAAAATTATTAATGCTCATTTATAAAATATGTTATGTCTGGGTGAAAATTTATTATAAATATGTTTTTCTCTTCAATTAATTAAGTATTGTAACAATTTTAAGTTATTTATTTTAATGAATTCAAACGATTAGTCACCAAGTTTCAAATATATAACTTTAAGGATTGCCTATTTATTAATAAATTACAATGGGAAACGAAAAAAAAAAAAAAATATTGAATTGAAACACTTACTTACACGTGTTAAACAAATACACAATAAATTGCAAACAAGGTAAAAGCCATATTCTCTTGAAGTTGAAAAGTAATATATAATAATTCAATTGAATTGAAATAATATATTTAATACATAGATACTTATGAAAAGAATGAAATGGAGATAACAGTGATTCTAATAATTTCTGAATCTGATTGTTATATTGTTTGCGCATTATATAAAATTTAATTGATAATTGTGAATTATTTGTCATTGTTTCATATGAATGTCTTCTTTAACTTATTTTTTTCGTAGAATAAATATGAGCTCAGTGTCCAGCATTCAAATGCGTTTGAATGAAACTTTTTTCTTAAATTGATGTTCAAATTGTTTATCCGTTATTTCGCAAAAATTTATATTTCTGTATCTAAACATACACAGATCAGATAGGCTTTAGCATATATTCTTTTGTAATCAATTAATCCGATATTTTTTATTCGTACTGGAATAGTTTATTAAATTGATTTACTATAAGCATATAAGATTGATAATGGAATAAATATTTTTATTTCCCCCTTAATTTTTTTAACCAAAAAAATCGATTCTTCTTGATCATCAAGAATTAATTTAGAATTATAATTTTTTGTCTATCTGGGTAATTATAAAAAAAAGTTTCGAGTTTTACAATATATATGTAAACATTATTCGTAAATCAAAGCTATTAATTATAATTAAATTTATGTCTCAAGTATATTACGCCTTAAAAACTTCAAGCTTAACTGTTTCAAATAAAAACTTAAACTTTAACTTTGCAAGATTTTTTTCGAATATTATTACTTTCGAAATAATATGAAAACTTATTTTAATGCATACTTTTAGGTGCGATTTAATATTAGATTATTTTAAATCTTTTTGTGCAATAAATTTTTTTATGTAACTTCTGTTTGGGAACGAATCAATAAATTTATTATATTAGTACTTTTTTTATAATAAAATGTTTAGGACTTATAGCTATTAATTTTTTAGTGTACAGGTTTTCTTCGTTTTTTTTATCAATAGGGAAATAGGTTCAGATACATTTTTATGGTTATACAGTTATAGGTACTTATATTTTTTTGTTTACTTCAAATAACATTTGAAATGAAATTTTAAAATGACGAAAATCAAAAACCTAATAAATAATTCAGAAATATTAGTTTTTGCAAAAAAAAAGTTTAACCACTATCAGAAATATTTTATATCTAAAAATAATATATTTTTACAATATTAGTATTCAGTAGTTTGACATTATTGAAAATAAAATAAATTTTATTGTTGTAATAGAAAGAAAACTATTACTTACTTTATCATGACTTTCTTCTAATTCTAATATTCTAAATTCCAATAATTCATTTTGTTCTCTTAATTCATGGGTTTCTTTCATTAATGAAATTTCCTTTTGTTCCAAATATTTCATTCTTTCTGTTAATTGCTGTAATTTTCTATTACTTTTATTGGCCTAAAAAAATATAAAATGAAAAAAATTAATATTAATATCTTAAAATGTAAAAAAAAAAAAATTTCTTTCAAGGAAATGACCAAATAAAAAAAAAATTATATCTATTAGGTACATATATATAAAATATTTTTATTAATTTTTAGATAATTATATTTTTTTTCAGTTCAAGCCCACCTCTAACACAGTCTTCTCAAAGTCATTAATTTGATTTTTAGCTAATTGTAACTCTTTTTTAAGATTTTCATTTTCATTTCGTAAAGATGTATTTTCTTGTTGTACACTTTCCAATTCTTTTGTGTAATTTTTGACCTGCAAAAAAAAAATAATAAATTTTTTTTTATAAATAAAATTACATATAAATATCATTCCAACATATGGAAGAAATAAACAAAATAGTCTTTTTTTATTCTAGCCGATTACCTTTTTGCGTGATAAATTTTTTTTAGATGAAACCTCTATCAAATGGATTTAACGAAAGTAGGTGGTATAGCACATAAAACTTTTGATTCTATTACTGAAAAAAAGTTGAACTTAAGGGACTCCTGAAGAGTTCTTTGACTTTTTCGAAGCTTTTATGAAATATTATTTATTTAAGAAAATATGGTTTTTTAATTTGGCAAGTAATTAGAAAAATAAGTTCCTCATACATTATGTAAATATAAGATGAACCTATATTTATAATAGTTATTTATTTTTTACGACTAAGCCCTCTTTCAGACCAGAATATTGTATCCAAGATTTTGGAAAAGCACAATTTTGTATGTTATTAGAGCTTTTCACACGACATTGAGTTTAGGACAAAGTATGCAGATACAAAATTCTGTCACCAGAATATGCGGGCGGCACTGAATTACGTATACGATATACTGATTATGTTTAAAGATGTATTTAAAAAAAAAAATCATGCAGTGTCCCAGATAAAGTGCTGTACAATACTTTGTATACAATATCTTAGTATCCTCGTCTAAAGAATCTGAGGATTTCGATTTGTTGTTACGTTATGTTAAGTTGTTTCTTTATTATTTATTTTGTTTTAATGAAGATGAAAGTAAGATATATATAAATATTAATAAAAATATAAAATTTTATAAGTTTAAAAATTTAAATTACTTTTAAATTAGTTATTCCTCTTATATTTTTAAGTAAAAAACTAGGTTTATGGCAAGCATTGTTTTGGTAAGGGTCTCATAACAATAACCGTCGCACGTTGGTCTTGTATTTTTTTAATGTCAATTTTTAATGAAAGAATTTATGTTTGAAGTTTGAAGACCTGAATTTCACCATTATTAATACGAATAATTTTATATGATGCACTCTTGCAATACTGTAACTATATTCTCAGGCGAACCTATTTTATTATTTTATTATTATATAGGCAGGTTCTTAATGCAAAATCTGATTTTTATGTCACGTAGTTCTTTAAACATAATAAAAGACACTAGGTATATTGAATCGATGTTTTAAGCTTCAAAATAAATTATTTTATTGAAGGAATAAAAGAATTTTATATTTTTATTATGGGGATTTTTTTTTGTACATATTTTTTATATTTTATACGCTTTCTGTTCTTCTTTCATAAACATGTAAATATTTTCATGGTTTCTTTTAAAATAATATCGCACGATCTTTAGAATATTTTAGAAAAATAGCATAACACATAATACCAAAAGAAAAATAACAATTTTTAGTTGAGGACAATAATTTTCTGCCGCATGTTTGCGGTGTTCTTTTATAATTCTATAAATGTTGAACAACAAAAAAAAAATAAATATATATTTTTTTATAATTTTTTTTAACATGCAAAAAATTGCGTAAAGAAAATATCCTTTCAATATTTTCTTCTTGGGAAAAAAAGCAACAAAAATAAAGTAGAAATAATTATTGAATTAGGTTTTGTACATTCTAGTTTATAGAAATGAAACATAGTTTTTAAAAGTGTGGTATTTGTTTTAAGTATATATTTGTTTTAAGTAAGTATAGATAAGATAAACTTAAATAAAAATTTAAAAATTTAATAATTTTTCTCTCGAATTATACTTACAGTTTGCCAAATATCTGTAGGACCCTCTGATGTTGGAGGTTGTGGGCTAATTGATTGTGGGGCTGATGATAATGCCGAGTCAGAGTCAGATGTTGCATGATCCTGTGATTAAAAAAAAAAAAATTAATTCTTTTAATACTTCTTTGTCGATTGTCTTAATTTAAATTAAAATTAAAAAACAGAATTTTTTTGAATATATATTAATGTAATAGATAAGTTCATCTATATCTATGTATATGTATTTCAAATTACAGTTTCTGAAAAATCATGAACAATTTTTTACAATGTTTATTTAAAATTATAACGTCTGATTAAAATTATTTAGCAAAATAAAAAGTGAAGTAAAAAAATAAATTATTGGGTCTTATTAATGGAATGGATGACAAATTTTTAAAATTATTTTATTTTAAAAATATTATTATAACTTGTAGCTTACATTTACTCGGTAAATATGAAGATCGTGAACTTCCAATATTCGATCCTTCAATTCGTGTGGTATTTTATTAAAAACTTTTTGTCCGCACGTCGTACTATTACTAATATTACATTTTTTATTCGTCATTTCATGCATTGAATCATTGGATGTCTCAACAATATCCTTGAGTTTTTTCATCTGAAAAAAGACAAAAAATATTTGGTTTTTACAATAAGATAAAATGAAATTAAATTAGCTTTACGAAGTAATATTTTTATTTAGATGAGAGTTTTCTGATATTCAAAATAATATATATGTTGCCGTTGCAATATAATATAGATTTCATAACCATTTTTTGTAGACGTTCTGATGATGATCTACAAAAAAAATTTATACGAAATCACTGTAATAATCTGTCGGAGAAAAAAAGACGTGGTCTCTAACTAGAATTTTCCGAAATTTTTAACGAATTCGAAAAAATAGAATAAATTAATCATTATAACAATAATAAAAAGTATTCGTATATGTTTTACAAAATAAAGTATATCTACTGAATTTATGTGAAGAAGTTTTTTTTCTTTCTCAATGTTTCTCCAAACTATAAGTTTGGTAATTTTTAAAAAGCAATTAAAGAAACCACATTGTTTTTTAACTTTTTATTTCATTAAAATGCATTTCGGTATTTATTATTTATTGTACCATCTTCAGTTACAAAATTTGTTGGTACTAAATGTGGAATTGTAAATTGGTGGTATGTTTTTTTTTTAACATAAATGATAAATTACTCAAAATATTGGAAAAATGTTGCAATTAAATTAACTATTTTAATTAATTAATACTAATATTTTTTTATTTCTTTTATATTCGTTATTATATTTTATTAATTTAATTGTTTATGTTAAATATATAAGACTAACAAAAGTTTTAACTTCATAACATGTACTTAATATCTATAATCTAGATACGTACATATATGCATATATATTGTTTTTCCTCAATAAGTTAAGTTAAGTTAACTTACAAATCCTAACATATAATTTTCATTGATTACTAATAAATGAGATTCGGATGCATAAAATAAAATTCATTAAAATATTATGTACAGCAGAGAAAGAAAACATAATGCTTTGATTTTTTGGTGTGCTTTTTTTTTATACAATTATCAAGAAAGCATAAATTATGAATATTTATATATATATTTATGTAAAGTTAATACTTTTTTATGATCAGATTATTTATTTTGTCTGGGTGATTCATCAATCAGAAAAATTGCTCGGTTAAAGTTAAAAAAAAATGTATATGGTTTTTTATTGTATTGACTGATTTTAGATATCCCGTGGAGAGGTTTCGTTCTTTTTATACACATACTTTTATGTGAAAAATTTAAAGCCATCACACGTTCATGTCGTTGTTTAGAAAAGGCATTATTTTATTTTAAAAGAAGAAAATAAAATAGAAAAGTAATTAATTTATTTTTAATGCTTAGTTTAAGTTGAAATTTTTTGCAAATAGTATTACACATCTAATTAACAATCTAAGAGGATCTCAAATGACAGAAAAAATAGTGATCAAAAAAATCCCGGGTCGTATAAAATAAATAATTAACAGCATCAAATATGCATTGTACATTGTATATATTGTATATATTTGATAAAATTAACAGAACGAGGGTATATTGGAATTATTATACTAAAAAATATAAACACATAAAAGTGTATTTATTTATTAAATTAACCAAAACTTCCAGATACTTAATATTCATTTCGGGATTTTTTTTTCAACATTGTAATTATTAAAAAATGTAGGTTAAGAATATTATTGTCTAAATACTTAACCATAAATAATTGTATATGAAATTTTCTCTAAATATATTATTGCTCGGCAAGTGAAGTTCATTTTATCCGATCACCTAAATGAACACTGGAATACAAGTATGTTATTTTCTCTGTCGAATTTCGAATGTGTTTGGCTTGTCCATTTGAATTAAATTAATCAATAGTGTAAAAACTGACCATTTACGGTTTGTTAAATATGCGTACACAAACTTTACCCGAACTAGAATCCAATACTTATGCATACCCGTTACATAGTTCATAAACATTCATTTTGTTTAACTTTAAACATATTGTTAAAAAACAAACAAGACTTCTTTTTTACAATTGTTGAGTAGTTGCAGCATAAATTTATATTTTTGATTTTATTATTTTGATTTTTGTTTTTTTTTTACTTTTAAATTAAAATATTCTGATTCATGGTAAAAGATAAAAATTTCATTTCACAATATTAGTCTGAAATATTGTTCAATATATACATAAAAAAAAAACAATAACAATTCAATTACAAAATTTTTAATAAATGATTGATGGTTTCAATTTTAATTTTTTGTTGATTAAATTTTTCCAAAGTTTCAAAAAAATTTGCATTTATTTCTTTCACGATATTATCTTGAGTGGGATTTTTGTGTTTTTCTTTTCGATTTCTGTTTAATAAAATTCGGTTTTATTAAATTTAGAACTTTTTATTTAAAAACTTTACTACAGAATATTTTAGATATTTTAGCCAAAATTTTATTCAAATACTTAACATTTAATATTTTTGAAGTTATACTTAAAATATTGGGGAATTTTGTCTAACTAGAATAGAAGTACAAAATAAGAAATATATTTGTTGTGAAAAATCATTGAATTATAATTTTAATAAAATATCTATTTTAAGTGCATCAAATTGTATTTGAGTTTCACACGAATAAGTTCTAGATAAGGTCGCTTAACACTATCTTTACTTTTCAAATGAGCTTACTATTTTATTTGTTTTTTATTAAATATTTGAATTTCTTACTTGCAAAGGGAATTTTGTTTAAAACAATTATAGAACCAAAAAATAAAACTATAAAATGTGTGGTCTTTTTAGTAAATGCAGACTAATAAATAATTCAACTATATTTCTTGTACAAGGAATAACCATTGTAAATGATTTTTTTTAAGAATTTAAAAAATTAACATATAATTTGCATATTATTTAACTAAATTTTATTGTTATTGGGTCAGAAGACTGTTAAATATGAAATATGTACTTAAATGTAGGTACACTATATACATATTATTGAATGAAAGGAGTTTAATAAAATAATGCTACTAAGAAATATTTACTTTTAGTGTTTTCTATGAATTTTTTTTTGACAATATATGTTTTTAGTTTTGCTTAGCAGAAAAAAGAACTACGAATTTGTTAAAGATATATTCCTCGGTATAGATATGCGGTTCTTGTATAGAGATAATAATACATAAAATGCTCTCATTATGCATTACATATGTTTTTTAATGGTACTTAAAACAAAAAGCATCCAGTCTAGTTATTATAGTATAATTTTTTTGGTTAGTTAGATGGAAACGTGTTAAGTAAAGTAAAAAACTCATCTTTCAAGACATGTACAATTGTACAGACCTATAATATAATAAGTATCTAATGGTTATGTTTTAATTTTTCTTTTATATTATCAACGTCGCATTTTTTAGGTGTGCAATTTCATTTCCTTGATTCCATTGCAATATTTTTATTTATTTATTTTTTTTTTTGAATTTGTTTCTTTTTATTGTAAAGCTATTTTCGTAATTATTATTATTTTTATTTTCGCTTCAAAATTATAGAAATTAAATGGCAAATAAACCAGTTAGAGCTGAAGAAATGTTAATGAGATGCATAAATGGATAATTGTTACGTTGTTGTTGAATATGATCACGAACAGCTAGTTTTGTGGCTAATAAGCTATTTTACCTTTATTAGTTTCATAATTCAATTGCATTAATGGAGTAAATTTTTTAATTGTAGTTAATTAAAATAGCAAAAAAACTAAAAAATGATTTTATTTTATAAATTTATAAACGAAATTGTAAGAAATATATATAATTTAGAAAATATTCAGCATTTTTGATCAAGCGTATGATCAGTTTGTCAAACAAAATTATAAAAAAAAAACTCTTCTGTCAATGAGGTTGCGAAAAGAGAATTGAACTTTACAGTGTGGCAAATCAGACTTGAAATATATGTTTTGTTTTTTTTTTTTATAACAATCCTTGTATTTCATGTTAAATGTATAAAAGTTATCAATTATTATAGTATTACAACATATTCTGAACCTTGAGCGGACACAAATTTTTTTTTAATTTATCAACTATAAATTGAAATATTATTAAGAATTATTAATGGAAAATCTGATGCTGTCTAAATTTTTGTTTTATCAATTTTTTTTTTCAATAAATTGATATAATAAATTAAAAAATATAGGTATATGATATGTATAGGTATATAATTTTACATAAATTATGAATATGAGATTTTAGCAAATTTACCTTGAAATTCTTTTTCAAAATTTCTCATAATCTAAAATAACATTAAATTAAATGCAATTTAAAATTACATAAGAAAATTATTATCCTATAGGAACTATCGGCAGAAGAATATTTAAAGAAGAAATATAATTTTGTTAGAATTACCTTTTTAACAAAATATTATAAAATTAAATATATTAAACTGAAATAGTATACTGAAAAAAGTTGTTGCTAATCTATATTCACATGAAGCCTTAAATGAAGCCTAAAATACAATATTAACTATCTATATTCCTAAATCCTAGTCCGTATAGGTACTTTTTTTTAGTATGTTAAGCCTAGGTTAAAGCGGGTGGAGGGTTTTGCGACTTTCCTTGTACTTCCTTGATTTTTGGCCCATTGCAAAACATGTTGAGCATTTAATATATCGAAAATCAAATATCAACTATAATGTCTATAATTCCATTATCACATCAATATTTTTTTTTAAACTTTTTCAAAAAGTGTCGCTTGAAACATTATGCGAACAGAATAATAAAATTATATGCTAATAATATAAATAATAGTTAATAAAGATATCGAATTATTGATAACCCACTTGATCTAAAGTTGATGATGTTTGATATCAATCATAAACAATATTAATTTTTATTATATTTTATATTTATTATCATATTTTTTAAATTTTTTATTAATTTAGACACGGTTAATTTGCAATTCATATACTCATTTTATTAATATTTTTTTTACTGTATATAAAAATTGTTTTTTTTTTTTTTCAATTTATCATGGTATAAAATGATTAAGTGTGGGAAACGTGCATAAATCAATGACAATAAAAATTAGAAATTATGAAAAAATATGTTTCTAGGAAGTTGGAATTTTTAGTTCAATATTCTATTATTTAAAATGATATTTAGAGGTTATTACACCGATCCATTTTGAAACGAACAACTACACATTACAAAAGTGTTAAATATTTTTCCGAAAAAAAAAACTAGTTCGGTAAATAAAATTTAAAAGAAATTTAATAAAATTAAGAAAATGTACTTTATATTGTACTTAATATTTTTATATCTTTATGAAAAAATAACTATTCTCGAAATTATAATTAAGTACAAATAAGTTCTGACGTTTAACAAACAAATAATAATTTATTTGATTTATTATTTTTATTATTATTATTTTTATTTCAAAAATTATTACCTAATATTAGGTTCATTCATACAAGTATAAGTTATGTTTTTCATTTTAACAACAAAAAAGTATTATTCCTGTTTTATGAGAAATTAAAATGGAAAATGTATGGCAGCAGACATTAAAATAAAAGTAATAATTTTTGTTTCGATTTTTAATTTTAATTCCAATATTTTTGTGTTATAAATTATGAATAAACAAAAAATAAAAAATAGTATATTTAAATAAAAGATTGAAGATACTTATTCCGTTATTGGCCATAAATAATTTAGAATAGGAAAAATTAATAATTTCTAATATCTAAAAATTCTCCAAGTGCAATTAAATTTTGATTAATAACAGAAAGCAACCTAAATCAAAATCGAGACATTCATTTAAATTTATTTTTGTTTTGATAATAATTACGTTATAATTCATAAAGTATGCATATAATATTTTTTAACTAATAAAAATCTCAATAAAAATCACGTTAGTGTTCTTAGTTAATATTACTTTTGATTTAATTTAAAATAATTTCGACCTAAAAATTAAGATGTTAATTTTAGTTTGATTTTATATGTAAATATAATATATACAAATCACAAATCACATCAAAATAAAATAAAAAATAAAAAAAATTCTAATATGCTATTATAATTTATAAACATGTTTACGATCTATAGTTAAGCTCCAAGCCTTTATTAAAATTTAGTATACATTAATGAACTATATAGATGGGTACATAAATAATAATAGATTTTTCATTAAGTACAATTAAGTACACTTGAATGAGATAAAAACAAATATGTATATGACAAAAAAAATATTTTTTTTCCGTTTGTTTAATAAGAAAGATCAAATCTGTGGCTTAGAAGAAGGACTATAGCCATTATAATTAATTTCAACCCAATCCCTTAATTACATAATATGTGTATATTTTCATTCCAAATTATAGTTAATGAACTCAATTAATTATTCTGAAAATCTAAAAAAAAAAAAGTTTATTGAATTACGAATTAAGTAATTATTGATATTCAATTTTTGTGTTAAATTTTTGTGTACAATTTTTGTTTAATTTTTCATTATAATATTTTACATACATATTTCTAATGCCATTCTCTAGGGACGAACATCATCAGACATTAACTCAGATTATAATAATATGAAATGTCGATTTTAAATATGCGGTAACTGATTGACATGTAACATAACAAGGGCTAAATAAATTGAATTATATTAATTTAACTTCAAAAAATGAAGGTATGACTGGTAAAATTTATTTTGAAATGAATAATGAATTAAAACAAGTTATTTAAAATTTATATACTTTCTTTAATAAACAAAAAAATTAATACTTTCCAGTTTCATTATTACACTAAAATGAAATACAATTTTCGGTTTAATATTAAGCCATCTTTAATTAAACATTTCTTTTTTTCAATATTTTTCAATATTTTTTTTTGATAATTTTTTTTTGTGTTAAAATTAATGAAATATGGTATTATGGATTTGAAGAAAATCAATATCATTATGTTTAAAAAAAAAATTATAAGAAAACGAAATTAAAATAAAAGTATATGCGAATGTATATTTTTTTTCTTCTTTCTTCTCTCTGCCTTTTTAATTTAAAAACATGCTTAAAAATAGTTATTAAGTAATGGATATACAATTTTATCATTTGACCCAATCAATTTAACATTTTGTCTTCGAGCAATTAAATATTCCCTTTCAAGCGGAAAACAAAAAATATCTACGTTCAGAAACATGTGTACAATACATATTATAAAATTGTAATAAAATTGATTGAAAAATAAAAATCAAATTTAAATACTAAAATTAACTAAAAATTGTAAACGCAAAAAAACAATAAATTAATTTTTTTGTATAATTAGTGACTCTGAATCAAATTAATCATTATTATAGAAGTAGTTTATTACAATAAAATATATACTTTAGGCTTTTAGTTGTCATAACGAAAAATATTAAATAAATCCTATATTTATGACAGTCTTATAAAGTTTAAAATAAAATCAATATAATATTTGATTCTCTTGGAACTAAGAAATATGAAGTTGAATCAAATATCGGAGTTTTGGTAGTCGATCATAAAACTGAATGTGTATTACAGAGTATGATTAAAAATATTCGAGTTGGTTTGGTTAACCGTTATAGAAGAAGCAAAATCTTCTGCAGTTTTGGTTTAGTGAGGAATCCTTGTGTAGATGCGGCCAAAAAAAAATTCGTGAAAATCATTACAACATAAAACAAAATAACGCGTCTATCTAACTTGTTTACCTAAAATACATAATTAAAGAAATTATTAAATTAAATAAACAATAAATTGAGTTATTAATGAAGTTTAATACCATAATAATACATAGGTAGGTTTGGTAAAACAATAATTTTTCTTTCAAATTAATAATAATTTCTTTCAAATTAATAATAATATTTATTTATAAAAGTATTAATCGAAAATATTGGAATACATCATTAGATAAATAAGAAAATGAATACCAAGTATGTATATTGAAAACAAAAAATTAATTAAAAATAAAATATTAAAAAAAATATTTTTTATTAGCCTTTAGCTTGTAAAATTTCATATTTCTACAGCTATCAATAGAATAGATTTTTGATATAGGTAGGTAAAATTATTGGTAATTTAGATTTAAGATTTCATAGTTTTCAAAGTAAATTTCAACAAATAATATGTTATTCGAAAATGTGTAAATACCATTGCAGTTGTGAAACTAGTGTGTAAACTGATGGTTTCTATTGCAATTTAAGGGTCCTTGTAACCTATTAACCTTATTGCTATAACTTATGGTGGAATTCACACATATTTCCTTCGAACCGTTTCCAGTTATTTTCAAAAGTATGAGTTATGTTAAAAAATTTGAACATTCATATACGATTTTTTGTAATATTTTTGAGTCCAATCATTTCTAATAACTCTTAATGATATTTGGAGTCTATTTAATAGATTTTCATTTCTATTTTTTTAATTTTTTTACATTATTACATTACATTAAATTCAAATGAAATTAAAAGTATATTAGGAAAATTTTTATTAAACTTTCTTTAATACTTATTTGTATATATCTACATTTTGTTTTGATAGAATTTTACTTTTACTTTTTAACATGGTTTCATTTTCCATTAGAGGCGAAAAATGAAATAATTTAGATATAAATTATTTTAATATTAAAAATGGAATCTGTAGATTTGTATATTTGTAATTACAGATGTTCCCATTTCTTTTCATCAGTTGAAAAATACAATTTTTTAAATATGTTTTTTTTGACAATTGGAGTTCAAAGTATATTAATATATAATCAACTTATAGTACAGGTGGTATAATAAAAATCGTTTAGAAAGAGTACATGTTTCATATACATTATATTATATTTTATAGGGCCATATTAGCTATTAGGAACTTAACTCACACGAATAAAATAATTTTGATGTTTTGCTATTGAAGAGTAATCAAGTACATTATGTTTACTAGAAAACATCTGCGAGTAAATTCATTTTCATAATTTACTGTTATTGCTTATTATAATTTTTTAAGTTTTTTTTTTATCAAAAAAGTAAAAATAAAACCAAAAAAAGATCATGCTTATTTCTCATGACAAAATTGATAATTTTCTTTTCATATTTCTAAATTTAACCCACAAATTAAAAAAAGAAAGAAAATAAATGTTTATGACTTTCACTTGACTTTTGATTATACCAAGAAGTTACTTTCAATGTTTTCTGCTGCTAACTAAAATTTCGAGGTGTTGAAATTTTTTTTTCAAATTTAATGCCAGTATATTCAAGTGGCGCAATTAACCATAAAAAGTCAAGTGCAGCATGCTAAATTTTCTGTAATAAACATATATATATATAAAAAAACAAAGAAATGGTCACGCGATGTTATTATACATTGAGATAAATTTATTTAAAATGCAGAAAAATATAATAATAAATGAGATAAAATTTATTTAAAAAATAAGTAAATTCATAACATAAAAATGAAAAAGATGACTATGTTTAAAATTGTCGTATGTATAAATAATAAATTATGTTGCTACGTCGTAGTATACCGGTGTTATTAATAATATTAAAAGAAAAAAAAGAACTAAGGTGTAAGTGTAGATTATTTACATGACAGGAAGAAAAAAGTTTAGACTTACTTTAAAAATGGAAATTTTAAATCAAGAAGTTAAATTTAACATAACATAATATGATTTGTATACATTGTAAATTATACATACTAAAGGTGATTTTGAAATTCCTATATTGTTGGAAAACTTAAAATAGAACTATTTTATTTTATTGATCCTAGAAGAAATAATATTTATTATAAAATTCTTCAAATTGTTATACAAATAAATTTAGGGACATCTGTTTCGAATCTTGTACTTAATTCGACTAACCAAAAAAAAAAGTTACTGTGATCATATAAAATAGTAGAAAAATATAAATTGAGAATGATCTTTTTCAAAACAGTTTTTTTTATATTTTAGCATTATGTGGATGTGGGCGTGGGATACCTTTTTTACACTTAAAGAAGTATGGATCTGAATATAAATAGAATCCACAATTTAAAAGGTCTCGGAAAGATTTTAATATGCCATTTGGGTATTCTAGTAAAATAAAGGTGCCATGCGACGTATGTGTGGAATGAGTATTCATCATCATTCATCATTTTTTAATAAACTTTCTTTAAATATTTAAATTTTTTTATTTCTTATTTTTTTTTTTTTTTTTTCTGTTTAATTAATTTAAGATTAAGATTTATGCAAAAAAATATTAGCAGTCAATCACGGGATGGAAAATATTTTGATTAAGTTGTAAATTTTATGTTTTAAGTTTGAGTAGGTGTAATTTATTAAAATTTTATTAAATTGTTTTTTAACAGACAAGACAAGACAATTTTGTAAATTTTCTATAAATTGCCTTTGGGATAATAAATGAAAATACATGAAATTAAAATGCAGAGCAAAGGTTTCACAGTAAAATCATTTTAATATAAGCACTGCACAACATTCATTTTTGAATTGATTACTCCCGTGTCTAAGATTAAAAAGTTATTTTATTTTCAAATCATGTCAGTTAAATTATAAAGACATCCCTTAAAGGTTGTTAATATTTACAATTCCAATTCCAATTCCAATGTGTACTGAACATAATTGAATTTGAATATACTTACATAAATTGTAACTGCGAGTATAAAGAAATTTTCTTAATTTAAAACAAATTTGCTAAACAATTATAAAAATTTCAAGTTTAATATTTATGTTTATCGAATAAAAAATATAATTAAAAGTTATATTAACTGTCCGAGTCAATAACGATTTTCATTTAAATTTTATTTTACTCAAGCTTCAATTAAAAAGAAGAAAAACATTTTTATTTTTCAGTTTTATAGTCTTGGTTCATTAGATTAAAAAGCTTAGTTTTTGAATTTTTCAAATTACATTTATATTCTATTTGGAAAAAAATTTATCGAATGCTAAAGAAATTGAATGTTGTTTGCAAAAAATAATTAGTTAAATGTAGTGGGTGATGATTATGTTTTTTTTTTCATAAAAAACATTGTTGTTTTTTTCATAAATTATGCGAAAGAATGCAAATATTAAATAGTTTTTTTTTATGCTGAAGTTCCCTATAATTTAAATACTTTAAATAATTACAATTTTTTAAAATGCAATTAATAAGAAAATTATGAGAAAAAATTTTTTGTACACTGCAATTATTAAAATCAATTCCGAAATATTTTATACTTTCATTTTACACAATATTATGAATTACTCACGCATTCAGTTTTTAATTATGGAAATTGGATAAATTCATACCTGAAAAAAATAAAATAAAATTGATTAATATTTTCAGATTAATATTATGTATGCATATTATATTTTAAAATATATAGAGTTATCGTGTATATTTACATATCTTTATTAATTCGTGTATTACAAATATTAGAACATTATACTTTCAACATAGTATATATAAGTATAATTACATAAATGAATGCATATTGTACATTGTATCAAAATCAAGAAAATATTCATAATAATTTTATTTAAAACTAATTTTAAATAATAAATAACAAAAAAAAAACAATTTAGTCGAAAATACTGCACTTAAACAGTAGGCTTTATAAAACCATTATATGTATTTAAGAATTATATTATATATAATATTATTTGTTAACCCTAACAAAAGCGAAATCGTTAATGAATCTGTTAATGTCAACAAGTTCAGTACAATTTCTAGCAAACATCATCATTCATAAATTTAGTTAAAGGCATTAAGCATCAAACTTAGAAAGCTATCGAAATCCTTGGAAAGTACTAGGATTCTAAAGAAGTATATAGTGATGTAATTATGGACCTGTAACGTCCCACAATAATTAAATTAAAATATCTTAATTTGATTCTTTTAGCGCGAATTTGTGATTTCTATGATTTGGTCCCCTTTTAGGAAAAAAAAAAATAAAAATTTCATTAGTTTTTATTGCACTAACTTTTATAAGTATATTATATACATAAGTTTTAAAACTAACATTTTAATCAAGAAATTATTTTATGCAACTAAATAAACAATTTTCCAAAATTCTTCAAAAGAAAAAAACAACATCATAAGTTAAATTTTAATTAGATTAAAATAAAATTATTTTCAGACCGAATTCCAAATAATTCATGATTATTATTATTATTATTATATGTACATTAACCCTAATAACTTCGCTACACTTCAGGTTACAAACACAGAATTCCATGTTTTGCAGAAAAAAATTGGTTCGTTCTGTGTTTGGTACTTGGTTTGCCATATATAAATTTTTTTTTTTTTTTTCATGGTTTGAAAGTCGGTTCGACACAAACCTAGAAATTTTACTACATAGTTTTATTGCATTTCAAAAAAAAAAAGGTATAACCTGTCAATTTGCAGAAAATTTACAGAAAAAATCATACTTTAAAATGCTTCGATATAAAAAAAATAATAATAAATTGTAGGTTATCAAAAAAGCAAATAAATTAAAATATTTTTAAAAAAAAATTGAATATTATTTTTATTTTACATTATTTCTTTAAATTAAAAAATTTCATTTTTTTTTTTTTAATTACGAAAAATTAAAATTTTATTTTACAAAGAATTTTTTTTTAATTTTACAAAGAATTTTTTTTTAATTTCAAACCAAACCATCTTTTATAAGTGTGTCACCCCATTCGCCAACCTATTTTCAAACCAAGAAATTCATGGTTGCTAACCTGAAGTGTAGCGAAGTTATAAAACATATTTTCTTTATTATCTTATAACTTCGCTACACTTCAGGTTACAAACACAGAATTCCATGTTTTGCAGAAAAAAATGGGTTCGTTCTGTGTTTGATACATGGTTTGCCATATAAAAATTTTTTTTTTTTTTCATGGTTTGAAAGTCGGTTCGACACAAACCTAGAAAATTTACTACATAGTTTTATTGCATTTCAAAAAAAAAAGGTATAACCTGTCAATTTGCAGAAAATTTACAGAAAAAATCATACTTTAAAATGCTTCGATATAAAAAAAATAATAATAAATTGTAGGTTATCAAAAAAGAAAATAAATTAAAATATTTTTAAAAAAAAATTGAATATTATTTTTATTTTACATTATTTCTTTAAATTAAAAAAATTCATTTTTTTTTTTTTAATTACGAAAAATTAAAATTTTATTTTACAAAGAATTTTTTTTAATTTTACAAAGAATTTTTTTTTAATTTCAAACCAAACCATCTTTTATAAGTGTGTCACCCCATTCGCCAACCTATTTTCAAACCAAGAAATTCATGGTTGCTAACCTGAAGTGTAGCGAAGTTATTATCAAAAACAGCTCTTTTTAGCATTTATTTTATGTTTTATATTCTTAATGTTTCACAAGTTGATTTTATTAAACCGTTTCATTAGATTTTTATTTTAACAATTTTTAATTACCAGAACTTTAACTTCCAGATACACATAAAGTGAAAAGTAATTACAAAAAAAAAAAAATAATAAAAATGTGTGTTTTACAGGTACAATAATGTGAAAATTCTCACATTTCATAATTATGTTGTGCTCTTGTTTTAACCAAAAACAAAAAACAATTAAATTTTATACACTCGCATTCGTAATAATATGTAAAATAACAACTAACTATGTGTATAAGAAAAGGAAAATTATATTTTTTATAGCAATTATAACGTATTAACAAACATTGTACGAATGATACAAATATTTCAATTATGTTAGGCCAATTTTTCTTCGCTTCCATTTTTGCTTTCAATTAAGTCAATTAGATAGAATGATTTTTCATAATTACTTTATTCTTATATGATCTAATTTATTTTATTTTACTTTCAAAAAAGACACATGCATATTATGTTACAATCTCAAAGAATGAATTCCATAATTCTATTTATATATAAAAAAGATCAAATAAAAGCCGACCATTTAGCTAAGTTTTGTGTTCATCGAAGATTGAAATATTAAGCGCATCTATTTACTTTTGGGTTAAAGATTGTAATAAAAGTTTATTTAGACTTCGATTATTTTACACATTATAATTTTATAATACTTATAATTTTTTTTATAAAATTATAATCGAACAAATAATAACTTTCCTTTTTTTAACACATTTTATAAATTATGTCTTTCATTTCCTCCAATATGATTAATTATTAATATTTTCATATTTTATTTAATAAGAAATTTTCCAATTTTTTTTTTTGCAAAAAATAATGCCAAATTCATCTGTTAAGTTAGGTTATTAACTTTTTTTTTCTTAAAGATTTAAAGATATTATGCGCGCATTATCTAAATTGACAATAATTATTTTTTAGCTCATTTAATTTAAAAAAAAACCTATTCCAATTTCCTGAACTTGGAATAATAAAGTAGAAAGATGTTTTTAAAGTTTTGTGTATGCCTTAGCTTATTTTCAAGTTTTCATCACATTAACATTTACATATCTACCCAATTACTTGTAAACACTTTGTTGTTTTCGTTAAATTACAAAATTATTATTGTTTTTAATTAAAAATTCTAAGTTAAAATAAATGTGGTAGGTCATGAACTTAATTCATTTTATTTATTTGATATTTACCTATATATATGTTTTTTTTTATGTTGAAGCTTCTTTTCACAAGTTTCAGTCGGAAATTAGATATTTGATATTCTTTTTATGTATTACCTATACATTTTATGCTATTGTAATTTTATTTCAATGGGTATGATTATTGTGAGAACTTTTTTTTTTAGTTTGCCTACTCTTGCATTTAGTTAAATGTCATAGACTACGGTATTAAGTTAACCAGGTCGTTGACAAGATATGTATTAAATAATATAAGAAGATACTTTTATAATACAAAGGTAATTATGAAAAATTTAAGAAAATAAATTAAAATAAATGGTTAAAATAAATATTGTTGTTTTTTTTTTGCCTGAGTTAAATGTTTATAAGCAAACATAATGAAACCCTTTAACTTGCCAACTTATTTTAGATCTTAATGTGGAAACCGTGCTCCGTACTTCAACGAGGTACAGTTTAACATTTTTTCTAAATATTTTCACCAATTTCCATGAGATTAGATCCGGAGTAATAAACGATAAGGTGAGCAAACCCCCTTACTTTAATACATAAAATGTTGACTTTAGCTGGTTTATTGTTCATAACTCCGGATCGAGACCTCGGAGGGCCTTTGTTTTTGGCTTAAATTAAAGGTCTGAAAATTACGCTTCTTTCTGTGCAATTTTTATGAAAATGGATTTGCTAGATCCGGAGTAATAAACGATAAGGTGAGCAAATACCTTACTTTAATACATAAAATTTGACTCTTGGCTGGTTCATAACTCCGGATCCAGACCTCGGAGGGCCTTCGTTTTTAGCTTAAATAAAAGGTCTGAAAATTACGATTCTTTCTGTGCAATTTTTATGAAAATCGATTTGCTAGATCCGGAGTAATAAGCGATAAGGTGATTATAAGAAAAATTTAAATATTTATAAACTTGCTTGAATTCTTTTTACTAATTCTAGAATAATTTCTTAAAAAATGTTATAATATAATATATCTGGAAACTAAAAATTCTAGGTTAGAAGTTGTATTGTAATGTCAGTTTTTTTTTTAAAATCTAAATTTCTTGATCTTCTATGTTTAAATATATAGTTAATGTCGTTTAAAATATGTTTTAAAAGATGAATGTTTAAATAATTTACTAAATCTGATACTTCTATGCTTATCCAACTTCTAGCGTTAAAAATGAAAAAAAAATGTTTTATTGTATTGACGGATGGGCAAACAAAAATAAAATTTTATGTATTTATATATGTACATAAAAGGTACCTATACATTTTGTCATTTTCAAATCAGAATAGTCAACATATTAGCATAACTTTTGATTATTATTATTATGATTCTTCCCTATTTTTTTTTTTGCAGAATAACGTTTCAGATTTATTTAAAAAAAACATATTATATTTTTCTTAAAAATATTTATAAAATAAAATAATGATGAGAACTTAATTTTTTTTCTTTTTATTTTCAATATTGTAGGTATCTAATTTTATAATGTTAAATTTTTTATATGGTTTCTATGTAAAATTAAATTTTTGTATTTTAAAATAAATAATCGTTTTTTTTGTTGTATAATTGATTAGGCTTGGTTATTAACAATAATAATAGTTAAATTTCGATAATAACTGAATGTTATGTAAATTTTATTCCTATGACAGATTTTGATGGATCGATGACAATTTACATTTATATATTATTTCGTTTAAGATAATAACAAATAAAATTGAACTATCAAAACAAAATAAATAATTTGCTTATAAAGTAAGTATAGAGGATGTAAAATATTAAGTTTTTTGTTTTGACAGACTTGATGTTTAACATAAACTCATAGAAATGGCACACATATCAGTTGTTGATCGCAAAATAAACAAGAAAACATCGTGCTGATGGTTAATACCAACACAATTCATAATTAAGTATTAACTTTCAATTGTTTTATAAGGTAAGTAGCATATTCGATTAAAACATTGAAATTATTGTAGTTTTCGAAAAAGTTTATATGAGTACAAAATTATTAGTTTAACTTTTCTGCAACTTTTACTATAGATTTCATGAAAACCTATAAGGTTTGCGGGTATAGAATATACATAATATTGTTTATTTTCAAAATATTGTTACATTAAAAATAATTTTCTGACTTTCTAGTTAGTCCTGGATTTAGAATCTGAGATTTGAAATTTACAGAGAAACCATATCCTAGCCACGAGTTTTGATTTATGAGCTAATGAAATTAATTTAAAATAAAGTGAGTGAGTGTTAATTCTACACTGTGTCTATAATAATGTAGTTAGTCTTTAATATAAATTTTTTTAAGACCAAGATGCTCAAACTGAACTGTTTTTGGAGTAGTATGATTATATTAAATATAATTTGTTGCATTAACAGCGTTTAAAAATCAAATGAGCATATGGCAATATTTAGGCGTGTTTCTACTGATACAAACTTTTTTTTTTTATTATTAAAGTAAACTTTTTCTAAATTCGAATGTTTTCCATATGGTTATACTTTAATGTTTATTTAGCATGACTGCGTGTCAAAATCAAATAAAACGAGTACAAAAGTAGTTATTTGTAATAAATATTATTTTTATCTCTGATTGACATTGTAACTTTTTTAAACTTCAACAGACACAATTATTTTAATCAAGGGAAGTTATTATGTTTGCCCGAGAAAAAAAACAACTATTGTGTCTAATTATATGATTTAATACATGTTTCCCGATAAAGTAATAAATGAGAGTTTATCATTTGCTAAACTGTTCTCTGTCAATTATCCCTTTAACGTATAATAATAAAATCTCTTTTCATTGAAGGCACAATATTTAATTTTATAGGTGCAACGTTTTATTAAAATTAACTTAACCATCAAAAAGATTCCTATAATTTAGTCAAGCAATTAATAATTTCTAAAATAATTATTGATTTTAATGCCTTCATTTTTTTTTATATATACAAAGAAGCAATAGTGGTCAATAAGTTAGTAGACCAAATCAAGTATAAAAAAATAAAAATTAATATGTACATCTTGCGGATACAAAAACTGCATAAATCATCATGAGAATCTTGTTTTTTTTTGTCATATAATTGAACAGGTTACATGAAGCTGACCGCGCAAGGTGTATATACTTTTATAATCTTAAGAAAAAATACTTGTTACTCTGAAAATTTATTTGGTAGACATGCTGGTATATAGTATAGGCACTCGGCTGTAAGGAAGTTATTAATTTTTTTTTTTGCAAAGAAAACCTAATCAAAATAAGAAAAAAAGTTAAGAAAACTTTTGAAACGTATTTCTTTTAGAAAATATGTTGAAAACCTGAAAAATGATCAGGTTTTGATTAAAAATTCTCTTGTTTACTTTACTTTCAATAAAATTTATTTTTACTTTCTTTTCCTTTTATGGAAAATAAAAGGATTGAAATGATGGTTTTGGTAAAAAAAAAATAAGAATAATGACATGTTCAGATTCAAAGCTATAAGGTCAGAGAATTTTGATTCTTGTGAATGAAATCCTAAAAATTCTATGAAATATTTTGTACAATCGAAGAAGAGCGAATGAATAGATAAATGATTATTTATCATTAATGCGTTCTGGCTTCTGAAATTTTATTGTTCAAAGATTTTTTCCAAAATTTTGTTTGGGAAATTGTTCTGGGAGTAATTCCTCCTTCAGCTTGGATTAAATCTTTTTTTTTTTAACTAACGCAATTTTCTGACTGTTATTAATTATAGTTTTTAAATAAAATGACATCAGGCATGATTTTATATTAGTTTTTTATTATTTTGATTCAAATTTTGCGAAAGGCAATTTAGTGTTTCTGTATATATAATATTATATTTTTTGACCGATGCAATGACTAAACTATAAATCAATTATAAAAATCTAGTTGATTTTTTTCAAAATTTAAAATATTTAAATATTTTAGATTTTTGTCTGAATTTAAAAAAAAAATAAAAACTGATAAATTCTTTCAACAGAAGAGAAGAAAGTTGGTTAAATAAACAAGAATGTCCACAATTCATATAATTTTATAAAAATTTATATATATAAATAAAAAAATGAATTAATGAAGTCAGCTGTAAAACCGCTTGGATATTTAATTCCCTTAAGCTAAAAGAAAAATAATGTAACCTGAACAAGTGGGTCACTACTTTCAAACGATATTTTTGTTTGATTTTTATTGACTATAACTTTTATTTTTAATTTGCATTCATACTGACGATTGAAAATTTTAAAATGTATTGTTTTTATTCAATCAAGTTTATGTTTTTTATCTGGGAAAAGTGACATCAGGAAATTTATATAGATATATACATATTTTTAAATTTTTCCTGTATAGGCCATAGTTAATACTTTTTGAATAATGTATCTGGGCTTTAATCAAAATCCTTCTTTAGTTAAAGTTATTGAGGTCTTAATAGCAAATTAATGTATTTTAAAGAAATTGTACTTATTAATACTATTTATATTTTACTTAAAATTGGCGCCAACAATGAAAAATGAAAATAATTAATTTACTTTAGCTCTTTTTTATTTCATTTAAAAACTTTATCGTTTTTAGACAATTTGAAATAGCTACGTTAAAATTAAAGTGCGTTGCGATAAATAATTGTCTTTTTACTTTTATAACAGTCCACTGAAAAATTAAAATTTAACTTATAACAAATAATTTTTTTTTAGTTTAAACTCGTAAAATTAAAGAAAAGTCAAAGCTAATATACTTAATAACAAAATTTAAAAAAAATGTTTTCTTCATTTCTTTTAAGTTTATTTAATTGACCATACATTAATTAATTAAAATAAATTGTTAAAGAAACCGTAACAGATTATGTTGGCAATATTTTTTTTTATAACTTAATCTGTTTGCATGTAATTTTTTTTTATTAACATAAAATTAATTTATAATCAATATGAAAAAAAAAAAAATTAGAACGTCAATTATTCTGGTTAAGAAAGTGTGAAATTTTTTTTTGTTTTAATATATTTGCTACTACTAACTTTAATGTTTTTTTTTTTTATATAGACTTTCAGTTTTTTTTTTTCCTAAATGCATAATAACGTCAGATTAGTTAATTAAGTATCAGGTTGTTGATTAATGTATTATTGTATAGGTATTTATTATTTGTGGAAAAGTGTGAAGTTTCATTTTTATATCTGTACAAATGCAAAAAAAAAGGAAAAGTTAATCTTCACATAAATTTTTAATAAACATTTTTTTTGTAATTATTTAACAAAATTAATGTTTGTCTGCTAAATGACGTTTTTAAATTTTAATGATGATATTATTGTTTTTTAAAAAAAAATTGCAAGATTTTATTGTTTTATTGAAAACATATATTGAGAAAATTCATGTGATAGGATGCCGCAAGATACCGCAAATATAATACTGAATTTAAGATATTATCTGAGTTTGAAATATAAATTTGAACATAAGTTAAGATAGATCAAGAGTTAGTCGAAAATGATTAGTTAGAAATTTCCTTAGGAATAGATTCATAACAAGACTGTTAATGGCAACTATTTTTAAGCTGAAGATAAACAATATCGTTTTACCTACAATTTTATTTATTTGACCACGTTAAAGAAGAATTTGAATTTTGCCCTTTGAATGCATATAATAGATTGAAAAAAAGTGTAAATAAATGCGAAGAGACAATTAGACCGTAAATTTTTATAAAAACTTAAAATATATTATTTTTAATGATGTACATATGTAATGAATGTATGCACAAAAGTACATCAGTGTATTAAGATGTTTGAATTGCAGGAAGATTGTAAGTAATATCAAATTCAAACTACCTATACAAGAAATAAGAAAATGATACAACCACAATTGAATGATTCTAAAATGATCAGATAATAATTATTATAAGAAGAATATTGTTTATAGGTTTTGTGGTAATATCAATTTTTAAACTTCAACTAAAGCTTTTAAATTAATGTAAAATAACATTTTAATATGGGTAAATTTTTATATGAAAACAGTTAAATTTATGTTTACCTTGGAACATTGTAAATCAATATTAAGTTTTGAAAATTTAGTGTAATCAAATAAATATTCTATGCATACATTGAAAATTATTAATTCAGTTCTTCAATTTAAATTTACTTTTTCTTACATTTGGCGCTTAATTTATTTTTTTCTAATTTGTTCAAACCAAAATTGTAGTTCAACTTGTAAAAGCATACAAAATTTCAAGAGTTCAAATTTCTTTTCAAACTAAATAATATATTAAAAATATAACAAATGCAGAAAAAAATGTAAATGATTTATACCAATTTTTTTTTGCATAATTGAAATTTAATAATCACAAATTTAAATTTACTAAGCTTTAGTCCCTAATTTGCTGTCTAAAATTTGCCTCTGGAAATTTTAATTTCAACATGATGGTTTTTCTCATTATTATTATTTTATGACTTTTTCTTTTTTAAGGTTAATAAATTATGCTTTTGATTTTAATTTAATCGATAACTTTATATGGCAAAATAATATTAAAAACTATATTTTCCGTGTCTTATTAAACTTTTTTGAACGTAAAAAAGAAAACCAAGATAAATCCTTAAAAAAAAATGTATGTATATATATTTAATATACATTTCATTTTGATGTCTATCATTTTTCTGCCTTCAAGATTAAAATCTTTTTGGTTCCAGATATAATTTTTTGTTTCAATTTATAATGTACACTTTCTATGAAATTCAACAGAGAATTTTTTTTTATTATTAATAAAATGAAAATATTTTACCTCTGGGAAAATAATAATTTTTTTTTTGTAAATTCAAGAAAAATGTAAATAAATACTTTAGTTTTAGAAAATTCATATTTTTTAATGAAGAAATCTTTCAATTTATTTATCAGAATAATAATGTTATGAAAAATAAGGAAAATTGTTTAAAATAAATAAATCTATGTGTATGTATACACATAAGTAACATATATGTATTGTATATGTATACAAGTAAATATGTAGTAACTTTCAGTTTGTTTTTCATTAATTTTGTGACACAAATTCTGAGATAATTTATTTTAAAAATAACCAAAGCCTAAATTGAAATTTGACAAAAATAATAAATAAAATAAATATGAAGAAATTTTCTGTTTATTTACTTATTGAATCCCAATATTTTCTCGAAACAAAATATAAAAGAAGAAGTTTTGTCCTGCAACAATGATACAATATGCTTCCTAGTTTTATTCAAAATAATAATAAAAAATCAATCATTGAAATAAGAATCTAATTGAGGAATTGAGGTTAAGTTGAGGTTAAAAAATGTGCACGGAAAAAAGTACACAGCATGATTCAATTTGTCAATTTGTCAAGATTTTTATTTTTTGGTAAAAAAGTTTTCGAGTATAGTCACAATTTTTTCCTCACTAAAATCTTTCATTCAGTTGGTTAATTTAAATGACCTGTATTTGTTCTAAAAAAAGATAAAAAATTTATAATGATTTCCTGAATTGTTACAATATAAATTGGTTCCGATTCATAAATATTGTATGTAAGAAAATTCAAAACAATTTTTTTTTTTTTTTTAAATAAAAAGAGCAATTTTCTAAATTGATATAATATGTGTTTGTTGTACCCTCTTTGACCAAATAAGCTCAATTAGAGTTAAAGTAGAGTATATAATAATAAACATGTTTGTTTTTTTTAAATGAGTTTGTGAAAAACTATTACTGATATTATAAAACGGGATTTGTATATTTTATTCTAAAATAGAAATATTTTACTAAGTTATGGGGCCGTTTTACGTTTTCATTCATAAAAACTCATAGTCTCATAGCATGACTGATAAATTTTATTTATATAATATTCTTCTTTCGTATTTTATTTGTATTATATTTTTCCTAATATATCTACTTAAAACAGTTATTTGCAGAAAGAAATAATTATAATTTAAAATGATTTTTACAATTATTTAACCATGTATTTCATTATTATATTGTCTCAAGAAATAAAAATTTTATTATAAAATTAAATGAACAAAATTGTTTTATTTTCATTAAAAGGAAATGATAAACAAAAAAAAATTCTTAATTACTATAAGAAAAATTTCAGTGATTTCGATTTTAGTACCAAAATGTTATATACATATTCGAATTTCTTGGCATGTAATGTTATTAAAATTTATTGATTTTTTATCTAAAAACTTTAATTTTTTTAAATATTTTTCTTATCGAAAGATATTATTTCGATAAATTCGAGCTGAAAAACAATCGTAGTTATTCTAGATTTTTATATATGTAAGACTTTTATTATACATTCAGTCTTTTCAATCATATTTTTAAAAATCAAAGTTCTAAGATACTATATTGTATTGAAGAAAAAAATAATTAAATATTGATTTCCTTGAAGAAATTTAAGATATTGTATGTTGCAAAATGGAATTTAAGGTAAAAATTAATATCAACGTCATCATTTTAAAGAGATAATCATGAAATGGTCATGAAACCGTGATATTTATTACAAATATGGATTATTGTCATTAATAAACCAACAAGTATTTTTCCATTATATATGTATGTATATTTAAAACATATGTTACAATACTAAGTAGATACATTTTATTTTTTTTATAATTAATTTTATTTTTATTATAGTATTTCATAAATGTAATAGAGATAGGAAAAAATAAATGTCTAGCACAAATGAATGAAAATCCTATGTCACATTGGCATGATTAAGTGATAGAAATTAACCATGATGGACAATTGATTTTAATTACAATTTTTATAGGCTATTAAAAAATGTAAAAAGATAATTTATATAGCGTTGAATGACGATAAATTTCGTTCTTTTTTAAATTAATGTTTCTAATTTTAAGAATAACTTTTAAGAAAGAGTAAATATTTTGGATACATTATGGGAAAGATTTGTTGGAAAAAAGGCAAAGATAATGAACATACGAAAGTTAATGATTATACCAAAAAAATATGAAACAAAAAATATCTTTTAAATTTAAAGGCTTAAACTGACATTGGAATATTTTGAGATTCGATATATTTTAAAGGAATGCAAGTCTCGTTATCCGTATACTATGTTAGATTTTTATTTTTCTGAGAAAATTTTCTAAAGCAATACTATTGGTATGATTTTTTTAAATTATAAATAGCATTATAGGTACTTATATATTTGGATTTCTCACAATATTAAATTTATATTAAAATCTAATATGTGAAAATTTGTTTTTTTTTTCTTTTTATTCAAAAAAATAACTTAAATATTATTAAAAATTTAATTTCATGCAGAACAATATTGCAGACACACCTATTTTCCGTTTTCAAGAAAATTTCTATAAAATAATTTCTTTGAATGTAAATATTCGTATATAAAGCTGCACCTTTGATGTTTATGTTAAATCACCCGCGTAATTTAAAAAAAAAATTTCTAGAAACTTATAATAATAATTTACGCATTATGTTCAAATGGCACAGAATTTTAATAAAAAATTTGACCTTTCATATAGGATTGTATATGTAATATAGTATCCACTTGAGTAAAATAAAAGTTAATAAAACAAAAACCAAATTCCTATGTATAGGTTGTTCAATTATCATATGAACATTTTTTTAAGAAATTGCAGATTTTATATACTCCTGCCAGATATTTTAATAATTAAAAATTTCATATTTAACAAATAGAAATTCGATACTGTAGGCTTCAATACTCTATGAAAGAAAATTAATAACGACGATGACGAATTAATTATATATTCAAATTGGTTACTATTATCCTTAACACTTGGATTATTTAAGCGGTTGCTAAAACAATGTGTTCTATTTAGAAAAAGTAAATTACAATTACAATAATATCAATCATAATATTTTGCATTAGAAAAAAAAACTATCTATATTTTGTTCTCGTAATTATAATTTCGTTGAAACTTTAAATACAATCACATAATACCTAAAATAATAATATATTAATTTTTTTTTTGTATACGCCATTCGTGTAATTTAATTAATCGTTTGCAATTTTTTTTATAATTTCTTAGTTGTAAAAGAAATTTTTATAAATTACCCTTGAATTAATAACAAATTGCACTAATTAATTTCCCATAAACGAGCGCAAATTGTTTTGAGTGAAAAAAAAAAATGTTTACCATTGAAAATAATAATAATTATATTTGTGGCCTGTGCTATAATACCAATTGCAAATTAGAGGTCAGTGAAAAAAAATTAACTGCAAAAAATTAAAAGGTTATTTACTCTTTCACTCAGTTGCAGTTCTATATTTATAGTCCCAACGATAGTCGTGAATTGGAAATTTTTTGGTACTTAGTATACATATAACTTTCAAAGACTATAAGCATTTATGTCGGAGAATATTCCTAATTAAGCAGCTGGGGCTTTTCAAACCCACTTACTTCATTCGAATGGCTTTGGGAGTTCACTTTTTAAGAACACATTCTTTTCTTCTTATAATTATTATGATATATAGAAATATAATTGATAAATATATGAAATTTTTTTTTTAACGAAATTGTAAACTCATATTTAAGTTTAAGGTATTATGATTGAAATTTTATGAGCTTGTACCTAATCTAAGTGATGAATAAATAAATAAAAGTTTGATTATTAGGTATTAATTTTTCTCAAGATCTGATTTAATAAAATTTCCATAATTTGTGAGCTATGCTCGAACATATTAATTGTCTCTTTTTATTAATCCAATATTATGTCACTTATTTTCTGCAGGTTGAATTGTTTCTTCGTACTATCAATTAATGTTTACTCAAAATTTATATTTAAAAACAAAAACAGACCAAGTTATTCCAAAATACATATTCCACAAATGGTTACTTATTATTTATTAGCTTAAAACTTTGTGCTCATTATTTTAGCAAAAAAAAAAAAAGGTTTAGTTAAATTTTTTTTTTCTAATTTATTTTATATTAAATTCAAAATTTCTCTATGACTTTATAAAACAGTTTTATAAATTTTCCATAATCTTAATAAATGTAACACTTTTAGTACGATTTCTAATTTTTTATTTTGATTTTTTTTTAATTTTCGCTGGATCATTATTGTGTAATGGATATACTATATAGTAGGTTCAATGACTTATCTGTCCTCTTTATTAATGATTCTTTGGTACAAAAAGATCAAAAAGTCATTGATTTAATGAGAATTTCTGGATAAAATATTGGTTTAATGATGACTTGTTAAACCTAAAAGAAATAATTTCCATGAAAATGTAATGTTATTTTTGTAGGTAGAAATAAATTTCTTAAAAAAATTTTTTTTTAGATTTTTTGTATTGAATGAAAGTTTATTTTTGGTAGTTATAAATTAATTTTCATATACAAATGAATAGAATGAGTTATCGGTAAATTTTGTTTCAATCATTAATTTTCAAGTAGAAAGAAATCACTGTAAATATTTCTTGTGTCTAATTAACAAATCAAATTTATAGGTAAATTAATGCTGATAACTATACTACTATATAATACCAAACATCCAACACCAATTTGTCAATACTTGCCAGATGAAATTAAACTATAAATATAGTTTTTAATTCATGTGGCCACTAAAATGTCATAAGATTTAGAAAAACTTAGAAAATATAATTTTATAAAATCATTGAGAACTAAAATAGTTTAGATTTGAAATTCAACAATAAGTATAACTTTTAACTTTTAATAGTGATTACTACATAATGAAATTTTAAAAATAATAACGCTCAGATATATTACGAATTTTCGAGCCAGATATTTCATCATCAAAAAAAAACATGAAATACAACATAACATAATCTTTTGACATTCATAGTCTTTCATCGCATTATAAAAAATAATAAATTTTGATTATCTTTTATCGTGTATATTATTTGAACCTTAGAAAACAAACTATACTATTATATAAATTGATATCGATTTACTGTATGCAAAAATTAATAATGCCTGTTATTATCACTTAAAAAAATAAAAAACTATTATACATATTTCGGTATTTGATAAAATTAACTATACTTCAGCAAAACATCTAATTGCGCTCTAAATGTGCAGCAAAAAGGAAAATATATAGTTAATATAAAAAAAAAAAAAAAAACAAAAAAATGAAAGCAAAATTATTTTCTAAAACGAAAGTGAAACATAATTTTATAATAATTTAAAATGCAATTTTCATGAAATGAAAATAAAATTTTATATTATCAGGTAGTAAACAGTTGATTAAAATATAAACTGAAAATATCCACCTTCGCAATTCAATCCTTTTATGGTGCACGAAAATGTTTCTGAGAAAATGTACATTATATACCTATATGCTGCTATGTGTATATATTTTTTGTTTTCCTCTGATTTTTATCATTTAATGAATATTTTATATTTTTCCAATGATCTATTACGAATAAAAGTAAAAGAAAAAAAAAAATTTAACATACATTCTTTTTGAACAAAAATTGTAATAAAGGAAAATATATGTACATTTTATTTTGATATTTATCTTAACATGTCTGGTTTGTCGATTTACAATTTTTATGAAGAATCTGAAAAAGAAACTATCATAATTTTTTTTTTCAGCTCTTTAACTTTTTAAAGAATGTATTATAAGTTTTTAACATCTGAACTATATGCCGTTTTCTTTCTCAAAACATTTGGCTATGTTATATACATATCAAATATCAGTGATCCGAACTTAAGCAATGATATATCATAAGAGTTGAAACAGTATGTAAAAAACAAGCTACACAGTTGAAATGCAGCAATGAAAATTTATCTACCTAATGAATGCGTCCGTTATTTACTCTGACATAATGATGGTAAATTAAAATCATGTCAAAGTATCTTGTCCATTTAACAGAATTCAAAGATATTTCATTTTCTAATAGTTGGTAAATTAAAATTTCAAGTTTGGGGAAATTTTTTATGTAAAAAAAATAGATATATTTAACATATTATGAAAGAGCATATCACAAAATGTGATAATAATAACCCATGTAAAGTATAAGTACAAGTTAAAAGTTTATTGAATTCAGTTAAAAAATTGTAAGAAAATTTTTCACACACATGATCTAGAGACGATTAAAACAAAATTTCTAAATATAATATAATAGGAAAAAATTGTTATTAAAAATAGATTTATGATAAAATATTTATATATTTTATAATTCTTCATCTTATATTTCCATTAAATAGAAAGCGAATTTTAAATCAAATAGTAATTATGGTAAGAAATAAAATTTTAACTTAAAGATCCCAAGCGATCATTGATCCTTTGTAGGCTGGAATAATGTTAAGTACTGTATAAATCTACATATACATTTGAAATAAATAACAATTAAAATCACGAATTATAGTTGAATACTATAAATCAGAATTTTCTTTTAGATTTATTTCTGCATTATTTATACTTTGATTCCCGGGCTCTGTTTTTATTAAGTAATTAATAGAAAATATATAAAGCGTCGTTGTATTTTAGTTAATGAGATTGGATTGTTTCTATTCATTGTAAGAAACCAAATTGCAGAAATTACAGAAAGCCAATTATTATTTAATTTAAAAAAAGTAGATTACATTTATAAATTAATTAATTTATTTATCATTATTTATTATCAAATCATTTCTATAATATTTTTAATTGACAGATATACGAATTAATAAAAATTAAATATGTATTTAAAAGTTTTTAACGTAGGTACTAAAATTTAAAATAATAAAACTTTTAATGGAAAATTGACTAAAAATATACAAAAATTTTCTAACATAATGATTTGTTAAAAAAAAAATTAGAAATGATGAAAATTCTAATCAATAAAAAATCTGGTTTTCCAATTTCGGAACCAAAATTCTTAACAGTTTTCTATGTAATTCAAAATATATGATTCCATTTGTAATTTGCTGTATTCCCATTAATATCTTTAAAAATGTTACAGAATTTGTTTTCATCTTATATTAAGTTTTGTCGCCGAATACCAAAACTAATATTACTCTCAGATTTATTATTATTTTGATCAAGGTATCGTTATTAGTAAAAGCCATTGTATGATTAAATAGTTTTCTTCCTATTTTTTTTATTACAGAAAATTTACTATATGACTGTATGCGGATATAATATACATTATCTATATTATGTACATTATGTATAACATTTTTTATGTTGTTGGTTCATTTTCATGATCTTTAATGGTATAATAAAAAGCATCAGATGTAGGTGGAATGCCACCAGCATAACATATACAATCCGTAATGATTGATAGTGTCTCGCAATTTTTAACATTATTTTCTACTCCATAGGTATAGAGCTATTTAAAAATTCTTGTAAAACAGTCATTTGATGAGATAATGGCACTTTTTTTTCTTTCTTTTTTTTTTATTTATGATGCATATTTCCACAATCTTTTTTCTGTCGTTTTTTTTTATATTCATATATAATATCCATGTATAAGACATTATTGTTATGTGATTTTGTTCACGATCACAATTTTTTTTTTACCACATTATTTATACTTCCGACAAATTTTCATATGATTTCAATGTATGTATAACTGAAGTAATTTTGTTATAATAATAAATCGTAATCCAGACAATATCAAGGAAATGCCTGATTAGTTTGTACATTACATATGTAGTACATTTATTGAAAAATTGAATTACAAAAAATAATAACTTAATTTTTTCTAAAATTAAAAAAATACATATATTATTTGGCAATTTGAGATTGAATTAAAAAAAAAATGTATGTAAATATATTGATTCCATTGTTTTACCGTTTATATGATTTGTGTACGGGTCATTTTGTTTCCCAAAAAAAAAAAAAAAAAACACACTAGCTATAACTTTGCTGAAATCGAAATATTTTAGAATTCAATAAATTAAAATCAACTTTTTGGTAAAAGAACGATATTAGATTTCGAAATTATATTTCTCTCTCGTTATATAATTATTTCAACTTCTGGGTATCTCTGCAATTACCTTTATTTTTATTCTGATTTAAACAATTTTTTGATCAAAAATACTATTTTTAAACAAAAAATTATGTCTAACTTATACTTAACAATCTTTTATCTGAAAAAGAATATAAATTGCAGCCAAAGAGATATTAAAACCTAAAATTAATGATAAAAATAATATTTTGAATTATAATTGAAACAAAATTTAACAACAATTTAATTCAGCACACATAATAACAAAATTAAAATTAATTAATTTTATTAGATTTTATGAAATATAAGTATAATAATAATAATAATAATAATAAAAATAATAACTATAAGTATAATAATAATAATTATTAACGTTTGAAGAAAACCGTTGCCAAAAGAACCTAGTTATATTATATTTTGTTAATTAGAATCTCGTTAATTTAAAACTATTTCTAAAATTTAATATAATTTAAAAACGGGGCTCATATGTTAAATGTTGAAAAGAAATGAAACCTACAGATCACGATATCTATTATTCATAAGTAAAATCATATTATATAATATTAATTATAATATTATTAAAACTATAGCAATTTATTTTTTTTTGCTTATTTTTGTGCTTTAATTTATGTGTGCCCTAAATTTTAAAATACTTTCGTTAGACTAAAAACCTGTAATAATAATAAAAAAAAAAAAAACAAAATAATTTAAATAGCAATTTTGTATGTACAAACTAATCTGTATAGCTAAGGAGGCATTCAAGAAGGTATTTATTTATTTTATTAAAAAAATCAAAAAAGAAGAATAAACGTGTTCAACTTAAATTCCACCTTATCAAATTAAGTATAATTGTGATTATGTTCAGTCGAAAAAGAAATCTGTATATGTATATTGATATAAAAAAAGACTAAATTGTGATTTGTGTTGAAAAAGGAGCTAAACGTACGGTTATAATGATGTTATGATGATGCATGCTATATTTTGAAAATAATGAAGTCAAAAATCATTCAGTTTTAGATTTACTTTAATTAATTTGAAATACATCCTCATTTTTCAATTCATAAGATATTACAATTATCAAAATTTAGAATTGTTCTAAAAAAGTTGACAATATTTTGATTTGATGACAAAATACTGTAAAAATTAAACAGATAATAGAATTCCACTTCATTGCATTTCATTATTTTAATCTTATCTTTTTGATATTTCTCAATACACAAGCACTCGAGATATAAAGTATCTATATTCTACATCATATAAAATCTAATCTCACTTTTTAAATTGTCTATAAAAATTAATATTTATTTGAAGTTCTCACATTATAAGTTAATATTGTTAGTCAAGAAATTGAACGAACTGTAGCAAAAATGCGTTTTACTTTAATTGTGTTTTTGATTGCATCAGTTGTTTTGGTTGTGGCAGCAAAAAATGTCGATGAGCCAAATAGAGGTTTCCAACGTAACATTATTTTACCAAGAACAATTAAATTAAAGTGTTCATCACCAATTTATAGTTCTGAAATTCGAAATCAGGAATGTAGCTACAAATGTAAAATGTTTGGGAATCCAAATGGAGGTTACTGTATGGGTATGGATTGTATTTGCAATTGATAAAAATATGAAAATAAGCATGTAAATAATTAATCTAAGAAAATTAAATGTAATTTTTTGTTAACATAAATATTAAATCAATTTTAAAAACAGCATAAACACTTTGTTTGAATTTTTTTAACAGATTAATGTTGTGAGTTGAAGGAATTAATGCGTATATGGATTTATATGTTTTTGATTATTAAAAGGTGAACCAAATTCAAAGACTTATTTATTCAGACTGATTTTATTATATATTATTTTTATATATAATTCATAATTTTATAAGTGATATTAATTAACAGTATAATTCAGTATAATTCAATTATTCATGATTTTGTCTATATCAATTTATTGATGTATATGATTGCCTTTGATTTATATACTTTTCCCCTACAATCTTAACATTGTTTGTAGTTGAAAATTGGCATAGTACATTGCGTTGATATTTTATTCAAAGTTGAGGTGTTTGCATCTTAAATAATAATTTGTGTTGAAGTTGTAATATAAACCTTCAACATTCTCCCGCCTCTAAATGTTGGAAAATTATTTGAAGTGATTCTGAGTCGGATGACTTCATGATTAAGTATTTTGCTTGCACCAAACTTTGCTATCACAATTGAAACCCATCACATTATTATTATCCTCTTGTTAAAAGACAATTTTGGATTTGTTCGTTCAATGAATCAATCATAGAGCCAAACATCTTGTAATATTATGTCATATTTGACATATTGTTATTAATTATGATCGGTGGTTCTGAATATAGCGTCTATGTTGATCCATGGTCTTTTAACGCGATAAAATATTTAAATTTAAATAACTAAAATGAAAAAATGCTTTCATATCTAGGATTAATATTAATTTTAATAAATAATTCTTTCAAAAAAATCGAGAAATATGATGGAGCGAGTATCAAGCGTGTGCATGTTTTAATAAATTTTGTAGTATTTTTAGAAGCGGAGAGTAATGTTTTTTTTAAAAAATATGTTTAATTTTTAATTAATGTTTATTTTAATGTTATAACACAAAAGTTTGTGTCAATATATTTTGAGATTATACTCATGAAATTCTCTGGATACAATTCGAATTCATCAAAAAACAACTTTACTTGAGTATTTTAAAATTTATGATTGATTTTTATTTAATATTACAAAAAATTTAATAAGTGATAGAAAAAAAATTAAAATCTAATCAGGAAGTAAGCATAATTTTATAATTGGTCTTATCAGTACGTTATTTTCTGTTTTAACTGTGGCTACTCGAATTTGGTCATCTTTACCTTTGTGAAGATCAATTATTCGACCAAGTTTCCATTGAGTTGGGGGGGTATTATCTTCCTTTATGACAACGATTTTTCCTAAGATTTCATTTTGTTCAATCTTTTTCCATTTTGAACGTTGATGTAGAGTGTTGAGGTAGTCTTTGCTCCAACGGTCCCAGAAATATTTTCTAATTTTTTGAAATTCGTTAAATCGTTTTATATTATTAATTTCGATAGGAGAATCAAATGAATTATCTAAGTGTGTAAGAAGCGGACGACCAATTAAAAAATGGCCAGGCGTCAAAGCATTTATTTCGTTAGGGTCTTCGTTCAAAGAAGTAAGAGGTCTACTGTTAAGGATCATTTCGATTTGGCATAAAATTGTCGCTAAATCTTCAAAAGCAATAGACTGATTGCAACAAATTCGACGTAAGTGATACTTCATGGATTTTACCCCAGCTTCATGCAATCCACCAAAGTGTGGTGCTGAAGGAGGAATAAATTTAAAGTTTATTTGACGTTCGGCTAACTTTTTTGCGGCTTCGTCAGATACTCTTTTTATAGCACTATTATATTCTTTTTCGAGGTCATTTTTTGCGCCTATAAAATTAGTAGCGTTATCACAAAAAATTGTTCGGCATAACCCTCTACGGGCGTAAAATCTTGAAAAAGCTTGCAGGAATGTTTTTGTAGAAAGATCGCTTACAGGTTCTAAATGAATCGCTTTAGTTGAGCAACAAACGAAAACACAAACATAACCTTTCGTGAAACGATTGCATCTTCCGTGAAATAATTTTAATTGAAAAGGGCCTGCAAAATCTAAACAGACATGAACAAAAATGGAATTGGCTAGTATCCTTTCTGAGGGTAAAGGACTCATAATTTGTTGAAGGGTTTTTTGTTTAAAGATTGTGCAGATTTTACATTGGTTTATAATTGATTTGCATAATTGCTTTAGTTTAGTTATCCAAAACTCTTGTCGAACTATATTCATCATTAAAGTTATGTTTCCGTGTAGGGTTAATTTGTGAATTTCACTTAAATATAATTTTACGAAAGAACTTTGGCTTGGTAATATAATTGGATATTTTTCGTTGAATGCAATATTTCGATTTGTTAGTCTACTATTCATTCTTATGATTAAATTGTCATCAATAAAAGGGTTGAATTTTAGTAAAATACTAGATTTGGAGAGGTTGGATTTATTCAATAATTCTTCATATTCAGTTTGGAAATGTATTTTCTGAGCATTTAAAATTAATTTATCCTTAATAATTTTCAGCTCTTTTGATTGAATAGGTTCGGCAGAGTTAAAATGGCTATCTTTTATTTTCTTGCATTTAATATAAAATCTGTAACAAATAGTTAAAACACGAAGAGCTCGGTAATAACATGAAAAACGACTGCAAACTTCATTATCCACCGATAAAGAAAAAACTAACTTGACTTTTCTTTCTTCTAGACAGGTTTCTGGAACCTTTTGTATTGGAGGCCAGAAAGATTCCGATTTCAAAAGCCACGTGGGGCCTTCCCACCACATTTTGTTATTAATGAGGTCTTTCGCAGACTGTCCTCGAGATGGGAAATCTGCAGGGTTTTCTTTGGAACTAACATAGTTAAATGGAATGTTATCGATATAGTCATGAATTTTCGCCACTCTATTTCCTATGAATGGTTTCCATTTAGAAGGATTGGAGTTAATCCACGCCAAAGCTACTTGTGAATCGGACCAGGCATAATATTTAACATTGGTCATTTCAATAGTTGTCTTTATGAATCTAATAAGTTTTGATGACAAAACTGCCGCACATAGTTCTAACCTCGGCAAAGATATTAACTTAATGGGGGCGATTTTTGTTTTGGAAGTGACAAGATTGGAATAAATTTGATTGTTATTTTCAATTCGTATGTAACAGCATGTTGCGTAAGCTTTCGTTGAAGCATCGCAAAAAAAATGAAATTGAACTGGATTGTCAAGGTTATAGCGATACCATCGCGGAATTTTTATATTTTCGATTAAAGGTAAATCTTGTGATAATTTTGACCATTCTTTGATTACGTCGTCAGGAATTTCTTCATCCCAGTCAATATGCTTTCGCCAAATATTTTGAATAAGAAGTTTTCCATTCATGACTATAGGAGCTAATAAACCTAACGGGTCGAAAATTTTTGAAATTTGTGAGAAAAGTTTACGTTTTGTGATTGGGGAACTGATTTCCGGCCAATTTAGTTTGAAAGTGAATAAATCTTCGTTTACTGCCCATTGAATTCCGAGAGTTTTTGAAAGATAATTAATGTCAAAATTTTTTGTTGAATTAAGATTAATGGTTTTATGATTTTCGGGAATATTTGAAAGAAACTCTGGTCTATTAGAAATCCATTTGCGTAATTCGAATCCTCCTGAACGAAGCATGCTAATTAACTCTGACGTACAAGTTACAAAGTCGTTCTCAGAGTAACTTCCTACAAGGCAATCGTCTACGTACGTCGAGTTTCTAAGAATTTCAGCGGCTTTAGGGAACTTAATCTCCTCATCATTAGCTAATTGTAAAAGCGTCCTAATAGCTAAAAAGGGAGACGGCTTAAGTCCAAATACTAATCTGTCTAATTTAAAATCTTGAATAAAATCTGATTTATTGAAACGATAAAGAAATCTTTGAAATTCTGTGTGCTTGGGAGAAATAAAAATTTGTCTGAACATTTTTTCTATATCTGATGTTGCTGCTATGGGAAATCTTCTCCAATTTATTAAAATCGAACTTAAATCTTGTTGAAGAGCAGGACCTGCATATAGGCAATCGTTTAGACTAATTTGATTTGTCGATTTAGCTGAACCATCGAAGACTACTCTCACTTTAGTAGTTAAACTAGATTCTTTAAGTACGCAATGGTGAGGTAAATAGAAACTAGACATAACCTTTTGAAAGTTTTCTACATTTGAACAATGACTAATGTGACCAAGATCAATATATTCCTTGATTACTTGATCGTATTCATACTTAATTTTTGGATTTTTGTCGAATTTTCTTTCTAAAGATAAAAAGCGAGATAAAGCTAAATTTCTAGATTTCCCTAATTCAAGGTTTTCATGGAAATTTTTATTAAATGGTAGCTCGACCATGTATGCTCCATTTGGAAGTCTAGAATGAGTATTTCTAAAATGAATTTCACAAAGATCTTCTTCTGGAGATGAAATTTTCTCGTCATTTATTTCCTCTAATTCCCAGAACCTTTTAAGATCTAAATCGAGGGAAGCTTCTGTGCAAAAAGAGGTAACATAGCAATGATTTGTGATTTCGGATGGATTCTTACCCAGAACCACCCAGCCAAAAATTGTTTTTATTGCTGCGGTAGTGTTATTTTTGTTTTTAATTAATCCTTCTAAAATAATTGATGGATATAGATCGGATCCTAGGATCATATCGATTCCTTTTGGAGTTTCATAATCTGGGTCAGCCCACTCTAGGTTTTTGATTTCAGGAAATAGTGGTGATGTGGGTTTTTGAGAAGGTAAAAATTGAGTAAGTTTTTTTAATATCAAGAAGTCAGCAATAATTGGTTTATAATTTGGAAATTTAGGCAACAAAGTTATTTTAGATTTTTTATCACATGAAGTGTTAGATCCCCCAATCCCTGAAATGGTTGCAGAAATTTTTGAAGTTTTTATGCCGAAGGATTTGACAATTTTTTCAGTAATAAGGGAAATTTCTGAACCGGGATCGATTAAGGCTCTAACCTGAAAATATTTATTTTGAATTTTGATTTTTATTATAGCGGTTGCTAAAATAGTGTTAATCTTTGAAGTAGAACAATTAGTTGAAAATTGTTTATTTGCATGTGGAGTTGAAGTATTAGCATACGAATTTGTTGATGTGTTGTGAGAAGTGGACTGTATGTTAGTCGGAATTATGCTTGAATTTGGTTGAAATGAATAATTTGTTGGTTGGTTTGGTTGAAAGTTTGTATTTGTTTGAGTCTGTGTCTTAGATGTGGGATTGCATTTTGAGTTGGATTGAATCGAATTATTCGTTTGAGGTTGCGAATTATCAAGATGTAGCAAAGTATGATGCTTTTTATTGCATATTCTGCATTTTTTAGATTTTGGACAGTTTTTGGTTGTATGATTTCCAAAGCAGTTACAACATAATTTATTGAATTGAATGGTAGATATTCTAGATGGTATGTCTAAATTTAAAAACTTTTGGCATTTAATAACAAGATGAGAATTTTCTTTGCAAATTACGCATTTTTGTTGTTGAGAACTATAAGATTGAGCTTTTCTTTGGGATCCGGTTGATACTGAGCTGTGTACCTCGTCTATTGCTTCAAGGGTCCGAAATCTTTCAGAAAGAAAGTCCAGAAGCTCTTCCCATTTTGGAATGTCGGAGTGGGATTCGAGCGACTGCTCCCAGAGCTTTAAGCTTTCCCTAGGCAACGATTGACATACCAAGTAGATCAACAAAGGATCCCAATCTTGGCAATTAATTTTTTCATTCTTGATGGCTGTTATAATTTCAATTATGGTATCATGAAGCGTTCTTATATTTCGAGCGTTATCTTGTTTTGGGGGACCTAGCGAAAAAAGTCTTTTCAGTTGCGTGTTAAGCAAAATTCTTGGATTTTCATAACGATTTTTTAAAGCATTCCATGCTGGTTCATAATTAGCGTCTGTTAGTGAATAATTACTAATTAAATGAGCAGCTTGGCCTTCCAACTTAGATTTTAAATAATGAAATTTATTGATTGGTTTTAGAGATGAATTATCATGCACTAAAGCACAATAAATGTCTCGAAAAGATACCCAATCTAAGTATTCACCGGAAAATTTTGGAATTTCAATAGCTGGAAGCTTCAGAATATTAGAAGAAATATTTTTATCTTCAGCCTTTTTCCTTCATTTAGATTTTGATCACATTCTCTTCGTTTTTGTTCTAATAAACCGCTTATTTTACAATATTGTTGCATTATGTAATTATATTTTGTTTCATAAGTTTCTATTTCTTCCGTAGAATGATCAAAATCTAAACGCCAAAGGTTATCATAAGCCTTATCAATTCTTAAAAAGGCTGTATCGGAAATTTTTATTTTTGCTTCGATATCTCCTAACATAAGAGCTTCCCCCTCGGTAAAATCACTTAACGTAATTTTAGTCGTTTCGAATTTATCGCAGTATCTTATAAAATCCTTTATGGCTTGCTGTTGTAAGGTTTTAGCTTCGCTTTTTTCGCTTGGAGGCATGTTTTTAATTTTAAATATAAAATTTGTAATGAAAATAAAAGTTTTTAATTTGGAATCAGAAGTTGTATCTGTTATCAAAGAATATCTAAGTTAAATGTAAAACTTGATTAAAAGAATTGTTCTAAAAGGCAAAGAATGATAAAGTATTCGGGCCACAAATAAGTTATGAACGAGTTGGTTAAATTTTTCCTTTCCGAATGGTATAGGTAAAAATTCAAATGAAAAATTTCAAACAAATTATGTTTGAAACGGAAAAATTTCTCCTTTCCGGACGGTAAAGGTAGAAATGTCAAAAAAAATTGATTTGTTTTGAGTAAGTAAAACTATTTACTTTATGTTACAATGAAAATTTTTTCCTTCCCGGATGGTGTAGGAAAAAAATTCAAATGAAAAAAATTTCAAACAAATTATGTTTGAAACGGAAAAATTTCTCCTTTCCGGATGGTAAAGGTAGAAGTAACAACTGTTTTTGTTTGTTTTGAATAAGTAAAACGATTTACTTTATGTTACAATGAAGATTTTTTCCTTCCCGGATGGTGTAGGTAAAAAATTCAAATGAAAAAATTTCAAACAAATTATGTTTGAAACGGAAAAATTTCTCCTTTCCGGATGGTAAAGGTAGAAGTAACAAATGTTTTTGTTTGTTTTGAGTAAGTAAAACGATTTACTTTATGTTGTAATAAAAAAATTTTTTCTTCCCTGACGGTATAGAAAAAAAATTTTTATTGTAAAAAAATTTCAATTAATGATGTATTGAAACTGGTAATTTTTCCTTCCCGGTTGGTATAGGTAAAAATTTTTAATGAAAGAAAAAAATTTTTCTCCTTTCCGGATGGCAAAGGTAGAAAATTTTAATTTTTAATTTAATTTTTTTTTTTTTTATTCTAAAGTTTGCGATACGTAAATTTTCTTGTAATTTTGCTTCATTAAATTAAAAAAAATTCCTTTCAAGAAATCAATCATAAAATTTTTTTTTAAATTTGTTTTAAAATACAAATTGTAAAAATTTAAAATTTTTTCTTCATGAATTTTTTTTGTAGAAAATTTTACAAAATAATTCGGTCTTAACAGGGTTAAGACTAACAATGGGTTAAATGTATTTCGAATTATTGTGAATGTTTCAATTTTAAATGCGACTGCTTGCTTGCTTAACAATTATAAGCAGTGATCATTATAAGCAGTGATCATTCATGTTTACAGCGGTTTTAATTAAATTTCCTCCAATACAATGCAGAGCAAAAAAAAAATGTATGAAATAAAAAAATTTTTTCTTTTCAGATTTATATTTGTTATTTTAATATTTTATTTTTATTTTATTTTTTTATTTTACAATTATATTTTTTCTGAATTTAATTTTTGAATAAATTCTATAAAAAAAATATAATTGTTCAACACAAAAAATGATTTTTTAATTGTTTTAAATTTTAGCTAGGGGAAAAATTAGTCGCGCCGCCGGCTGTCGCTAATTAAATTGAATTAATAAAATCTCTTTTTCAATCAATTTAACCTTTATCTTAATTTAATTTAAAAAGAACTTTTAAGTTAAATTAAAAATTAAAAATATTTTATTTTTTATATAAATATATTTAAGTAAATTTTTAAGTAAGTTTCTACGTACCTACAAAATTTTATGCACAAGATTTTTTTTGATGTACTCACTCCACACTTTTTTTTTTTTTTTTTCAAAAATTCTTTATTAAAATAATATCAACTTCTATAATTTTTATTTTAAAAAATTTTTTAAATTGTATTGAAAAAAAATAAAGAAAATTTTAACTTAAACTCGAAGGACCATGAACCAAATTCAAAGACTTATTTATTCAGACTGATTTTATTATATATTATTTTTATATATAATTCATAATTTTATAAGTGATATTAATTAACAGTATAATTCAGTATAATTCAATTATTCATGATTTTGTCTATATCAATTTATTGATGTATATGATTGCCTTTGATTTATATACTTTTCCCCTACAATCTTAACATTGTTTGTAGTTGAAAATTGGCATAGTACATTGCGTTGATATTTTATTCAAAGTTGAGGTGTTTGCATCTTAAATAATAATTTGTGTTGAAGTTGTAATATAAACCTTCAACAAAAGGCATTCAAACCGTATTTACAAAATGTTGCGTTTTTGTAAGTATGACGCGGTAATTAGATATTCATTGAAAGGTGAGACTTCTTGTCTAATAGTTTCTTAACAAAAATATTATCGTTATTTAATTAAACAATAATTGACTTTCAAATCATTAATCAAATGTCTGAAAAGCTGTAATCAAACCTTTTCAACTTTATCATCAACGTAATAATTTTTTTTTTTTTTTTTAGCTTAATGAATTTTAAAATTATTTAACTATTTAACGGTAATATTTTATTGTACAAATATATCACAATTATATATTTTATTCTTAAAAAAAAAAAAAAAAAACTAAAACACTTCAATAAAATAAATGCGTGGTGCAGATAAGTAAAATTTAAACTCAATAATTTTTTAATGCATAATATTTTGATTTTAATCTTTAAAAATATTTTTCTGTACTAAAAAATGTTTTAATTCAGACTCCCACAAATACTGACATATAAATCTGCAAGTTTTATAGTTTTTATGTTCCATTATATGATTTTTTATTAACACTATATTATAAGAATAATTTTCGCGCCAAAATCAAAATGCCGTGCATATTAAATAATTTTTTTTTCTCTATCATCAATTATTTTGTAATTGGAAACATCATAAAGACTAATGAGTGTTAAGATAATAAATTAAAATATATCTTATAATTAAATGTAATATAAAAATCTTATCTGTAATTCAAATAATGTTTCACGTTTTGATGTCAATAGAAGTTAATGAACTCACCTGAAATTAAAGAAAAATAATATTGATTTAAAATTTGAGTATAATATTAAAATTTTCTATATTAAGAATTCAAAATTTTTTGATAAAAAATTTATATTTGAATAGACATAGTCCGACTCAATTATTATCGACAATTTTTCCAAAACTCAAGTTTATGTAATTCTTAAAAATTTGGATATTGCAAATTTATTGAAATTATAGCAAATATGTAAAATTAATGATTGTACGAATTCATTTCCTATCGTGAAAAATGACAAAAACAAAAAAAATGAAAGTTAAAAATTAATAAATTATGTTAAACACTTTTTAATCTGTTAAAAATGATAATTAAAAGTTGTATTTTGTGTTATGTAAGTCATCCTCCCTTTTTTTATTATTATTAAGTCATTAATATTTTTTTCATTTTATTTAAAAAAAAATGTGTTTAAAAAAATTAAAATAAAAGAAAGACTATGACTTTATTATTCAATTTTTGAGGTGTGTTTTATTTATTGTATTTTTCTTTTTTTAATAATAACTATACATTATTTCATTTTAATGTAATATCTTAACTTAACTATGAAAAAAATTAACACTTATCGACTACGAGTTAAAATTGGTTAAGTTCTACATATTCAACGGAAAAATACAAGAGTTTTTTTTCTTAAAAAAAGATACATTATGTATTTATATACAAACATAAATGCACTCAGAAGCTTCTGTAACCTTCTATAACTTTTTTGGATTTGGTTTGTATATTTCTGATGTTTGATGTAAATAACTTGAAGAATATACAAATTAAAATATTCGATTAAATGTATTGGAAATTTATATAATATATATTCAAATAATTCTTGAATTACAATTATAAATTATTCATATATTAAAACAGGTAGGTAAATATTTTTCAATATAAGAAATTTTTCAATATTTTCTGAATAACTTTTAAAGTCAATTACATTAAAAAATTTTTTTTATAATATTATGTGTTTTTTCACACGCTTTGTTCTACAAACTATTCGCAATATATTCCTTTATAAATAAATTTATTAGCAACTTTTAGGGTAATTAAAAAATTGTGGAGATTCGATCTAAAGTTCAATCAAATTTATAAACGTACTAGAAAATTGAAACGAACGGCAATCCTTATAGCTGATTAGTCTGAGAATTTATGAATTTCGCGCTAAAAATATTCTATTAGTATTATTTATTACAAACCTTACATATCGAATGTCAATTAAGTTTTTTTTACCTAAAAACTATTAAAAATATATAAAACAATGTTAACGTTTATTCACTACAAATAGGAATTTAACATTAGAGGATTATCAAACTAAAGAATAAAGTGATGTCGATGTATGATTTTTGACCTAATATTTTTTTCTTCTCATTTCTAAGAATTAAAATTAAACCATTTAAATTTATTTTAGGTACAATAATAATAAATATTGTAAATAAACATGTGTAAATTTATATTTATGAATCAAAAAAATTTTTCAACAGATTTAAAAGACAGACTATTGGCTATTTGATATCATTTTTAACGTTAGTCACTTTAAAAATATGTCTAAAAGTTTGAATACCTAATCTTATATATGTATGTATTGTATATGTTTCTATTATAAATATATATGGTATAATATGTGTAATAGACATAGTGACTCAGATAATTTACAGATTTATGTTAATTTGAAAATATGTTCACAAGAATTTTTGATTTCAATATAAAAAAAAAAATTGTGTTCGAATTTTGAATGTTGTTTTTATGTTTTAATTTATGAAATATAGATACATATATAAATAATGGCATTATAAAAAAAACTTTGATCACTACCGAACATTTTATTTTATTGATTAATAAAATTGTCTATCATTTGAATTTCAGTTATTAGATTTTGAAAAGAAAAATCGAATTAAAAAATTAAAGTATAATGTTAACGTTTTTTAAAGCTTTTCAGAATGGTTCGTTCTATTTAAGTTCGTACTTTGTACCGAAATAATATCGAGAAAGCTTTGTATGAACTCTCAGCACTTATTCAACAAAAAATGCAAATCTCGGCGATAATTCACTTTAAATGAAATAATTTTAAAATAAGACAGTCTTTTTCCGAATGGTACTTTCCATCTAACATTATATTTTTGTTTTATGTTTATTACGATTTTATTTAAAGAATTCAAAATAAATTGAAAAGTGCCAACTTTATTGAAAATTTAAACTTTGAAATACTTTAATTTCTTTTTCGCTGAGCTAAATTGGAAGATTTTGAAAAGAGAATAATTTTTGCGATATTTCGTTCGACAAATGAAGCCATTTAGAGACAAGTTTTTTCCAAGATTGATATCATAGTTATTATAAAAATTATAATTATGACAATACAAAATTAATATAAATATATACATAAATTTTCATTTTAAAAAACCAAAATGTTCTTCTAAGTGGAAAATGATTCAGCTTTTGTATATATACCTAATAAAGGTATCTCAAAATTGATATCTTAAATTTTTTTCTTCGTATTTTCATTTTAGATATCTGATTATTCATATCAAGCTTTCTTGATGTAAAATAAAATTGTTGGATCAATTAACCTAAAAAAAGAAAGACAAATTTGCAGCAGTTAATTTTTTCTTAAACTGGTAGAAAAAATACTATATTCATGAAATTCAAGTAATATTTCTTCGCATAAGTTTTAAAAAAAAGTTGCAAATTGGGTTAATTTAAAATAACGACTTTTTTAAATTATATAATTTATTAAAAATAAAAAATTATTATTATGCAAATATTATTAATTATACCTACTTCTGCATATAAAAATTACAGATACATAATATTTTTAAGTTAACGTTTCTTATCACATAACCATATTAATTGACATTGGCTATTACCACTAACTACTTATGCTTAAATAAAAAAAAAATACAAAGTAGAAAAAAAAAACCATTAAAAAAGAAAACAAATGTTTAAAAAAACATTAAATTTGAAACTATTAGTTATGTGTCCGTTTAATGTATACATATATACTTAAAAATTATGAATAGCTAATTTCAGTTAAACCTATAATTTAAAACGTATATGGCAATTTGTCTTATACTATTTTAATTTGATTATAATTAAATTAAAACAAGATTGAAGAATCATTACTTAGCCATTTGTTTTATATGTTCTACATTAAACAGAAGAAAATACAATTATACTTATAATATGTAACATATTACTTGATTACATATTTTTATATTGATAATGATAATTTGTACTTCCTTTGTCATTCAAAAGGAGCTTCATTTTTAATACAACGGAAATCCCGCCAGAAATTACTTTAACAGAACTGGTGGAAAAATCGTTTCTAGTATATAGTATATATTTTTTGAATTATATTAAACTTTGTTCATGTACCCATTTCTGATTAAGATGTTAATTGCACATCGGTACGTTAATTAAAAATTTACTTCGTCGTTTAAATTAATCGCTCTGATTAAATTTTAATATATAAACGGGCGTTAAACAAAGTATATTGAAAACATCGTAAATAGTACGTATAATTACATTATTGGTATGGTTTTTCAAAAGTGTTATGAATTTATTCAAATCTTGAATGTTGAGCCTAATGCGACCTGAGTTCTATTTTAAATTTTTTTACACAATACATAAATTATTTTTTAAATAATTACGATAAAATTTTGTTACAAAAATTGATTATAAATATTTTTATGTAGAAATTTGGACTCCAAATATTTTATTTAGTTTCAATTTTCAATGTTTACAGGGCTTAAATGTTGAAGATTGCAAAATCTATAGGTATTTATGTGTTTAGTTGAAAAAGTTGTTGCGTAAAGTTTGTTTTCTTTGACAACACTTTGTGTGAACCATAAAAATTTATGAATTTTTTTATAATTATTTAAATAATTGCTTAAGATATTTGTTTTGCTTATAATAATACGCTGTCAGACTGTCTATCGTTTTTCTTTCTTCTTCCACGATTAAAAAAAAATTCGAAGCTAACTTTTGGATTTTATATACATATATTTAAAATAATTATGAAAGAAGACCTTATTCACAGAAAACAATCCGTATATACGTGGTTTGCAATTTTGTATGGATATTGAAGTTAACAACTAAACATTAGATTTTGCAAAAATGATAAGAAAAATAAAATTAGTTTGCAATGACACTGATTTGCATAATTCTTAATAATATTGTAATTTGCGTTTCGTGATATAATTGCAATTCATATAATATAAATTTATACAAAAATTATGTAAAATAAAATAAAAAAGGAAAAAAACCAAGACGATATTATAATAAACAAAAAACTTTATTATTTAAATAATTTTTGTGAATAGGTTGAAAGATGGATTTGTTTTTTTTTTTTAATTTATTCTTCAATTTCGTGAGACCATCTTCTTTTTTTTTTTTTTAATTATAAAACAAACATTTTTTTGCACATATTTTTAGTATAATTTTTGGGTAAAATATTGAAAATTATTGAAATTATTATGCTACACAATAAATGCAGTTACAATAATTCACTGCTGGTTATAATCACTATTATAATAATTAGTGTCTATGTTTATCATTTGTAAAATTACGTGAGAAATATTTTTTTATTAATATGCCGTAATGATTATTTGTTCTAAAATACATTTATGCTTTTTTGTGTATTTTGCTTTATATCTTGTATGTTTACTATGCTGTCATGTATCTTTTATGAACTATTAATAGATTATAAATAAATAAATAAAAAAAAAAATTTAAAAACAACGTTTTTATAACGGAATAAAATAACTAAAAAGTAAAAAATTTAATCAGATAATAATTGATAACCTCATACCGATTTCCCTGAAAATTAATTCTCACGAAAAACGTGGGGCGCGTGTGATAAACGATATTGATAAAATTGTTCAATTTTAGGCGCCCCACGTTTTTCGTGAGAATTAATTTTCAGGGAAATCGGTATGAGGTTATCAATTATTATCTGATTAAATTTTTTACTTTTTAGTTATTTTATTCCGTTATAAAAACGTTGTTTTTAAATTTTTTTTTTTATTTATTTATTTATTTTTTAATTTTTAATTTTATTTGAAACATAAAATTTTTATATCTATTTTACGTATGCTAAAGCTATGAAATCCTAAATTTCTAAATTTGCTTTTTAGCCCCCTCCCCGGAGTCCTGGAACCTCAGATGGGGGCCCTGCGATATCCAGTCTTTAATCCAGGTATTTCGATCCAACACTATAACATTTTATCGGAATATACGTAAATTCCAAAACCGGCTTCTAAGGTAGCCCCCCCATCGGGCCTCGAATCAAAATTTCTAATATTCTATAACCATCTCGGATCCCAATGCTACTTAAGTTCAAAATTTAAGCGAAATCGGTACAGTGGCGTGATTTCGGAATCAGTGGAACCATGGATGGAACCGTGGAACCACAAAATTTTTTACATTATGTTGTATTGTCATCCATTTCTGACCTATGCTCCAATTTTCAAGCCTCTATCTCATCTAGAAGTTCCTGAAAAATTGATTACAAAATTTGTACCGAACAACAAAGTGAACTAATAAAAACGTCTTAAAATACATGTGAATATTGATCATTGAAAAATATCTTAGTTTCCTACATTTTAACTCCGAGTGAAGTTAAATATCTAAAAGCTATTATACACCTATTATACCTATGTAGCAAAAGAATTGAAAGCATAATCGCTTATATGCTTCAGGCTTATAACTTATTGAAAATATCATCAATTTGTGATGTCCGAAAACATAAAATTAATTCTCACAATAAAATCGGATATTGCTCGCCAAACTTAACTTAAAAACTGTTGTACAAGTCGAATACCTACGATATTGAATTCTATATATATATATATAATTATAATATTTATATAATCTTTGAAACACACTGAGAGCATAAAATTAACCAATTCTAATAATTAATAAAATTATTATTGATTTATGATTATGATAAAAATAATGTAATTAAATTTTTTTTAAAACTAACGAGTTTAAGTTATGTACTAAAAAAAAAAACAAAAGAGCTGTCATGGGACACCAGTTTGGAACGTAGTTCCTTAGCGTACATATAAGTAATTTTCATTTTTTATCAATTCAAAATTTTATTAATTTAAAAAGAAACTTTTTTCTACTTTTCCCAGTTTTCTCTAATTTTGCATTTTTTTCATTTAAAGAAACCTTTTTTAAGGAGCAATTTTAGACTGTTTTTTCGAATTTCGAAGATCTTTTTTGACATCGAAAATTCAAAAAGCTAAAACTAAGAGTCTGTTCACTTATTAGTGATTATTGAAAAAATTGAAATCGGATTTAATATTTTACTGCGTTATTTAAAAAAATGAAATAATTTTGTCCTAAAGCCGTTCACAAATTCAATTTTACTTCTTAAAATTCTGCAAAGGGAAATTTTAAATTTCCCATAACAAACTGTAGGTGAATTCAAAAACTAAAATTATATAGAAAAGAAAAAAGCGGCAAAAATGGGTAAGAAAATTCGGTCGGTCACGTATTATTATAAGTTTTTGATTTCAGTCAGCCAAATATTATTTTATAAGTTATTGATTTTAGGAGATTATACAGAATGCAGAAAATTACGTCCTCAATTTAGAAATTGTGACTCTAAGTTTATCAATTTTCATACAACGTTCAATAAAAAACTATTACTATTTGCCGCGAGAGGGACTGTTTATTTGCCGCGAAAGGGACTGTTTACATTTTATCAAATCATATAAAATGCGACGGCGTCGACTCATTATTTAAACTTTAAAAAAATTAACAGGTATCGTTAATATTGACTGTTTTGACAACCCATTTATTTAAATTTTTTTCTCCCATAAGTATGTGCTATTTTTCGCCATTGGGGCACTATTTGAATATTTAACTAAGTATGACTCTTTTGTTTACATTTGTTTTCACCCATAAGTATGTGCCTTTTTTCGCCATAGGAGATTTAGAGATTTAGAGATTTAACAGAAGATTTGGAGATTTAAACAAGTGAATACTTATAAATTTAAATTTTTTGTTTTTGTTGTTTTTGCAACACAAAAAAAAAGAAATATCATAAGTCAAAATGGCAAAGTATCGAAATATTTAACGCCGGCAGACGACTTGACTTGCCTTGGTACCGAATAGCGCCTTTATATTGGCAAAATAATACTGACAAAATTATACAAGATTTTTATTAACATTGAAATTAGTATGAAAATCTAAATTTTATTTGAACTATAAAATATAAATTAGTTATTAATAAAAAATTAATATTTACTAAATATTTAATTTTATAAATATTTTATAAATTGAAATAAAATTTAAGTTTATCAATTTTCATACAAAGTTCAATAAAAAATACAAGAGCCGGCGGGACGTTTGATAGATGTGAAACATCGGAATTATTTTGTACAGAAAAGAAAACTTAAAAAAAATTAACAGGTATCGTTAATATACTTATAAATTTTAATTTTTTGTTTTTGTTGTTTTTGCAACACAAAAAAAAAACAATTGTCAGCCGTGGCAAAGTATCGAAATATCTAACGCCGGCAGACGACTTGACTTGACTTGACTTGACTTGGTACCGAATAGCGCCTTTATATTGACAAAATTATACAAAATTTAAATTTATTTACATTGAAATTAGTATGAAAATCTAAATTTTATTTGAAATATAAAATATCAATTAGTTAATAATAAAAAAATAATATTTTCTAAGTATTTTATTAATATTTTATAAAATCAAATAAAATTTAAGTTTTCATCAAATCATATAAAATGCGATGGCGTCGACTCATTATTTAAACTTTAAAAAAATTAACAGGTATCGTTAATTTACTTGTAAATTTTAATTTTTTGTTTTTGTTGTTTACAACACAAAAAAAACAAATATCATAGCCAAAATGGCAAAGTATCGAAATATCTAGTACCGAATAGCGCCTTTATATTGGCAAAATAATACTGACAAAATTATACAAGATTTTTATTAACATTGAAATTAGTATGAAAATCTAAATTTTATTTGAACTATAAAATATTAATTAGTTAATAATAAAAAATTAATATTTACTAAATATTTTATTTTATAAATATTTTATAAATTGAAATAAAATTTAAGTTTATCAATTTTCATACAAAGTTCAATAAAAATACAAGAGCCGGCGGGACGTTTGATAGATGTGAAACATCGGAATTATTTTGAACAGATAATATTGATAGATAACTTTGATAGAATTTTGGATTTTAATTTTATAAATTTCATTGGATGTTTACTATTCTTTTTGTTTTATTTCTATTAATTATTAATGCAAACCAAAGAACACAATATTTATTAAAATACCTAAAAAAATATAATAAAAATATAATAATTTTTTTTAACTTTTTTTTTTTGTTTATCATGTACCGACAGACGCCGACGCGATCATATTTTTGGTCGCTGCGGCTTAGCAGCAATATTTTCAAAATTTTTTGGAACTGCTGCTAAAAAAAAAATCATTGCTCGCTCAAAATCTATGATCGCGTCGGAGTGTGTACCGACACTTTGTACTGACACTAAAGTGTTCAAATTTTTAATAAATTTTTCCATAAGAGCGTAGAATGAGGAACTACGTTCCAAAAATAAATTTTTATTGTGAATAAAATTTTGTTTGTATACTGAAATATTTTTTTTTAAATGAAATTATTGTTAATAATTTTAAAAAAAACATAATATATGATGTGAATTAAAAAAATGGGTGGAATAGAACCAAAATTTAAACTAATATAAACCTGAAAACTTAAAAATTTAATAATTAATAATGATTTTTACCAAAATTTATGAATGTGGTTAAACGCTAAACTGAGATTTTTACAGTCACTAACTTCATAATAACTAATAAGAAGTTAACAAAAAAATTTAAAGCATTCAAATAACATGAATGCGAGACTTTTGTTATTTCTTTATCAAGGGCATTATATTACATTAATACTATTTATGTCATTAAGACATAAAGCTTTTATGTTATTATCTGATTATTTCGATATGCAAATTATTTATTAAATATATATTATATTATATTGTTCTAAGGTTTCTTTTTTTCTTTATCTGATTATCGTTTTACATATATAGGTTTTTATTTTCGAAGAAAAAAAAAAACTTTATTTTTCCTACAAATTATTTTGATAGTTAAAACCTCGACTTAAAACCCTTGAACAAAAAAAAAATTAAAAGTAAGAAACAAAACATAAAAGCGATTATTTTACAATTTAAGATCATTGATCATTCTGAAGGACACCGTCTTCAATTTTTCTTTGTGCAACGAAACGACAAATAAAAATATAAATAAAAACATAGAAAAATACGTATTGGTACAATGTATAATCAATAAATTTTTGCAGACTTTTATTTTGTAAAATTTTTTTTTTATTTTTGTTCAATGAGTGCGCACACATTATAACAATTATTAAAAAAAAAAAATTACGATTTTATTTTTATTTATATTAAAAAAAAAAATCATTTCTTGATAATCTACATGATTTTCAATTGTTACCCAGTTCTTTTTCAATTCAATGAATTATTGTTTTTTTTTTATTATTATTATTTTTCTATGCCATTCAATAAGCTACCACAATATCAAAATAATCTAGATTTGCATATTTGGTTTTTTTTTAAATACATATTTACATATAGTTAAATAAAATATATGTTGTCATATGTAAATTATCAGGTGTATATTATTGGGAAAAAAATCGAATTTGATGTGTGTGACATTTTATAGGAGCAAATCATTATCTGTGAGTTTTCAATTGAAATGAATTACATTTATTTTAGTAGTAAAATCGTTTTTCAACGCATTTTGAAGAGTTAAGTAGTTAAGTTCTTTTATAGGTTATAACGCATTTCCAATTTTTAATTCTACAAATATTCTATATGGTTTAAAGCAGAAATTCCGCATACATTTTAGGTGTTTGTGAGCAAACCTAAAGTTTCTTCACAGCGAAACATAAATAAACTTTTTTTTTGTAGAATTAACGCATAAAAATGTCGCATGCCGCCACACAATATTAATTTTTCATGCACTTGAAAAATTTCGTTAATTTTGCTTCAAGAAATGAAATAAATTAATCTGTGTTTTTTTTATAAATTGCCCCGGAAATTTCCTTTGGATTGACACATCCAACTCGCAATACCATAAAAAAATTTATATATGAAATATCAAATTTAAATCAGAGAATCAGAGAACGGTCTTCATCATATTCCTCAATATGGAATGATTATTGACTTTGTCAGCCCATATTTGAGAATTGTAATAATCATAATTAAGTTAATATTATAATTTTGTGATGAAAATTAAATCAAAAATCACTTTGCATGATTTGCTTATGTCATTCATTACTTTCATTAAAAAGATGTACCTTCAATGTTTATAAATTCATTTGAAATGAAAGTAAAATTTTCATCTGTCTATATAAAATTAAAAACAACATTTTATGTAATTACGAAATACTTGCGGATATGAAATTTTTGTTAAAACTGTCAAAAATGTTGAAGATGGTAATTTTATATTCAAAAATAGGAAAAAAAACAACGCTTTTCTTTGATTTTTTTTGTTTGAAACTTAATTACTAGAAATGTTAATATGTTATTCAAATATAACATGCGGGTCAATATATAAAATAGTTTTTTTTGTTTTTTTTACTTTTGTGATGTGCTAAACTTTAAACATAAATTATTATTTGATTATGATTACTATCTCAGTATATATACACTATGTTATTAATAAATAAAAATTTCCCTTTCATTTCAAAAAAAAAAAAAGAAACAAAAATAAACACGACAAATAAAACTTCTTATAATTTGAAAACAAAATTACAACTTTTTTTTTCTTCTTTGTGGGTATATAACAAATATTTTTCTTTCTCACGAAGATTTTTTTTCATTCATTCATATTTTTAAAGAAAAGTTTCGATTATACATTTGTTAAAAAAATTGCGTGAAAATTCTTTATATCTTTGATAATAAAAAAAAACTTTATATCAATGAAATTCAATATATCCAGTATTGAGCTACTTCAATTAGATTAATTGTGGTTTAAAAATTTATTATATAATATTCTACGTTCTTTGCACTTTGTATCGTATAACTTTAAGTCAGGCCTGCACAAATAAAAGTTACTTAATAATTGTTATTTTTTTAGAAGAAAAATATGCTTGAAATTAGAACAGAATCGAAATTTTAAGGAAACTTTTGATTAAAGTCTGGTTTTTGGAGTTTTTAAACATAGTATCAGTTTTTAATTGACATTTCTTTTATAATTTAAAATTTTCTCAAACTCAATGAAATATTTATAGAAGTTCTAAAACTCTTAAATATACTTTTTATTTAAATTATTAAAGTTTAATTTTAAAATTCATCATAGAGTCGGTAATTATATTTTTTTTTCCCAACGTGACAATTTATCAATTCGTGTTAAAATATTTAAATAATTAAATATTTTGCAAATTAAATTCTTGAATTTTAATTTTAGCCAAATTTGTGGAAGTATACTTTTATATTGAAACATGCAAGCTCGCAAAGAATAAATGTATTAAATTTTAATTATTTTTATTAACCATACATAATGGAAATTGATACTCTTCATGGGTAACTGAAATTTGAATAACGAAAATAAAAAAAATGCAGAAATCACGCACAATTGTATGCACATAGCTTAACCCCAAAAAAGGAAGTCAGAAATTTATACCGCACCTTATTTGATTGTCTTAAAAAATCAAAAAACATACATACTTATTTGTCTCTTTTTTGTGTCAACGATTATATATTTTCATTGAATAATTTTTGATTTAATAAAAAATTCAGTCATATTCAAATAATAATTAAATTAATTGGTCTCTATTTTAATTTGTATTATGTAATGGGGATGTAATTAATAGTGTAGGATTAAATGAAATTTCTTTTTTAGTTTTTATTAAATTTTAAGAATAATTATAACTAATAATTTTTTTTTAATAGCAATTGGTTTAATTATTTTTCTTCTTATTAACATTTTCAAAATATTTTGGAAGGACATTGTTGTAATATATAAAAAGTCAATCGATTATAAAAAACTTTTGTAATACCACAAACACGAAATAGTAAGCCAAACTATTACCAAATATTACTAACTAATGTTATAACATATATAATCGTTACTTTTATTACTTCTATTATTTTATCATTAAAAAAATTAGTATTGTAATTTTATTGTTAAAAATATGAAAGTTTGATTTTTATGACCACATAATAAACATAAATCATATAACAAACTTAATATCGTGTTATGCTAATTTTGTAGCATATTACAAAATCATGAATTTTTTTTATATTCAATTTAAATTATTTAAATTAGATTAAATTATTACAAGAAATATATAGACACAAAATGTAAGTAAGGAGGTGAAATGCTAAAAAATAAAATCATCATAATCAAAAATTATGTCAACAACAGTTGTTAATGTTGCAATTATTACAAGTCATAATAACATTAATAATGGATTATGTTAAGAGATTATAATTTTAATTTGATGGAATATCTAATAATATCAAAAACAAAAAAACAGATAATACAATGTAGTGAAACAGCATTGATTTCTAGTTAAATATTTAGCTGAATGGTAAAAAAATAGAGTATCCTATTCATTTTTGATACAATAAGTATTATAATTTACATTTTAAAAATAGTCATCTGAAATATGTATATTAATTTTGAGTTATAACAATATCCGCATCAACCATTATAATGGTAAATATGCAATTTATGAAGTTTGTAAATAAATAAATAAAAAAATTAAAAATAAAATATTAATTGATTAAGACAAGTTAATTTATTCATTAATTAAACATCATGCAATTAGAAATTATAAAAAGAAGAGTCTCTACAGTTTTAATTTTTTTTTTTTAAATAATATGAGTTAATTTGCAAAAACAAACTTTTTACTACATGTTGTAAAAATATAAATAAAACCTTTCATTTTAAAGCTTGACAGTTGTTTGAAAGAATTTAATGCTTCTTATAAAACTCAATGATATTTAAGTTTTTTGAATTTTTCTTCAATATGTTATGGTATATAACTCAATTCAACTGAAGAGATCTAGTATAATTACTGGCGATCTATACTTAATCAAAATTCGAAATTCCGATGATTAAAAAACTTGGCAAAAATTTGAAGTTTGAATTTTTTCGTAAGTGAGCAGTATCCTTTCGACTCAAATTTATAAATATTGAAATTGTATTCACTCTTTATGTCTTACATAAAATATAATTATATATAAACATCTCTTTTCTTAATAGGTGCGTATACAACATTTAGTTTCAATTTCAACATATAAGAGAGAAATATCAAGAAAATCCTTTGCTTTCAGCTTTGTTTTGTTTTTCTTCCAATATTTACTTTGACATAACAAGATCATATTTTGATTTTTGGACTTTTTATACATATAAAAATAACATTTAAGTACATACTATGTATTACTTGCACCAAAGATATTTCTAAATATTTAAGTACTAATCCATAATATCTTCTAACAATATGTGTAATTCTAGCATTACAAAATGAAGTTGATTAAATTTTGTTTATATTTTATGTGTAGGTATTTGGATAAATTTATCAGATTTTTATTGAATATTTTTTATTTGTAAGCAATAAAATGATGCATCTTTTTATTGACACGACTTTCGCATAATTTTACTTATTGATTTGAGAGTGAACAAACCGAAATTTAACATAATCGTTATTTACATTTCAAACACGTTTCACTTTTTCTTAAACGGTTTTCAATTACTAAATTACTAAAAGCACTAAATTGAAAATTTTTACAATTTTTTATTGGAATTTCTGCAATTCACAAAAAAAAAAAATAACTAAAAGAGATAGTTAATTAGATATGTCAATACGAAAGTTTAAATATTAGGAATATTGAAAATAAATTTCATGATCACATAAAAATTTATGATGAGAAACATTTTTTTTTTATTTTATTTTTCTAATTTTTAATGTGTTTGTGTATTTACAAAGTAAAATAAAAGTTATATTGATTTGTATGATAATATCAAAAAATTGACCAGTAAGTTACGTTAAAGTTTGTTTTTGATATCAATCACTTGACACAAATCCAATATCGTTATAATTTTTAAGCTACATGTTGGTTTTTTTTTTTTGAAGCTTTCGATGTAAAACTATTATTTAACTGTATATTATTATCATCCAACTTAAGTCTTGGCTCAGACATGGAAATCGTTTTAGTCGTACATTAAATATTGGTTTCAGATTGTAGCAAATTTTCACATTAAGAATTAGAGAAAAATATATTGTATACAAAATAGAAGGTAATTATGAATTAAAATATAAGCGAATAGATTATAATTGGATCATTATTTATAATATTATTCCTATTTTCTAAAAATAGTTGATAATTGCTGATTTTACATTTGAGACTATTTTCTACAGAAAAACATGAAAAAAAAATAAGACCATAAGCGCAAGTTCACTAACTTGTTTGTTACAAATTAGATAACAGTTTAAGATTTTTAAAAATAATTAAAAGTTTCCTATAAATTTGATTGATGCAAGGAAAAAATCACAGTCGATTTGTTTGAAAACAATTATTTACAGCACATAACAACTATTGAAAAAAAAAAAATTATATAATTTAAAACAAAAAATTGATAAATTGGCGTATAATTTTAAACTTTGTATTTTTTTGGTTAAAATATAAACCACCAACTGTGTTTAATTTCAAATGTATTGCATTTTCAGCTATATGTATGTAATTTTTTAAAATTAAATACAAATAATTTTTATTATTTGAGAAGTAGTTAGATCTTCTCAATTCGACAAACATTTTAAGTTTCTTGAATAAAACTGTTAATTTTTTTTCAATTTTTCAATTTATTAGTGTCTTCCTGGTATGACCGTAAATTCCTTATATAATTAAATATATATATACATATATATATTTTTTAATGACAGTTATTATAATCTGTTATTTTTTTATACTTATAGTGCAGCGAAGAATTTGATTCTTAATAAGTTGATTGAATGGATTGTTTGTACTTGAAAAGTATATTTTTCCCTAGAATTGAAAAATCTTATTAAATACATCATTGTAGCACCCTTATATTGCAAAACTTCATTTTCTTATTATTTTTGGTACTGAATAAAGAATAAATTTTTCTTCCTTTTTCAAGCTATTTATTTTATACAAAGTGTCTGGATCGGAACCAAACACTGAAAGAAACAAATTCGTAATTTTGTATTGGATTCGAAAATAGGTGTTTTGACCATATTGAGCTCAACTATTTGTTCTGGTAATATAATGTAAACCATAATATAGAGCCAAATAAAATCAAGAATAATAATAAATTGTGCAATCTTCACTTACACTATCTTTTATTTATAAATTATTGGAATTAACTTTAATTAAAGTAATGGAACTAATGATTAGTACTAAGTGAAAAATTTGGAATTATTCAGTTTAAACATACAATTTTTCACATTTTCTGAAGTGACATATTTATTTAAAAGAAATATAGGAAAAAAAACTATTTTTTTGTTTCAATACTTGATCATTATGGAAATTGTATAGTGGTTTTTGTTTGGACCTAAAAAATTTATTATAAAAACATTGTATATACAAAATAAATTCCCATTACTACATTCGATTTGGTATTTAAAACACTTCATAATTTAAATAATAAAAGTTCTTTAACCTTAGTTGTTTATGGATGAAAATAAGTACATAATATATTTAATTTCATAATTAAGTTTTTATTATGTCGATACACTAAGTATATGTATTTTAAGAAAAATAATTATACAGAATAATTTATAAATTGACAATAATTTATAATAATGTGAACTTAACAAATCAATCATATTTGCAGAATCATTATTTATAATAATCAGTTTCTTATTTTAATATTTTCTAACAAAAAGAAAAGAAAACAAGAAAACAAGAAAATATATACATATATGTATAATGAACTGTACAACATACGTATATATTTATAATTTTACGGATTAATTTCGTAATTGACTAAAGAGATTATAATTTAACGCAGTAAGTTCATAAATAAATGTACAGGAAAAAAATAAATAATAACCAGGAAATTGAGTTTTTTTTTTCTCCAAAATGTTAAACTTATATTTCTTCCAAAACAAAAAAGAGCAATAAACTCATTTTTAATGTTTGTTTTCTTTAATTATTATTATTATTATTATATTTTTTTTTTTGACAAATGATGTTAAATGGTAAATGTAATTAGGGTGAAAAAAAATTTCACACTCGTCAAATTTAAAGTTTTTAAGTCAAATTTTTCTAACAAAACGAATTAGGTATTATTAATGAATGAAAATCGTTTTACAACTAATTTTACTTTATTGATAAAATAGAATCTTTTAAGACATTGGAAAATATATTAGATCTTTGATACCATCAATATCATCTTTTGAATATTTCTAAAAAAAGTACCTTTGTAAAAAAAACTTTATATGGAAAGGCAAAAGGAAAAACATTAGATCAAAAAGGAAATTTTTCCGGCCACAACTTGACAAAAATAAACGAATAGTAAAGTAAATTTATATCGTAAATATATAGCAACAAATTTTGCAGACTTTTTTCTTAAATGCGCAAGGCAAGCCTGTAATTGAACGATGTTTTCTAACATCTAAGCAAAAACTCATAAAAAAGAAAGTTAAAAGAATATAAAATATATAATTATATAGTTTTATTAATAATAATATGACTTTTTCATCATCAAGCTTCTGTTAAAATTGTACGCCTACTTCTTTTAGAATGTTATGGACACGATAAAATTAAAAAATATCTATATATTTTTTTGATTTTTAATAGGTAAATTTATATTACCTGTTCGGTAATAATAATTTATGATGTTTTGGAAATACGATATAATGAAAAAAAAAATAAAAATAAAAAACCAAATCATCACAAAAAATATGTTTTGTATATCATCAAAGTGAATTACCGTCTTTACTTGAACATAAAAAAAAAAAAACTTTCATTTAATCATTTATTTCAAATAATGTATTGAAAAAAAAATATATGAACATAAAAAAAATTCAACAAAATACAATCATTATGCTAGTAAACTATATTTGAAACTTCTTCGTTTGCAAAAAATTTGATAAAAAGTTTTCTCATTGTCTGTCATTTTTTAGAACATTAAAGTTTATGGAACTGAAAGGCCATAAAAAGTACATGTATGTACAGGATACTCGATAATGTTGTCGAACAAATCTCTAACGTGTATGACGGATTCAATATCAAAAAATGGTTTCTTAACTTTTCAACATTCAATTATAAAACTTAAATCATAATTAACAAACAGGGCAAAAAACTTAATAAAAAACTATTTAAACTATATTCTTCTGAATATTTTAAAGTTACTACTTATTATATGATGTTTATTAAGATCATAGTTTAAGAGCCCTCCACATGAAATTCTGTTTTCTATTTCTGTTTTCTATTTTTGCAGTTTTTTTTGTTTTATTTTACAGAAAATAAACGGCCGTGAAAAATGCGACAAAAATTGTACGAAAAACACCTCTACTAGAAAATCACAAAACTATATTTGAATTTGATTTCTGTGCAGAAACTGTAATTTATCAAAAAAATTAACAAATTCTTAGAAATAAATGAAATTAATTAAAAATTGGTTAGGAAATTAAAGAAATTCAAAATTTCACGTCACCAGCCCTGGAGAGTGGTATTTTAGCTTTATTTCTGCGTTTGAGATTTTTTATTATCTTTTTCCTTTACTTCAGAATCCAAGCAAATGTGTTCAAGTTTTTTGAAGGCTCCTTTGGGCCAAAAAACTCAAAATTTAAAAAATCCGCCTCACCTACCCTGGAGCCAGTTATATACTCTCTAACATATCAAAAAATCACTTCAGTCTAGATTGTAGTTACCCTACAATCAAAGCCAAACTAAGACCATTTTTTTGCAATTTTTCACAATGAGGGCTCTTAAGCTTTAAAATTATTAAAAAAAATATGTACCTAGTTTTGTTCCTAAAAATAAACGAAAGATTAAAAAAGTTAAATACGAAATTTTTTTCATAACCAGTTGGTCTAAAATGTAAAGAATAGCCAAATGTAAGTAATATGGTTTGTTTATAAAATATTTTTTGTTTATCCTCTGGCTGATGGCTGATAAAAATTTCAATAAACATTAAGACGAAAATGTCATAATATTTATGATATCGACCTTAGTTAGAAACTTATTTAATCGAGAATGCAATATAATTTTTTTTGTTAATTGATTATAGTTCGAGGTCTAAGTCGTTTTTTTGACATCAAATTTGCTTATTTAGTTTTTTGATGGTTTTTAAAGGCCCTATTGTAACGGACCTATTGCAGTTTGGAAATTTAATTTACCACAATTAGTCTGTGCTCTTCTGCCTAATTCGAAAGTTTAATGTAAGGATATTAAAATAAAACATAAAAAAAGTATATAAATAAAAGTTAGTTTTTCATTAAATTCAAATCAAACACAATTCAAAAATATGAGAAAAAAAATCTTGTATGGACGATTTAATTTTGTTTATACTTCCTTTATGATTAAACTTAAGTTGTAGTAAATTTTTCCACTTACGTATATTGTTAATTATTAATTATTTATTTTGATTAAAATGTTTACATAAACATGTTTACATATAATATATAGAAGAAATATTACGGGGCTTAAAAATTGAATTGAATAACATTTAAAGAAAACTTAAAAAAGAAACTCTGAAATCTGAAGTAGTTCCATTAAAATTTTATTATATTTTTTTGAGTTATATGAAATATAAATATTAACTTTATTATACTTTATTTTATTTATTTTTTCTTATATGTAGTTATAAAAGGTACTAAAACGTATATTATAAAAATTTTCAAACCTGAAAAAAGTAATAAGATCATTATATAATTTTCATTAGTAATTCGACTTATTGCTTCGGGACTAAAATGAATAAACTGTAACTACGTAACTCTATAAAAAATAGATTAAAATAAAAAATTAAATTGTTTAAAAAATTTCTAGGATTTTTAATTTATATTACAAAGGTTGAAAAAAAAGTAAGACTATATAAAAATAACATATTCGTACCAAATAAGTTAATCGGAAAACAGCTTCCACAATTTTAAAACAAAAAGATATAATGTTAAGGTCTTTAAAACCATTTTGAATTAGTTGTTGACCTTTTAAAAAAGTCATTGTCCATTTGAATTATGTACTTTTGTCAAAGGACGTTTTGGTCCCCATTTATTGTATACGTATAATAATTTTGACATATTAAAATTTTATTTTTCTGCGACTAATGATTTAAAAAAAATAGAAAAATAAAAATGTCAGAAACACATTGTTATGATTGTGATAAATGACATTGCCATATTTTAAAAATTGTACAAATAATAATTCAGTTTTGAGAAGGTGCTAGAATAGTACTAATTTTTAAAATATCATAATTTTTTTTACATAATATCTACATTATATAAAAACCAAATCAATCTTTAACAGTGTTATTTTTTTTTCAAGATAATACTAATAATCGAATTAAAAAATCGTAAATAAAAAAATCCTTGATAAATAAATAACATGATTTATGCAATTTTCTAATTATAATTTACAAATTATTAAATTACCAGAAATAATAGTGTATTATTTGTTTGAAATTTAAAACTTCTTAGAAACATTTGTTTTGTTTTTATTTTGTTTTTTTGATATTTCTTGTAAATTTACCCGTAGGGCCTTGTCATGTTATTAAAATAATTCGGATATTAAAAAGATACATACACTTATTCTTATACAATAAATATTTTTTAAAATAATTTTTTTTTTATATATTAAATAGGTAAAAGAGAAAAATAACAATTCAATGTCAAAACTAAAAATTTTCTCATGAGTTTTCATTATTTCCTTCAACTTTAAGTTCAACCAGGTCATAAATGTTAAATTTATCATATAGTTTCTGTGTGCATTATTAACTTATATAAAAATTAGTATTAAATTAAAATTTTGCATGTTAACATAAATTTAGAAAAATTTAGTTAAGTAAGTAAATAAAGTTTATTTTTTAATGTCATGCTAATTTAACGATTTTTGACTAATACATACAGATTCTAATGTAGGCCAGAATAAGCCAAAGACGTAAACAATGTATCTTGTAAGTTCTTTTATTAGGTTATTAAGTATATCTTAAATTTTAAGGTTTTTACTCAATAGTGACTTTTGGTGGAACTGTATGTAGGTATACTGCAGTACGGTTGTTAAGTCAGTGATATTCTGAAAATTATAAATTATTCTCATTGTATATATTGATTAAGGAGAAAATATATTCACTTTTTATTCTAAGTCAGCAAAATCTGGTCCACCAGACTATCGAAAAATAAAAATCTGCATAATGAACATGTGAAATTTTAAAATTATTTCTTATTTTGAATAAAATCAAAATAAAATTAAATATTCATTTCGCTTAAGATTTAAAAATGTGAATAAATTAAATAGAAATTTGACCGATCTAATTAAATTTAAAAAAGAAAAAAAAAAAATTTGGGGTTTTTTTTGCTAAAATTATTATAAATAAAAAAATTTGTGTCAATATTTAAAATATTTATTTTCAATTTCATTAAAAAAAAATTATTCTTTATTAATAATAATAAAATGAATCATTAAAAATTAGTAAGATTTTTTGAATAAGAATTTTTGTAAAATGAATTTTAATTAAACAGCACTTACAAATATTTCGCATTAAAAATTATTATCCATAATAATTATATTTATACTTCAAAAATAATTTCACGTGCTGATGATAATTAAGTGACATCAGATATTGTTTATAAGTGATTTGGGATTTAATATTGTGGGCTGTTTACACAATGATGCATAATATTTCGTAGAATTAGAATAGCCTTCTAATTTTGGTCATACTATACTCAATAGTATGACATTATGGAAGTTATTGTAAATATCAGGTTTTCTTTAAGCCGGCAACTGGAATATATCACTGCATTTGCAAAAGAAATTAAATTAGATAAAACATATGTGCTAAAACTAATGATATTTATCATTCATTCATTTTAATTAAAAATGTAATAAATGTTATGAAAAAACTACATTACGTTCTATAACTTAAATTTGATCTAAAAGTTTAATAGAAATTCGCTTTAACAAAAATTATTGTTTTGTACAATATTGAAAATTAGTGTTAATGTTGCCTACTCCCCAGCGCTCGAATAAAATGCATGTTAATTTATTAGTTCAAGAGAAAGTTGATATGCGATATCATCATTTCACACCTTTATTTATCCAATTTTATTTAATTTATTTTTTTTTTGTAATGAATATTTTAATAAGCATACAGAATTATATTTTAATTTATTTTCATTTTATAAAAAAAAAAAAAAATTGTTTAAAAATTTAATTAAATGATATAAAAATAAATAACGATAATATTAAGTTTAGTTTTCTTGTTTTTGATAATAACTAATCAAATGATTGTGATTTACAACCAAAAAATTAAAAACCACCTTAATTAATTTTAATTGTATTTCAGGTTTAGTGAATATAAAATAAAGGATTTGAAAAAAATTTTAACTCGTATTTTATTTTCATTTTAGCTAAGGGTGATCCAGTTAGTGCAATATTATCAGCACTGTGTATGTGACAACATACATCTTTTATTTGACAGTTTTGCATAGATAAGGTTATAAAAAACAGCACACAACATTTAACTCCAGAAGAATGTTTGAAAGAAATCTAAATTTATTATTAAAAAAATGCACAATATCACTTTAAAATTCGATAATTGGATCACCTTTTTATATAAAACTTGCAATGATCTGTACTCGGATCTGGAAGAGAACTGAACTTATATAAACATACTCAAATTATATTTTATTTTCAAATTGTAGAAATTTTGTTTATTTTGATTGAAACAATGTCATTTATATAAGACATTCTTAATTCTTAGCCCATCAGATATTTAACAAAAGTGTAACCCAAACCGCCATTGACAACTTCTATAATAATAATATAATAACAACTAATTTTAGTTCTTTTCTTGAAAAAAAAAACAATCTGTCTTTAACTTAATTGTCCCTTAATTTTGAAGAATCACAAACAAATACAACATTTCTATTCCATTGGTATATCATGCTGATGAACTATTGCACTTAACCTCTATTTTTATTATAATTCAAGTTTTAAAAAGAAAAAACTTAATAAGTTTTTTTTTGAACGTATATCTCTATACTGTGCCATTATCAACAAAAACAATTTTTTTTTTTATTTTTGAAGAATATTAGGTAGGTATTTTATAAAAAAAAAATAAAAAAAATGTTTACTTGTTAGTTTGAGAAAAACTTTTTTAAAAATTTCTTATTATTTGTTATGTTTTTGAAAAGAAGAAATTTACGACTTGTATTTTCATTATAACAAAATAATAAAATTTAATTTAAAATATAAGAAAAAAAAAAAGTTTATATTCACACTTTTTCTTTTTTTTTTTTTTTTTTAAGAAAAATTAAATCGTAAATCCAAAATAAAAAAAAATTAAAATAAATCTTCCATATAATATGAGAATTTTGTTGTTTTTAAACACAATATATTCTTATCGGCATTCTGGCTTTTGTTTTGATTTGAAGCAAAACAAGAAAACAAGTCATATACACAAACAGAGACTGAAGTACATAATAATTTCGTGGAAAAAGTTATAAATTTTAAGTTCTTAGGCGTCTAAAACTATAAAATAAATTTTTAAGTTCGAGAAATATGATACTCATAACTAATATGTTGGTATACCGAGAATTGTATATTTTTTTTTCTTCATTTTTGAAGTGTAGGTTCTATTTTAGGTTTTCTGGAAATTTCTCACGAACTAAAAAAAAATCAAACTACAAACATAGGGTTGGCTATTATTATAATAAAAGCTAACATATGACAACTGTATCCTAATAGATTGAAGTTTTAGTAATTGGAAGACGACTTTGGATATTCCTTTTCGATTCAGATGAATATCTAACGTTTTTATTTAGTCACATAAGATATCATCTCTATATATTAAAATTAAATACACGTTATCGGAAGCTCAAAGTTTAATATAGAATATATATGGTTTGATGTGTTTTTTTCTTTATATATATATATATATATATATTTTATTTTACTCATTACATTACATTACGTACATTTTTTTAAAACCTACAAAATAAAATTGTTAAAAGAAGTTTTTAATTTTTTTTTTCTCAATTAATGTTCAAAAATAATAGATAAAATAGAAAATGTTTTTAATTTTCACTGACCTCAAAAAAAATGTTGAAAGATGAAAACTTAGCGATAATCATATGAAAATTAATATGACATTTTGTTTTATGGGGTAAAAATAAAAGAAATAACAAAAAGAGTAAAAAAAAAAAAGTACAAAATTTATTAATCTGTAAATATTATTATTTTTTTTTTGATTTTTATTAATGTTGAAATTAATTTTTTTTTTGTTTTTATTGTTTTAGGGAATATTTATGAATTAATGGTCCACTGACTTGTAACACTTTTCATTGTAATGTATCATGTGCAAAATAAAATTGAGTGTGTAAAAAAAAATAGGTAAAAGAAATGCGCTAAGAAATGTATCTACACTACACTTATAGGACGTGTAAATCAACTGAAAATTAAATTTTTTGCGAAGTTTTTTTTTTTTTACCAAAATTAAACATTGTAAATATATCTAGGCAAAATAATCTAATAGAATTAATATTGTAGCTTTGTCATCCGTTGACTAAGTAAAAAAATATTTTCGATTGTTTTCATATGAACTTATTTAAGTATCATGATTTTAAGCTCTAATATTGTACGAATAATGTGTATAATATTTCAATCGATATTCCAATTCAGTATAATTAAAACTTTATATTTCTTAATCATATATTTCTTTTTGAAATAATACTTTCAAAAAGAATACTTTAATTTTTCTAAATTGTACAGCCAATAGGCAAGCTTAGATTAAATGAAAATTTGTTAATATTAAAGTTAAATTCGTATTGTTAAAATTTTTGCTACATTTCAGTAGTTCGTAATATAATTCTATCGAAGGAAATGGCTCTGTCTTGAATTGATTTCAAACTATGATTTCATAAAAAGTCAATTTTATGATGATGTTTTAGAAAATAAAATTCAATACGCTTATTTTTCTATTATTTATTTATTTTTTTTTACTTTAAAAACCTATTGTTTAAAATAATTTATTCTAACTATGAAAAAATTTTATTTACAAAAAATTTAGATATTCTGGATCATTCATTTTACGCGCTGATGATTTTTTCAATTTTTGTTTTTATATCTTTTTTTTCTGTACCTACAGTTATATACTTGAATTTAGTATACCAGACAAAGTAAATTTAATATGATACAGCAGAATTTGCTGCATAGGATAAAGGAAGAAAATTGTGTTAATAATTTTTTTTTTTCAAGTACACTAGTGCCTTTCGGGTAGAAATAGTTAATTAAGTAGATACAAAATATTCAAATAAAATAGAATATACAATGTTCATTATCAAACTAAAATAGATATCATGACCCTTTAGAAGGCTGTAAGTTGTATTATTCAAAACAAATTTATATGTTAAAAACATAACCAATGCCTAAGGGGACTTCAAATTATTATTTTTAAACAAGCCTGTATAGGCAAATAAAAACATAATCTGATGATAAATATGTAAGTAAGTAGTGTAGTTTAAAAGAATAATAAAAGATAATGTCTTTACTAAATGTCAAATTCATTTAATAGGTTATTTTGTGTTTACATTTTAGGTTGACACATCTATACTATAAGTATATCATAATATTGAAACAAAAATTTCCTCTGTTTTAAGATTGGCTAAAAAAACATATATATAGATATATCATATATGTATATACAAACAACATAATTTGACCTAATTGGGTAAATAACATCAATCATATAACTTTAAATTTTGAAACATTTTCTTATCACACCCTAAAGTTTATGAAAACCTATTTTATTTCATTGATCATTTTGTTAAATAATTTATAAAATTTATGGGTTATTTTTGTTTTTCTTTATGTTTTGCGGATAGTTTAGAAGAAAAAAAATCAATAGTATATTTTCCATTTTTCAAATATAGATCGATGTTATGATAACAATTTTTTTTTTCCCCAATATACGTGAAATATACGTAAAAGGGTGAAGAAACTTATTATATATATAAAAAAAAATATACGTAGGTATACCTATATTATTGTGGCGATAACTTTATTTCATAGGATATATGCTTAAATAATTTCGATTATTATAAAAGGGTTTAAATATTTACGTCATTTTTTGTACATAAGTAACGACATTCAAATATTTTTAATTTTAATAAATTTTTGATTACTTTTTGCATTATTCGTAAATTTAAACGGTGAACAAAAGAAAAGCGAGTAAACGAAATAACCGATTACTATTTTTATCAAATTTTTATAAAATCAAATAAATTGAACTTTGAACTTATTTAACAAACTTTAAGTTAAAATGCACAAGAAAGGAAACATCTTGATCTTGACAAGAGATCTAAATAATTGCTTAGAAAGAAATTTTCTATCTATTGAAGTATACCTGATGGACATATCGTTTTAGTATATTCTTTTCGCAGTTTTAAATAAATTTATTTAAAATAAGTATCTTCAAGTAAACAAAAAAAAAAAACGATTTACCTTTCTTAATTAAAATCTCCAATATTGAACAGAACTAAATTATAGATTATATGAAAACATATCTATATTTTTTAATTGCATTTATTTTTCATAATAAGTTTAATTTTTCATAAGTTTCATAATTTTATGTGTTAATTATTTTTGATTAACCTCTTTTTTATATGCGCACATAGAAAAAAAACATAATAATTAAATACTTTTGGTAGACACCGGAGGAAAATTTTGTTTTGTTTCTTAAAATGAAATTTAATATTTTTTTTTTAATTAAAATTTATTTTATTGTGCAATATACCCATATTATTATTATTATTATAATTTTTTTTTGAATTTGTTGCGTTTGAAATTTTAATTTGTTTTCATTTGTTTTTTTGTCAATTTTAGATTTTTTTTTTTTTCAAGCCAAAAATAAAAATTTTTCGGTAAACCTAAAAATATTAATTCCTATCCACAATGTATTTATTTACCCACCAAATATAGTAACAAACTAATCACTAAATCGATATATCTAATTAATTAAAAATTTATAATAAAAATTAATAATAAATGCAATTTTTTGAATGTTTATTTATTTTTTAAAAAATTATTTTGAATTTATTTATTTAGGTTCTAAAAGGCACTTTTTTTCCGAGTAAAATATTATAATGGTTTGTTTATACTTTGCTCATAAGTAAATATTTATATTAATTATTTTTTTAATTCAATTTCTTTTTGGTTATTTTCAAATTTAATGGTGCAGATATTAATATCTTCAAATATCTTAAAAACCAAAAAAAAAAATTCAAAAATGTTTGAGTTAATTTTATTTTATGTCGCGTAATAAAAAGAACCGCCAAAATTATTATTTTTATTAAATTAAATGTTATTATAATTTTTTTATTGTTCACTCTGTCAAATTGTAAATAAAAACAAAAAGTTATTAACCGCAAAATTTTCCGGCAACACAATATTGTTATTATAAAAAATAGTTATAAATCTTTTTTTTTTGTTTTTTCAATCATTAATTATTCCAATAAAATTTTTTTTTAAAGATATTTAGAAAATCTTCGCTTAATTTTTGAAAAGCACATGCGCACCTAAGCGAATCTGATTTAAAACTGATTAAAATGTACAAACATTAAAATTTTTTCTCTCGATTTGAAAATAAAAAATAAATATAGGTATAATAAATAAAAATGCAGAATGAACATTTATTTACCTGTGTGCGGGAAAAAATAAAAATCTGTTTATGTTTATCTTGCAGAAATAAAGGTAAAAAAAAAACAAGAAGAAATAAAAGAAATGTGCTTCTAAATTGGTAAACATTAAAAAAAAATATGTGTGTATAAACCAAACAAAATGTTACCATGGTGAGCTTTATGTATAGTTAAAATTTACTGTATAAGACGCTTGTCTTCAAAGAGAATGAATGAACCTAAAAATTTGGTGAAAATGAAATTAATTCACTCTAAAGTTATAAATTTTCCATTTATAAGTTATAGTTTATGACACTGAGTATATTATTATGTTGGCATTTTAATATTAATATTCTTAATAAACTTTTATAAATTTTTTTTTGTAATAAATTTGCTTAAAATTTGTTTAAAATTAACGAAAACCCAATATTTGCTAAGATAACAATTAAAAACCTAAGTTTACGAAATTGAAAATCTGTCTTATTGCTGGAAATAGTAAAGTAAGTTTTATGTTGTGCATTGAGCAACTTATATTATAAATTACAAAAGAAAGAGAAAATAAATCTCAATCCTCTATGTGAATTACAAACACCAGACTTGTTTTTAATTGAGAGATTTTTTTAAAAATAATATTTAATATATAAAATAAATTAATAAGTAGAGAGAAAATTAAAAAAATTTCTGTAACTAATTCATAAATCTATGACTTATGTACTTATGTTTACGATAAACAAAACTGAATAAAAGTTCGGCTACGAATTGGTGAACTTTTAATTTATTTTCAATTGAAAACCAACCTTGAATATTTTTATGTAGATATTTTTAAATATCTCTTATTCACATTTCGTTTTCATATGCAAATATTTATTGTGACATTTATAATATTTTGACTGATGAGAACATTTGATTAAAATTCTTTCCATAAATCACTTTTTTTTTAAGGTGAATTCTTTTATTAGGTACTGATGATTTCTAAGAATATTAAATTTTTGTTTACAAGATTTGCGTTCTGAATATTTATTTAATTGCTTTTGCTTTCAAATGTAGTTTTTGCTTATCAAGTGTAGAAAGAATTCTCTTGATTTACGCATATTGAAGTTAATCGAAAATGAAAATTACCATTATTTCCAGTAATAAACAAGATAATGTCTACATTGTTTCGAATTTATTAAAGTCATATAGTCTTTCGTAGAACTATTTAGAGTAAAAGTTAACAATGATACATTCACATTGCAAGCCTTAGGAATTAGTAAATTTCGAAGAATTTTTTCGCATAATCGAATAAAATCTATATAGAACCGATATATCCAAATTTAAAAGCACTAAGTATACCAGAAACTTGTAAAATATTATTATGGAGATATTTTTTACAGTTTTTATAAAACATTGGTACAATCAAAAAAAAAAAACTTGATTTCGTTGAAATGGAAATTGCATAATTATTTTTGATATATTAAAAGAACTTCTGTCAAGATATTGAAAATTGGAAATATTCCATAAATTATATCAAAATGACTCTCGCATAAAATTTGGTAAAATTTTTATAATTTGCACTGCATTCGAATTTTAAATTCAAATATAAATAAAATTTAACTACAATTAAATTATCATTTGGTGAAGACTTTTTCTATAACATAGTCAGATACAGACAACAAATAATACTCTTTATAATTTATTTTTAAAATTAGTAACCTTTGTATTAAAAATAAGAGTATATAAATAATTTTTAGATTTAAATAAGGTAAATATTAATTTTTTCACTTTCTTCCACTTTAAATTGATTTCATTTCCGTACCAGAAAAATATCATTAGTGTTTTATGAATATTTTCTCATAATTAAATATTTACACTTCCAATGAAAATATTATATTCGTTCATCACCTACAAATATTTTTCCTAATTCGGTTAGATAGAAAATAAGGTTTGAAATTATAATTATAAACTTTTTCATTCATGGTCATACCTAGAAATCTGTGTGAAAAAAAACTAATCTTTTGAAATTAAAATAAAAAAAATAATAATAATAAAAAAAAATAAATAAGTAGGTAATTGAAATATTCTATAAATGGTCAAGCTAAATTATATTTTTTGATTTTCCATATAAACTTTCTTTCATGTGCTTTATTTTAAACAAACACTCATTGAAGTCATCTTATTAAATTCTGAATTTTCTTATTTTAACGTTTTAAAATTTATAATGAGGTTATTATTTAATATTTAATAATCCATCACGTTTTAACAATTTTATTGTTTCTTATAGGATTATCAAAAATTAGATCAGAACATCAAATAGTTTAAAGGCTCTAGAATCGAATCTATTAAAAAGAGATCTGAACATAACTAAGATCGTTGAATATTTTTTCCATCGTTAGATTGTAATGATTATTATTTTGAAAGTATTTTGGAAGATTATACAATTTAAATTCAAATAATTGAGGTTGTAAATAATATTCAACACATTAAATTAACAAATTTTTTTTGAACGTTTGAAATATATATGTGTATACAAATAAATAAATAATGGTTAAACGTCAGGAATTAATTATATACATATTCGCTTTTTTTTATTTTTCCACAGTATATATTATTATTTAATTTATTAATAATTTTATAAAAACACAATCATAAATTAATAATATCATAAACTTACCTCAGTCGGATGTTGAGATATTTTTATATCCTTTTTACTATTCGATAAATTATTCTTTAAAGAGTTAATTTCCTTCTTTAGTAGTCCAATATTACGTTCTTTTGCCTTTATTTCCTCTAGCTAGAAAAAAATAAATTATTGTAATAAAAAATATAATATAAAAAATGTAGAATATATATAAAAAATAGAATTGCATAAAGTTAAAATTTCGAAGTAGGTTATATAGAGAAGAGTTTACAATATTATTTTTGAGACTACTTACAATAATAGATAAAATAACTCAAGCAATGAATTTATTTTGGTAAAATATTTTTTGAGTTTATCCGAAGTCATAGGAAAATAAAAGAATGTTTAATTTAGGGAAATCACAAGTGGAACACGAATTTATTATTAATAATCGAAACGACACAAGTGAGAGATTTTCGCAATTAATCTTTATGATTCTAGTTCGAAAAATAAACATTATATAACCATGTAATCTGAAAATTTTTACAATTGAATATTTTACCTAATTTGAATAAACTCTTACAAACAAAATTTTTGCCCTCAAAGATTTAATTTATAAAGAAGTATCAAATGAATTTTTATTTTGTCCATAGGGCATTTTACTGATTTAATTTGAAAACTTTATTATAGAAATAATTATAAATCATAACTTCTGCATTTTTTAAAAATATCTGTGTTCAAATGATTCATGATGTCTGCATTTAAAACTTTGCTTTTTTTTTCATTTTAATATTTAAGTTAAAAAAGAAATACAAAATTTTATATTATGTTTATGGTAAGATTTTTTTTTTAAGAATGAAAAACCACAAATATTTCCCACGACCCACGAAATTCATTCAGATTTGTTTGTTCAGACCAGTATTTGCTGTTCTTATAATATTTTTTAAAGATTTTTTTTTTGTTTTGGTTGTTATGGTTTTTATTAATGCCCTGAGGCGTTTGAACATAAAGGGCATATTTTAGAGCACACGCATAATATAATCATAATAAACTTTGAATAGCAAAACTGATTTTAATATTATTCTTTTAATTCTTTGAAAATTTATTTATTTTTTTTTTTATTTCAAAAATATATAATTTTACATAATGCAATGAATATTTTATTAAATTATATCTTTATCTGAAATGAACTGTTGTCATTGAAGTTTGAAATGCTCAATAAATTATTTTTTAATTTTGACATAGTAGTGCTTCCAAAAACGTTTTAATCAAATTTTTATGCGCTTGAATTTACTTCCATTTTATAATTGATCTGATCTGATCAAAAATTTGAATTACTAAAAATTTTTTTAAATTATATTAATTCGTGAAAATATTCGCAAATCTTTATATAAACTATATAAAAATTTTATGCTCAATATGATTTTGTGAAAAACGTGAATAGGTGTCAGATATTTAAGTTTGAAAGTGTTTTAAGTCCTATCGTTTATATATCGAGATATAAGTTTTTAGTTTTATAAGTTAAAGCCCATTTTGCCGAAGGATCATATAATAAATTGAAACTGATTGATTAACATTAAAATTCTTGAATAATAGTTGCCTTTTCTCGATAATGGTAGGTGTAGTTAAAATCTTGTGGGCAAAATATAAATTGTCCAAAAAAAATACAAAAAGTAAACCTGCATTGAAAGCTTTGTTTTTCCTTTATTGGTAAATGCTTACATGCATTTTTGAGTGTTTTTCAACAAACAAAAGAAGACAACAACAAAAAATATTATAAAATCATGTTTGTTTTTTTTTTTCTTGCACTGTTGAATGAAGTTGAAAAGTTATAAATAACATAAAAACCACAAGACATAACATTAGCAGCATTCATAAGTCTAATGCCTAAATGAAACAAAATAACTAATCCCTTTAGGGAATCTAATAATTCGTGGAATGCGAAAGATTGTGTTATGGTGGTAATGATTGTGGTCAGCGCGAAGTGTTTTATTTGTCATATGCACATATAAGAAATAAAAACAAACTAGGCACTTTTTGGAAATGAATTTTAAATAAAATGAACATTATTATATAAATTTGTATTATTGTTGATGTTTCAGCTTTTATACAGGCTTTTCGAATGATGTTTTGACGATGAGTTTTCAGTATAAATACATTTGTTTTTGTAAAATTTTTTAATTAGAAACAAGTTGCTAATGTTTTGAGCGATGCTGTGTATATATTGTACAATGTAGAAAAAAAAAATTAAAGACGGTAACTTGGAAGTTAATATCAAAAATATTTAAGACCAATAATTGTTTCCAGTCGACATCAAAAAAAGTTTTCTTTATATTTCCGTTGAGGAAAATTTTCACTCTCAATGAAAGTTCGTTTCTCGATAAAAGTATATATATTATATCCAATATTTTTTCAATTTTTTGAGAATAAAATTTAGCATTATTATAAAACTTAAAAACAAAAAAAAAAAAGGAAAAATAATCAAGAGTAAAAAAAAATTCCTCTCATTTAATTTAGATGAATAGGAAATCACATTTTATATATACGTTTTAAAATCACAGTTTGAAAAAATGTACTTTATTTGATAATAATAGGCGTAGAAAGTATCTTAAAGATAAATATATAAGATTTAAATAACCAGACTTGAAAACAAATAAAAAATAAATATTATGTATTTAATAGTAAAATAAATTGAAGATGAATGTAATAAAAACAGTACATAAACATATGTATTTATTATGTAACTGAGCATAATTCATAATTATTATATTTCGTTTTGAGAATGAATATTCAATTCAATTTTAATAAGTTTATCAATAATGGTAATTTTGTATTAATTTCAAATTAAATGACATAATCACACAAAGTAGAAAAGGAGTAAAAAGTTCCATATCCTACACTCAAAGTTTTACAGTATTTGGTTAATTTAGCATGTTATGATCATAGATCATTAAAGTGTTTTTTTTTTTTTTTTTCAAATTTTTAAAGCTTCATTTTTATTTTATATTTTAAACTTACCAATCGATTAATTTCAATTTTGGCAGATTTTGATATTTGAGTCAATTTTGTCTCATATTTTTCAATTATTTCTTGAACATATACATTTTTTTTCTTTTCTTTTTCGTTAGACATCTACAAAATTAATAAAAATAAAAAAAAATTAAAAATTTTTAGGTAAATAAGATTATTAGAATTAAGAAAAATTGATTTCTGTTTAATATTTTATCCCCTAGAACTGAGGTCAGAAATCTAAGGCTAAGCATGTTTCTACTGAAAGTGTGTTTAACTTTTTTAAACAAAAGTAATGGGTTGAATTGAATCAAACAATCAAACTTTTGTTTAGCGCGTTCCAGCAGTACATTAATGGTTGGGTGGGTTAGATATATATACTCAATAAGCATGATTTTTCTCAACAACCAGCCAGAGTACTCTAAGCCCTACATAATTTTGTCATATCAATTTGAAATAGCAGCTAACATTATCTATTTATTCATATTTGTTTTGGAAATACATTTAGATTCTATAATTCATGATTTCCTTACTTGAATTTTTTCTTCTAAGAGTTTATTTTCGTCTTTTAATGCCATTACTTCATTTATTAATTTCGTTGATTGTGAATTAATGTTTAAATCCTTAACATTGTTCGTTTCTTCTTTCACATTATTCGTTCTCTTTGAATTAAGTTTCGGTGCCACTGTAAGTTTTTTTGATGCTTCCAATGCCAATTGTAATTTTTTAATTTCAGACTTTGATTTACGGTTTGACGACTCATTTTGTGCTCTAAAAATATACATTTTTTAATATAAATTATTTTATTTTATTTCTAATTTAACTCTATCAAGTGCTTTATGAATTTATTCGTATTAAAATGGAATAAAAAATACCTTAATTTAGATTTAAGGTATTGTCAATCCGTATTTATTAACAATTGATGAAAAGCAGACAATTTTCTTAACTTACCTTAAAGCTCTAATTGCATTTTTTTCGCTACTTAGCGTAACTTTTAATTCTGTAATTTCAATTCTAAGCTGTTCATTTTGAGCATTTAATTTCTGTATCATTGAAATATTTTCCTCAATTTTTCTCTTAAGTCTTGGTGGTGGTAATGTTTTACAACTTTTTGGTGGCAATGGAGGTTTCGCTAAAACTTTGGTTATCATTTCTGTTAAATTCTCTTTATGATTATTTTGAATAATTTCAATTTTACTTCTTTTTTTCATATTAATGGCTACATCATCATTGGCATCATTTGGCATATTCATTGGTAGTTTATTTCGTCGTTTTAATTTATTTTCAAAAATTTTATGTAATTCTATCGTTTCTTTGTTTGGGTCAGATGTTTTATCTGGTTCAACAAGATTATCAATTATGTCCGTTTGAATCGGTTGACTAGAGGTCGTTTGATTATCTGCCATTTTATTTAATTTTCTTTTTTTTATTCTTGATACTTTTGAGACTATATATTTTTTTTCTTTTATCCAACCTTTTTTTTCAGTATATAAGTTTTCTTTATTTTTGTTAGTCTATTTATTATCAATTATTATTATCTTTGGTGTAATTAATTTATTAGCATTTATTATTAAATTCATGTATTTTGCTAATTTATTTTCTATGTTTTCTTTTTAAAAAAAAATCAAGCGTCGTACTTTTCCCAAAGTTCAATCAATGGATTTTCCTTGCAATGTTTTTCTAGAAAAGAAAAGGAAAAAAAAAAATTTTTTTATATAAATGAAATTATGAAATTACTTAGATATATGTATATAAAAAGAAAATTTTGATGCGAATTTAATTTTATTAACAGTAATCAAATATAAATTCGCTTAGAAAAAACACAGTTGAAATAACGTGAAACTAAAGCTCTTCCGAATAGTTCTTAGACTATATGGTTATTGAATGCGAAAAAAACACAGTTGAAATCAAGTAAACCTTAATCCATTCATTGCTCAACTTAGTCTAAGTCAATTAACATGGTTCTTAAAGTATACAATGTAAAGCCAACCAGAAAGGTGAATCTTCGTCTTTGTTATATGTAAATAAATATAATATATGTATATGCATGATTTTCAGTTTATTAGTTTGAGTGTGGGTCGACAAAGTACGTTAAACTAGACTATTAGAGCCAGATGATACAAAAATAACTTTATATTACTAAATTCATTAATTTAAATTTAATTTTGTTCCATTTTCATATCTTTTTTTTAATAAGATAGCTTTCATTATCTTTATTTTTATGCTTTCATCGCGGTGAATAAAATTCTTTTTATTCAGATTTTGTGTAATTTTCTTTAAGCCTTAGAATATGCAAAATAAATAATTTATATGTTTTCTTGTTCTTGTAATATTATTATTATTTGATTTTCATATTGTTGCACTTAACGGTCTTCTGTAAACATAAATTTGTTGCAACCTATATTTCAAATTTATGTCAGTCGTTTTGTTATTATGACAATATTTTTAAGTTAAACTGGATTACGTTTTGTAATAATTTATTATTAAACCCTCTTTGGAAAACATTAAAATAAATACTTTTAGTAATTTAGGCTATCTAATTTAAAAATAGGTTAAACCAATTTCTTTTCTCTTTTATAATTACAGTATATAGATATAAATGAATCTATTTGTACGTAGATTAGATACGTATTTATATGCCACTGTAAGCTCTTGCATTTAAATATTTTCAGACCAATATTCATCTACAACGCCAATATTTTTTAACGTTTCTTACTTCGCTTAGAGTTCTAAAAAAATTAAAAACTTAAAAGTAATGCAATTTTTTAAGAGGTCGAAAATTTTATATTTTCTTTATTTGTTTTTTCATTTAAATCAATTTGAATTTGAAAGTTCATCAATTAAATCAGCATAATAAAGAAAACAACATGTTTGAACTTCAATTCGAATTGTAACCCTTCAAAAGTGTGTTACATAAAAATTTTATTCCTGTTTGTCAATAAAAATATTGCAAATTAACTTCTATTGATTTTTTTTTGTTTAACACTGTATTTTTTCTAATTCTTCTATTTATATACTTAACGTTCTAATCTTTAATTAAACATTTTATTTTGAGATCATTTTATTTTAAATTCCATATTTATCTGTACATAACTTTATTTGTAACTAATAGCTTTATACACACACGAAGATTTCAGCGCGAAAACATAAACAAAATTTATAAAAGACGTTTATAGTTTGTTTCTTTTGGCAACATTTATATTCATTTAACGCAAAATTTTTTTTATTTTTAAGTTACTGAATCGCAAAATATTTTTTAAAAGCTTGCTCGAATAATGCTACAATGTGTGAATTTAGTCTAAGCATATAGAAAGGAAATGTAGCACAAAATGATGAATATTGAAGTTCGTAGTTTGTTTTTAATATATTTATACTATTATACTTAAATCGACATCAACTCTTAAACAAATTTTTTAAGATTCATATAATATAAACTAATCTTCATTTAAAAAATTTCAACAAATTATTTTAATTCTCTACGAAAATAATTTTACTCCTTAGGCAGTTGAAAATTTTAAGCCGCACTAACTTTTTCTTTTAAATTCGAAATGGAAAAACCACAAACAGAAACACACGCTTCTTTACATTCACGATGGCAGAATATTTATGACAAGCATTTCAGAGTGGCCAGGAGTAGAAACACACAAAATATGGAAAACGGCTAAAAATGAACTCATGATAGAATACATATTATGAAATGTTTCATTTCTAATTTGATTTTATTTATTTATTTTATTAAAAGAACGTAAATATTTATCGGATAGAAATAAATTTTTTTTGCAAAATTAGAAAACACATTAACGTCCATTTTCAAGGACTTTTAAATTAAAAATAATTTCTAGAAAAAATGCCGGACACCGGTCTATTATTGATTAAAAAACTATTTTCATTATTCACACAAATTAATGGTACCAAATGAAAATTATATATATAACGTCATCATTATTGATTAATAATTTATTTTATTGTTGGGTGTTTTTGAATGTTGAAATTAAACATTATGATAATGCCATAATAACAAAAAAAAAAAACAGAATTTTTATTCTATAAATAGAAGAAGAAAAATGTCTTTTTTAATATGTTATAAGTTCAGCACCCCTAAAAAAACTTAATTATAGCATTTAAATATTCTATTTACTAAATAATTGATTCAAACTTATACGACAATTTATGTATATAAAATGTCAAAAAAAAATACATATATACAAACGTTATAATATGCATAGAAAAGGTGCTTATTTAAAAAATAGTCGTCAATTAATGTTATGAATAAAGTTAATTAATGTCATTCGTCCATCAGCGCCTACATCATAAATTCTCAAAATAAGTATGGCCGAAATAGAGAGCATTTAATATTTTTGTACATGAAAATTTATTACTAACGTTCTAATTGTTGTTTACGTTAAACGTTAGGTCGTCGTATATCATCCAAAATGCAGAGCTTTTGAAATTAAACCAACTTAAAAAAAATTCTAATAAAAAAGGCATGTACTTGTGATTAAATTGTGAAATTTGTGAATCATTAGGGTTTGGTTTCTATTCTCTATTAAATTTATCATTTTATTAAAGGATATTATATTTTAACTAGTTTTTGTATAGTCAGTAAAATTTATTATATTTAATATGACTCTATAACTATATACAATACGTTTATATACAGAGTATAAACATAGTTCCATTATTTCTATAGAGTTAATGTATTAAAAACATGCCCAAATATATATATTATGCCATAAAAAGAGATACATTGTATATTTTATACATAAAGTGACCAGACGACGACAGGAACTAAAGTTTTAGTATGATGTTAACTGAAATATTTTTTAACAATATATTGTGTATTTAATTATAAACTAATTTAAGTCATTGAAGTCGAAATTTAGTTCTTTTACTGAAAGAAACAATGGTCATGTTATACGCAATATACATTATATACATACATAGAACAAAATTTATATATTGAGTTTTTATATAAAAGAGTTCACGAACAAATTTTTTTTGTGTTTAATATATTAAAAAAGAACATAAACTAGTTATGTATAATTGTTTATATCGCAAGACTATTTATATATTTATTATCGCTAAAAGGACGAAATTTTTATTGAACATATTATTTTCTACTACGTTTTGGTCACATTTTTGTTTAATTTTTCTCTATACACTCAGTTACCCAATTTTTTGAATTTATGAATGAAAAAGAAAACTAAAAGTATATTTTATTAAAAGTCCGAAAAATCAAAATAAAATGATATAATCTCTCTATATAATATGGTCCGCTTTATTATACTTAATAAAGTAATTGTTTTAATATCCTGTAAATCGACTTTTAACAGAATCTACTTTTAGCAGAGATTCATGTATGGGTGTACGAAAGTTTTAATAATTTATTAAAAAAAAAATTAATTTTATTTAAGGTATTTTCTTATTCTTAAGATGGAAAAAATTTAGTATACCTAAGTTTAAGAACATATGGCATATAGTGTACTTATATATAATATTCAAGTAGTTGGTGTTGTTCATTCTTAACAATACCGGAAAAATTAAAAATCATTAAAAAATAATTTTGATTTTTTACACCTACAAATTGGAATTAAAAGCAAATTTTATGTATAATCAAAAATATTTTAATTTTTTGCAAAGGCCTTCATCATATACATATAAGAATAAAATCGCTTGCTAAACATTAAGCCTACATATAAAAATTCATTTATTTATTTTTTTTATTATATTAAAATATAAATATATAAACAAACATTTTATTTTACTTTAATTAGTTTTATAAATTTTACCCCAAAAAAGGTGTCATATGAATTCAAAATCAAATAAAAATCTAAATTTTTATTATAGTTTTCAAAATAAGAAATGTTTGTATTAAGAAATTAAAATATAATAATAATAATAACAACTTTTTTGTGTTTTAATAGAAAAGATATTTTTTTTTATCGTTAGTTTAAAATTTTGTTACGTTTGTGAATAATAATTTGTTAACATTAGCAAAAATTTAGTAAAGGATTTTCAAAAAAGTATTTTGGAACTATCTTTGTAAATATACCAAAATAACAGATTTGTTATGGTCTCATTTTCTTTTTATATTATATCCCTTCATTTTGTTTATTCTTCAAGAATTATTCTTAATTTATATTTGGTCATTTAAATTTATTGAAAATGTAATCATGTAAATTGAAATTAATTGACTTAAATGCAATAGACTAATCAATTATTTAGAAACTTGCGTAATATGAATATGGAACTTGAGTTTGTAAAATTTTATAATTAATTACATCTTTTATTATCGCTTTTTAAGCATTTTAAGTCATTATTAATAAATATTTGATTTTATACTTAGTTCTCAGATTTTAAATTTACATGAAGAAAATATTTACTAGATGTTTATTAAAACAAATTTTAATTAATATTATTTGAATATTTATTATTAAAAGAAGAAATTGTTGAAAATTTCATTGCGCGACTGTTTATATACATGTCGGCTATACACTCGAAGCTGTTTCAATAAAGATCGTTGCATATATATAAGACTAGCCATTTCTTTTTTGCATTAACAAACTAACGAAAAGATAAATATTTGGAAAAATTTTTTATGATTAATTGAGATAAATCTAAATACATTTAATTTACTTTTAAATAAGAAATTTTACTTACTCCCACACCTTTTTAATATTTTTACTTGTATAATGTAAAATAATGTACTAGTACATACAAATGTATCTACTTTTATACGCTATGTATATCTACAGCTTATTTTTTTTTTTTATATCAGAAATGTGTATGAATCTTAAATATGATAAATAAGATAATAAAATATGATACAAAAAATTAATTGAGGAATTTTGGAGCGATATATCTGCCTTCATAAATGAGAATGAGAATATAATATTAAAATTATAAAAAAAAAACTACATAACTCATATAAATTAATTTTTGCTTTAATTTAGTACGGCATCTGTGAAAATTAAATAGTGAAATATAAAAATTTAGGCCAATAAAATTTAAATATTTATGAATGAAATTTTTACAAGCCATATTTTCAAGTTTAATAATTTCTTTTTACAATGAAGGAAAATATCAATTTCATGAAAAAAATGATGAAAAAAAGCTTTAATTATAAACCCCATATAATGTATGTATATAGAAATATTTTTCAATTTAAAACAATATATGCATATGTACATGGGCGCCGCCAGGATTTTTTATAAGGTGGTGCATGTGAAAATTATTATTTTAATTTTACCAAGTCTTTGACATATTGCGGGTTCATCACTAAGTTACAATTTCCAACAACCTTAACTTAAATTACATTTTGATTTTAGGAAAAATCAGTTGCAAAACAATTTTTTGAATTCATGACAAAATTCATCTCAGTATGCTGATGCGATGCTCAGAACTTTTTTAAGATTATTTCTCACCAGGGCTGCTAGATGGAATAAATGAAATTTCCTCAAATTTTTAAGAAATTTCCGCAAAACAGACACTTTTTTAAAAAAAATCCACAAAATTATTTTTTTTATATTTTTGTGTACTAAAATTTTTTTTGCCCTAAATTAGAAAAAAAAATTTGTTTAACGGTTTTACTCACTGCAGTTTTACCCCAAAAACAACTTATTTTTGCAAGATTTCCTCAAATTTTTAATGTGTTTAGATTTTATACGGTACTTATATGTTGTAAATCAAAAAGTTTACTTTCAACAATGGATTTTGAGTTCAACGTACGTAGAAGAATATCGTAATGATATCAATTTCTTAAAATCATTAGGGTAAAAAAAAATTACGAGTCTGAAATTTTAAATATTGTTGACTGCCAACGTTAGCACAATATTTCTTAATTTCTTCAAATTTTCCTCAGAAAAAAATATTTTCCTAAAATTTTTCTGCACGTTTTTTTTACTTTCTTTTTCTCCCGGAATTAAAAATTTCCTCAGTTTGGGGAAAAAATTCCCCAATCTTGTTTTAATTTAATTTTGAATCCTTTTGTCAAAATTAACAATTTTATCAAAATTTTAATAACATTTTTATCAAAGAAAGGTGGTGCAGTTGCACCACCTTGCACCATACTGCCGGCGCCCATGCATATGTAATTTATTATTTGGAATGAATTTATTTTGAAGACTAACAAAATTTTTGGCAAAAATTAAAATATTTCAAAGAAACAATAATAAAATATAACAAATCTTGTACTATTAGCTCACATGACTTTATCTTAACTTTAACTAAATTGTATAGTAAAGAATCTTTTAATCCATACCTGAATCAGAGAAATAAGCTCTAATTAACTAATAATTTATATAAAGGGAATGAATCCCCACCCAAATAATTGTATGCTAAATATTTTTGCATAAGACAATCTTAAAGTTTTTATGTTTACAAAATTTGTTTTTGGGGAAATAAACTAATTAAAAAATTATATATATTTATATATATATATATATATTGTGTATGGATATGTATATCCACATAACATCTATCTACATATACATATCTTTTCTTTATGTAATGTTATGTTATGTCTCTAAACGAAAATTAAAAACCGAAATCATGCTTTTGACAAAATTGTTTATTTTTTATGATTTTTTTTTCCACAATCATAAATATTTGATCTTTTAATTATTTTTTTTATGTTAGAAGAAGATCTGTTATATTTTTGTTTTTTTATCGAATTCTAAATGTTTTTATGGAATAATGTTAAAATTTTTCCTAAGTTGTCTAGACAAAATAATGCTTAGAATCATACAAAAAAAAAAAAAAATTATAATATGTGGGAATTTGACAACTATCTTCATATTTTTAATAGATTTGTTTAAAAAATAATAATATGTTTTTGTAATTCCGTCAGGAACGTAACATAATACTTTCTTAAAATAGTTCTTTTACTCAAAGATATACAATAATAGATGTTTCGAAATACCATAATACTTCCGAAATGCGCAAACCTTCTGTTGTTCCGAAATTTGGTATGCTATTGAATTTTGAACTTATTAACAAGATACGATAGCGAAAATGTCATGTTCAGCCAATGAAATCACGAAGGTTCAGCTAGCATTTTTTTGAATTAGTTGTACAAATAATTTTCTGCAAAAATACACAAAGCAAGGTGTTCATTGTCTAACTAACATATCAAAAAATAACTTCATTTGAGATTATATTAGCTCTACATTCCGCATTGAGAACTATTAATGCAACGAACATTATAATAGCTTTGAATATCAATTCATTTTAATCAGAATCCCAAAGTTTGCGTATGACTATGCTTCAAAAATGGTATTTAATTCTCCGCCAAATATGATGATTGGATAATCGGCAAAAAAAAATTATTTACTATTTTACCCAGATCAAATTTTTTTTACGTTTTTTTAAATTTTCCTAACATTAAATAAATCTACCGCAATCGTTAATATGTTAAACATTTATTTTTTCTTTTTTAAAAGTTCAAATCCAAATATTATCAATTCCAATTATAGATTTTGCAATAATAAATAAATATATATGAAAATCATTCAAAATTAATATTTATTTGAATAAGACACATTTAAATATGAGTAAATTGAAAATATATCGTGGGTGAAAATTTTTGGCATATATGCCATCATTGATAAATATAGGCAAAATAAAGTTTATTTATATAAACAGGTTTAATTGTACATATAAGAACTTATAGAAAAAAAATTACCAATGATTAATGCATCAACTGATGTGAAAAATTAATGAAAATTTCATTTTTAAACAGTTAAGATTGCAGTAGAATAATTGACTTTTATTCCTGAACTTAAACTTTATACTTCTGTATTTATTTTGTGGTAGTAAATAAAATCACCCAGTTTTGTTTTGTGAAGAAGGGAGCGGTTTCAAAACATATATAACACCACAATGTTTGGAGATGACGCCCTCCAAGTTAATATAAAAATAATAGATACTTTCGATATATCATACATAGTTAACCTAATTTTTAGCGTACATATTTTTTAGAAATGAAAAATCACATAGAGTAATTTGCCTTTACAAAATTAAATAAAACATATTAAAAAGTTTTAAACATTTATTTAAATTTTTCATAATTTTTCGCTTATGAAAATTTTTGAATCGATAAATATACCGAATCTATATCGATATAAGATACATATCGTAACACATACGAAATAATTCTAATTTTCGAAATGGTTTTCAATTAAATTTAATTTATTGACGGCAATGAAAATTCTCTATTACATTGTTTTCTCTTGACCTTTAATTATTCCATAGAATAATGAACTTTTAATTTTAAAGTTTGCCAAAAAATTAATATATTATATATAATATAATTATATGCATATATTTATTTTTATTTAAAAATGAAAATTTGCTAAAATTTTCAATATAATAAATGCGGCACAGTTGGAAATTTGCCATTATTTTTTCCATTTATTAAAAATAATACAACAATATCATACAATCATATCTACGATATTGGTATAAAAAGATACATATTTTTGTATACATACATTAATTATGTATTTTCATTTATTTTCCCTCAGCGCCTTAAAGTATACACAAAGAAGTGAACAAATGAAGTAGTAATTACATTACATATCCTTTGTTTTAAATTTTATTATATTAATGAAAAAATTGTCGAAGCAATGCCAAATTGGTTCCTTTTCTCCTTAATAAGGGATATTGAAATAAACACAATCCGAAGTTTCATCGTAAAACAATATCGGTTTCGTTTTAAAATACCATGATAAGTTCTATAAATTTCATGGTTATTTCTATGCCTTTCTATATAGCAGTTGGTAATTAGATGATGGAAAAAAATCTATTTCAAGAACCAAATTTTACGAAAATCTATATATCGCGATTTCCACAAAAAAAGTAAGCCGTTTGTAACCCGTACGTTATTTATATTTTGTTAGGAAAACTTTTTTATTTTTACTGGATTCGGAACAAACTTAAACTATGGTTGGGCTTAATTTTCCTCTACTTTGCAGAAACACTAACATTTTTGAAATCTGGTAAAAAATAAAAAAGTTTTCTTATCAAAATATGGATTACGTACGGTGTACAAAAAAAGTACTTTTTTTATGGAAATCGCGATATACATACATATATCAAGAATAGTAAGAAAACATATTTTTAAAGAAATTAAGGAATTCTTTATTCTATTTGTTTCTTGAATTATTGCAGTTAAGTAATTATTAAAGTCATTTATATATATGGAAATTTTAATTTAATTATAATTCTATTTTCTAAAGAGACTAATTAATAACAAAAAAAAAAAAAAAATAAAATAAATATTTTATATTTCTGTAACAAAATAAATAAACTGACGACGTACTATATTAATGATGTGTGCGATAAACACAAAGCCCATTAATTTTCACTTATACTCAAAAATATAAATAAAATATTCTGTCATGTACTTAAAATAAGTTTGAGAATAAAAATACTGACCAAATAGTATTATAAGTCCTTGTACTTTTTAAATTATGTTGAGCGAAAAATGAAATAATATATTTGCAGACATAGTGGAAATAAAAATTATTTAAAAAAAATAATATCGTGAGATCATTGTTTTTTTTTTTTATTAAATTAGACCTCAGACATATAAAAAATAGTATAATAGGAAATGAACATTATATGTAATTCAAATTTCATACATATGGATGTAATTGTATTTTTTTAATAGAATTTTTAATAGCCTGTAAAACTAAAATAAGTACTTTTTGGGGTGCGAAATACCATAAATCAAATAAAAAACTTTTAAATTGGAAAAGTTTTACAAAATACAATAAAAATGTTAAGTAATGGATGTAAAATTTTTGATTTATCATCCTAATACGAACTATATCTGAATCGTTATCAACGAGGTTAAGGAATGTGACAATAATGATCAAATCTTCAAATAAGATATACGGCGATTGTTCAGAAGCTTGCAAGAGGGTCTACGCAACTGAAATTCAATGAGACAGAACATTCTTGGAAACAGTACAGTTTTTATCTCTATAGTTAAAATTTCAATTATGATAAATATTAAAACATTTCTACTGAAATGCAATTATAAATAATTCTTGTATTCAAATGCAAAAATGAAATTACAAATAATTCTTGTTTTCTTGTACAGAATTGATTTTTCTTTCTTTTGGTTAAAAAATAAATAAAATTTGCAGTTGGTCAAATTTTCGGTGGCATATGTATTTCCATGTACATTTTGTTCAGTGTAGTCAGAAGTAAAGGCACTGTCTATATTTAGACAAGAATGATAAATATTATTTTCCAAATAAAATTATTAGAAAATTTGCATTATTCTCGAAAAAGATAAAAATTTTTTTGCTAGTCAAATATTACACACAAGTATATTGCAAATACTTAGAATTTATTACATACCTAAACTTATTAAATCCTTGAACTTATTATTTTTAAATCCCTTTTAATTTATATTTGTTTCCCTCTCTTATTTTCATGTAATGTATTTACATAAAAATTATTTATATTCTATTTGCGTGTTTTATCTAATAATGTTAATTTTATGTGATTTTACTAAAAATTTAGAAAATTTATTTTTATATATATATATATTTTTTTTTCGTGATTTATACTTTTAAAAAGTTTATTATATATTTCTAGTTTTATTATATAGCGAAAAAAGTCTACACACACATTATTTCTTTGTATTTTCTTTTATTTTTATTTTTGCGAATTATTATTTTTTTCTAGAAAGAAATTTATATATTTTAATTTTAATTAAATTAAATGTATAAACAAAAAAAAAAGAAAATTATTTGCTAAACTGTGATGAAGAATGGGAAAATTCAAGCAAATTGTACAAAAAAAAAATTTAACGAAGAAGCCACAATTGACGTTCCTCACGCACGCTCTTGTTGCAAATAAACATGAACTGAAAGTTTCGAACTTTAATTAAAATGCTATCTTTGAATTTAAGTAAGATGAAATTGTTGAGCCACCCGGACGGCTAATTTCGGGCTTTTACTTTTATACAGTACAATATTTAAAAAAGACGTAGATAATAAATAAGTTAAGATACCGGCTGCAATGGTTGAGAAAATTAACTTTAATTATAATGTGAACAAAATTCTTAAGCTATAGTTGTAGCTATTTCTTTTGAAGGAGAAAATAAATTTTAATTTTGATTCATGTTGTAAACAAAAATGGTTTAAGAATTTTAAAAATTTATCTAATTGAAACCATAGATTAAGAATATACATAGATTGTTAGCTTCATACAACATTATTTTTGGTATTTTTATGTGAATGTGTTAGTAAAACAAAATAAAATACGTGATAATTATCAATATATGAAAAGAATTTTATTTAGTTTTACACCTTCACATAAAAATACCAAAAAAGACTGAAAAATGTTGTATGAAGCTATAAATCTTTCTGTATTCTTAATCTATGTTGAAACGGAATTCAATCAAAATTTATTTTATAATTTCTAGGAAAATTTAATTTACTCATTCATGAAAATTGTAAAATAAATATTAATTTCTATTTATAAAAAAATATTAATTTTTTGCAATGATTAGTAATATTTAGGATTAACAAAGAGCAGTATTTTTCATTTGTAAAAAAAAAATTTTCCGATTGATTTTTAATTTCCTTGTACTTTCTTCGTCAACTGCTTTGGATGACTAACTTTTTAAAATGGCTCATATTTTTAAAATGACGTTTTTCCAACTCAGTTATATATCATTGATTAATAAGAATGATTTGTTTTTTGTATTTTTATTTTAAGGTGTTAGTATATTGTTTTACTAACACCTTCAAATAAAAACCATGTTGTACGAAACTGATAATCTTTTTAGTATTCTTAATCAATGCTTCTATCTTTCTTGTTGTATCAAAAGAAAGCAGAATTTGCTTAAAAATATTCAATTATTTATTCTGAAGTGATATAGTAGTTATACAACTTTTAAATAGTAGTTTTATAAATACTAATTGTTTTATTTGAATTTTCCCAAATTTCAAATAGTTTGTTAAAAACTGAATTAATTACTTTGGTTGTCGATTTTTAAATTTTATAAACTCTCACAGGTACAAAAGTTACAAAATTTACAATAAATACAAAAAAATTTTAATTAAAAAAAATTTCACTAATTCGCTGATTTTTTTATACTATGTCAGCAAAGCACTCTGTCTATTATTTATATTTTTAGGACCGTTTCGATAAATTTGTTTTTATTTTAGTATTTTTATTTAATCCTGTCACTTTCGCATCAACAGTGATTGCGTTTTATATTTACTTTCTTTTTAATTTTTATAGTTAATTTCTTATAAAATGTCGTTAAGGTTCGTTATATGTTTCGTTAAAAAAAAGTTACATTTTTTTGTTTTTATAATTAAATTAATAAAAAAAATTTTTTTTTTTTTCAGTGCAATAATATATAATTATGTATATTTTTTTTTTTTTCAGTGCAATAATATATAATTATGTATATGTGTGTGGATGCAATAAATAAAATTAGTAGTAGTAAATAGTTAATTAAAATTTTTCAATTGAAATAATTTAATTATTAAAAATTTTTTTTTTTTGAAATGTAAAATAATCAATTAAAACCAAGTGTTTTAATTATAAAATAAAGAAAATTATTCAAAAAAAAAATTATTTATTATTTTCTTATAATGAGATCTTTCGTTTAGGTCGGATAATGATTGACTGAAAAGACTGCAAAGCTTTTCATATATATATTTTCGCATATATGAAAAAAAAAAAAAAAAAAACAAATTTTGAGCTTTTTTTAGTTTGCGTGTTATGTAGAAATAAAATTTTCCTATACTTCTATGAATGATTTTTTTTTATGGTTTTTCAGTTTTTTTTTTTAGGTAGTATCAGTTTGATGAAAAAAAATTTTCTTTAATTTTTTTCTAATATTTTTTTTGACAAAACAAATTCATATATACTATATATACCGTATATCTATTTGTATATTAATAAAATATTTTTATGTCAACAAATCCGGAAAACGCGACACCGCAGACTTGTAGAGATAATGAAATTATTCTTTTTATATGCAAATTCCAAAATTTGCGCCATTATTGTTCTAATTAACGAGCCGGTGGGTTCGAAAACAGCAAACATTGCAAATTAATTAATTAGTCAATAATGACGAAACATAAATAAAAAATCTTAAATACACTAATCCATATACACATCGACTTTTTAAATATACTTATAATATCTAGATCTATAAATATAATTATTTCTGCAACAAATCAAGCAAGAATTTTTAATACGAATTCTTTCATTATGATTATTTTCAAACTAAGAATATGTTTATATGTGCATGAATCTGATAAGAACTATTTAATTTTTTTTTTAAATAAAACTAAAATTCTATATCAATATTTAAAAACAACAAACCTTTAATATTTTATTATTTTTAAGAAAATTAAATAAAAAAAAAAAATATAAAATTAAACAAATTCACTTGATTATGTAATTAATTTTTCCATTAAATTTAAATTTTAAATAAAAAAAATCCATTTAAGAGCGGTCTTTTCAATTTGGTTGTTAATTCAATTAAACAAATAAAAAACTGAAGTAAATTTTTAAGAGGAATTTCATTTCACTTTGGGAATTATGTGATGATGGTCTATTTTTAGTTAAAATGCACTTTAAAAGATATTCCCAAGTATCTAATAATAAAAAAGAAATTATAGAAATATGCAAAATATATGTTAAAAATAGAATACACTGTCCCATAATTTCTTGTCGATATTTTTTACTGGAAATTATTTTATATACGTTAATTATTTGTTTCAATTAATTAAAATAATTTGTGTAAGTTCTTATATTCAAAATTCTGTTGAGTGGAATTTCGAGTTTTATGAGGCCCTTTTAAGTTAAGATTATAATAGAAAAACTGTAAAATAAGTACAATAATTATGATTTAACGTGAATATGTGTGTAGATATGACTGTATATGTGCATTTACCTACATAATATCGAATGAGACTCATTTATGTTTTTAATTAACTAATATTAATTTCTTGTCAAAATGATGAAAATTTCTACTAATTTTTGTATTCTTTAATTAAAAATTCAATTGTAAATCCAGTCATCTTGGCTTCCCAATTAATTTAAGTTTTATGCTTTTACATTTAATCTAAAAGTTTAAGGAACGTATACACACATTTATAATGCACGTAAAATTAACGCAATTGATTTGAATCAGATTTGATTAAAATTTAAATTATATGAATATACAATTTTTATGTGTTAAAGATAATCTGACAGACCAGTGCCCATCCACTGCTATACTCCGTTATGTTAATAATGTTCAATAATTCATCTATATACGACGCAGCGAACGAGCGTTTAAATTTAATATTGTAAAATAAAAAAAAAAACTTAAGTTATTGGAGATAAATATTTACATAATTTTCGTTGATGTATACATATTTGAATTTTAAATACATAAAAATTTAAAAGGCGTTGAAAATTTTGAATTAAAAAGCTTAGTAAAGTTTAAAAATATAAATGCATATTAAAAAAATAAGATATTCTTATGTTCCACATATTTTATTATTGTAGAAAAAAAATTAAAGCTTTAATGAACAGAATAAGTTAACTTCTTATCGTTTCATGCTTTTTTAGAATGTTTTTAAAAACATAATACAAATTGTTTATTATCGACCTTTCTCTTTAACGATATTCTCGATAATTTTCATCATTATTTAGGTTTAGAACATTGTCACGAGAACATTTTTATATTTACTTTTTTCTTCAGTATCTTATAGTGGAATAAACCCGAATTTTAAAATTTCGTTAAACTTTGATAAGCAAAACAAGAATAGTATTAATTAAGGTTCCATCAATTTAAAATTTTGATGAATTTTTACGTGGAAAATATTTTTCCATTATAAGTTCAAGATAATCCAAAATCCATTCTAACTGTATAAGTATATGCTATATAAATAAATGTAAAAACTATGTTTAATGAATTCAGATAATCGTGGTAACAATATATGATCCACTATTACGTATGTTCATTTACATAAATATTATGTTACAAACATGTATAAAATATAGATACTTTATAAGTAAAATTATTAACTTCCTTTAAAATGAAATATGTACATTTTCACAATAAAAAAAAATACTAAATTGGTTGGTCATGCAAAGCACACTAATGTTATGGTGCAAATAATGTCCACCTACATTATTAGTGGTAACTTATTGCCTAATTTTAAAATAAATTTAGATATAAAAATATATAAAAAAAAAAAACGCTGCTGTATATTGCAAGCAATTTCTTTTTATAATAAATAACTTTTATTTTTATCAGATTTAAGCTTTAACAATTTAAAAATTACTTCAATCGTTTTATTATTGATGATTGAATATTATGTTGAGAAATTAAAAATAACTGCATTTATAAAATTTGATACTAAATTTGATTGAAGTTTGTCAGCATTTCTATATTTCTTATTGATCTTCTTTCCAGTGTCTGTAGGCCTTCCCAAAACTTTCTTCTTTTTTAGAAATATTAATTTTATGCGTATTATTCTTTCTTTAATGCTGAAATATATTTACGATTGCAATCAGTAGTATTTCCATTAGTATATTATATTAGTATATAGCAGAACAAGTAATGGTAAATATAATTACATATAATGTGTGTTAATTGTTGTTATTCTGAGACACTTTCTAAGAAGATCTATTTTTTAATTTTTCTTTCCACCAGACCTATATCGTACTATTTCGTGGAAGAGAGCAGTTAAATGCTTTTTTATATATATATACAGACACATAATTTATTCTTTAAATTTATACAATTTATATTCCAAAGTTGAGCATAACATAGCAAAAACTATTGTTAACAAATTTATTAAATGGCCAATGCAATTGCAAAATAATTTTACAGCAATCATTGATGTGCCCAAAATACCTAATTAAAAAAAATATTTTCTAAAATAATGATGAAATATTAAAGACAAAGCATATATTTATTGCTTTACTGTTTCATAAATTCACAAAACATGTAATGAAGTAAAAATAATAATGTGATTGCATGAACCTATCAAATTTTTCCATTGAATTAAAAGATTAAAACGTCTGATGGTAAAACTAACTCCATTAGACATTAGACAAACAAGTAACAAACAAGTACCCATTATGCGCACGCCGAAATTCAAAGAAAACAATAATTCTTCTTTATTTTTTTTTAAATCAATGACTATCCCTTTTTTTTTATTTTTATCATTGAAGAAAAACAAAATAAATGGCCAGATTTGAATGCAATGAAAATAGAATTTTCATTTATACATAATTTTCTTTTAGATATTTTTGACTAATTAATTTTGTATTCGATTGCAAATAATTTTGTAGGTATTTAATTTGCTTTAAATATTTGTATAAGTTTATAGTTCATTTACATAAAATTTATACATAAATAAGGAAAGCAAAAATAAATTAAAACATGTTATGAATTTGCAGTGGCAAAATTATGGAATGGATATTTCTTTTGAACACGGCAAGACGGAACAGTAGCTTTTAAAAATTGGGACTTGCATTGCAATTTTTTTTTTAAATATTTTAAGTCTCATTTTCACATTTTTATTTAATATAGTTTATACGTTTTTTATAATTTTAAATAAATTTAAAGCTTCAATTATCACAAGTTATAAAAACAAACTAATTTTATTTTTCTCTTAAAAAAATTTATTTTCATTAATTTTTAACTTTTTGCGGATTCAAATTGCTGTATGTTGCTTCTCATCACAGCCACAGTTCATTTAAATGTTGCTATGTCTGATTAAAATGCAATAAGCTCTCCTCTTTGTCTTCATTTTAAATAAAATTTATTAATAATTTCATTTAAGCTTATGATCAGTATTATGTTGATATTTCAAAGGATCGAATGTTAAAATCAATTTTTCTTCAAATTTCGTAAATTCGATATTTCATATTTTATAATATCTACGAAGGAAAATATTTATTAAAATATATCTCAAAAGTGATGATAAACATTCTAATTTATAGAAATTGATTAAATAATGCAATTACAACATTTTTATATTTTGGTTGTTTTCTTTTAGAATTTGGTAAGATAAAATTACTGCTGCTTTTGAGATGAATGATGATCATATAACAAAAAGAACCCAAGTAATGCATGTTGGCTTTGTTTTCTGGATGTCTTATTGAATTTTCTGCACTTATTGTCGCCGAGTAGTTTTGTAATGAATATTCTCAAGGACATTATATTTTGTACATACTAGACACTAGAGGATTGTTTCCGGATAACGAGTTGTTCGTGGATAGTTCTTGGATTATTGTATCATTTTTATAGAAATGTTAAATTAGCGCTGGATTAGCTCCCGAACTAGCTAACCCAGGATTTTTTCCTTTATTTACGGTGTCCTGAAATAGCGCCGCCTGACATAGTGCCGCCTGAGATAGTGCCGCCCGAGAAACTGAAATAGCGCCGCCTCATTTTCGATATTAAACTAAAACTGAAATAGTGCCGCTCAATTCGATTTCATATAAAACTGAAATAGCGCCGCCGATGTCAGTTTTCTAAATTGGCGGCATTATTCCAGTTGAAACTGAATTAATGCCGCCAATTTGAAACTGAAATAGCGCCGCCGATTTCATTTTTCTGATTTGACGGCACTAATTCAAAACTTTTTGAATTAGCACCGCTACAAAAATGTCGGACGATCCAGAAAGGGTGGAAAAAAATTCTTATAGCTGTTGTGCATAATGGGTGACTGTACCGCGTCCCGCTCGCTTCGCGCAAATCCCACTGACCAACCATCGCCCGCATGCTAGAATTTGTCGTTTTTACAATCTTGAACTTCCGTTAACCACCAACTTGCGATATTGGCACGAAATCCAGCGCTGTCGTATGTGAAAATGCGATTATATTGTGTTTTGTTTTATTATATCTAAATAAAGATACGATGTCAACCGTACTTAATAAATATCGACAACTTACGATATTAAACGGCAGAAAAAAATTTGCAATTATCGTATATCTATTTAGGCAATGTTAGTAAATTAAGATATCATCGTAAAAACTTAAAAATGTGAAAATATGATAGAAAATTTCAAATTTTCAAATAAATTTTAATTGTTAAAAATATAATATAATTTTTTTCATAAAACCATGTAAAAAAAATGAGGACTCTTGAAGAAAAATTTTAAAACAAACAGTTTTTTGCTTCCTGTGAAAACTAGTGTTTTTGAGATACGATAGTACTCTTCAGAATCTTCGCAATTATTTTTGTTTTATTTTTAAAAATTTATTTTTTAATTTTTTATAAAAAAAATAACTCTTCAGTTTTCGCATATTATTCTAATTATCATATAACTAGCGACTCGTCAACGCCGTTTTGCATGAACATTATTTTAATTCGGAAACGACTGACCATCTTTATATGGTGTAAAGTTTCAGCTGTCATCGACCAGATAGCAGATATTGATATCCCTGCATGCTTAAATTCATTTTCGAAGTAATATTCTTAGTGTGATTTTGAATTAAAATAAATACATTTTTTTTTTGTTAAAAATCATTAATTTTGTTGATAAAATGCTGACCCTTTAACTTCGTGCGCCCGCATCCTACCGGTAGTTATCCACTGCTCTAATTATAATATTTTGAGGATATTACTTGAATATATTTTTTTGAGGCAGGAACTTAAACAAGTCAAAATTTATTACGACCAACGATTAATTACTTATATTATTTGAACAATATGGACAAAGGTTTTTTATTTTTGATATTTTGACAAATAAAATTTTTACATAAAAAATATGTAACAAAAAGTTATATGAGAAAGATTCTCTCTCAGACTAAAAAAAAAGTAGTAAGAATGCTTTGTAAAATTTTGCTTTCGATTTTGTTTTTCACTCAAAATTAAATAAAAATGTGGTTCAACAGAAAACTCTGTGGCAAAACGGAATAACAGCATAAGTTCAAAAAAGATGTTTTTCAGGAAAGCAATTTAAAGAAATTTTTCCATCTGTAAAATGATATAAAAACGAGATTATGCTGTTATGTAATAAGGAATATTTCAGTTAATAATTGAGAGATTATTCCAAAAAATTGCCAGAATAGAAATAAGAACACGTAGAAAAAGATGGCATTAATAACTCGATTTCGACATAACTCGACATATGCTCTTATTCCTTATTCCCACAGAACTATTCTATAATCAGGTCCACGAGCGAATTTTTCCATCTGTAAAATTATATAAAAACGAGATTAGGCTGTTATGTAATAAGGAATATTTCAGTTAATAATTGAGAGATTATTCCAAAAAATTGCCAGAATAGAAATAAGAACACGTAGAAAAAGATGGCATTAATAACTCGATTTCGACATAACTCGACATATGCTCTTATTCCTTATTCCCACAGAACTATTCTATAATCAGGTCCACGAGCGAGTCGGACGGAATGTATGTTGTCGAGTTATAAACTGAATGCTAAAATAAATCTTTATCTTTTAATTAACAATTCAATCTTAAAAGTATTTCTATACACGACTAGCAAAAGATGTTTTTATCTGTATTACAAAAAAGAATAAACATAATGTACTCTCTACATATTATGGTATAACTAACAGTGCTTCTTGTGTATACATTATATTTGTTAGTTAGTTATTAATCCTTTAAATTTTATGCCCAGCAGTTATTAACTCTCTGGAAAATTGATAAAATGTGGTTAATAAATAACAAAAAAAAAATAATGTTATAAATATGAAGTTGTAGATATATTTATTTTCATAGTAAAATGTAAATAAAATTAGATGACGATTTTGTTAGTTGAAAAATAAAAAAAATATTTCAAAATTATTTATTTAGGTTGTTATTTATTAAAATTTAATTCAAACTAGAAAATAAATACTTTTAATTATGATGTCAAGAAAATGCATAATACCGTAAAGAATTATAAATTTTTTTTGTTGAAAAAGCATCATTTATAACAAAAGGTTTATAAGTAGGTGTCACCACACTAAAAAAAATTTACACCTGGTTAAAGGGAATAATGTATGTTTTCATGAATAAATCATTTCTTTTTTTAATTCAAAATAAAAAAAAAAAAAAAAGAAAGATAAGAAACAAAAAAATTATATTTTATGAAATTTAAAGCTTCATATGATTGTAGGTCAAAAATTATTATAATGGAATAAATATTTGCGCGCGCAAATAATATACACAATGACATGAAATTAAGACATCGCTTTTCATTTACACTTTTGGTTCCAAATAAAAAATAAAAGTAGAAAGATTAATTATTATTATTTTACTTTTTTTTTCAAATTTATGACGTCATATCCGGTTTTAACATTACTTTCTGTTAAAAAAATTTCTCTTTTAAAACTTTTTTTTTTTTATTCCTAAGGAACAGGAATCCAATTAAAGTTCAAATTAATTATTTAATCCATTAATCATTTTCAATAAAAGTAAAATAAATAAATTCCAGTCCTTTTATAATATAAGTAAGTACATGTATGTATATTGTTTATATTTTTTATTATTTTTGACATTGGAAATCACCGTTTACTCACAGATCTCAAATATTGAAAAAATATCATATTATTTATTGAAGGAATATAAAAATCAAAAATCTCGAATTTGATTTTTTGTCAGTGGGAATTTTTAATAGATAAATTTTTTGGTATTTTTTTATCATAAGATCCTTAAAAATGAATAAGTGTCCCCATTACTGCTTTTTTTTATTATGTTTATTCATGTCTTTGAAATCTTCTATGTCCAATTCAAAGTATAATCTGAATGTTCCAATTCTCACTCAATATCTTTAGTTCTATCGAGAATTTTAAAAATTAAGAGCTTGTGCATGTCAACTTAATGAATAAAATATATTATACACATATGGAGTAAGAAAATTGTATAACTGTAGGATGACTCGACGCAATACAATACACATTGTTATTGTACAACCTTGTTTTGAAAATGACAAATACGATTTTTTTTGTATCTAGATTCTAGATAAATATAAATAAGCAAGGAATCTTTCAAATATTTTATAATTTCAAATAAATTTCTAAATATTGTGTCATCAGAAATTTTTTTGATAAACTGCAGCATCTGTTGAAAACTTACAAATTACGTGTAAGTATTACATAAACTTATAGTATATAACTCAACTTATTTTTGTTTTCTTATATTCTTTGACCGATGGTATTAAATTTAATGATGTTTTATTTAATTTGAAAAAAAATAAAATAAAAGTAGTCAGATATCATAAGACTTTTTGTTTATTCCGGCTATTAGATATTATTTTTTTTATGAATTTATTGCAATTTATTTTTTCAAACTTTTATAATTAGAAAGAAATCTTTATTTTAAATTTATTTGCCGATGAAAATGTTATTTAAGTAATAAAAATCTTAATGAGTCCACAATTTTTTTATACCTACTTGCAATATAAAATAATAAATATACATTTTACAAACTGTCAAAAATTGTTTTAATTTTGTACACGTATATGTATAGTAATTTTCTTTAATATCGATAGAGTATTCGAGCATGCTCTTGCTAGGATTGAGAAGTTGATATTTTGGTAATGGGATTTCCTATCTAGTCATTTTGTTTGTTGTTTAACTTCTGTTTCCATAGATAAAAACTACAATTTTAACAAATTTTTGTCACAAATTGGTAAATTGATACAAATAATTAACCACCGAACACATTTGATAGTTCGAAGTTATTTTTTTTTTTTTTGAATCTATGTATTTAGTCACAATTTAATATATCGGTACTAAAATAAGTTTAGAAGGAAAGCTGTATCTTAATAATATTCTTTTTTAATTATAAATTAGTATTACGTGAACTTTGAAATAATTTTATACAAAAAAATTTTCAGTCAAAATATTTTCGCAGTTCTATATAATTATTATTTTATTGTGATGTTTTTATTAATTTACATAAGAAATTTTTTAAATTTTTGAACAAATTCTCTAAAATAATAAATACATTAAGTCAATTTGAATAATCTTTGTCAAGGTTTTTATATATATAAGATAAGATAAGATAAAAAAATTTTTCGCATTTATCGTTTTGAAAAAATTTTTAGACAGAGAATTTAAGCTATATTTCTTAAAAAAAAATTTCTGGATCTAAGAAAATAGTTTTTGAAGTTTGTTAATGATTATGATGATGACGATTATGACTATAATTAAATACGAAACTCCTTTTGATGTGATAACATGCTATCATAGTAGTATTATAGTTTTAAGTGTTCAAGTGTAAACTAAAATTGAAAACAATGCAAAAGTTTATAATTTTATAACCTTGTAGTAAGATTGTAAATTTATTAAAAAAAATTATTAACTATATACAAAAATATACTTTATAGATTTATATTTATTATACAAAATCTTAATTTTTATTGAAATTTTACTAACCTACTAAAATAATGAAAATCCTATGCAAATCACAAAATTTTCAATTTTATTTTTAACTTGCACTTTTGTTACGAACCATTTAGAAAAGCAAAAGTGACACACATAAAATCTATAAAATATTTCTTAGTCTCAAAGTTAATTAAAAGAAAGAAAAATATTAAAATGTTGGGCAAAACCGTACTTAAAACTTATATTTACAAATAATTTTAATTAACTGTTTTAAAAGCCCATACATAATCCTTCAAAATGTCTTAGCAAATTAAAATCCATCATGAAATATTTTTAATTTTCTAAAGAAATCAACAAAATTTACCCAAATGACAAAATGATAATATGCAGAAAGTCTATATGGAATGTGTCAAGTGTAAGTTCTTGCATAGCTATTATATGTTTATCTCCAAAAACTATCAAAATTTCATCCTATTTAAAATGCACAATTTTCCCTATAAATATTTACGGGCGACTGTTACTTTCCTTCTAGTTTTTTTTTTGTTTTACAGAGCAGATCTTACAAACATTTGTATTGAAATTAACTTTAAAATATTAAATATTTTTTGAAATAATTATTTATTTAGTGGACACTTTCAGTTTCAATACTTTTTATAAGTCTCGTAATATGAATTAACTAAAACTACTAAAAAATATATTTATTTTATAATATTACATTTCACATAAACTGAAATAAGAAATATAAGAAATTTTTCTAAAATTTCTTACCTCCTTCTACCGATTTCACGTAGTTTTGTACCAAACAAAAGTAGGTAACTAATTTATTTTTCAATCTAAAATTTGTAGAAATCGCGTTGATTTAAATCTTTGTATTTACACTAGAGAGCCGCATTCTGGTTCCCTTGTGAATTTTAAATCATATATCAATTTTGGTACATGTGTAACAAATCATAATTTATAATAATTTTTCTTTAAAAAAATAAAAAAAAAATTATTATAAATATTTTATTTTTTCATCATTTTGCAAATAATTTCAGGTATATACAAAGAAAGAAAAATATCATTTCATCTTTACGCTTTCGGAAGATATTTAACAAGTGAAAATAAAAATTAAAATAATCAATTTTCTTATTTTTATGTAGGCATAGTGTTAACAATGTAAAGGTATCATCAATTATATACCTATTTTATCCTCTCTAGATATAGAAAATCGGCTGCTGAATTGTTCTATTGGCATTAGTTAGTTCTGTAGTTGTAATGTGTCGTGAACTTAGCTTATTGTCAAAAATCAAATGTATAGTAAGGTGGAAGGAAATACCATAAATAAAACCATGTCATATTATCTAATTCACAAAAGACAAATAGGTTTTAACTAACGTATCTTGCACTTCTGTTTTAAAAACTTTCTGAAGAATGCGGGTTATAATCGTAATGCAACACAAAAATACTAAACAAATATATAATAAGGATCAAAATAAAAAATAAAAAAATGGTAATGTTAGAATAGAATATGTGTTTAAAATGAAAAATAAGCCCTAAATAACTTGTCCATGATACTATTATTTGGAATTTTTATCCTCAGAAACTATGCCTATAATATTTTTTAACCATAAAAATGATACGCAATATATTTATGTTAAAAAATTATGAGATTCATTAGAAGTATAATATTATATTATATATATTTTTATTTTTTGTTGGGAAAATTATTTTTCATCTTACTTTGATAGGATATCATTTGACAATAAGAGTAAAATATTTTTCATGGGTTATCGTTTTGTTTTAAGGGCTTTTCTAAATAATCCTTTTAATTTCTGAAAATCTCATCTCATACGGTATTTTATGGAGTCCAAAATGAATGTTAATCGAATTAACATGCTCATTTTACATCCCACATATTTTTAAAGAGCTGTACTTATTAATTGCAGATTTTATGACAAAAAAAGATAATCCAGAGCTTTTAATATTATGAAGCATTATAATTTTTAATGAATTTTATACGGTTTAAAATAGTTTTTTTAAATAAAATAAATTAAAATTCTATACCAAAAAACAACTGCTTTATTTTTAGATTTTAGCATAAATTGAAATTGAGATGCATAACGTACTAATATTTATGAAATTAAAAATTTCGTGCTCATGTAAAATAAATTTAAAAAAATACAGAAAGCATCTTTATTTTCTTGGCAATTATTTACATCATTATTTTTGTGTGGTTTCTTAAGAACCAAGCATTATATTTAGGCCTCGTATTTTTTTTCTCCTTAATAATAATTCTGATTTTAAATTTTATGGTTTTGAGAAATTGAGAATTGAATTATAATTCATGGGTTCTTTGCATTAAAATAACTCCAATTTGGAGTTTTTTTTTGTACTGTTAAAAAATACGACAGAGTAGAATTCTCAATTTGAAGGTAAAGGATTTGATTAGTAGATATAAACTATCCACTAAAATTGCTAATTGCAAATACCCGTTTTTGCTTACATTATCAGATTTTTTGTAAAGATAAAAATAATAATATTTAAGAAGTAATTTTTAGATCAATTTAGTTTAGAAAACTATTTAATTTTTTTATTTGAAAAATTACTAAACTAATCTGTGTAATGCCAATGACATCTCAAATTAAAATGTGAATTTTTGAGACGTCTTTGATACGATAACGACGGCAAAATACCTAAATAACAATTTTTTAGTAAAATAACAGAAACAGTACGCTTCAAGCTTTTCTTTTAAATATATTATGTTCGCTAAACTATAGTTCTCAATAAGTTCTATAGTCTTAATAATTAAGTTCATTGTTTGAACTTAATACGATCCTGAATTAACGTTACTAATTTGTCATTATTTAAATTTTGTTTATTGGTTTAGTTTATTATTTTTTTTTTTTGGTAAAATTATACCACTAAAAATCCCTAAGTGTACAAGTTGTTCATAAATATAAAATTAAAATTATGTTTGATAAATACAAAAAATATCACACAAATTTTCAAATAAATTTTTTTAAAAATATTTTTATTTATTTCCGTCTTTTATGAATTTATGCACTTAAAACATGATAGGTGATTATTACTTCTCTTTCTGAATTGTGCAAAAATTTCAAATTTTAATGATATTATCTTGAAGTGATTTGAAATGTAAAATAAGGAAATTAAATATTTTAAACCAAAGAATTATAACTCGAAGTCAAAATAAGAGTTTTATTTATTATTATTTTAGTAGAGTAAACAATATAGTTATATCGATCGATTTAACATTTTAGCATTAGTCAATAAAATTTTAGCGACATTCCTTTATGAGTTAAGTTGTTTTATACTTAATTCAAGTATTTGGTTTCAGAATATATGGATCAAATGAAGAAATTCACAAGCAGCAGCTACATAGATCTGCTCCTTGTGAATTTCAAATTTCGATTTTAATACAAAATTTTTATCCCTGATACTTTAATTAGAAACTTCAAAGCCAAGAAAAAGGGAAAAAAAAAATTATAATAATTAGTTATTCGTTATCGATTGCGAATCACAAATCATTTTGAGGGTTTTGGAAATAGTGGCATATTAAGAAAATAAAGTACCTGAGAATAATACTGTCGTAAATTTGACAACCAGAGATAATTGAGTGAAAGTTTTGTTGACAGCAATAAGCGAAGAAGCTCCGACAGAGAACAACCCAAAACCTAAAAAAGCCATTTGAGAAGTTACGACTATATTCTTCTCAGGATGCGATATACAAAAATACTTATGTACGTAGCATATAGGCTCAAATTCTATTTTTAGCTTCCAGATAAAACAAAAAAAAAAGTTTTTCGTAAGGATTTCCAGTTTAAATTAATTTTTTCTAACAAATTAAATAGGTTGTTTCATTAAATCACAAAAGTAAATTAGTTGACCTTTTTTATTTAAATCGCGATAGTGTATGTACAATTTGTACATTCATATATGTAAATAATTTATCATTACATATTTAAAAACAAGCTAAGCTTTTGATTAATGAAAAAATGTACATATATACAATATACATTCTTACAAAAGCAATAATAGGTAGGTACAAATAATTAAATTTATAAGAAATTGGCGCCAGGTAACGTGTTTCAAAACATAATAACACCTATTAAAATTTTATCAAATTATGTTATCGATAAATTGTTTTATGCTGTTTTTTTTTTTTGTTTTTTGTTTTTAAACAATATCCAATTATTTATAATGTTTAACAACATTCACTTTTCCAATTATACCAAGTTTTGATTTTCATTCAATCAGTCATTTAAATCAATCATTTGAAGAAAACTAAAATATGTAAAGGATGTTTTTTTTTTTACGAAAATCATATAAAACTCTTGAAAACTATAAAAATTTAAAATATTTTTTATTTCATTTATTATTTTTATTGCAAAAGCTCATGCATGCACAAAAAATAATACTTTGGCCAGTAAATTAATTTTTATTTTGATTTGTTTTACATTTTTATAGACTTAATTATGATAATGTTATACTAAAAAGTATACAATGATTTATACCATTTAGAACACCCGTCAGAAACTATAGAGTTAGACATTCAGTGCATTAATAAAATTTGCTGGGTACATGTATACAACTAATTTTTAAAATATGCTTGAAATAAAAAAAAAATTTATTTTGATGTCCAGCTTTTACGGTTGAAAATCGTTTCACAAGACAAAAACTCGTCTGGTAAGATATATTTTTATTATCAATATTGGAATTTAATAAATTATTATTATCAGTTAATTTTGTGATTTTTCCGCATTAATTGATATATAATTTAACGATAAATTAATAAATAGTGATTTTCCGTGCAATTTTGATTAAGCTATTATTTACTTCGTTAAAATTGACTGAAATACACTGCATGACTTTGAAAATTTTTATCATTAACAGCGATTTTTCATCAATTATGTTTCTTATAATAAAGAAGCTGTTATGTGCCTATAATTAATGCCTTTTATGTCACTAATTAGCACACACTTACTATATAGTTAGAAATTAATAAAAATAAATTATGATCGCTAGTTTTCTTGATAAAATTATTTAACACAAGTTTTTTTTATAATTAATTTAATTTTGAATAAAATATTTTTTTTTTTTTATATTTATTCCAAAGAAAATTTTTACTTGTAATCAAATTTATTCATATATAAAAAATTTATTTTAAAGGAAATTGATCATTTTCTCTTCTCGCTAGAGGCACCAGTGGCGACGACTTATGGTCTTACAATGTCTTAATTTTATGTTATGTTTTTCGAGATTATTTTAATTTATTTAAAACAAAGATGAAAAAGTATATTGTTGACATTAACGTTTCTTTATTTTTGTCTTCATCTTTTTTTGTGTTGTTTAAATTATATACCAATTCTATACTTCACAAAATTATTATTATTAAATTAATTTACAAAATCTCAAAAAGAGTCAGTTATTAGCCAAAGTTATTTAGGATTGTCATAAATTTTTTTTTGCAATTTAACAGGTTTTTATTTTTTATAACTTATATGTTACACTTTAAAGAAGATATGTTATATGTCAATTCTAACATAATGTAATATCAACAAAAATGTTATTTCATTCGAGAATTTATTTACAAAAAAAACTATATGGAACCAAAAAAAAAATTAAACCGACAAAACATTATTTTCAACAGATCTACTGTTTTGTCATTGAAAACTTTGCAAACTTGGCACTTGTTTACGTTCGTATAATCTAAATTAAATTAACATATCCAGATTTGTAATAATAATTTGCATCTTTTTTAAATTGTAATGTAAATTTTTTGTTTCATGTTTTTATTTTAATCTGAAATTGAATTTATCGCAAACACGAAATTATTACTTATTATTATTATAAAACAAATTAAAAAAGCGTACCGAATAATAGATTCTAAATGCGCTTATACGACATAATAATTTAAGGAAGATTCAACAAAAAGCGACTTCCAACTGCACTAGGATCGCGTATTTTCAATTCAATTCTTAAAGTTTCTTCTCAGTTCCTTCTCATTTCATTGCGATACAACAAGAAATTATTATAAATTCAAAACAAAAAAAAAATACTTAATAATAAAGATATTTAAAGAGAAATTGGAAACTAAATGAAAAATATAAATACAAGTTATGGGCATTTTACTCTATATTTCAATAATATTTTTGATTGTATCTTATTTCTTTATTTTTACAGTTATATGTATTTTTATTTTATTTATTATTTTATTAAACTTTAGGACAAACCGTATCTGTTCATGAATTTAGACCCCAAGAGAAAAGTAAAGAAAAAATATAAAAAAGCTTTTTATGAAAAATAACGAAATTTTCAAAACAAAATAAAGGCAAGAAAAAAAACCTAAGTATGTGTATATGACGCGTTTTCAGCGTCAATCAGTCGACAAATTAAAACCACAAGCAAAACAAGATTAAAACTAAATGTAATCTGATATGATTCGTATATTTAAGTTTTAATATTTTTAACAATGAAAAATTTCATCAAAAAATACACATGGGATAATAAGTTTCAATAAATAAATACAATTTGCAGTTGAACGAAGAATTTTTTATTAAACAGAAATTGCTATACATACACTTTAATTCAATTTTTGATATTATTATTAATAATTTCTTGTAAACTTAAAAGTTTGAAAAAACATATTAAACTATTTTTTTTCTGGAAATTTTAATGCAGATATATGTGCTCACCTGTAGGTATACGAAATTATAATTCACTATAAGTTATCACAATTCTATTGAAGTATTACAAATAAGTACGCTTAAATTTTTAGAAGGAAATTTAATTCATTTATTTGACATTATGCTTTGGACAACTAATTTTTGACCCTAAACTTTCTTTGCTTAATATATTTTGTTCTTAACTATAGTAGAAAGAAATATAAGACAAACATTATTTGTTTTCTTTTAAGATTTTTTTTTCGGCGGACCTACATTTAAGGACGATAGATAAACCCTGCTAAAACTCTCCACTATTCTCATCAAGAATGTGAGAAAATTGTATATTATTGTTGCTAAACTAAATAAAAAAAAATATGTTGTTGTTTTTTATTTTTATTATTTTCCAAGAACTAGGTTTGTGGGAATATTATTCATATACCTGCAATACAAACCCTTTTTATATTTAGTTATTAAAGTTTCACATATTCAACGCACATAACTATGTGTGATTCACATTGCCAAAAATATCTGTAAATAAAAATATGTAACATTATATATAAGAAATAAAAAAAAATAAAAGCCCTATAAATAAACCGATATTAAATGAAGTGTAAAAACCGAATTGCAATATAATTTCAACTTCCTTTGTCATCTTCTTTTTTTTAACTCGAACTTTTTTTAAACTAGTTTCTTGGATACAGTGTCAAGAAAGTTTAAATATAATTTTTAATCATTTATTTCCTTAAATGACTGTAGAATAATGCTCTTTCGTTTTAAATAATTAAGCTGGAACTTTATGAATATAAAAAAATACACTTCTATAGTCATTTATTCAAAATCGTCAAATTTCTTAAATTTTACATATAAGAAGAAATATGTTTAAAACAAAAATTTTTCTAAATCACAATATGAATTATATATAATTGATTGCATAATTAAATTAAAAAAAAAAATAATTATATTTTATATTTATATAATAATGATGTAAATGTATATTAACATAGTTATAATAAATATTTACTTCCATTTTTTTTTGCATTATTGTTTTCAATCAATATTTCAAAAATTTTTTTTTATTATTAATAACACGGTTGCATCACTTTTGTGGTTAAAGACCTGTCAAGAACTCATTCAAATGAAACTGATACTGATGACATTATTTTTTTTGATTCATTCAGAAAATAATAATAAACCGTCATATTTTAAAAGATTTCTAATATAACATTAAAAAATTTTTACAATTATAATTATTTTATTTTTTTTTTATAAATAGTGATTTATATTATTTATTTATAAAATATGATATAAAAAAATAAAATGAGATAAAAATTTATAAAAAAAAAAATTTATTTTATTTTAATTGAACATTACTTCAGTAAATAAATTGGTTTTCTTACAACAATAATAAATTTAACATTATTATTCGGTGCACACATGATAGAAATTAATTCACATAAATTATCATAATTTATAAAACCAAAAAATTTACTTTTCTTATAATAATAAATTATGATGTTCGTTTTAAAATCTGTCTGTCACGTTGTTATATTATAAATATAAAATAAACGTACAAAAACAAACTTAAATATATTACTTAGATATTTAGCTACCGAACAACAAATGAATTCTAAAAATTAAGCGAAAACAAATAATAAAGTTATAGATATCTTAAAATGACAAATAATCCAAGTATTGATGATGTTAAACTTTCGTATCAACGTTGAGAACTTTTTTACTATTTTTGAAATAATTAAAAACATAAGAAAACTTCAATTATTGACATTTAAAGAGTCTTTATGAATTTAGTTTTATATACAAGAAATTGATGTTAATTTTTGCATTTTGGACGCTAGTTTATTTATAAATTCAAAAACATATTTAATTGTTGTGATTAAAATAACTGCTACCACAATTTTCAGCTTGTGATAAACCGTTAATGGATTAAAAGCATATTATTTTTTTGTATTAAGTGTTCATCAAAATTTACTAATTACCTAAATATTGTTTTGTCCAATATTTTAAATTTAAAATAAACTACAATTAAACCCTGAATTTTATAATCAAAATAAAATGCACTATAATAATACAAGATAAATAATATTTTAACACGGAGGTGTTGGTGGCGCTGTAACATGCACTATAATAAAATGCCCAAATGTTTGAATATACCTACATTATCTTTACGTTATATTTGTTATGGCTAAAATTAATTTATACAATTTTTTTTTTGTATATTCAAAGCGCAGAGATAATGAATCGATATTAACACCTTTTTAATTTTTAACTTGAAAATATCAAATAATCAGTTATCATGAAACATTATGGTTTCTTGTAAAAATGAAAATTCATTAATTTATTTCAAGCTATTTGATAGATTGAAAAGTTTTGCGAACTTTAATTCGAAATAACTGCAGCGAATTTGACTCAAATTCATTTTCAACACAGACTACTGTTTAGACTTACGAAATTCATTGAAATTTCTGTGCTAGTTAAGTAGTATGTTTAGTTGAGATTTTACTTGTTGTGAATATTATATACGAAGAAATTTAGCTAAAAATTTGGAATGGTAATGAATTTTTGAAATAATTCATCTAAAGCACATCTATCAAGAATTTAAAGATATGAAGTTCATAAAAGAAAAACATATTATTAACGACAACCTGTATATTATTGTTTAAAGTCTGATTTTATTAAAATTATTTTGAATTTTAGAGCTGCCGATGTTAAATTTATGTTTAAATGCAAATAAAATCAATATTGTTAAATTTTCCATGATCAATAAATTAGAAAAATTAATCGAGTTTAAAATAATTTTTAAGTTGTTTGCACATTATTGCATATATTCAAACAAGTTTCCTAATAAAAAAAAAAAAAAATAAAAAAATTTTAAAATTATTAATTTAAAGCCTGTCGGACATAAAATTTTAGATGCTTATCTGATCATGTCAATTGACTGCATGAGATGATGAATGGGTTCACAAATTTATCATACCGTTATTTTATATTGACTTGTAGCGTGTCTTGCAGCTACTGTGAAAAATTAGTTATAAAAATATGCAATATGTATAGTTCTTAATAAATTTCTGACTCATAATTTCTTAAGGTTTAAAAAAAAATTGTTTTTATTAAGATATATTGTGATGGAATTAACAAGTTCTTCCGTCTAGCTTGAAAATATTGGGCTTTTACATATGTGCTGAATTTCTTTTATGGATGCACTTCAAATACACTTTACGTAAATTTAATGATTATATATTTTTCGGTTTTTCAGGTAAAGATTGAGAATCAAAAAATTAATTATTTATTAAACGATCCATTTGAAAAATTCTTATAATGTGCGTTTATATTTAATTTTTTTATTTTTCTTATTACAATAATTATTCGTGATTATTTATTTATAATTAGGGTAATCAGAAATAAAGCTCATATTTCATTTGACTTTTGCAAGATTGTCTGCACATTTTTTTTTTTAAAATACAAGATAAAAATTAAGTAAACCTGATCTTCAGAAGTATAAACAAAACTATGCAAAAAATTTTCGTAATCTCCTACATTCATGAGTTTATTTTTTTTGTAATGTTAATAGGTATATTTAACGTAAAAAAAGTTATTTCAGACATTGGAACAAAAATAAATAAGAAACCACTAAAAAGTTGTGAAATATATTAAAGACCTTATTACAAATTTTAAATGAATTATAATTTTTGTTTTTTTTTTTGTTGAAACAATTCATATTAAGAAAAGTTCTTAGGATAAGGAAAATTTCTGAAGTCTCGTTTATAAGAAATTGTGGAAGTAGAAAAAATTTTAAAAAGTTTTTGTCTTAAGTCTTTTGTTTTTGCAAATTATGTATTTATTAATAAATCTGAAACTAATGATATTCGGAAGCGGTCTCCATTCTTTAATTTATTCTTCATTCTGCTAAATTTTAGATATTTGAGTGGAGTCTTATAGTTGAATATTTAATTTAATATTCAAAATAAACGAAAAACTCCCACTATATTAAGAGAAATTTTTTAATATTTTACTTCCAACTATTTATTTTTCCTTATTTTATCACTTGTATACCTTTTATCTTAATTCAAATGAAACCTTAAATAAATTGTCAACGCAATTCCTTTCATAAAAACAATTTTTTTTTTTTCAATCTGAATAAATTTTCTTTTTTATGTTATGAGAAATATGTATTAAATAACGTAATCAATCAAGTTAAGGAGACATTAATAGAGATGTTAACAGGCAAGTTTTAAATAACACAAATGACAACTCTCTTTATACTATACTTATTATGCGTTCAATGAATTTTTTAATACATATATATAAAATTCATAAAAAAAAACTGAAATAAATCAATGATATGTTGCGATAGTTTAATTTGTCATTGATGAATCTTGAGACAAATTTTAATTTATTTATTTCGTTACATATAAAATTGAGCATAACGTTATATTATTGTATGAAAGTTTTCTAAATATTTAAGGTGCTAATCTGATTTCGTGAAGCCGTAATTTTTGTTAGGAACTATTTGATGTTCTTTAGAAACAAGTAAGCAGAGATAACTAAATTAAATTAAACTAAATTACTTGAATCCAGTTTTGACTGGTGCGTCAATCGTGGTTGCCAATTTGTGGTTTGTTATCTGCAGCTGTTATTAAGTAGTTTTTATATATGAATTTCAAGTAGCAATAACATAAAAAAAATCCGTGTATTTATGTTTTAAATAGGTTTTAAAATTTTAGCTTCTGTGTAAATCTTTTGTTATGGGCACGCGCGTCGTCTATTTATACCGCAAATGTATATTCTTGTTACTTTTTTTTTGTGTTTTGATTTGTTTATAATGCAATGGTAAGGAGTATACACATAAAGATATGATTTTTAGTTTAGTGCAAAGAAGAAAAAAATAAATCGGGCAATGAAGCTTTAAGAAAAATGAAATAATACTATGAAATTTATAAGAAACTTGAATTTTATAAATTATAGTCTAAAAATTGCAATTTTATATAAAAAATTATACACTTTAGGATATAATCAAAATGTATAAAATTAACTTCTGATGGCTGTAAACTAAAAATAAAATTATTACATGCTACTTTGTAATGTTTTATTTAAATGTTAAATTAAAACAGAATGTATCATTTAATTAAGAATAAAATGGACCACGAAAATGTATAGTTTTCCAGTATATCATATTTCAATAAATTTTATTTTTATTTAAATTAGCTCATGAAAACAATTAAATTTTTTTTGTTTTTATGAGTTATGACATCTTTTGCTACTTCATTACAATTACAATTTTTCGTGAGCAAGAGAAATTTTAATTGATATAAATTTGATTAACTTAGGTTTTAGGTTGTGAAAATATTGATATTGACATATAATTTCAGGAGAACGAAATCTTAAGCTTTTCACATGTACTTCTTTTCTTTAGGACTTTAGCTGAAAGCCTAATATCTAATAATAAAATAATTATTAAGGGTTGGGCGATATACAAAATTAGTACACGTTGTATTAAAATCAAGTGAATTCTTCAATGACATTTCATTCCAGGACTTACTTCGAATCCATAAAAGAAAATTCTTCAAACTTAAATACTGTGAAAACCTTCGTGATGCATGATTATTATTTCATTTAAAAAAATGAAGATAATTTAACTTAACATAAGAAATTAAAATACGGAGATAAATTTTCAAGCTTTTAATTTTACAATACACATTATTGATTGAATTTCCTGATTCCAATATGACTTACTGAAGTATACATGATTTATTAAACTAACTCTTCTTTATTTTGAACATATTGACGGGTCCGAAGAGTACTATGGTAAATTGAGATACGATAGAAACCGATTTATATTAAAAATGATTCTCCGCGCTCATAACTACGATTTTGGGTTATACTGACGTTCCTACTGAATTAAAACACATTCAAAATAATAAAAATATTTTTAATGTAAGTAAAATCGACGTACGAGCTGAATTTTATATTGATCAGTCAAAAATTGTAAATGAAAATACGATCAGTAAAATATAAAAAAAATATTATTTTATCATGAGATACAATTAATGCATGCTAGAACTTTTACAATCTTAAACTTCCGTTAACCACCAACTTGCGATATTGGCACGAATTTCAGCGCTGTCGTATGTGAAAATGCGATTTTTTTGTGCTTTGTTTTTTAGACCTAAATAAAGATACGATGTCAACCGTACTTAATATCGTCAACTTACGATATTATAGGGTATAAAAAAATTTGCCATTATCGTATATCCATTTAGGCAATGTTAGTAAATTAAGCGATCATCGTAAAAACTTAAAAATGTAAAAATTTGATAGAAATTTTCAAATTTTGCAATAAATTTTTATTTTTAAAAATATAATATAATTTTTTTCATAAAACCATCAAAAAAAATGAAGACTCTTGAAGAAAAATTTTAAAACAAACAGTTTTTTGTTTCCTGTGAAAACTAGTGTTTTTGAGATACGATAGTACTCTTCGGACCCGTCGAATGTATGTACTATATCATATATTAATTAGCTCTAATGCATTTTAATTTTAATGCAGTGAAAAATATATGAGAATTCAATTCAAATCTATTAATGTGCAATTCCAAAAACGAGTGATGCGATTTTATATTGAAAACTCAAATTCGATCAGATTCAATTGACGAGAATGACAATCTTGTTAATATTTTATTTTAATTTCAAGTGTCTGAATTGAAAAAAAAAATTAACTCTGAGAATGAGAATACTCTTTGAAAAATTCTATTTTTATTTATGTACATAAATATGTACGTATTATATGAATGTATACAAAATTATAAATATATACCACAAAATTTGGAAGAAATGGAATAGAACTGTATATTATCAAATCATTAATGCATTTCTAATAATATTGCTGAAGTTAAAAATAAATTTGTTTTGTTCTTTTTTTTTATAGCAATGACATATTTAAAAATAGATGAAATTTTTAGTTTTGGCTTTTTCTTTCTGATTTTCCATTCAACAAAAAAATTCAGAATGTTCACTTAATTTTGTTATTGAAAAACATGATTTTCTTATTTTTATTGTTTTCTGACGTAAAAATATTATCATAATTATTATGAATATAAGGATGACATTAACTTCATTTAAAATTATAATCGAATGATCCAGATTTTAGTATTAATCATTCCTAGTTTTTATGTTTTTGTAGAAGTCAATTTATCATATAAAATACATTTATATTTATCTGAATTTTGTAATTAAAATTCAATAGTTGTGTAGTTAGTTCTTAATGCTTTTAATCAAAGAATTTATAATATTCTAGTTTATCTTTGCATTAATATAATATTGATGATTTTATATCGTTCCTGAATATTAAATTAAAAAAATATATACATTATTTATTTATACAGTGCTTAAATTATAATTTCAATTCAAATTATTGAATTGATAGATACATATATATGATTAATGAACAATAAATAAAATAAATTAAAGAAAATACGAAATTATTAAATAAAAAAAAAAAAAATGAAAAGACTTTATGATCGAAATGCACTCAGCAAGTGTTTTTCATTAAAAAAAAAACAAAATAAACTTTCATTTTTCTTAAATTAAAACAATATTTTCCATTTATCTTTTCAAAAATTTAATTTTATATCTACATCCACAATCGTTAACAAGAAAAATAACTAAATTTATTATTTTTTACATAAAAGATTTATTATTAAAAAAAATAAAATAAAAATTTTTGGCCTACATTTTACTCAATCAGAGTATTTTTTGACTAACTAAATACATATACATTCGTTGAAAAAGTGATAAAATTGTTAAATCTGGGAAACGATTAATATTTTCTGTTAATTGCTTAATTAAAAATTAGTACAGAGCTGTGACACAAGCAGAAAAAATTTTATAATGATTAAATTTCGTTTGTTTTTTCTTTGTGCAATAAAATTATCAAACTCTTTTTTAATCTCACTTCATGAATGATCAGTTGCTCTGAAATTGACAATGATAAAATTAATTTGCAATGATAGCATAACGGACGAAAATAGCGTCCCCCAAATGTTTACTTAAGTACATTCTTAGCTTACATTGAATTTCATATTAAATCGAATTTTTTGTTTCAGAATATTTTCCATGATTTAATTTTTATATCAAATAGTATCAAACAAATATTAAAACAAAAAAAAAAATGTTTGTACTCTTTCCTAACGTATCTATATCGCAGGTGAGTGGAGGTCTAAAAATAAAAAAATTGTATTCGCAAATAATTTTCGCTTCGGATCGAACGACGCGATGATACATAAATAATTTTTTTTTCATATATGTATTTAATATGTATAAGAAGTTTAAGAGAATTTATCTGATAAAATAGCTTAAATTTTTAACTTATGATTCAGATTTTGACATATGAATTATAATATAAAATATATTAATTTTTAAAAATTACGCAAATAACGTTGAGTAAAATATACTTAATTTTCACACACATAGTATTTTATTGATAATAAGAAGTAGTCACTATACATATAGTCAACAATAATCAATTTTTTGCATTATACTATTTGCATCACAAATATCATAATTTTGAGTTCCGCATTAAAAATAATATATTCAGCCAGATATTTTTTAATTGGCTTTAACTTACAATTTTATTTATATACCTAATAATATTAGACTTTAAGTTTAATCAAAACCTGAGAAATTCATTTAATTTAATCATCGGATGGTGAGGTATAAAATATCTTTAGACGATTCTTATGACACCTAAACTCAAAATATCTTTGTAAAAATAGACTATTCAAAAACAGATTAAAAATATAATTTTTAAACAAATATTCTCTCTTTAACTGGAACAAACTATACGAAAAATATATATACAAATGCATTTATGACATTACTATATATTATACAATTAAAAAACAAGAAAAATATACAAGAATTCTCAATCTAAAAGTTAATGAAAAATATTATTATTACTGAAATAATTCAGCTATAGAAATTATTTAATATTCCACCTATAATTGAATTTTTTACCCTATTTAAAAATTATTATGTTTGTTTATTTGATTTTTATCATTAATTTGAGGAACCGGCCAATGACCACACTGAATATTAAAGATTTATTAACAAAAAATATATGTATATATAATGTAGATTTAACCAAAATATCTATTTTTAAATTTCGTTTGATTTTTTAATGATACCCACTTAATTCTTTTTTACTTTTTATTGAAATTAAATATTATTTTTATTTATCTGAAGTATGTATCGTTTTAATTTTATTCATTTATAATTTTGTTCATTTTTTGGCGTCATTTGGGTGCCCATTTGTCTATTTGATTACATTATCTTTTTCAAAGTTAAATAAGCGAGAAAAACACTTAAATCAAGTGAATTAATGAATGAAATAACAATTGGACGACAACACCCTGTTGTCTGCAAAAAATGAAATGTTTAATTTATTTATTTTATTTTTTTTTTAAGTATACTTAATTTAAATATATGCAAAGCAAATAAAAGACACAAATACCTATTAATCGATAGGTTGTGACTTCATAATCAAATAAATTTTAAACGATATATAGTTATCCTCTTTTAAAAAATCGATAAACATATAACCATTTGAGGTAAACCTGTACTATAACATTTTGATTTTTCGTTTTTGATTTCATAATCGAATTCTTTTTTACTTAAAATTTACAATAATGAACAGTTAGATAAAGAAGTTTTTAAACATTTCTTGACCAAAAAACCATGGCCAATGAGAGATCCTAACATAAAAAATATTCTTACTGAAAATAATATTTTATTACCAAGCCCATCTTGGTCAATGTTAAGTATTCCACTTTTTATTGTTGGTTTTTTTTTTGTGTAAATTAAAATCATAAAATTAAAATAAATTGTTGTTTTACTTGCGTTTAATGAATTGCGCACACAAGTTAAGAAAGTAATGTAAACCAAAGTTAAACATGTCATTGTCACCACAGACAAGACAAACAAACCAAAATTAAAATTACAAAAAACTATTTTGTTAATAAAATATTTTTCTCACATTGTTGAAACCACATTTTTCTATGTTTTCAATTAAATACAGTACAATGTCAATAAGTGGTGGCACTACCACAATTCCGAAATAGTTTTAAATTAACACCTGTTTTACATTTTATTATAAAATTAATTTCTTTTTATTATTCATTATCTTAATAACACCAATTGATTGAAACTAGAAAATAAAATCAAATTAATTAAGAGTTTTACATTCATATTGTAGTATGCAAAGAATATAATCACATAAGAAAAAAGAATATAAATATGTTGTTCATAGATTAGTCATTAAAAAATTCACATGAGAAACTTTTAAGGATTATTTTAATTTTGAGTCATTAAATCATTCAACTGTGATACGAGTTCTGATCTGAGTAAAACTAGTATATAAGTGGTCAAATTTAATTTTATCTTTTTTTGAAAAATTTTAAATTGTACATTTTCAGATATTTAAACGGCTACTAAGGTGACACAGCTTGTATTAAAACATTGTTTCCATTAACATGATATACTTCAATACAGATGCTAGTATTTTACATATTATTGTATAACACAATAGGAATATCTACCTGATTTTCCATTCCTACCTATGTTTTTTCTTATGATGCGATGCGATAGAAAGAAAAAAGTAAAGAAAAAAAATCGAATATACAGTAATGATTTTGATTTCACTTGAAGAATTTGCTTCTACAATGAAAATCTTACTGTATTCAGCACTGAGTAAGTGTATATGAAATAAATAATGTCCACCTACGTTAAATCTTATATTCTTTAGTTTAGCAGAAGAATTTGCGCGTTTATGTGTGCATTATTTTAATTCAAAAAGACGAATTTTGTTTAAGTTAATCAAACATTGTATATGCAATAACGGCACAATGCCATCATTAATGCCTTATGGAATAGAAAATATATAAAATTTAAAAACTCAATACAAAATTCAATACTATGTGTAGAAACGTAGAAATTTGTCAAATAGGTATATTGAAACATGACTTCAGCAATGGTAGGCCTTTATCTTGCAAATAAGGAATATTTAATTACAGCGCTAAGTAATTCAAAGTCATCTAGGCTAGGTTAAACGGCTTCGTTTATGTTCTTTTTACACCGTTTTCGTATAAAAAATTTCATTAAGAACCTTTGAACCAAATTATGTAATTAATACGAAAGATATTTTTTTGTAAAACTACTGGAAGTATATTTGATGATTGTAACTTAAATTATTGAAAATTTGGTGAATAAAAAATGAAGTAGTTAATTTTTACAAGGTGGCTTAAATGTGCAAGAACATACTTAAAATTGTTGAAAAAAACCGAACGAACTGAATACCAGACATCAATATCTCTGCATTTAAAATCCATGTAATATTTTAAATATGTGTTAAGCTCGTTGTGCTGTTTTTATTTTGTAGTTTTTTGATACATTATTTTACTATCTTGCAATCAAAAAGAAAAAAAGGTAACAATGATAAAAAAAATTGTAAATTATCTGAAGCTTCTAATTCGTTGCATCCACATAACTAACAAAAATGTTCTATCTAGAAAAGGTTGGCATTACAACAAAATGCCTATGAATTGGCGCACAACGATATCAATTTGCAATTTTCTTTTTACAAAAGATTGAAACTGCTGATGAAATAAACTAAGAAAAGAGACAAACAACTAACAAACAAGAATTGAGATGAAATCTTTGCGCACATTGCACGAAAAAAAAAGTTAATTTAACCTGCACCGATGGTGATCAACTATTCACTCGTGATGGGAAAACAAATATGAAATTCCCATGTGATACTAATAATTTTTATGTAAACCGCCTGCACAATTATGCTCAACGCAAGCATAACATATTTAGACTTTTTTTTTTAAATATACATCAACCGCCCCATTATAAACTACAATCACAAGCAATTGTGCTGAATTTTAATCATTAATGTTAATAACTTATTTTTATTAATTATAAAATTTAATTACAGATTAAACTTAATTCAAGCTTAAAAATCAAAGTAATAAGGTTATAACTCAAAAAATTTAAATATTTAAAGGTAACAATTAATTTAATCTGTTTCGAATTCTTGTTTTTTCAAGCTCTTTTTTATTACGTTTTAAAATTATAAAATAATATTAGACTTAATTTCATATTTCTTACACCAATGTCATTCTTCTGTTTATATTTAATTTTAAATAAGTTGTCTTTTAAAATTTCTAAAATTTTAATTAACTCATCTACCAATTTAATAATATAACGAAAAATATCTTTAAATTTAAATTCTTGTAAATATTTATGTTTGGCCCTCTTTATCTGATGAATAGTGACTTACTGATCTTTTGGATATTAATAATTGTCGGCCGTCATGGTGTAGTGGTATTGCCTACAGCGTCTTCGGTCGTGGGTTCGATTCTCACCTCGGACTGGAATTTGTGTCAAATTTTCAATTTGTCTCACTTGAATTGTTTGTTTTGTTAAAAAAAAAAAAAAAATGTGCTCAACTAATTTAGTTTTAAAAAGCCCATAACATATTTACTTATTAGGAATCATTATAAATTATGATACGGCTATAACAAGCACTTGTGCTTTATTTTTATCAACTTAGTAAGATTTCAGGCTTTGTATTTTTTCTTCATATATTTATTATTCTAAAAATTGTTTGGATGTCTGTTTTTTCTTTGATGCATTTCTTTGATGGCTGAATGAAGAGAATGATATTTTCTTTTGTAGCTTTCAAGATGTGTAGCGTTGTAGTTAATGTATCAAATATTTAAAGAAATCGTATATTATTTCTTGTATCTCAAAAATTTTCTCACAAACACATAAGCACGTTATCTTGCCGGCAATTGAATAAAAACAATGCAAAATTTTTAGAATCATTATATGTTTATTGCAATGAAATAATATAATTTAGATATTAAAATTCTAATAGAAATTTTAGTCAACCTTATTTTTAAGTCAAATGAAGTCATTTCGCTAGAAAAGTAAATAATTAAAGCTTTGTTGTACTTATATCTTTGAGATTTATGATTTTTGTATGTTAGGTTTTCGGACAAAAATTTGACAATGATAATACCTAAAATTATATTTCATACAAAAATATTAAAAACAAAATTTTTAACCCTCAATTTCTAAATTTCAGTTTATTTATTCAAAAAGCTTCTTTTTTTTTTCATTTTATTAGAATTAAAATGATCACTTACCTGGCAATTAAATAAATGAAGTCAACAGAGATTTATGTTTACTTTTTTCATTATTATAAAAATATTATTATTTTTATTTTTCTCATTATAATAAAACTAAAAAAAAAATTAAATAAAGTTCTCCATGTCGCTCAATAGTGCGCAATCCGCAATGAAAATTTTAATATTTTTTTCTTTGCTCTGTTTTGTATTTACTTTACTTTAGTTACAATACTGCATTCGAACGATTTGGACACAAAGTGTTAAGTGAATTGAGAAAAATTGAAAGTGAGGAAAATTTAATTTTTTGAAAATTATTTCGCGCGCGCACTTTTTTTTTTTGTTTTTTTTTTTGATAAAAAAAAAATTTTTGTGTTGGAAAAATGTGTTTTAAAAAAATGTACACAAAAATTAAATATTTATTTTTAGAAGAAAAATAATAAATTTCCTTGTTTTTTTTTTTGTGTTAAAATTTTTCTTTTTTTATTTTTTTAATAAATAAAAAAAAACTAAAATATTTGAAAAATTTGGATTATAATTAATTGTGAATAAGGAAAAAAAAATTTTGAATATGAATAGAAAGTAGGTAAATAAAAATATTAAAAAAAAAAAAAAAAAAATTTAAATTAAAAAAATAAAAATAAATAGCTTAATAAATTTAATTATTTAAATTCAATTCGACAATGGATTGAAAACAAATGATAGCTAAATTAACAAAAAATATATATATATAGTACATATATTTTATTTGTTTACATTTTCAATTATATATTTATTCACCGACATTTTGGATAATTAAACTCAGATTGCACAACACGACAATATAGTGACGTATGTATTATCTATTTTCATTATATTTATTAAAATTGAATAATATAATATATTGTAACTAAAATTAGTTCATAAAATAGTTCTGAGTAGGAAAATTACTTAATATTTGAAAAACTCCCTGTAATTGAACTTTATGTTTTCTTCAGATATGTTCAGGTCTGGCTAGGATCTATATTTAATTTGAATAATATATTGTGGATAAAATCACTTCATACAATAGTAGTAGGAAAATTACTTAAAATTTAAAACTCCCTGTAATTAAAATTTATGTTTTCCAAAAGTCTAGAATTCTTAGCTGCAAGTGAATATTTACTCAGTTTTATTTGCAGAAATTCACTTGCTTTGCATGCCTACATTTAAATTTTATGTGCTTACACTTGAGCAAGCAAGTTGGTCACTATTTGTCGTTGATTCAAGTAAAGCATTATATTTGATACTGCCATACATGCAAATAAAGTAATGTTTTTCATTCTATTTTTATAATAGAAATATAAAAAAAAAACAATTTAAATTTTGTAATTTTTTCAATTAATAACAAAAAAGAAAATTATTTATCATTTTTAATAAAATTAATTTTCTTTTTTGATCCTCATTCATGATGTTTTAATTTTAAATGCCAAATCAGATGAAAAAAATACATTAATTTTTAATTAGCCAGAAACTAGACTATTTTGTCCGAAAAAAAGTAAATTCCTCACCAAGGAATTTTTTCAAGAAAGAATTTTGCCCAAAACTTGCTACAAGTGCCAAGTACTTTCAAGCAAGCATTTACTTGAGGAAATAAAATGTCCAATATCTAAGACTATTTGAATATTTTAGATAGTGTTACGACAGTCTTTGCAATCTAGCAAGTACTTCGCGGCTTCTTACAAATATTGCAATAAAGAATTAAAATATAAAATTTCTCTATAATACTAATTATTAATGAACTACATTGGTTCTGTCGAAAAACTTTTTGGAATGAAAATATTTCAGGTGTATTTTTTGTTAGAGTAATTTTTTTTTTGACATTATTCATATTTATTTAATGATATTTTTTGTCTAGCTCTAGAGATCACTGTGCTAAATTCTACAAAAACGAAATTAATTTATTAGAATTTCTATTAAATTATCTTATTTTGAAGCATATCTTTTGGTAATTTTTATTTTTTGATAAAAATTTAAAAATAAATAATCATCAAAATATTTACGAGTAAAACGATTATAAAAATATTATTATATGGTTGGTTGGCAAATATTTTCGCAATAAAATATAGGATTAAATTAAAATAAATTATCATTACTTTATCATTTTTTTTTATATATATAAATTATTTTATTTTATTTTTAATTTTTTAGTATATATTATTCATATGAAATATGTTATTTAATTCTACTTTTGCAGAAAAGAATAAAAACCAAGTAATTTTATTTGTATTTTAAAATCTACAAATTATTTTTTGTAGTTTATATGAATGTAATTAGAAGTGGTTTTTTTTTCTTTGATCTGGTATATGAAACAAAGGTGAAGTCGAAATAATTTCAATGAAATTATAGTATTGGAATTCTTTTATCTGGAAATAATTTATCTGATATTTAAGTCAAGTACATACATAATGCACTGAAAAACAGATAGCTTCTGTATATTTGGTTCAAATCGACCGATTGGATGTCGTTAGCAAAATTTGCTGTTTGTCATAGCAAGAAAAAATAGCTAAATATATCTGTTATAGCAATATATATAACTTTATAGTTGGTTTTTATAGCCGATTTTCTAAGGAGTTTTTTTTTTGCTTTCCAGTGCGGTATCTACGTTTAGCATTTTATATGCAAATTGCTAGTTTCATAAAGTTTATTTTGTGTTTACAGTCAGAGTTCGAAAAAATATATTTGTGGAATTAGACGCTTATTGATAAAATTTTAAGACTCTTTTTCTTTTTTCTTTCTTTTTCCTATATGAAAAACACTTTTATTTTCTTATTTTTCTCCGCTAAATATACATTTTTTTTGGGTTAATGTTGTAGTAAATTTTATCAAATATTCTGCGGAATTTTATACTGCATATTTTTCATATGTGTATTCAATATTAAAATTTAGTTTAAAGTAATTTTTTTTTTTAGCATCGTAGTGTTGAAATCCAATATTCTATACAGAACCTCAAATACAAATCGACGAAATATCCAGGCGAACGCAGAATCGCCTTATTTAAAGTAAAACAATTCACAATAACAAATCATTTGCTGAAAATAAATAGTTTACTATTTTTCATTTGTATATTCAATTTTCAAATTTAAAATGATAAAGTATCACAATAAACAACAAAAAGAACGTTAAAATGAAATAATCAATTAATAAAAAATTGTTATGTTTATTACACTAACATAAAAATCATCATAATGACACAAATATATGTATTCTGTTGGTAAACTTTTTAGCCTAATTTTCATTCATTTTTTTGTTCCTTCATTAAAAACTAATTTTTGGAAGTTCCCGTTAAAATATAAATATAAGTATATTTTTTTTACATAATATGATGCATCCCAAAAGCAGTTAATCATAAAAAAAAATTCATAAAAATCACTAAAATTCATTTTACTCAACGAACACAAAAAAAGAAACCCTAATTAAGGCGAAAAATTTTCAATAATTTCATTAAACAAAAATTAGAAACTAACAAAAGAACATCTCATTTTCAATTTTTAAAATGCAGAAAATTATTTTTTATATCCCTTTTTTATGTTTCGTTTTTTTTTTTTAACTTAAGAAAAAGAAGATTTTTAATTCGATTCGCGAACTTCTTTAATGATCATCATTATTTTGTTTTTATCAAAACAAAAAAAAAATTTATACATATAATTTTTTTCCTTTTTAGTTTTCTTCTTTCAATATAATTTAAAGAAGATCTTCAAAGGTGCAACCTGCCACTCAGAAAGAAAATAAAATAAAAAATAATAAAAAAAAAAAAACTAAAATTCGTGCAAAACTTTTGAAATCTTCCCCATAATGTTCGACTACTTTGCTTTAGAAGAAGAAAAATAATCTTTCTTCCTCGTTTGATCATTTAAAAAAAATAAAAATATGTACAGCAACACAACAACAAAAAATAGCTTAAAACATTATTTCAAGTTGTAATTTAAGATGAAATGAAAGAAATTACATCCCAGTATTAAATTTTATGCTTCCAGCTATTCAATGAAAATGATTTGAGCCGCAAAAATTTTTAGTTTTTTTTTTATTTTTTTTTTAATAAAATATCATTAGGCTAAATCTTTCTTAATAACAATTTTTAACTTATTTGAATTTCATTGAAAATCATTGCAAAAAAAAAAAATAATAATAAAAATCTATGTTTTATGATATGATACACATTTGTAAAATTTATGTTAAAATTTTGAGCTGCGGTGAATCTTTAATCTAATTAGTAACGAGCGTAGATATGTAAGCGCTAACACATAATAATAATATTTAAAAGTTTTACAATGTTCTCAAAAAACTTATTGAAAAAATCAACTATTTACCTATTATGCCTTGAATTTCGTCTAGCGCATCCCTTGATGACAAAAAACCTCAAATTTTAAAAAATACCTATTCGTGCTTTGTTTGTTATTTATTACCAAATTCTTAAATAGAAAAAAATTGTTGATACTAATTTAACATCTAACTATGCTTACTTATTACTATTAATAATTAAAGAACTTTTAGCAACACGTAAAAAATACAGTTTCAGTACAGAAGTAGTATTACGTACGTTGTTATAGCTATATTTTTCAAGTCCGTACTTATTTATTTTCAACATAACTTTACAAATCTAGTATAAACAGACTAATAATTTCACACTGAAAAAAAACTAGTTGGAAAATCAACTATAACTTTATAACTAAAACTGCAATGTAGTACGTGCTCAAAATCTTGCATTTATTATAATAACTCTTCCTAAAATATATAGCTAATTTTCTACCCGAAAATTATATAATTTTTATTGATGAAAAATAAACAACAAAAAATATTTTTTTTACTCAAAATGAGTATCTGAAATTTTTGTGACAAATATTGCTATAATATATAATATATCTGGAAAACTATTAGCTATCTTTCGGCGCAGTGAAATAAGACCGCGTGAAATCAGGCCGTGATAGGTTTTTTGTTGCGGTCTTATTTAATTTTCGAAAATGAAATAAGACCGCAAAAAACTCCTCGCGGCCTTATTTCTTTTTTCAAAAATAAAATAAGGCCGCAACAAAAATTCTCGCGGCCTTATTTCATTTTGAAAAATTAAATAAGACCGCGACCAAAAAAAAATTTTATCGGAGGCCTAATTTCATTTTTATAAGTAAGGGGAGTATTTTTGTTGCGGTTTTATTTCATTTTTCAAAATGAAATAAGGCCGCGAGGATATTTGTTGCGATCTAATTTCATTTTTTGGCCCTATTTCCATCCCCCCTATTTTTCCTTGCTACGAACAAATATCAAATTTTGTTAACGACATCCACTCGTTCGATTTGAACGAAATACATACCAAAAAATATACAAAAAATATCTCAGTGCAATAATGCTCTCATATACCTTCTAAATTTCTATGGCTACAGTTAATTTAGCACACTAAGATCCAAATTAACAATATTTCAACAGTACAAAAATAATTTTCTATTTCATACGATTATTTTAATTTTTATTACAGGATTTATAAAATTTAAAATATTTTATTTCTTTATAAAATATCGAAAATGTTGACATTTTCATAGGTTAAAAAAAATTATACTTATATTTGAATATTAATATGTACAGTGTAAGGTGAATAAAAATAATAATCTCACTAAAAAGCATAATTTAATGTAATTTTTGTTTTTATTTGTAGTGTTTAGAAGAAAATAAAGTGATTTTCCACTTATTTTATTTTCATTTGAAAATGTTTACTTTTTTCAAACTAAATATTTAATAACAAAGAAATAATAAGAAGAATATTAAGTTAAATTCAGAAGACAAAGTCAGTAGAAAAAGCTTAGAAAAAAAAAAACTATATATTTTTTCAATTTTAATGAACACTTATTTTTTTTTTTTTTTTTCAATTTAATTTTCCGCGCACGATCATCATCACTCAGAGACTTTGCTAGGTCGTTTGCATATACTTAGTTTTTTTTTTTATTTTAATATCATTCATCCAGCCAGTGCTATTATTCTTTGAAAATTAAAAAATAAAAAAATAGTGAAGTGGTCGTGTTTCTTTTTTCACGCATTTTTTAAATTTCAATTGAGGATAAAGCGAAATCCTCAATTATAATGTGTGCAAATTACAATTTCAACAGCTTTGAAAACACAAAATTTCCATTTTGTTGAATGAAAAAAAAAAAATTATTTTTTTTATTTTTAAAAGAAAACTAATCCACTTAAGAAAAATATATTTAAATGTTGAATCTTTTCATATATATATATATAGGTATATTACTTATACAAAGTGTTTTATTTTAAAACAAACTTAAGGATTTCTATAAACATTATTTCGAGCATTATTTATACACAATAATTATTATGTCAATCAAAGCTTAAACTTAAAAAAATTTTGTCAAAACTTTAAAATTTTACAAGTAGTACTCAGTCATATTAAAAACATAATTTTTTGTTTGCTATAAAATCAAAAAAAAAAGAAGATATTTCGGCGATGGTGTTTACAAAATTTGGAATAGACAAGCCTTATATAAGAAATTTAGATTATTCAAGCTCAGTGTTGTATTTTTTAAGAACGAATCTGAATGGATTTCAAAATATTCCAGACATTTTTCATGGTGGTGTAAAGCAGTAGTGCCCAAACTACGGCCCGCTAAGCATTTTTATCATGCCCGTTTTGAATTTTATGATTAATACATCGCCTTCAAATTTTCATAAAATTATATTTAGTTATAAAAATTAAAAAAAAATATAAAATAAAAGTTTTCTTGTAATTGTTTATAATTATTTTTTATTTCGTACAGTAATTATTCTTAAACAAGTAAATATATTTTCTTTTTTTAATTTGGCTCCCAAGTAGCAAGGATTACTTTGTATACGCATTCATGCATAATAAGTAATTAGAAAAAGGCTTATTTTTAAATTTAAGCTTGGATGTCTATTAAATTCAAAGCGACAAGTTATTAGTTTTACAGACTCGAGATACTTTGCCAAAAAATATATATATTGACACATTATAATTAACATGTTGTAAAGTGCTTATATTTTTAACTGAATTATAGTGAACTAAAATCACCGCAATGAACAAGAAGCGTAAAATTGACAATCAAATTTTGTTTTTTTTTAATGTTTTCAATAAATGTTTTTTAAATATGTAGAGCTAGGTTGAAAGATTGATTTTTTTAAAATTTGGCCCCAAAGCCTCTGATGTGACTATAAAAGATTGGACACCACTGGTGTAAAGTAACAAAAGAACTTACCTATTTACAATTAATCAAAAATGACGTCAAAAATAGAAGAATATAGAAAACACAGGGGAGAAATTAATTTTCCTTATCCTATAAGGACGCACTATACTTATTTGCATTGAACATCCTGTAACAAATCTGTAAGATTACAGAAATTATCTTACAGAGATTTTCAAAGTAGTGAAAAAAAAAAAAAAATAAACAATAAAAAAAAAAACAAGAATTAACATAGGCGTTAAAATCACTTTATGTAATATGTAATATGCAAAAGTTAAAATATTTTTTTATTATCATCTTTTTTGAAGATTTCTCAAAAGGATTTGAATGAGCTGACAAACATTGAAAGTAAAGTTTTATAAATAAAATAAATAAAAAAGAAATTTATACCTACATATAAATTTTTATTATTTGCGCATAAATATGTATTTACAATGTTCATATAGTTCCAAAAAAAGTCGTGTTGTTAAGCAGACAACAATTTTTTTTTTTTTTTCATTGAAGAAGAAAAAAATAGCAATTCACCTGTTTTATGCAAAGTAAAATTTTTTTCTTTTTAACAAACACCTATTTTTAAATTTATTTTATTTTGAAAATTAATGAAATTTAAATTTAATTCAAATGTAAATAATACATACTTAACTGAATAATGAAGAAATTAGATAATTTTTTTCTTCTAATTTTTGGTAAGTTTCACAATATTTTTATTTTATTTTTTTTAAATTAAATATCAAACGCAAACAAGCAATAATATTATTATTGGTTAAATTGGCGGGATAATAAAATTGTTTTTCTCATGTTTGATGAAAATGTTTATAATTATAATATAAATTCTAGTAATCTCTTACTTTCATGATAAATGAAAGATATACTGATGATTTAAAAAAATAAATAAATAAATAAAGACTTTGCCGTGTAAATAGTATCTAAGTATAATATACGTAAAATTAGTAGCTACATTTTCCTTGTTTTGAATCTTCCAGAAAATCATTGTTTCTTTTTTAAGTGGTTTTTGGGGTATAATTTAGATTAAATAAAGCAAAATAGAGCATTGCCGCAGCTTTAATTTCTGTATATCTCTTACTATGTATATTGTATTGGTCAAAACGAACTAGCGGATTTAATATTTTTTATAATAGGTATATTGTATTAAAAATTTTTTTATGAATATAAACTACTCCAAAAAAAACTATATTATAATAAACTACTATTTTGGAGTGGTAACTTTTGCTACAATTCATTTGCTATTAATTTTGAGACATTAAGTAATAAATGTAAAATTTCGAGCACATATTTCCAGAAAATAAAGCAGTTTTTATTTATAATCTTTTTGCTGTATTTTGTATCTGATTTTTCAAAGAGTTCATTTTTGAGAGTATGTTATGTATTGGTTTGTTATGCTCTCGATTATTGTTATGATCAATATCTCAAATACTTCCAGATACGTTCTTTTCGTATATTGAATTATAGTTAAAAAATGAAGTTATTCTTGTTAATAAATTATTTTCTACTCATTTGAAATTATTTCATTTAATAAGCGCTTTTAAAACTTTTGCTTTTAATTCTAATAAAACTAATTTGAATAATTAAAAGTTATGTAAATTTAAACATTTTTAATTGAATCCGCCGATACAATAAAAGTTTTTTTTTATTGTATTTAAAATTAATTGAAGTCCTATATTTAAAAAAAAAAGATAACTTTAGCAAAACAATTTTTTAATTTAATGTCAAAACTCTAAGTTATATAGTTGACTTATTTTATAAACATATGTATTGTAATAAATATATTTCATGTCGGACATTGTGCAATTTATTTGTATATTTTTTTAATGCTAATTATTAATAAATATAGCTATTTAAATAAATTATTGGTAATTTTATAACAAAAACAACAATTTTTTTTATAGAATTAGGTTAGGAAGATGACAATAAATTTTTTTCTTATTTTTTCTTTAATAATTTAATAATATGAAATTGATTGAACTTCAAAAAACCGAACAGTGCAGATTTAATCCTGAAGCGCATCATTCTTTGGAGAAATAAACTTCAGCTTCCGAAAAAAAAAATATTTCGAAATAGATTATAAAATTTTATTCCATAATACTCAAATATTTCAAAATTGACTTTTATTATTATATTATGGAACAAAACATAAGATACTATTTACCATACAATGTTAAAAAGAAATATAATAATGATTATGTTATATACATACATACCTCAAAAAAAATTTAAATTAATATTTAAGTTAATATTTTCAGTTTTATAAGCTGAAAACAAAATGACAAAAACATATTTAATTTTATTTGTAAAAAAACAATTAGTGTTGACATAAGCATAATTTTGCGATTACTTATGATAATTATAATGTGTATTCAAAAAAAAAAAAAAAAACAAATCCGTAAGTGTAAGTTACTAAAATTTAAAATAAGACATTTAAATTTTTTTACTGCTTTCATTCAAGTTAAGAAGAATGACACATTATATTTATATTGGACATAATTTTCTTTTTTAATCCGTATACTCTCGTTTAAAATTTTTTTGATATTTTTTAAGATTGTTAAAATTTCAAGAAAATTATTTATTATAATATTTACAATTAGTTTTTATTTAAGTAAATTTTATTAAAATGTACTTATTTAAATAAGTATAATATTATTATTAAATTTAGTTAAGGATGGACAAGTGAAAAAATGTTGATAACCTACCTACCTAAAATTATTTTTGAAACTTTTTTGTTATATTTGCAATGTGTCAGGACAGATATCGAAAAATGAACAAAATTCTTTGTAATAAATATTTTCTCTTTTTAAACAATGTATATACAATCTCTTACACAATATATGGTCTACAATAAAGTTAAATTACTATATATTATATATAGTTATTATAATCTGACGACTTTTACAAATAAAAAAGTTTTTGAAACTCCGTTTTTGCAGTTAATGAAACAGTTTAAGATAAGTCACTGCTAAAATATATTTTCGAAGTGTAAATACTTACATTAACATAAATATTATACAAAAAAAAAATATCTAAAGTTTTAAAATTACTGAAAGCGAGACTAAAACTCTTCAGTTTTCATTTAATCTGATTACCATAAAAATTTCTTGATACAGTCATATAATGTGAATGAAAGTTTTATATAAAATTTCATGGTTTGTCCATCGAAATTCAAGACTCAAATAAAATATTTAAAAAAAAATTTCAGTTTTAAGTCATTAAATTCAACAACTACAGATTAACATTATAGGTACTATTCTATGTGTTGTACATATAAATACATTCATTATTTGGAATCGTACTAGATATTGCACTCAAAAGTGTTTTCATAATATTTTCAACTATGAAGGGATTTTTTTTGTTTTTAAATTTAATTTAAATATATATTTATTATTATTGCATGTACAAGTTTTTAATCAGTGATTGAAAACCTTGTATTATATTATATTCTTCTAAATATAAGTATTTTTTTTTATGCTTAGGATGATGAACTGTGAACTGATGTACTTAATGGAAATTGAATCAAATTCTTGCAATATCTATTTTTAGAATATTGCAAATAAAATTTCGATTTATATACCTAGTATTTTTTGCTTATTTTTTACCGACTCTTTTGACTCAAACCAGTAAGAAAATTCATTGGACTCTATATGACACTTAATTTCAATTTTTTTTTTTTATCAATAAGGATTAATCAACATATTACCGATTTCAATTAAAAAATATATATTTTCATTGGTTCTGCCTTAAATTCGGTCTACTTTGAAGTTCTTTGACTTGAATAATTTTAGTACCGATAAAAATTATTAAATTTTATAGATTCCCATTATTATTAGAATATAATTATCTTAAAAAACTATTATTAATAATCCGTAAAAAAAATTTTAAAAAATTTAATTTTTAAATACTTGTAAAGAGTGTAACAAAAAAAAATACAATTTCTTATCCAGACATTAATTGCTATTCAGGAAATATTCATTTAAAAAAGGTATCCAATCTCATAATAAAAACAAAAAAAAATTGTTATGTGAAATGTGATTTCGTGTCTTTTTAGTTAACGAATCTTCAAAAAAAAAAATAAAAAATTGAACATATTTTCTGAAAACTAAGTATAAAATGGGAAAAAAATAATTTTGCAGAATTTTATCTATTTTTTAATCATTTTTTTTTTTTTTGCTGTATAAAAAAATTATGATGGTTTCATGCATCTATAGGAAGTCCTTTCATACTAACTTTCCTGTTTCGAAATTAACTCTGTATATAAAATTGAAGAGATATATACATATTATGTATTTGTATATATATTTTTCAGATAATTTACTAAAGTGATTCTCATAAAGTTCTATTTTATAGCCAGGTGCAATTTGTTTGGTGAAATTAGAAATAAAGACAAGACGAACGAACAAAGGTTAAAGATAATTTCATTAAGAAAAATTAAAAAAAAAAAGAAAAAAAAAACTTAAGAATAAAAAAAATTTTTAAAATCAATCTGAGGTCATAATTTATGCTTCAGGGATATTTTAAATTATTTGTATGCGAATTTGAATTGAAAATTTTACTTTACAACAACTATTTTATGTGAATCTAATTTTAAAATAAATTACATGTTTGCAATTTTAGGTTTAATTTTTATGTACATTCATTCTTTAGTCAGTTTTTAAAGGATCACAAATTATTTTATAACATTCATTATTATTTTCTGCGATATCGAGGCTGAATTCAATATTATAAAATTGGGTGTGAGGCGCAAACACAGCAACAATTAGATTGAGTCATTGATTAAGAATACACAAAGATGGTTAGCTTCTTACAACATTATAATATTGTATGAAGCTATAAATCTTTGTATTCTTAATCAATGGTTATACTTACCTAACAAATATTTCAAATGAATTTTTTCTGATATTCAAAAAATGAATTAATTAAAATAATAAGAAATAAAATTATATGTAAATTATATTTCATTTCTTATTATTAAATATTTAAAATAAATAAATAAAAAAAAATTAAGTCAAAAAAGTAAAAATTAAAAAAATTATAGAAAAATACCACGAAATGTATTCAATTTGATTTTAAGACCGATTCGTTTTCTTCGAGTAGATTCATCCAATCATAGAGAATTAAAAAACTATCTATAATTTTATATTCATACTTAGCTTAAAAAAAACATTTTTCAGACTTTATTGCATTGTTTTACTTTTAATTTCCAAAGATATTTTAATAACACAATCGAAATGAACTTTCGAATAAATCTGCATACGAATAGGAGATATATAATTATCACCTTAAAAAGAACACCAAATAATAATATTTATTACGATTGCAATAATAATAATCAATATAATATTACACAATATTTATATTATATTTATAGTTACATTGTAATAGTATTTTAATCAATATCTACATGTATAATTTATCCAATATAGTGATTTCTAAGATTAATCATAATTTTTATTCGGATAATGTTAATTTTAATTTGTTTTAAATGTATATTTTTAATCGATAAACCATTTAAAATATACTTTGAAAATAAAAATAAAACAAAATTTTATAATAAAAATATTTTGTCCTTATTGTCACGCTCGTAGTTTTGTTTTCTTTAAAAAATTTAATCCAACTGATAAAATATTTAATGTCCATAAACATTACAATGCTTCTTTTTGACAAAGTTAGATAATGCAATAAAAAACCAATATCTTTTAATTATACTTTATGTGTTTGTTTTCTTTTCCTTTTACAAAATTGAGAAAAATAATAAAATTTGTTGATGTGAAAAATTTTAATTTTTTTCAAACGAATATTTTTATAGATACGTATTTTTTTTTAGAAATAAGTTATAAATATAACTTTTTTAAAATGCACTAAGGAATTAAAACTTCGACACACAGTAAGTACATGCATGTAGATCATTACACCAAAAACTTAAGTTTTTCAGTCTTTCAGAGGTCTGAATTAATTAACATACGAATAGAATTAAACACTGCTCTTATTGAAATCAGATAGAAAATAGGAATCCTATTAATTTTATTCGTATTGTTAAAAAAAATCACAAGTTCGAAATTAATTTAGATTTGAAGATTTGAGTGATATCCATTATGAATATTCCTATTGAAATCAAATTATATTTTTATTCTAATTTCAATAAACTTGATTTATAACGTCCAAAGAATATTAAATGCATTTCTTGCACCCCACAGGTTCATTACATTAATATTTTATAAACTTTTTAATATTTTGTAATGCTTTTGAAAATCGGTTTTTCATTTGGTCATCATCATTCATATTTGAATATCAAATCGAATAAGAAATAATTGATGACCTTTTGCTTGCTATGTCAATATTCATTAAACTTTAATAAATTTTATTAAAAAAGTATTATTATTATCCATGTAATTGCAAGAAATATGCAAGAAGGTTTTTTCTGTCTGTATGATTATGATTATATAAAACTCAGTTTAAATGTTAAGTATATTTATACATAATATTTACATTATGTTATAATAATTTTTTTTAAATAATGAAAGAATTTCGATATTATCAGAAATGATCTGTACGAAACCATAGACACCGATTGCGGTAGTTCAAGACTACAAATATTCATATACAAAATATGAATATTAAATTTAAACCTTAATTAAAATAAAATGTATATCAGTCAGTACAGAGAAAATAAATTTTTTTTTATAACTTTGTACATCTTAAAGTTATGACATTTATGTTATTTTAAATTAAATTTTAAGTTTATTTCTCTATTGTTGTATGAGAAGTTATTAAATTATATTAAAATTTTATTGCAATAAAAAAATATAAAACAGAAAAACTATGTTTGCATATAAAATCAAGTTATCATATTATATTTTCCTTATACATATAAATCTTTTATTGACAGATTTCCTCTGAGGCATTAGGAAATCTATAAATTATTTATTATTTCTCGAACAAAATAGTTACAGACAATTATATTAATTTTGTGTTTTTTTTTTTGCAATGAAATAGAAATTGTTGAAGAGTAACGCTGTTCAATTAATGTTTCTTTTTTTTATATATTTTTTTCAAGTAAATATTTATTTAATAATAGAGTCTTTTGCGTTTAAAAAAATTAATAAAATTATAATTCAATAATTTTTCCAGTTTTTTTTTTAAAGAAAATTTAACTATGTTTATTATATTGACTTTATGAAAATGTGGTCCTTCTATTTTGAATAGATTTCATATAAAATTAGCAATATTTTTTTTTATAGAAATGCAAAAAAAAAAATAGTTCTTCTAATATTATTACAGTTCCATGGTGTGTCTAATTTTTAAACGAATTGTCAGATATTTAGAGAAATGAACATCATTATATTTGTAGAACAAACAAACTATATTTATATATAATGATTAATGAATTACAAAACGAATAAACTTTCATATCCAATGAACTTTGAACCTAGAAGTAAATATTCTTTCATTCGAACAGTTTCTTTTTATTTGTTCAGTATTTGAGACATACAACTCTCGACCGTTCAAAATTTCTAATAGAGACTTCAACTGAAATAATTTTTTTGGTTTAATCGAATGGACTTTTAAAAGATGAGATTTATTTTTAAAAAAATTATTTTTTCGTATAAAAACAGCTTTTTTGTGTGAAAAATTTATGTTTCAAAAACAGCGCTCGATCAAAAGATTGATATGAAAAGAATATATACGTATATAGTTAATCCAAAAGGAATTTATCAATTGAAAATTGTGTAAAAAAAAAGATGCAAAACAAAATAATTTTCCTCTTGCACGTCTGTCTTTTTATTTGATTTTTATTTTTTAAGTTAAAAAAAAAAAATAATTTAATGGTTTTTATTAAAAAATAGACAATTTTATTATTTTAGATACAGTTAATAAATTATTTTTTATATCTAATAAATCGTTATTTTATTAACCTATATATTTCATTAATCATAAATTGTTTTCCTTTTAACTTTGCAATTTATCTCTTTGTTGCATATTTATTGTAAAAAAAAAAAAAATCAGAACAATGAAATCTTTTTTGATTCAATAATAATAAAACTTTAAATTACATTATATAGCTGAAAAAAAAAATTATAGAGACCCCTACTCTGCATAAGAATTTTTTAACGTGCCTACTTTATAGTAGTTTCACATTTTTAGTGAAGCGCGGGAAAATAAAAGTTTTATTACATACCGTCACTTGTAAACTCAGTTCAATGACACACTTAAGAAGCTAAGTTATAATTCATAAAGTGTTAACGAATTTTTTATTGCAATTAAATAAAATATCATCATTAGTGAAATTTCAAAAAAGTGCATAAATGTAGTATATAGTGAGACTTGTAAAAATCTTTAATTTGTCTTCTTTTGAATAAAAAACACTATATCATTATTTCAAAAAATTGGTTTTCAATTCTATAATATCACTGCCAAATTAATTTTCAAAATATAGCAGTTTAGATAAAATATTTTTAATTTTTTTCGATTGTAATTTAATATAATTATTTTCCACATTGCTTATAAATTTTAATTGAATCTATAAATAATTTAGAATATAAATAATTTTTCCGGTTAACTCACAGTTCCTTTTTGCTTCTGAGTCTTCTGATTCTTTAAATAAATTTTTATAAAACATTGAACTTTATATCGTAAATAAAAAGTAAATTTAAACAGGTAAGGAAAAAGTTCAGGGTTAAAATGCATAAAGTTCAAAAGAGTAAAAAAATTTTACATAAAAAATCACCCACTTAGATCTTACAAAAACAAAAAAGTTGAAAAATTTTTGAAGAATAACCTTCTCCACGAACAAAAAATAAATAAATAGGAAACCATATATTAAAATCACATAATAAATAGTTCAATTGTTCTGATTTATATATATATAGGTAAATTATATATATTAATGGACAAAATTTTGTACTTGGTGTTTTGAATAATATTTATAAAAAAAAAATGCAAATTCTCGGTTTCTCTGTTCTCTGTTCTCTGTCCTCAATCACGCCTAAACCGCTGGACCGATTTGACTGAAATTTTGAATTTGAAGTAGCATTGGGACCCGAGATGGTTATAGGGTACTAGAAATTTTGATCCGAAGCCCCAACGGGGGGCTACCTTAGAAGCCGGTTTTGAAATTTAGGTATATTCCAATAAAATATAGTAGCGTTGGACCCGAAAAGCCTGTTTAAAAAACTGAATATTGAAAGGCCCCCAACCGTTGTCCCAGGGCTCAATTGGGGGGCTATACAACAAATTTCGAAATTTTGGAATTTTGAAAATATGGAGCCTATAGACCCGAGATGGTTGTAGGGTACTAGAAATTTTTGATCCGAGGCACCGACGAGGGGCTACCCGAGGTTCCGAGGCTCCGACGGAAGACGGTTTTGCAATTTAGGTATGTTCCGATAAAATAAAATCGTTGGACCCGAATCGACTATTTAGAAGACTGGATGTGTTAAGGCACCGGGGAAGTGGCTATTTAACAAATTTTGAAATTCTGTTTTTTTTAGTGCACAAAATCTGAATTAAAGTGTTTTGATATTAATATAAGTTCGGTACTACCGTGCGAAGCCGGGTATTTCGACTAGTATTTATAAAGATCCAAATTTATAATTATTCATATGATGATTACTTGTATTTTTCATATTCATGAAGTATTATTATTTTTTCTTTAAATAATAATGAATTAATTTAATAATTTCAATATTGTGCATGATATTGTTTTTTTTATTTATTAATAAAATATTGATGGCTCCTATTTTAAATTAAAATTTGTTATAGACATGCCTATTTAATGTGAAGAGTTATAAAAAAACAAAAAATTATCCTAGTGTCTAATCTTTTTTTTTTAATGTCTTATCTTATGGTTAGGAAAACGTATTTCCATATAATGTTCTCTTTAATTCCCGAATATTGTCTTTTGGTTTTGACACGTACGTTTATAGACTATTCTTTTAAACAATCAAACCAAAAAAAAAAAAAACTATAAAACCAAATACCTAAATTCAAATATCGGGCCGAGATCAAATACTGTGAATTGAATTTCAAAGTTTTTAATGAATTCAATAATTATGTTTATATAATATGAAACACTCTGTGTCATAAATTTCTTATAAAGTATAACCAACCTTTAAGTTATATCGTGCATTGTTTATGGTCACAAAAGAATGTTTACCTTTTCACCTCCGTTTTTATGTGTACATATAGATGTAGCTTAATAAGAGTTTTGTGCTTATTGAATGTTCAAACATTTTGTTTATAATGTTACATAAATTTTCTGATTGAAAAACCATAACCATAAATATTTCTTTGAAATGTGTTTCTTCTCAAAAATAAAAAAAAAAAAAAATATTATAAAAAAAAACATACAATAAAAGTTCTAGGGTGTAGAATAAACATTGAAGAGACAAAAATAACTCAATCAGAGCATAACTTTCTATTATATAGTGTAGATGATTTGGTCTCAAATGCATTTATTTTAAGTTGTGCATCTACTGTGTAGAAAGAAACTTACAAGTATTTCCACCAGTCATTTTAGAAATTTTTTTTTCACATAATATAATAATGTTTAATCAATTTAACAAAATCCAAATACTTTTACAGAGATTATTAGTTTATTAATGTATACATATTATGATGACTTATGAGTTCCCAATTGAACATTAATCGAAAAAATTTTGGAAAATTTAATCAAAAATTTATTAAATTTAAATAAATATTTAAAAATCTTTCAAATGAGGAGTTTCTTGCTACTATTTCAGGCTCACAAACAAATTGAAGTTTTGTTTCGTTTCCTTCTAAATATGAGATTATTAATATTATAACATTATATGGTATTAATTTTCTTTGAAAGTTGATACAATATTTAATTTTTATTTTTTAGTTAAGTACAAGTACTTACCTACATGCATATTATTAATACATTCATGTACGTATATGTATATTAATAATTTAAATAAAACGCTATCCACATTTTTTTCTTTGGTTTTCTAATTATTCACACATAATAATTTCGTTTAATTGACTAATACAAAATTTAGTCCTTATCTTTCTATGTACTTATAATATTTCTAATTAGTATTTTATGATATTAAATAATAATCATATTCATGTCCATGACAACTTTACAAGATCCATAAAAAGCCAAAATAAAAAAATATAGAATAGTACCAGATAAATGAAGTACTATATATAGGATCCATTTTCAACATTTCGATTTAAAATTCTTCCAGTTAATTTTTTTTAGAGTCAATCTGCATAATAATAAAATGAATAAAGCTCTTTCTATTCTTAAAATTAACATCTTTGTTCACAGATTTATCAGTTTTTGTATTTAACTTATGACTTGATAGAAAATTCTTCAAAAGTTAAATTGAGAAGAAGGTTCATTTTTAAGTTTTTGTTAGCATTATAAAATATAAAAAATTGTTGTGTCCTAAAAATAAGTATTAATAAATTTTTATATTATGTACTAAGTAAATATTATTGTGCAAATGTGACTTTGTAAGATTTGTTTAGATATTGTGAAAATTGGGAACAAATTTCATGCCTAATAATTTTTAATTGTATCACTTTTTTTTTAGCATTAAAGTTGCAATTTAAAACGAAAAATGAAAACAATTTTAGTTCTCTAATATTATATACATTCAAAGACATTGTACTCTTTATATTCTGAAATCTTCATTGCTCTTGTAATTTAATTCGCTTGTGGATTGCTTAAGTAACATCGTATTTTATAACTATATATTTACACACCGTATATAGAATATTGTAGTCATAAGAATATAATAATTTAGTTATTGGTATTTTATTTATATGTAGGTACCCACAGTATATGCATTGCTTTATTTTTTAAAGTGATATAAATGCACGTGTCCATAACAAAAGATTTGTATATTATATGAAAAACAGAAGCTACAAGAAAAATTATGAGTGGGTGAAACATTATTTAGAAGGAAAGAAAAATTTAAATATTTTATTAGCTTATTAACCAACTAGGTCTACAGGTTTCCATTTCTCCATTCAGTTGTTACGAAACATATTCATATATTTAGATAACTAAATTATCTTTTTTTTTTTAAGTAAAATATAATGTTTCTTTTTCGAGAGGATTCAAAAAATTGGTGTATCATTATTCTGAATGTCAGATCTTATCTTTGTAACTTCTAGATAATCCAGAATGTACTTCAACTTGGCCAGTATATACATCTCTAACTACAATAGTTTTAGAACAATTATTTTCGAGAAAGTTTTTACATTGAAGTTAAAATTAAAGTGTGAAATTACCGAGACTTATGATAAATTTAATCTAGATCTCTCTTGGGCGCAATATATCTACTTTTAGAATGGTCAAAGATACTTTGAACATTTCCGATGTTCATATAAAAAGAATTAACAAGTCGATATAACTTTATTATTTTTCTAAGTGTCTACCGGATGAAGTTTTTTTTCGAGCATTGACTGTTTTTTGAAATTGAAATAGATAAGTATTATAATTAAAAAATTATTACTTTCCAAGTTGAAAGCGACTGTCTAAAAATAAATATAAATAACTTAAAAATTCTACATATTCAATTATATTTTATAATGTTAATATAAAGTTTATTTTTTTTTTCAAATTTACATTTAAGTATATTATTTTAACAGATCTCTTAACAACTCTATTAACAACGCTTAAACCTTGATTGATATTGGAATTTTAATATTTTGCATATAATTGCATTCATAAATATATAATATATATAATAACCATAAACTCAAGTAACAACTGCGGTTGTGTTTTTTTTTTGTCCAAAAGAAATTACTTTGACAAGTTATTGTTTTCTTTTGGTTTTTACAACAAATTAAGATATTATCAAGCTGTACAGAGGAAAAAATTGATTGGAAGTGAAATTAATTTGCATATAATGGCAATATAGATTTATATCTTGTAAGTTTAAATTATGAGTTAATAATAACTGATATTTATTGAATTTAGTTAAAAAAAAATATATTTTACTTTTTGTTTTTAAGCTAAAATCAACTAAAATAAATGTTAAAAATTGAATTCAAGCAATGTGATGAAAGTATAGTTCTTTTCTATGTAGAAATGTTATTTTTATAAATGTATGTAGCTAAAGCTATAAGCGAATTTATCCAAAAAATATATCCCGAAATGATAGTTACTAACTTTTTCTACGTTTTATTTAAATTTTAAAATATTTTATCTAACGAAAAATGTTTCAACAATCAGAGCGAAGGTACCAGTTACTTAAATATATTTAATGAACTGAATTAATAATATAATATTTAAACGTTTATATAAACATAATAATGTACATAATTATGTAAATTAGTATTAGCATTAGGGAAACAAGGTGCTTATAAATGTGCCAATCTTGACAGAATAATGGAAAAAATATCTGTTTATTTCTACATACTTATATATGTATAACATTATTTATTATGGCTGAAAGTTTGTGTTTTTTTATATAGATATTTAATTCATTGGCCAGCCGACATACTGCAGTATTGTGTCAAAATATGGGCTGATATTTCTGAAATGAATTATTATTTTCATTGTCTACATTTAAAAATGTTTATGCTTTGAACATAATAAAAATTTAACGCATAATTAAATTCCATAAAATGTTTTTAATGATTAAAATGTAAATAAATAACAAAAATAAGATCTAATAAAAAAAAATTAATGAATTAATTCACTCAAACTTAAGCATATAAAGTATAAATTTGGTTATTAATTTGAATTAATAAAACTGAAAGAAAGAGAATCAGAACGAAATTTTGTTAATTGAATAAAATTGATTATTTCGTTAGCCAAAATTGGAAAAAGTTTTCGATTAAAATTTCCAAAATTCAGATTTCTATTTCAGCATGCATAATTGCATGTATGTAAAAAATTACATTTCACGTTAACAAAAACAAACACACTTACTTGAATAAGATTAAATTCACGAACATCATCAAATAGATTTTTGCGATGAATGTGTTTTAATGTCGAATATAACAGTATGCTACATAAAAGTTAAATCTGTTTTGTTATAGCATTTGGTGATTAATAATTATTTATATCAGCCACAACAGATGTGGGATTCAATTCAAAACCTTAAAGTCACAATTTCATTCAAAATATGACGCATTTCTATAGAAATTCTTTATGATAATATTTATGTAATGTCAAGCTTTCTCTATATCAAATGGATCATAAATTTAGAGACATATGTTTTAAATATTTGCATTTTGCAAATTTGCATTCTTTTATAAAAGCATAACTTTGAGCTATTTTTGATGACAAGTTTTCATTTGACAATAAATTAAGGAAGTTTGAAAATATGAAAAACATTTAAAATTGAGAGCCTGCAGTAGTGGGATTCAGCCGATTTCTTAAAATTTTTAAGTTTCGCGAGAACCGGATGAAAAAGTTTTGAAATAACTACTCACTGTTTTGACAGTCCCTGCGTGGCAATTTATGAACTACTCCAAGGATAAACATTTTAATTAACATCACACATATTCGTTTTTATTAAATGTAAATTAATCAATTAGGTACTTATTTAACAAGAAAATATTCGTACATCCTTACCAAAATGAATTTTTTTTAATTATTAAATTCGTCCTATAAATTCGAATAGTACCTATTATCTTTTTAAATTATGATAAGTTAAGTTTCCGAATTTTCTTAACTTTTTCTTAAGTGCACGAATGACAATATTTCAAAATAATATATAAATTATTACAATTACGCAGAACTTATTCATTATGTTAAAATAGTAAAATTTGTAATTCCTATTCTTGATCATTTAATTTGGATTTAAATATCGCCAATTAAAACTATTTCCGTAATCATAAATCTCATATACCTACTTAAAAAATACTTCCGTCATTATTACAACAAGACAGAAGTCATGAAAAGTATACTCTGCTGACAAAAATTAGTTTAATATGACTTATTACTTAAGAGGCTTACATTTTCATCGATATTATAATATGGCCTGTGTATTAAAATACAAATTTATGAACTTAATTAATGAAAAATATCTTTAGCTATATTTTCAAAATTTATGTAAAAAAAAAAAACTCTATTTAAAATGAATTTTTCATGTGCTAATTTAATTTTATAACTTGTAATAAGACGTTTTATGTTTATGACTTAACTGTCCACCGTATGCGTCCACTGTTTTTTGTTTGACTAAAAGAAAAACACCGTTAAAAAATTGGTATAGCTGAAAAAAAAAAAAAAACTGAATGAAAAAAAAATCTGAATTTAAAATCCCCATGAAGCCATTAAAATCTATATTGCTAAAAAAAAAAGAAGTAAAATTTTGCATTTTAATAAATTTACAACATCTTTCATTACAAATGATTATCATTAAATTCAATTACTTTTTTTTTTCCTCAATATAAACTGAAAATAAAAACTAAGTAATTTTGATTTTGCACATATAGAGTTTATTACTTTTGTAAAATAATGAATTATTTTTGAAAATTTTGAACGAAGTTTGTTTTTCAAGGCCCATATTATGAATTTATTATCAAAGCTACTTGGGAAACAACCTATTTCCCGTGAAATAAATACATTTCTTTCGTTCGTACAAATTCAATTTTCGACAATCATTTTAGAAATCTTAAATTGATTTACTATTGAATGAAACCAATAGTCTGTCAAATTGCGATAATTTTTATAAAAAGTAAATAGGTACTAAAATAATGTTAGTTTATCATTTTCTATTGCATAAAAGGTTTATGTTCAGAACGGAAACTCTCACTATTTTATTAAACGATGAATACTTAACGTCTTTCGAAATTAAGTTCAATATAATATCGAGGTTGAATAAAAACAATTTTACACTTAGTTACATAATGTACATAATTACTTTTTAGAGGATTTCTTATGTAAGTAGGTATGTATGTTTTTTAATATTTGCATAATATGTAATTCCAACATAATATTCATAAAAATTTTCTTCTATGCGGTAATTAATTATTTTACTAAACCAATTCATACATATGTACGTACAACTGAATGTATTGAATAAGGGGATTATAAATATTTTCTTTTAAATGTCAAACCCATAGCATAAGCGATTCTTTTGAAAATAATGTTTGATATTGATAACGATATTTATTGTCGTACATAACGTACATAGGAAGTTTATTGTATAAATATTTTTTCAAAAGTTGATTTCGAGAGAAAAAAAAAAGAAGGAAATTTTCATTTCATTTCTATGTCGTTCAAATTGTCAATTAAATTTTAAAAAATATTCTAGGCTTCTTAATTTATTTATTTTTTTATTGAAAAAAAAAAAAAAAAAGAAAGAATCGCAATGGTATTTTAAATCGATTCGTAATTTCAAAAACAACATATGTACATACATAACATACATATATTTATGAACGTATAAATACAAAGGTACATACTTGGTCAGGAAAAATGAATTTCTTTTCTCTTAATACGAATTTATTACTACAAGATGTTTTTAATTTTTTTTTTTTTTCAAGAAAAAATACAAAAATACCAAAAATATTTTGCCAGAAGTTCAAAACAGACAAAAATTTTTATGCAAAAAAATTACGAAAATTTCAAAGAATTATAAGGAATCACAGTTTGGTAGCAAAATAATAAACATTCCTTACTATTTTTATATGAAAAAAATTAATAAAAAAAGAACAAAATAAAGATCTAGGTACATGCAATAGAATTAATAATTATGAATATCTAATTTTTTTATATTTGGCACATTAATACCTTTTAATACTTTTCGTACAAATATATACACGCATTTTATTATTTTGTTTACTCTTTACCGGAGAAACTTTATTCCGACTACGATTTCGGGAGATTTAACTAAGAATTCAAAATGCAGTAACACACAACCCTGTATAATCAATATTAAAATGTAAAATTATCAGTGAATTTTTCTTGCTATGACAAATGACTAATCGTTCTAATGTCATTCGTTAGTTCAATTTGACCTAAATACGTAGCAATATATAAATTCAGAAATTATTGTTAATTTTTTATTTTCCCCAATTTTAAATAGCTTATATAAAGACAAAAACAAATTTATTAATTTAAATTTCCAGCTTTCCTTTAGTTCTTAATCCTCAAACAGAAAATGGACTTGTATTAAATCACATTGCTTTTTGCTTGTTGCTTAAAACGAAAAATGTTTCGATCATGTTTTTCATAATATTGGATACTAATACGGATTACTAATTTTGTTATTAATATCTGCGTTAAAATTAATATTTAAATTCGTTAAGTTCGGATTCCTATCTTAAATTAAAAAAAAAAAAAAACTTAAAGATCTTTTGTTGATAACTAGTCATATTATCATTTCTAAAAATGAAACGTATATAATTCGGTAGAATTTCAAAAAACTGAAAAAAAAAAAATTATTTACTTAGAAACTGTTAGTCCTATAAAATAAATCTATATGTTTGTTTAAAACCTAGTGCAAAAGTTTGATTTTCTAAAAAAGCAATAAGAAATACATGTATTTTGTATTTATGTACAAACATAAGATTTATAAACAATTTTTGTATTTCAATTTAAAATAAATGTTATTTTGGACTGTTTTTTTTTATTTTTATTTTTTGTAAATAAATGAAAATAGTTGTTCATATAAAAACACGTACGGAAAAAGACACCAGATTAACATATATTAAATGTCCGATTTTCATGTAGTAACCTCATAAGAGAACTTTCTAAATTCATAAATTTTGTAGCATTTATACTTATACGCGTGAAGACAAAATTTACACCATATGCAAATAATGTAAATATTTATCTTATGTAGAGATGACCATGGAATTTGGTTGATTTCAATATAAGGATCATATATAACGAAAATTCCATTCAAATTCAATTTCAATATAATTTTATTGCAATTACTTAGTTTTGTAAATTCAAGAAATTGGAGGAGGAATGTTTTCGATATTTGTATTGCAATTACTTACTTTTGTAAATTCAAGAAATTGGAGGAGGAATGTTTTCGATATTTGTATTGCAATTACTTAGTTTTGTAAATTCAAGAAATTGGAGGAGGAATGTTTTCGATATTTGTATAAAGAGCTTTAAGGAATAATTTTATAATAAAATTTAATTTAAGAATTTAGTTTTCATACAAGAGTATGTACACCTAAGATTATATACTCTACACATTATACATCCCTATTTTTCTCAATAAATCATTTTTAGCTTTTCAAATATAGGCCTAATGGCATGACTAATTTAGTTATTTGTCCAAACTTTGTCGCACTTATAACTATAATATAATAACATCCCTGATATCGTCTATATAAAAAACTATAATATAATAACATCCCTGATATCGTCGGCGTCTATCCCTAAAAATGTTTTAAAACGTGATAAATATATACACATATTACATTATAGCCACACGTAGCAAACTCTTCAACTCCTTAAATTCGTAATTTTTTTTATAGTCAGTCCATTGAGGCAATTATTGAAAACTATTGATTTTGATGCGAAAATGTCAAATAAATTTCTAAATTTCTCTCTGTATGTGTACACTAAATAGAATTTTTTTTTTAAATAAGCTTAAAATCGTTTGAAATATACATAATGAAGTTATAACAATTTATTTTCGGAAAAAGATAATGTAAAGTTTTTTTTTATCTCACAATGAAAATAAAAATTAAATACAGAAGTTATATGTTATTGTTTTTGCCGGTAAAGTCTCGAATTTTTATTATGTTATTTATTTTATAGGTTAGGCATAAAAATCAAGAAACACCAAAACACTTTTTCAATTAACATGCAACCGGTGGTAATATTTTGGAAAATTAATTTTTCTTTTTCTTAACAAAATGTAAAATCGGGACATTCTTGACCTTGCCAGAAAAGTACTTTATTTTAGAAAGAAAAATTTCTTACACTATAGACATCAAACTATAGTATACAAACTCAAAGCAAAAAAACCATGTAGTAGAATGATGTATAGACATTAAAAGAAACTGATAGTTTGAAATCGTAACGTTCTAACAAAATTCTTCATGTTAATGTTAGTTATAAATTGGAGAAATTTTTTGGGAAAGTTATATTCATATAACATTATGTTATATATTATGAATCTTTCAGAATTTATAATTTTTAGTTTAAGAATCTACTAAATGTGAAAATTATTTTTACCAACAAAAGTTAATTTTTTGTATTGTTATGTTTATTACTAGTATGTAAAACATCAAATTCATAACAACAAGGTTAATTATGATGCATATAGTTACAGAGGGGTGGCAAGATAGTACATATAATAATCTGATAGATATAGTTTATTTTATTTGCCATTTTTTACATCATGTAATCACAAATATTGTACCAGAGCCGATATTGTTCGCCTGTGATTTAATAAAGGCAACAATTTTTATAATTTCTATTTTCATCGATATGTAACTTTATAAATTCGTAAAAATAAATTTTTTCAAGTATTTCTGATTTGAATGCTATAATTTAATTTTTGTCAGGAGGACATACAAAATGAAATAATTTTTCGATAAAACAAAATTTATTTTGACATAAGATTATAAGAATTAAATGCTTTTTAGGGGTCAGTGAGTTTAAATTGAAATGCATTTTAAAATATTATTATGTGTGTACATAAGTAAGTTGTGCTTTCACCATTGAAATTCTTATTTTAAATTAAAATTTTTATTTTATTTCATACACGGAGAGAAATCCAATCAGATATTATGATTATGACGATTGTACATATGCGTAAAGCAGTCAGAGAACTCAGCTCTTAATAACTAATCATAAACCGTAAATATTAATCATAAACAATGACTAAGGGTAAAAACAATCACTATGACTGCAAAATCATAAATCCTGCAACCCAATAATATCGATTTCATTTCTTACGTCTTAAAAGCGAGTAATGGCTGCTATTTTACATAAGAAAATAAAATTTAAGTTTTTTTTATTAATTTTTTTTATTTAATTTTTTTTTATTTAATTTTCATTTATTTAATTTTTTTTTATTTTATTTTAATATTTTTTTAATTTATTAAATTTTATTTATTATATTTTTATTAAATTTACAATTTTATTTCTTATGTCTTCTTCCGGATTCGAACCTGGGTCTTTAGCATTGCAATCCGCCAACACTACCACTCAGCTACGGTATTGAAATTTAAAATGTACATAAAATAGAAAATATAAATTTGGTATACACATTTTCTGTGTGGTGTGTTGGCTATTTGTAATGTTAAGGACGCAGGTTCGAATCCCGAAGAAAGCAAAAAAATTTTGGTTTTTTATTTTTTTTTAGCGACATTACAGAAAATTTCAACTATGTACTATTATTTTAGTAATTAAAGTAAATAATCTGAATTTTAATCACCGAAAATAAAATAAAAAGTGAAAAAAAAAATGTTTTTGTATTAATCATAACTTATGACTAGCATGATTAAGCATCATAATTTATGATTTCAGGTAAATCATAAGATAATCACGATGTATAACGTAGTAATTATATGCAAAGATTATTCATCTTGCGCGAAGATTTTTAATCATAGGGCTATTTTTTCGTTATGATTAGGAGTCTATGACTGATATAATCATATTGAATGAAAAGGCATTTCTCTGCGTGTACAAAAAAAAAAATTATTTCAAGTGAGGATTAAAAATTTTATATTGAATTATTTTGCAAAAATCAAAACATTTGTAAAGAACTCAATCAATTCAATAACCGTCAACCCAGCCACTCTTTTATGCTATTTTCAAACCTTGATTTAGTTTGGGGTTTTTCTTAGCATTCATATTATCAAAAAAAAAATGATACCTATTTAATGTATTTTAGATACATAAGATGGAAATATATTTTTATGAACATCAAACGTTTGACTGTTTTTCATTTCAGTTTTTACATAATTATAATTGTGTTTTATTTTCGTTAAATACATTTTTTGCCCGTATTTCGTAGATTTAAAATTGAACTTCTATAAGGTAGATTTGGTGAGTCCACTTAAAAGATACAGTCAAATAAAAATACAGTCAAATGAATTACAGTTAAATGTACTTACGGTCAAATTAAAAACAAACGCTCATCGCTTCCAAGTCAAAAAAACCCGTATTCATAAAAAAAAGCATATAGTTACTGTCTATTTCAGTTATATTCAAGCCATACTGTTCAGTATAATAAATTATTCACGATATGCCCTATTTTGTAACTCCACCTGTATTTAGGGTTGCCAGAAGTCCCGGTTTTCCGGGATTGTCCCGGTTTTCATGTCGTTTCGTGACGTGCCGAAAAAGGTTCTCGGGATGCTCAATTGTCCCGGTTTAACATTTTTGACCAAAAAAAAATTAATAAATTTATAAAAAATGTGCCAATTTGTTCAGGTTATGTTACGCTTTGCTTTCATTTTTCTAATTCTCGATCCTACAATACATCAATCCAGCCTATAAAGATATTGCATGGTAGTATTTGTTTATTTATACATTTTTGTTTTTGTTTATTTAGCTGCAAGACTTGGCTGAAATTTGGCTGGTACCAATTTTTGTTAGTTAGCATCTTTTATATATAAAATTTGGTTTACTAATTTCATTTTGTATATTATTAGATTTATTTTATACCTTCAAGTTCAACATGCCAAAGAGAAAGTGCCAATTTCTAGAAAAATGTACTACAGAATTTCCTTTTATTAAAAAAGGCAAAATTGATACGGAAGCGTATTGTAGAGATTGCAATTCAAGTTTTAGTATAAGTCATGGTTTATCCGACATTAAAAATCACATTCAAAGTCAGAAACACAAATCTGCAGTTGCTTCGGCAAGTAAATGAAATGAATATTTATATTTTTTGTTCCTAATTTGAGTTATTAATTTTAAGATATTATTTAATTACGTACTTGACCTTGTTACCATTATTACGGTCCTTTTTTTTATATTTATATTAAATAAAATATATTTTTAGTAAATTTTATTAATTTTGTAAAAAAATTCTTTTTGTCCCGATTTTTAGTGGGGAATATCTGGTAACCCTACCTGTATTATATAGATACATATATGAATAAATTCGGTTTGCTAAAATCTAAATTGTATTTTCACATCATGCATACATGTAGATATATTTGTCATAGTTTGACGATGATTTTAAAATGTTTAAAGAATATTAAAAATCTGTATCTAAAAAAACGAATAATATTTAAAACAAAGAGGCTAAATATTTTATTATTTGCTCATTCATATATAATAAAAAGAATTTTAATTTATTTTCTTTATATAAAAAATAATATGATTGCCATCATGATCACACATAACATCCTTATGATTAAAAAAAATAAATAAATTATATAAAAACAAAATAAAATTTATTACTAAACATTAATTGAATTACAAGTACTGATGCGTTGAACATCATCAAATTATTATTATATTTCGTTCTCTTTATTTCGCAGTAAATTTTTTTAATTAAAAAAATAAAAAGAAGGAAAATGAAGGTTTTTTGATAGAGGTGACGTATTTCTTTCAAGAATTTAACACCTGCTTTCCAAATAATTCAAACAGACATGCATTCATTAAGAATTCTCTTACAAAAATAAGTTTATTTCAATCACACGGAATTTTTGATTTGTGGGTGATCTTGCATGTTGAATTTTCAATTTATTACGCTCTTATCATTTTCGCTTGTGTCTTGAACTTAAATAATCCTTTTTCTTGACAGAGAATAGATTTCTAAGAAATCTGAAAGCTTTACTTAATTATACAGAATTGTGCATTATATCAATTAAGCACATTTCAAATAAAAATTATTTTTGTTTTAACCAGCTTATTTTAAGTCTATGATGATGCAGGTAATGACATTAATCGTCTTACGTCTTGTTCAGATTGAGATAGTTAAACATGTTCCGGACCGGAGAGTGACTCAAGGTAAATGTCGTGCGTAGTAGGCGCGAGTTTATCCTTGACCTAACTTCGTACATTTTCAATTTGTTGAGCACAAATTAATTTAAGTTTATCTCCGACATTATTTGAAATTCAGGCAAAACATTTAAACATATGATACATTGTGTGCGAACGGTTGATTTTCAAAAAATAGTTAAGTGCTTGCGAACATGTTTAAACATATCAAACAGAACAAGGCATTAGGTGATAATTCTATTTGGCTATAATATCAAATTTTTTACTTAATTCATTATTCTTGCTAAATAAAGATAAAAATTTCGCGATGAGCCTTTCAATTGCTAATCATTCAACTGGCGCGACTAAACTGATAAAAGTTGATTTCTTAATGTGGGGTTCATATTTTGATTTATAATTTTAATGTAATCATTCTCAATTTTTTGGATTCAAAGATGTATATCATGTGAGTCGGAATTTTAATAATATTTTCTTTTCAAATAATTTTCAACATTATTTTTAACGTTTTACTTAATTTTTCTACAGTCTCAAGATAAATATACATACATGTACAAAAAAATTGTATGTAAATAAATAATTTTGATTGAAAAACATTTAAAATATAACGTTAATTCCTTTCTTGTTTTTGAAGAACACGATTAATGATGAAAAAAATGCCATAATTTAAGTTTACATCTAACTGGCGCCTTCGTAAATGACAAGAAAATTTGCAACAAATTTAACTTAAGATTAATTTTATTATTTTACGTTTTCTCATTCTCATACAAGAAAATGAATATCCTTGCTTTTTAATTTGTTGTTTTATAATTTCTGATGTTTGTTTATATTGTAAATACGAGTGAGTGAAAATAAAATTAAAAAAGTAGACTAATATTTATGTGGGTCGGATTATTTGACCTATAAGTGAATTTTTTTTTTTAATTTATGTATATACATATATTGTATTAAGGAGTTAGATTAAGAGTTTAAAATTTTTAATAATAAAATTTCACAATTTATGTTATACAGTATAAGATAACTTGATAAAATTACCTGAATGACCTGGTCATTTTAAAATTCCTAAAGTTGAAACCTAATTTTAATATTTAAATAGTTCTCAATTTTTGAACGGACTCTAGCCAAGAAAAATCTGTCCCAAAGAAAGTTCGTTTTTCACTTCCATCATAATTTTATTTCATTTCTGTAAATCTACCTAATGTATATTAAATAATATATTAGCTTGAGTTAAGAATTTATTAATTTAATGGATGAAATAAAACAGCTCGAATGAATCCAAACATACGATAACGGCAAGAAGATCGCAGCAAATCGACCAAATTTAAGTTTTCACATAACGTTTACTTAATTTTGAACAACTAATTGGAAACTAAAAACAATAAATCATACTTCGTAAATATATACAATATACATACATACATTAATATCAGATAAATGAGCATAAATATACTGTGTTCATTACGAAAATATATATTATAATTTTCTGGGGCGATTGTTGAATTGATTTTTGAGCATCTTTATGTATTATATTGCTACAAAAATAAATAATATTCACAGTATTAAAGCTATTGTGTGATCGTGAATGATCTTCACTTAAGTAATAATCGCATGCAATTATAACAACTAAATATAATTATCTTGTCAAAACATTTAATAATTAGCTCTTGCTGTTTAAAAAATAAATTAACGTAAATAAACAATTTTTTGTTTTAACATTAGCTATTCATTTATGTATCGTCACATTGATTTCAGTAACGTGTTTGGCATAGATATAATGAACTATATTACTATGTAATGAACTATACCCTGGTGAGAGCATATAAATTCGTTGTCCCGTCTCAGATAATCTCACACTTCAGGTTGTCTGTAAGTGAACAAGATTTCGTTTATTTTGACATCTTTAAGGTTGAAATCGGTCAAGTAGTTTAAAAGTTATAAGTATTTAAGTACGCGTCAGACAGACTGATAAAAAGTGAAAAAATATAGTCCGTTTTTGACAATTTTTGAACTTACTCATTCTGAGAGTTTATTTAATCAATCGGTTTTTGAAATTCCATTTTATATATTTAGAATTTTAATAAATATAAGAAGTAATAATAGCAATATATTAATAATTTAATAATAATAGCAATATATTTTATCCTTTTATTTAAAACTATTTGAAACTATTGGAGATACATAAATGTAAAGTTATAAGTATAAACCACCAATTTTCAAGACAGGATTTTCCTTTCTATTTAACTATTTCATTCCAACTTGGAAATTTATTTATTGAAAATAAATTTTCTCACATTTTTCTTAAATCTACCTGAAGCCTAACTTTTTAAATATATAAAAAAAAATATTCATCTTATATTATTATTAAAGAAATATCAGTTTTAATTTATAAAACCCAATACATCATTTAAAAACGCCTAGTCTGAATATAATGACGCAATAAAAATTAGACCTCATTTTCGAAAAATATTGAAATCCCCATAAATTAAGGAACGATCATCATGTATTGAAAGATGTTCTCACTTTCTGAAGAAAACAATATTAAATAAAAAAAAAAGTTAATGTGTTTTCCTGATTCATATATGCCATGACTATAAATTTCTTATTTAACCACCACCAAAGTTTTTTAAGGAGTTACCTTTTAAAATACACTTTTTTCATGCGTTATTTATGGTTAGGTGGTTTCTTTGAAAGAATTATTCTATAAAAATGTGTTACAACAATATTTATTTTTAACCGATCATAAATTAAATATTTTTATCATTTATACTTTTATGTTCAACGAATTCAATTTGTCCGTCCTTATCTTTTTTGTTTGTTGATTTCTAGAAAATATTTAAACTTCTTATTTCAATTGCAAGTGATGTGCGAGTCGCAAACTTGTTTATCAATTTTTCGATACAATTTTTAGTCCAAAGCCCTAACGATATTATTACAAATGTATTGCTTAAAATTTTAGATATATACTTTTTAAATCCAAACTTTTGAAACAAATTCATTAACCGGTTTAGTTCAAAATAAAATTTTTAATAATTCAACAACCCATTAAACCTTTTTGTATATAATTTTTGAGCATTTTTTTTAATTTTCAGGATTTTGCAATCGTACTTATCTGCTTTAACTTGAGTCTTTAAATTTGATCGCTGAAAAAGGTATAATTTCGAAGTTTAAAAATTATATTCAAAATTAAGCAATTGGCGTGAGCTAAAATTTTTATTAATCTAAATTATAACCCAAAAATGACTCAACTTTATACAAATGCCTTACTTCATTCAAAGCTCTTAACCAACAGAATATGAAATAAATTTTACCTGTAAGTAGAGTCAGATTTAATTTAATATTAAATAAAAAGGATTAAATTAAAGGTAAAACCAAATAAAAACCCTAAAAACAAAAAGATCGATTCTAATTTTATATTGTTATATCTCACTTTGAACGATTTTCAATTATATTCGTTTTTGTTTTTTGTACTTTTTTGTATTATGTTCCTTTTTTAGTACTTAAGTATTTCTTGAACCACAAAAGCAATTGAAAAGTAATTGAAAAGTTAGCAAATATGATTGAGAATAATATTAAAGCTAAAAAAATTCTTAATTTTTTTTTAGAACAGAGCCAAATGTGTGACATATGTCATATTTTGCTTCAGTCGTTGTTAGAAAAAGTAAAACTATTGATGTTTTTCAATTAAGTATTTGACGCAAACCTATCGGCTACAACACATTTGCAATAAATAAAAGAGAATTTTTGTTTGATTGTTACAAAGAATTGTATGCGAACATGCACCTATATATAATATAATTTTTATTACAGAGAAAAAAATATCCGCATACTTTTGTCAGTCTGTTTGATTCATGTACATATATTAACTAACACATTAATCATTTGAAATTTAAATAAAAAATGTAATTATTCAATTATTTGAAAATGACGTTGATTACGAGTATTAATGAAAATTTCTTTAATATCTGCTCTGATTGAAAAGTATTTTGCTAAGATAAAAATATATTTTAAAATAAGAATTTTAATCGGAATTTAGATGAGATTACGATAATAGTTTCTTTTTCATTGAAAATGAATACATGATATTTCGCATATATAACATTAACTAAAAGTTTTTTTTAATAATTGTGTAGGTACATAAATTATTTGAAGGTGTTTATACAACAAACTTATTTATATACAATAAATATGATATTAATAACTTTCGCATTCTAAAATAGTACACAAATATGCACAAATAAAAGCTTTTTATCTGTAAATACAGAATTTTCCAAAAAAAAGTTATTGGCAAACACTAAAATTGACATAATTAATTTTCAAAATTAAGTTAAGAGTCCTCGAATTTAGATTAAAAATATTTTCTATTTTCTATTTTTTTTTGTTTATTTGCTCTATTGGAAACTAAATTAAATTCAAACCAGTTTTCTAAAATAAATATGTATATTTTTTTCTACAAACAGATCATAATAGCCAAGGGTTCCCCAAAGGTTGCGAGAATCAAACAAAATAAAAATATAATATTTTTATAGTACCTACTTTTGATTTTCTTCTTTTCGTTTTTTTTTTTTGTACCTACCTTGTTTTTTCTTTGAAGTCTTTGTTTTTAATTTTTTTATTTTTAAGTATTTTCCAAACGAATTCACTTTATAATCAAAAAAATTAAAATGGTAAAGGCAAATTGCAGAACAAAAAGGAGATGATCTTTATTCACAATATACAAATGTTTAGATATAAGGCAGTTTTTTTCTATATAGCGAGATCATGTTAACCGTTGAATGAAACTTGACAAAATTTTTAAGAAACTTATTTGTTAGTCGAATCGAATCTATCATGTATTTTAAATGAATAATTTAACATACACCAAAACACATGGCAAAGTTATGAATTATGAAATATCAACAAGTTAAGTGAGGGCGTCTATTATTAATTAAGACACTTTCGAGTTACCAGCAATTTAGTTTTATGATAAATTTGAATAATTTTAGAATTGATAATGTTCTTTGTGTATATAAATACTTTGTTGGAATGGATACGTGTTCCCTGGAAGTAAAGGCCCTACTTCCTCAACTTCAAGTATTTTCACGCCAAACACGTACCGCTTCAACGTCACACCCATTCTTCGTCAAAATTCCTAGATGTGATAGAACGATCTTCGGAGATTCGTTTTCAATTCGCACCTCGAGAATGTGGAATGCTCTCCCATCTAAACTGTTCCCGTCAGCTGGCGGACGCTTGATTTACGACTTGCGCCGCTTTAAGAAGAGTGTAAATGATTATCTACTTACTGTCCCACTTTTTAATCCCGTCTAAACTTCCTGTCCTCATTACCAAATCCATACTTCTTACAGTATAAAAGGTATCCCACCTAGTGATTTGGTAACTTTAATAAAAAAAAAATATATATATATTGCCTTATATCTCTATATATACTAAACTCTGCCTATTATAGTAATACTAACTTATATTATATCTTAAAAAAGGATTGCTGTCTCCATTTAGCAGATTATATTTATTGCACTAAAAACGTATACCTACTACACAACATGTACTTTCCCGATCGAAACAATTGAAGTGTGCTTTTTTTTCTGCTGATCTGGATGGTACAATATTACTTTGGATTATTTTTATGATAATTTAATAATATTGTATAATCCAAATTCAATTCGCGGTTAAATAAAAAAAAATAATAACACAAAAAAAATAAAGATTTTTAAAATTATTGCATATAATTTCGTGAATTAAAGTCTTCCATTAGGAGAGCAATTTTAAAAACACTTCCGGTTAATTGTCCGTTTATATATAATTATATATAACTATATAAATAAGTATGTTAATATATATGTTTTTATGCATATTTTATTTGTTAAATTTAAAAATCCACATAAAAATGCAAAATTGAAATGAAAATCACAAGTTTCTTTTAATGTCTGTTTTAAGTTTAGCGCATTTCGTTCATAAGGTTTTTTTTTTGTTACAACGTAATCGATGCAATTTTTATTTTATTTTTTTTTCTTATGCGCCAGAGATTAATATTGAAACTAATATTTAATGGCAGTTCTTAGGATTTCGATATTATTTCTGTTTTCAAAATTAATGGATTTATTTGTCAAAATAGACAAACAAAATTATTAAATAAAAATGAAGAGATTATCTTAATTTTTTTTAGTTGATTTTTTTTTTGTCTAGTTATTTTAAGCTGCTTTTTTTTTTTTTAATTTCCTTGCGATTAAAATAATATTAATGACTTAGTTATCATAATGAAAATAAAATACTAAATAGTATAGAAAAAGACAAGAAAAGAAAAGAAAAGAAAAATATGTATATTGTCGAAAGATTGGCAGGTTGAAAAAAATTAAATCTATGCATATTTTGAAAGGTACGTATATAAAATTATACAAATCAACCTTAGTGTTGAACAGAATGCTATAAGATAGTTATACAATTTTTCTCTTTTCATTTTAATTAAAACTTTAGTTTGTTCATTTTTGATACATATACATAACACAAATAGTTTCAGCATAGTGAATAATTTTACAGAAACTGTAATCAAATTTCTCAGTACTGTTCGCCTAAATTGAAAAATTCCCTATTTCAAAATTCTATATGCCGAAATTCTATTAATCAAAATTCTAAATTTCGACACACATTATTTTGAAATACAAAAATTGGACATCAATTATTTTAAAATACAGAACTTGGACGTACAAAATTTTTGTAATACAGAAATTCGACAAAAAAACTATAAAATTCAGAATATTAGAAATACAGAATTTTAATAGTATGTACAGAATTTTGACGTACATACAGAATTTCGACTGCAACCGAAGTAAATGTGCCATTTGAAAACAAAAAGATGTTCTTCTTTTTTTTAACTTTTATTTTTTAATTACTTAGCATTTTTGAAACATAAAAAAATATTTCGTCTAGTACTTCTTAAGTTTTTTTTCATTTCATGGATTTTCATAAATTTTATTTCCCATGATTCCACGTATGTATATACATAGAAACCTCCTTTTTTAAAACACTTTGCAGTAAATTTTTGTGAACTTAAAAAATGTCATATACTTAATATGAAGTAACTAAAATACAAACATTTTATAAACATTGTCGAAGTAATTTTTGTTTCATTGAAGACTAGAGAAAAAAAAATGAAACTATTTTGTAAAACATCCTAATTACATTTTACTAAAACGTGTTACACCTACAATTTGAAAAAATTTTTCTTCTCTTTTATTAGTGTTCATAAAATATCGCTTTTCATTAAAGCACTTTCCATTGTTTAATTTTTCAATTCTTCGTAATAATCTTAAAAATCGTGAATCTATTGTTCTTACCTAAAAGAAAATTTGTAAAAATTTTCTCCTTTTATATTTTACTGAAATTATGATATAAATACCGTTTTCAAAATTTAACTTTCAAAATTAATGAAAAATTTTGAACCCTAGATGCATGGAGATGACTTTTATAACATTAATAACTATTTCTGATTTGTATAACTATAAAGGTTAAGATTTGGCTAGAAAAATTTTAGTATTTAAAATTTTCGCAGGCAAAACTTAAGTAGATACTATGTTTAACAGTTTAATTAGATCCTTGTAAATTGGAATTAATATATAAGCATCAGAACTCAGAAGTATATAAAAGACTTAATTCAAATATATTTACCTAAAGTTCTCACTCAATTTCTCCTATTAGCTGCACTTTATTGAAAAACTACAATATATTTTGGAATAAATTAAATTACAAACAAAAAAACACTAATTATGGAACTTAAGACAAGTTTTAACTGTTATCAACACTTGCACTAGATATTAACTAATATAATTTTTTTTATAACTAGTAGTCAGCTTAAACTTCGCGCGCTTACCACCAAACTTCTTGTATAGAAAAAACTATCAAAATTTTAAATTTATGGTTTTATTGAAAGAGAAATTAAAACAACAGCCTGAAACTTTTTTCTTCTGTGCCATATCATGACAACAAATTTTTTTTTTTCTTAATTTTTTTCAAAGATAATAATATTTAAAGAGTGCGCTTTTCACTAATTATTATTTTTCTATCGTGACTTTAAATGGAAATTCTATCTGTTACCTTTTCTTTGAACTCTTTTAAAGGATTTCACAAAAAAAAAAGTAAAATCAATAAAACTATCTGAACATTATTGGACTTTTTTGTAAATTTTAAAGAGGCATCTATTATATTATATTGGTTTAATTTCTCGATTAGAAATTTTTTTTGCTTCGGAAATAATTCCCAAATAGTACCATGTAATTATCGATATAATATTACAAACAAGATTTCACAAATTCTATAATAGAGAAACCTAATCGCGTCATGGTTTTAGCAGAACATTGGGTTTGAAGATATTTTCGCAATCGCATCAATTCAATTAGAAAAAACCTTTCGCGGTGCTGAAATAACTTTTTTCAGTCCAATTATTGAGATGATAATTTTATTTTGTATAAATCGTGTTTGTTCTATTAGCTTAAAAATTCATGACAATAGTTCAAACACATTTTCAACATCATTTGTATTGTTGAATTTTCTAGGAAAAAGCACAAAATGTTATGTTTTTTTTTTTAGCTTTTTATTTCCCATTATCTTTCTATAGTAAAAAATTTTCATTCATTCAAGTTGTCGGTCGTAGACAAAAGGCGCCCAAAATTATACTGATTTTGTTTTCATTTAAAAAATACATACAAGGTCATGAAGTTTATAGATTTTTATTCAATTTTATTTCATTGAAGGATCTATGGTGGAGCTTAAACACATATAAGTATGTTGTATTTGTATGTCCATATTACAGCACATCACACTCACCGACCTTAAACAGAACTTAAACGCGTTGAGATTATTTGATTAATTCAGTGTTTATTCTTAAATTGTAAAAAAATTTGGGATATTTAGAATGTTAATTCTCAAATTTCGGCTATATCTTTTAAATATTAAAAATTTGGATTTTAGACATTTTTTTAACACAAAAAACCTTAAAATTAATATTTATTTATTTGAAAAATTTGGAAACTAAAAAAAGTTTGAGATGATTTCAGGCGATTAAAATGTTATATATGATGTATATTTTCAATGTTATATAATCTATAATATAATAAATATAGTTAATGTGAAATGTGTAGAATGTCTTCCTGGACTTTCAACCTAAATTATTCTTAAGTTAAAGAAATTAAATTGATTAAAAATAATTTTTGAGAAAACTCAAAATAAAATTATTGAATTTTGAATTCACTTTACTTATTAAGTCCACTATAAAATTCACCAAGTATTGTATTATATAGAACATACTGCATGCATAGAATAGTATTAATTATAATATCCCTGAATTATAATTATACTATATTTTTAATTTAAAATATAGATTAAAAAACTTAGTTCGTTTAATTTGTTTTCATATTAAAAAATATCTAGAAGTTTAGATACACTTAATTTCAATTTTAAATTTTTATATTTCTTTGATGGGCAGGAAGAGAAGAATAAGTCAATTTTTATCCGTAATGAAATCAAATCATTGTCGAGGTGAAAAAGTCGTATTACGTGTTCTGTCGAAAGTCGTATTATGTGTTATTTAAAAAGAGTATAACTCCATTGCAAGTTTATAGACTTATAATTTTTTTACAGAACACGTAATACGACTTTTTCACCTCAATGATTTGATTTCATTTGATTTCATTTCGAATAAAAATTTACTTATACTCCTCTTCCCGCCCATCAAAGATTTATTATTGAGTATTAACTTGGCAACTTTAATAGTTTATTAACACATAAAAACAGATTAAATAAGCGAATTGGTTCTTTTAGAATAATTGTGATAATTTTGTTTAACAAATCAAAAATGTAATCTGTAGAATGTATATTTTTGTCGTCACGAGTAACTACAATAATTATCTTTTAATTAAGTCTAATTTATTTGTAATTTTGGCTGTTTCCTTAAATTTAAAATTTCATTTTTATATCGACGAATGTTATTAACTAGGGCGCAGCAGATTGCAAACCTAAATACAAAAAAATTGATTAACGAGATATTTGTTTGCTGTTAAATTAGGTTTTTTACAAAAAGCGATCTGACATCACATTAATTACGTATCATTTTCTTTTACTCTAATAATAATAAATAAAGAAATTTACATAGAGACACTTTATTCAACCTAAAGTTAAAATAGATGAATATTATTACAAAATTTTTATTTTTAAACTAGGTGAAGACATTAAAAATCACTCTGTAAATTATTATATTTAATAAACATTGAATATAAATATAATAATAAAGAAACAAACCATAATAATTTTTTTATTTGTTATAATTTTGTTTAAGGCAACAAAAATAAAAAATTGACATTTTTGGAAAAACAATTGACTTTCATATTTTTTTTATTATTGTTATTTATTATTTATTATATACATACATAGTTGAGTTAGGTAAATATAATTTTTAAATAAGAACTTGAACTATAAAAATTCACTCTTACACCTAGGTGGGATTTCATTTTGAAAATAATTGCTTTTTTTATATTTCATTAATAAGGATTTCAAATTAAAATCTTATAACATCTATTGAAAAATCCCATTAATTTATTTATTTGCTTATCAATGAAATTTGATCACAAATTAACATTTTTTTAATACAAACAACTAAAATTTTATAAAGAAATTAAAAAAAAAAATATATATATACCTATGTCTTATGTTTATGTATGCTAATGCTTCTTTTATGGTAATTTTGCTGTAAGCTAAATTTAACTATGAAAAAAATTCTCAAAAATAAGTAAAGCCTGGACACAATGTCGTCGTCTCTTAAATTGTTTACGAATTCTTATGTCTAAAAATTTCGGAATTTCGACTTGAATAAAAATCACATCTATATAACTATGTCTTATGTTTATGTATGCTAATGCTTCTTTTATGGTAATTTTGTTGTAAGCTAAATTTAACTATGAAAAAAATTCTCAAAAAAAAGTAAAGCCTATGGACACAATGTCGTCGTCTCTTAAATTGTTTACGAATTCTTATGTCTAAAAATTTCGGAATTTCGACTTGAATAAAAATCACATCTATATAACTCAGCGATAATAAAATTTTACCTTGCATGTATATTAAATGTCCAGTACGTAGTATAAATGTAATACTAATAAATGATTTCAGCCAGTCCTTGAAATAATTTTAAATCTTTATGGGGTAGTTTGAGAAATTTCCTTTTCAGTTGATATTTAGTTAAAAGTTTTACCTTCAATAAGTATGGATAAATTTAATTCAATGTACGAAATATATGTATATTTTAGTTGACTGAAATCATAAATATGTGAAATTTATTCATATTATTCAAATATTTTAATAAAATACATCAATATAATGAGCACCCTATTAATAATTTTCTCAAACAAATATTTTGAAAGCGTAAACTAAAAATACATATAGTACCAATAATTTTTTTTTTTTCATATTATAACTGAGACAAAACTAGAGACTTTATGAACCTCTAAATATGCAAATTAAATGCATTGCATGAAAATATTTTTATTATCTGTGATGCATAATTATGTTACATGCGCGAGAAAATTGTTTTGCTTAACAAAATATTTGTTTTTAATAACTTTGTTTAGAAAAAATAAATTTAATGAATATTTTCCTCTTTAAGCTTAAATAGATCTTTATAACATGAGGATTAGTTAAATTTAACATTTATGGAGGTATTTAAAGGTGTCTTTTTTATAGTTGCATTTTAATAGGTAAAATAAAGATTTCTATCATTTTGGGATTTTTTATTTTTCTTTTATTTAAAATATGATGGTATGGTAGACTTTTAAACTACTTTTATGGGTATTATTATATTTTCATTCAAATTTTACTTATTTTTATGTTCATGGTACAGGTTTATGAACAAAAAAAACCATGCATTTTGTTAGTTATTTTATAAGAATATTAAAATTTTCAACATGAAAATACGAAAAGAAAAAATTTATTTTAAAATTAACAACATGTTTAATTGCCTCGGAAAATCTTATATGTAAATTCAAGCTTTAACAACTTTTCAGATTTTTGATTTTATAACATATAAGTATGTGCTCTTTAATTCTAATTTTGATCATTTATATTTGAAATTTTTTTAGAATCTAAATTTTTTTTTATTAATTGATATAATGTTCTGAAAAGAAAATTAAAAATATTACTTACATAGTTTTTCAAATTTTCTTAATTTGAAGTTTATAATTAATTAATTAAGTAAAAATATATATCTACTATACTATATACAAAATATGATGAAAATGATCATGATGTATTGTACAGTTACAGTGTATATACAGTATACGTACAGGTATTAAGAAATGTAATTTCTTTCAATTTTGACAAGCAATAGTTTTTTAAGGAATGACCACTTTAATTGTAAAGAAATTTTAGTTTAAATCTTGTAAGCAATAAATCAAATGGACACATATTTTAGACAGTGTTTTGCTTTCAAATAAAATTTTTTTCCTTCTTTAACTTTGTATTTTATATCAAAATTGCTATTTAAATGATCATGTAGAGAATTTTATTAATATAAAAAAAAAAGAAGACAGTATTCGTTCCAGCAAAAAATTCCAGTAATTCTGGCTAATGATTAAATATTTTATTCTTATGCATAAATTAAAATACGTGCAAATTAATTTTGGCATTTAGTATCGATTAATTAGAATCAAATTGACTTTTTATAACACTATCGTTTAAATTTAAACAAAAAAAAGTTTAATACATTTTTTCATAGCTCAATGTAAAAATTATGATATTTCAGTGTAAAACGTGAGATAGCGTATTTACATACGTACTTACATCCGTTACTCCGTTTTTTTTTTTTTTCTGTATAAAATATCATCGTAAAATATTCACTGGATTGTATTTTCAATTCACATAGATATTTCATTATGTTGTGAAAATAAACAATTGCGGCACTTACTAAGTTTAGTGTCTAAAAATTAAAGACAACGAATCAATTGTAAAATAAAAAGAAAAGCTACAGATATTTGAGTTTTTGATTATTATGTTAAAAAAAAAGCAAGGCTCTGTTCGAAGACCTTTGAGCCTCCCCCTGGTACGAAAATCTTTAAGTCAATTGAAAGTATATTCATACTTATTTAGAGTTTCTGTTTATATCATTCGACGTAGTTTTATTTTTTATTGAAGTGGCTCCGAAATATATACTCAAATAGCTTTTTTCAATATCTTGCACCAGTTAAGAAAATTGTGCCCTAACATAAATCTTAGTGTCATGCAAAATTTTTTTTTTTTTGAATTTGCATGTTGTGCTCTTTAAATATTCTTCTATTTATTTAAGATTGAAGATGTAAATATACTGATCTGTAGACATTTAAAGAATTATGTTTTGCAATTAAAATTGTAATAGTTATATACATATATTAAATATATATTATTGTACATTTGCTTTACAAAGATGATATGTGATGTGCTATTTTAAATATCTGACAAAATAGTTTTTTTTTTGTTGGTTTTTGCTCTTTATTAACGTTCACAATAACATAACACAAATAAAAAAATGCATATATAATTATATAGTAAGTTAAATAGTAATTGTTATTAAAATTTAAGTTAATGAAGAACTTATTACTAATTTCTCAAATATTTATAACTAGTCGATCCCGGCACGAAAGTTGTTTCGCTCAATACTAGTCTTTATTACTGAAAGTTATGGTCATGAGTTCGTACAAAAAACACATATAAAAAAGTACTTTCACTTTTTTTCCGATTTTTCAAATTTTCCGGACATCTTTTCCAATTTTTTATTTCTTTCTAAGAACTTTATTCGGTCTATTACGAACACTTAAAAACAAAAAAAGTCGAATGGGTCCAGCCGTGCTCAAGTGATGCACTCACCAAAGAACAGCATTTTATTTTTATTTGTTTATTTTTATTTTTAAAAAAATTCTTTACCGATTGAGCTCAGGCTGTCATATATAGATTTTGAAGTGTAACAGCAATAAATTCAAATTCGGGTACACATATGCAACTTTTAAGTATTCGAATTTTCCAAGTGATAATTAATTGATAAACAATAGCTAAATAATCAAACAGTAATCGGAATCAATCCATAAATTAAAAATCCCTCAAAACAATAAACTATAATTTCATGAATATGTAGAAATAAATTTTACTACCTCATGGACTAGTATAAAATAATAACTATATAGTAGTTACAAAGTAAAGTTTAAAAAATACACATTTTTTTTATATAAAATTGCATTTAACTTTATATACATTGTGAGATGAATTTTCATCTTCTCATATGCAATCTTGAAATCTTTCCAGACAATCTAGTAATAATTAAGAAATATGAGCTTGATTTTTGATTACCGTAATAATAATTATGCGGTGTCTTAAAATGCATTTCAATTTAAGGCATAATAAATTTTTAGCCTCATATAAATAATAAAAAAATATATATTGCATTTTAATTTAAATGACCATTTTAATAGCAATTAATATCTTTTTTATCTAGTTTCAGATTAATTTTCTTTTTCTCAACAAAATTTTATCTTTTTTTGAATTTTTTTTTTTTTTGCTTTCATTAATATTTTTATATTAATTGAAACTAAATGTGGAAATAAAAATAATAAATAAAAAACAGATTTTTTTTTTTTTTTTGCGAGTTCAATGATGTAGAAAAGAGGTTTGTCTGTATACAACATGAAACCGGGGAGAATATCGAAATAGCAAAAAAAAAATTACCATCATAAATAATTATAGTTGAGATAAATTAAAAAATTTATTTGATTACAGATTGGTTTTAGATTAATTTATATTAAAATGATTAAAATTTATAGACAGGATATTTATGTATTTTACTTGTTTATTACACTCAAAGAAAAAGTAAATAAAATTTGCAATGAAATCGATAACTTTTATGATCGAATTTAATTAGATTACAAATAATAAAAATCTTCTAATTTTACACACATTGAATGTAATTTTATTACAATGACTTAGTTTTCTAAGAAGTACATTCAGTATTACATTGTTATAGTAATTTAAAAAAAAAGTTGCGTAGAGGATAAATTTCGGTACATAAGAACATTTTAATTACCTAGAGATAATAAATTGAAATTTTTAGAAATAATTCAGAGTTTTATATGTATTCAAAGTATAAACAAATCGTCTGATGAATATTATAATAATGTATATGATAATATACAATTATTTATAATTGTATTATTTTGAAAAGCAGTTGTACTTAGAAAATAGATCTAAAAAAAAAGTTAGTTTGACCAAAATTTCTTCCTATTTGTAGAGCGCAATTTTTTGATTAGATTTACAACCAAACAACAAAAAGTATTTTTTTTTTAAAGAAAATACTTAACAATTAAAGAAATTCTTGCTTAACGAGATATCTCCAAAAAAAACGTTATTCCCAGAATAGGCTTTCTCATTTTCATCCATTATTTTTAATTAAAAATCCATAACATTATTGTTAACAATAATACCTATTATACCTACTAGCTAATACACTAAAAAAAACTATACTTTGTATAAAATTTTAATAAGACGATAGGTATATAATAAAGGTAAATTGTAGGTATTGCTTGAATCTTAAACGGGGTTTGTGTGGACAACCTTAATAAGATCTTTAAAAAAGATTCTAAAAAAGAGTTTTCTAATTTCTTCGCTTAAGTTAAGTAAAAGGATGACCTTTTTGTGTTTGTGCTTAATTAACGACAAAACATAAAATACTTATAGTACAGAATAAACTGTTGTACTTAATTACAATCTGTATATTAAAATTTTTATTTATTAAAAAAATTTTATTTATTAAAAATTATTTTTGTACTTTAATTTCAGAGTTTGGAAGAATTTGAAAAAATAATGGAGGTTTTTGTTAGAGCGAATGGTAAGCATGTGAAATTATCCCTATATATTCTTATGATAGATACTTTAATACTTTAATGCTTATTTAGAGTGTAATTCGCTCTATATATAAAAAAAACAACTTTTAATGAATGGTTAAAATAATCATTTGAGATTGGGAAATGTAAATTTTTTGATTTATAATTATTTATATTGATTTCATTTTGAATTCAATTTGAAAAATTGATACTGATCAATTGAACTACAACATATTTTTTACGATTTCTAATATGTAAATATGAAATTTGGCTAAAATTTAACGCGATTGGTATAGGTAAGCCAACACAAGAGTTGAGGCAAAGCAATAATTCATTTCCTGTAATATTTCTATTTCTTGAAAAACAACTCCGAAAGTTTTAAACTTTATTAAATTATATAATTATGAAAATGAAAGCAATCATCAAAAAATCATAGTAAAATTAATTAATCTGAAATGTTTAAAAAAAACGATAATTTTTGTTGAGCTAATTTGATCGAGTAATTTTCGTTTTGTTTTTACAAAAAAAATATTTTGCTTAACTTATATGATAAATTTTACTTATTATAGATAATTATTAGATATTACTTAAACTTGTAGTAATATTTGAATGCTTGAAAACTATACCTATTTTATTTGGAAAATAAATTATAAAAAAAATTTTTATGCAAATAAAAAAATTTTATTTCAACCACATTCTATTTGAATAAATTATAATTATACAAGAAAAATTTCCTGTAAGTATTGTTCCTAATAATAAAAACTTAATGAAACAGAAGAAAATTTGCACAAACTAATTAACGTTTTCTCTTACAATTTTAAGTTCAATAAAATTCCTGTTTTTCAATCTAAAATATACTTTATGTTATTATACCTGATATATTCAATAATTAATGTTGTCTAATTGTCGCATAATTTGTTATTCACATTATTATTGGATTGTTTGTTATATAAATTACAATTAATATAGTCCAATCGAGTATTTCAGGCCAACTGAAAATATAATTAAAATGCAACGCTAATTAATTTTTTTAATAATTAGTAACAATCAATAAACTTACTTCTTTTAATAATTGATTACCAACCTAATCTATAACCATTACGCCAGTACACGTTATTTTAAAATTTTGATTAAATTTGTACGAGCAGCTTCAATAGTTGTTTATCTACCCAGTTACAGGAATTTTACAGACTCAATCAAATTTTAAATGTACCAAAAAGAATAGCGAAATAAATTCTGTGATCAATTATTTTTTAATAATATATATTTAATTATTTAATATAAACACATAAAAAAATCAATTAAAAAATGTCAACAAATGTTATGTATTTCAAAATTTTGATTATCAAATTTTAAAATAAATTAGTTCGATTATTATTACATCATAATTCTACAAAAAAAAATGTTAGCCGTGTATGCAAGATATTTCCGATAGTATGATAGGTAAATAAAATAGTCTTGTTGTTATTATAAATATCAACTAAGTTAAAATGAAAGTTTTTTTTTAGACTTTATAGATTTATATAATTTTGCCAATTCTTAATGTATATTCACACTTTGAAAGTACTAGTAAGCATATGCTAAAATTATTCGATCTTATTTAAATACAAGCAAAAAAAAAAAAAAATTACAAAACCTTTACTATTTCAATCAGTGGTAAAAACATTGAAGAAATAGAATTTTACATAAACATCGGCAAAATTATATTGAATAGACTTAAAAAGCATGTAATTTGTATTTGCATTATCAGCATAATACACTTTATAGGAAATAAGTTTACTATACTTACATAAATATACACATATGTTTAAATAACATTCAGAACTTTAAAATTTGTTTTAGAAATTTTTTTTTATTTTATTTATATTTAATTTACAGAAACCTGAACAATTTTGATCTAATTTAAATTAACATGACTGCAAAACATATAATTTATCTGTAAAATTTTTTACATAACACAAAATAAATATTTTTATCGCAGTAACAAGATTTGAAGATCAAAACATTTATTAAAGAACAAACACTGAACAACATTGTGAACAATATTCCAAGCAATATGCGTATAAATTTCAGATAAATATAATATATATTATATATATTATGCTGAAAAATCAGCTTACAAAAATAGTTCAAATATTGTAACAGTAAAATTTTACTTCAAATTCAAATATATTTTTTTGTGAATTAATAAATAAAATTGGAAATGTTAAATATTTAATTACTATGAAAATTTAATGAACATAATTACCACTACAGCGGATTATATGCAAACTGTTAAGCCTGTACAAGCCCTAAAATAATAATAATCACTAAAATAAGATGACATGTTGTTATATTATGCAGCTTAGATATATAAAGAGAAGGACATTTTAATAATAATATTCAAATTTACTGCATTAGAAGCGATAAATCCACTGTCTAACTAAACTAAGTTATATAAGAGACATAATATGTAATAAATTTTAAACATAACTTTTTGCAGTGAATAAAATTTATGTAAAACAACATTCACCTACTAGATATAAATTCAATCATAACTTGACATGAAAAAATGTCTTAATTATCAAATTAAGTAATTAACTTATTAAAAAAATCTCTTTTATTTTTGAATTGTACTTAAAAGCAAAAAAAACGGTAATTATGTCTATTAATGTTTTTAATTAAATTTTATTTAATAATTTAAAGTCTTTAAAAGACTATTAATGTTTTTAATTAAAATTTTTTGAACAATTTAAAGTCTTTTAAAAGACTTCATTCATATTTTTTATAAAAAACACAATTTTTGAATTAACCTCTAATCATTCAATTTCGTGTTTTCATTTCAATCGACTTTAAAAAACGAACAAGTTTAAATTTTATTACAAAGATTTGGAAACTAGATCTTCTGACACATAATTTTTTTTTTTATTTATATTTATTGACTCATATTATCTATAATAAGTAATAAGTAAGGGAGAGAGCTGGGTTATGGGTCGGGTTTTGTTTTTGGCCTATAATTCAGAAATTAGCTAAATAAAGTATGTAGTGTTATACATTGTTGGAAAGGTTATGTTCTTACGCAACTTTTCTCCGAAGAAAGTATAGTGATCCAAAAAAATTAAAAATATTGTATAACCATTTTTGTGACTACGTGAAAAAATTTCGAAAAAAAAAGTGGCTGGGTTGTGGGTCACCTAGAAAAACCTTATTAAAATGGAAAAAAATTGAAGTAAAACCTCCATAAATATCAAAAATATTAATTTTTATTAATTTTAGAAGCCGTCAATGGCAAAAATAATTTCAAAAAGTGACAGTTTTCAATAATCATCATCAATTGCAAAAAGTTGATTTTTTGAGGTTCAGTTGTGTTTTTCGGTAAAAATATGACTAACAATAAAAAAACATGCATTAAAATACTGGTCAAATCATAAAAAACACTTTATACTGACAAAACCAACGATAATTGACACTCATATATGGTGTGTATGCCATACAGTGGAAAAAAATGGTGACCCACAACCCAGCCAATCGCTCACCCACAACCTAACCATGACGCCATTTTTAAAGTCGAGGAAAAAAAAATTTTCCACTCGTGTATCATCTTAATGTCATACTAATTCGAAAAATATAAGATTTTAACTAAACGTTGATGCATTCAACTCACCGTTTACAATTCATTTACTCAACAAAATGGCACTTTGAAAAAATCTTAAAATCACTTTTTTTATCGATTTTGACACATGGTGTACTCAGCAATACGTTCATTCACTTCAGTGTTCGCTTAAAAACTACCTTGGGTCAAAACCAAAATTTGACAGTAGTTAGATCCGCCAATTTACTTAGCATGACAGAAAAAATTAGCTGACCCACAACACAGCCCGACCCACAACTCAGCCCTCTCCCTTACTTATTTCATTACTTTTTGTTTTCTTATTTAAAAAAAAAATTATTTTTACGAATTTTTATATTATTTCCGATAGGATTAAGTCATAGTAATTTTATTTTTAGGTGTCCACATTACAACATAAAGAAAATGTATGCTATTAAAATTTATAATTTTGTAAGGGGAGCAGTAGCAAATGCCCAGTCGATGAGGTAAAACCTCGAAACTAGTAGGCGAAAATTAAAAAACATTTTTATATTTAGTAGAATTATAATTAAATAAAAAAAAAAAAAAATAACATATTAAAAGGATTTTTGTTTTAATTAAATTTCCTTTTTTTAATTATTATGTTAAAATTCTACCAAGAATTCTACCCGAGGAGTCTGTTAACTCCATATTTGACTATATTTTTATTCAGTAATTTTATTTTGATTTAGTTAAATTAAAGGATACAAAATTTGTGACGGCAAAAGTATCAGATACAAAATAATTATAACCATCGATTAGTCGTGAATAATTTTTAGATTAATTGATAACAAATTGTGTTTAATAAAATTATCAGATATTTTTATGTATATGTATTACATAAAAAAAAATTTCTCACTTTAAGAAATTTTTAACAATAATTTTTTTTACATAAACGGCAACTTATTATTAAAGAACAAAATATAACATGAATCAGTTTAACAGCTAAATTTTGCCGGAGAGAAAAAAATGTACCCATACTTATTCCAACACCATACTTAAATGGTCTTCATTAAACAATTTTTTTTCTTTATAAACAGCTTTCATCATCTTCCAAATCGAATTTTTTTTGTTTTGTTTAATTTAAAATGATTGTTTTTCAAGCATTCATATTAACACCAATTTTCCAATATACAATTTTCGGAATTCAAAAATATTTTTGAAACGTAAAAAACATGTCTCTTATGTCCAAATTCTTTAAAATCTGACAATTTAACTTATTTAAAAAAACATTTTAAAGTTAAAAAAAAAGTTTTTAACCATTTTTAAGAGGAGCACAGCAACAGAGCAAGCATTTTGAATAGACCAACTCTATGTAGAATTAATGTTTATTTTGATTGTACAACTTTTGTTTAATAAATCTGCACCAATATCTAAAACTTCTTGTAGTAAACTTGAACAAACTACTATTCATAAATTTTAACTTAATTTTTAAAAGATTAATGTTTGACAATAAATTTTACTTCACAAAAATAACTAACTAAAATCATCAACAAGTGTATCAGGTCATTAAAGTATAATCAAAATCGTTAAAAAAATAATTTGGTTGCAGAACACAAAAAAAAAATAAAATAAAAGTTTTTTTTTATGAGTTAAAAAAAATTCGTTGAAATTTGTGTGTGCTACAGCTAAAAGGTACATGTATCGAATTTCATCTAATTTGATTTGATCTTGTTTTGCTTGCGGTTTTAATTTGTCGACTGATTGACGCTGAAAACGCGTTATTTTTTTTTTCATTATTCTTTCTACATTTAAAAAAGTATATCATTAATTTTATTAGGTGCTGGTTCTCTATATAGATTTTATACATAAAGGAAAAATTAATTTTATCTCCATAGATTTGTTTATCTTTATTATTTTTTTTGTTATGAAAATTTTTTTTTGTAATAGAATATTGTTTAGGGTGAACATACAATTGTTTGTGGAAAATTTTTTTAATCAAAATTAATACATATATATGATTTCAACATTGAAGTTATTGAAGGAGAAAAACTACTTAGGCTATAAATGCGTCTTAAAATTAACAGACTGAAAAAATAACAATGATTATTAACTAAGGAACGTAAACTAACGCCAAAGTAAGATTAAACTCTGTGTAAGAGGTCTCGAAATTGATCTACCATATTGTTCGATCTCTACTCGTTTGGTCGTTTCTTTTGTATGCAGTGGAAAGTTGGAAACTGAAAGTATCAACCATAACTAAAAGAGATGCCGTTGAAATGTGATCTATCAGACAGAATAACAAATTGTGAAGAACATTAAAGAAAGCAATTATAGCATATCATCGTGGAAAAATATTAGAAACTATAGAGGAATAAGAACTATTGACGAACTGTTCCACACAGCAAGGGATGTAGTGGAATACGATAATGTGGTTGCAAATATAAAATAATAATATGATCGTAAACAGAATAACAACTTTTGAAGAACATTAAAGACAAAAATTATTAATGTAGTTCTCCCAAAAAAAGCCATTTCTCTAACGTAATTCCTTACAAAATTCTTTCATAATAATATTCGTTGTTCTATTGATATATTTTTATAAATCAAATGAGACTTGCCATCAGTGCACAAAATTGCTGCACAACAATACAAATTCTTGTAACAAAATACTTTTATTCAAATAACACAAAAAAATTAAAATTAAATACTTTAAAACACATTTATTATTGAACCAGCATTTCTTTTTTTATGTAAGCTCACCATTCCCACATTACCCCAACAATTGTTGTTCGAGCATGTGCAGTTCCAATAACTAATAGTTAACCTATAGCATTTTCTAACTTGTTGTAACCATGTAGCGGATTTACTTAGGAACTTATCTTCCATTAATTTATTTATTAATTTTTTTATTTATTAATAGTTAGTATTTTATTATAAAATCAATAAATTAAAGTTTTCATTTAATTTTTATTTATTTTTCTTCTTTCCTTAAATATTAGAAAACTTGGCAAGTTCAATTCATTTATACCAAAATAATAGTAGATTATTGTATATGTAACTAAATTTGTTATTAATTAAGAGTTCTGTATACACAAAAATACATTGACACGAGTCAATACTTATATCACGAGACCGAAGGTCGAGTGATATAAATTGACAAGTGTCAATGTATTTTTGTGTGAATACAGAACGAGTTGTATAACAAATTTTGTTTACATATCCAACATACTGTTTTAATGCGTAGGGGAGAGGTAGTTGCAAAGAGAGAATATTTTTTCTTCTCATTTTTTCTCTTTTTTTTTTTTTGTATTTGGCTGTATTGAAATATTGTGAGAGATATTATGTTTGTTTAGGTATTACGTAATATTCAATACGAAACATCTAAATGATTTCATTATTTACGCTGATGTATCTAAATTTTTTCATTATATACGCTGATGCATCTAAATTTTTTCATTATTTACGCAGATGCATCTAAATGATTGCATGTGTATTGACGCATATAATACTCCATTTAGTGATCTAAATTCTATAGCACTAAATACAACATAACGATCCCCAACGCATTAAAAAAAGTTAAGGGACAGTATTCATAATTCATAAGATCTTCCATAGAAGAGTACATACAAAACCATAAGGCAAACTTTGAGTTTTTGTGAATTATTTGGTTCATAATCAATCTAATATATAAACTTTTTTTATAATCTGTTAATTAATTTTAAAAAATAAGTTTTACGAGAAATATATATTTTTTTCAAATTTCTATCATTTTCAACCTGAATAGAATATGATTCGTCACCGAACTTAGAATTACATATGTCATTAATAAAGTTGTTAGTCTAATTTTAAAACGAAAAAATCTTTTTATCACCTAATTTTGAAATCCTTTAATTTGTATTTTAATGGTAATAAGTAAATTTAAATTGTAAAAATCTATACACATAAAAATTAAGCAGTGCATAGAGGCAAAATATAATAATAATATAATAAATTTTATTTTAATAAGATAAATTTAACAAATAGTTATGTAGGTCTGAAATGGCGTTAATGAAATCTTTAAATGAGCTGTTAAATCTGAAAATTTTTATTGATGAAAATGTGCGTAAAGTTGTTTAACTTCTTGTGCGTAAATCTTTTTAACACATTTATATTTTTGTATTATACCTATATATTAATTTTCTTATAAAAAAATATCTTTTTCTTTCTTTTTAAATTTTAAATTTATTTTTCAAATTAAGGCGTTTTGTTTACAGGCATTCAATATAGACAAATATTTATACCTTTTATCTTGGACCTTTTCATGCAATAAAATTATGACTTCGTGGGTTGTAATGAGTTTTTAAGAAGTTTTTGATTCAATTATATTGAAACATAGTTTTTGATTAATGCTAATTTGCTTTAAATTAATTTATAATTGGTTTAATAATATCTTATTACGAAGATTTTAATAATTTTCAAAAATCAAAGTAATTTAATTTGAAACGATAAATAGGTATAAAATTGTGCCAACAAAGAAAAATAATTTAAATTTTTTTTTTATTGATTTGAGCAATATTTTTTTTTAAAAGATGAAAAGTTTTTAAAAAATTCATGAACATAAATAACTGAATTAGTTCAAATAAAATATTAGTTTATAAGTTTAAGTATAGTTTAGATCAGTTATAGACTTAATGTTATATATATGAAAATTTAACAAAAATTACTATTCAATTCGAATTTCTTTTGAGTTTATTAAATGTTCTTAAATTAATCACTATAGATGAATAAGATAAAGCTATGCAACAATTGGAAAAAAAAATTAAACACATCGATGATATTCCAGAATCTTACAAGCTGCAAAATTAAATTTTTTAAATTTTTTCTTTGACTTTTTTCAACTTAGAATAATGAAATGATGAAATGATTTTGCTTCATTTTTACTCCATAAAAAAAAATTTAAGATAAAACAATTACTGAGGTTCTCGAACGTTCTTAGATAAAAAAAAGTGATGCTTATTTATTACATACATAATAGTTTCATAAATCTATGAATACAGAATATACTATGGGTTCTAATTTTTCTTAAAGAATTTATTGTTATATAAAGAATATATTTAAAAACGTAGACATTATATATAATTTAATGGCATAAAACCGCAATATAATATAATAAAAATTAGTTTTGCAAAATAATAACTTTGATTTTTTAAAGGATTGGTTTCAAATCATCAAAGAAAAAATTGATAATTAAAATTACTTAATTATTACAGATATAATTTTATCTTTAAATTTATGAGCACATCACATAAAATAAATAATTTTAATTATATTTTTACTTTTGTTATTTATTATTTTTATAACTTTATAAAATTTTATGTTAAATAATAACATTTAAAAAAACAATCTTATAAAGATGAATTTACAATAATAAAAAAAATCTCGCTTATATATGTATGTATATTTAAGACATATATATGAAAAAATAATTCTTATTTTAAGTTTCGCATTAAATTACCTCTATTATAAATATCAAAAAAAAAAAAAGAAGAAATTAACATATAATAAAAAAAAATGTTGGAAAAAATTGCAGAAATCGAATTTATTGCTTTAGACTTGAAACCATCACCGTAAAATTCTCAATTAAACCGCTAAATGAACCAAAGCCACGTAAATTTATCTACTTTCAATTTCACTGATATTCTATAGTTTTATCGCGGATTTTATATAATAGTATATAAGAGTAATAAATACAATATAAAATATATAAAAAAAAATATTAAATTAAGAAGCGACGACGGCGTAAGCATATTATTAGTATGTTAAGTAAATAAATGATATTGCTAAAATAAATAAATTGGGCTCGTACTTGTAAAATACAGGATAAAAAATTATAATTAAAATTTGAATATAATAGTGTACGCTTTTTATGCAAAAATAAAGTGTACAATATATGTACAAGTACACATTTACGTACATGCACATCGTTAAAATAGGAAGCTATCTTATCTAAATTAAAATAATTTTTATGACAAGATGAAATTTTATCTTTTTCTAACCTTGACGTAATTGTTTTATAAGTTATGCGTACATAATGTAGACATTATAATAGGTACATGTACCTACTGCTATTTATTATAATAAAATTAAAATTTTAATTTTTTTTTATTTAATGAAATTACGATAAAGTTAATAGAACAAGAAAATATGTATTTTGTTATTTCCTTCCTAGAAATTTAGTTCAAAAAACAAAATTTCAAACAAAACTTATTAGGTGTCGGATATATTATATGAAGGAACTAATTTTTTTTAAATGTTTAACAGTGTGGTTATAAAATCCCGGGAGTTATGCCCTGTAGCCTGTACAACAATATAGAATACCTTAAATGTATAATTTAATTTAAAGAATATTTTGAAAATGAGAAAAATCGAAAAATCGTCTATACATGCTTATTACAAAAATTAATAAATAATATGTATTAATAATATTTCCACCGCCTAATTTGGCAATTCAAGCTTTATTAAAATTATAGTTAGGGTTGTGTATGTTATGTACATATATATAATAATTAAATGTAGTTTCCAAGTACATAGATTAAAATATATTAGTTATTTTTACAGTTTAGGCTTTTGGACTATAATATATATACAGTATATAGTGTTCCCACTTACAGAGGTCATTCATTACGTAAGTAATCACCGATTTAGAATCGTACAAACTTTTGGACTATGGTGTTTATACTTACATGATATATTCCAAAAAAAAATGTTACATTAACATCAAAATTCAATTTAAGCAGATTGGCCTAAAAGAGTAGAAAATAGTGGGCTGAGCTTAGAAGTATTAGATTATATTTATATAATGCAGAATACAAAAAAAAAAATCAAATTTGAACTTAACTAATAATATAAAAAAAAACTTTAAATTTAGAATTTAATTTAAAAATGTTAATTTCAGAGATATACTCATATATAAAATTACTGAAAGTATTTAATAAAGATGCCGAAATAATGAGTTTTTAGAATCACATTTTACATAATTTTTATTTTAATGTTAAAACATCATAAAACGAAAATACAAATTTTTTTTTTTATTATAAAAAAGACCATTATTTTAGTTTTATTATTTATTTTTAATAGCTTTATGATGAATTAAATATAGTTTTAACGTTTAATAATAAAATAGTTTCATCTTTTTACTATACATCCAAGTTTTTATCTTATAATTGTGTTAAAAATTATTTCAATTTAATATCGTAAGAAAATATTCAGCTATGTAGGTATCTCCGGTTAAGAATTTAATGATTTTTTTTATTTAAAGGATTTTCTTCAATTATTTTATTTTATTACTTATAATAAAAATAGGCTCTAAGAAAACTTATAAAGAAAGATTTAATTAACTTCTTGTTTATTATTATTTTCAAAAAAAATAGTTAATATGTTAATTATATTTTTCGTGTTATGTATAAATTTTACTATAAAAAAACAGCAATAAATCACACAATTTTTCTTCAACTTCCATTTTCAGAATTTTAAATACAATTGTCTATTTCTTAAGATTAAAATAACACAGAACAGCAATTTTTAAGGCTTTATAAATGGGTCCATATCTTTTCATCAAAAATTAATCAGCTAATGATTATTTAAATCAAATACAAAACATTATTTGACAACAAATTTGTTTAACAAAAATGTTTGAATTCCGATTTATGATGAATATTAAGATTTTTTGGTATATTTGAAATAACATAAATGTTATTTGTTTGTTAAATATTCATTTTGGCCACACATATTTGGCCAATATTTTTTATGCTATTTAATAATATGTTCTAAATATTTCAATGACGGTTTACGAAAACAGAGTTAATTTATAAAATAACCTATATATGCAATATACATATTTTATTAATTTAATTTTCAGTTTTATGTCGACCTAATATAATTTTTTTCTATTTTCAATTAAGAAACGAATCCTTTAATCAGGGACACGTATTTCATCAATATAATAAAATTTAAAATTCTTATTCTGAAACAATAATGTTATGTTGAATTTTAATTTTCTAATTTGCAACATAAATTTCATAATCCGAATAAGACAATTGCAATTTTTTTTTATATCAATGACCTTGATATTAATTTTTGAAATGCAAGATATAATATTTATTTTCTTTATTAACTTCATTAATATGCAAAAAACAGAAATACACGCAATATTTTATTTTAATTTACATAATTGTTATATATAATAGTGTTTATATTGTACATTTAACACATAAGTAAATGTACATACGTAAATACAAATATATATATGTACATATATATAATGCATATGTAATAGAAATAAAATAAAATGTGTAATTAAATCTGTAACAGATATGTATTTTGTTTAAAAATGTGCTCCCTACATGTTTGTAAACCGCACTGAAATTCACTTTTATTTCATTTATATTATTTTAAATTATATATAGTGTATACAATTAAGTAATGCAATGTCAACTTGTGGAACATTTTAAATACAAATTTAACCCATTCATAAATTTTGGAGTCAAATATTTATTCTATCACAAAAAAAGTGAAAAAATTAATCTTGAAATTAAATAAGAATTGTATATCTTGTTACATCCATTACATACAATTTAAAAATTGATCGTTCGCTAAATAATTTTAGATGATTTTTTTTTGACATTATAGTTTGATGAACTTATAAGTTTTATATTTTCAATAACGAAACGAACATCCGAAAACAAACCTTTGACAGATCTAAGTATATTGAGATTATAATATTATCAACTAGTTGCCAATACCAAATTTTTGTGTAAATTATTTCATTATTATTTAATATAAACTAAAACCTGTTAAAAATATTCAACTTTACAAAGTATTAATTTGAATTTTTATGTCACATGAGGGTTAATATTTGATAAGATTAAATCTCGTGTTGTTTAATAGTTTAAGTTGATTCAAATAATTGTGCGTACGCGCAATTTTATTACATGTTTTTGTAGTTTAGCATTTCATTTTATTTTTATATTTTAGATAATACACATACAGTTTACCTGCAACCTACAATAAAGTTTTGATGTTCATATCTGTACCTAGCCACTTAGAGAAAACTATAAACATATATGTAAATTACATTGCTATGTTATTCAATTTAATAAAAAAAATATATGATTAATTAAGTTAAATGACTCAATTATCAAGCTTCGGAACAATATTTTTGTTCAAGAGTTTAAATACATTAAAACTTTTACTAAACATATATGAAAAAAAAAATAATTTTAATCTGAATTATGTTGTCTTTACGTCTGTTTATTATACGTGCATATATAAATCGTTTCAGTAATCAGTATAATCCGAACAAACATGTTTCTAAAGAGTTGGTGTATCAAATTTTTATTATAAATAAAAATATATTGAAGGCAATTAATTTACTCACCAACCACCAAGGGATTGTCATACTTTTGTTTGAAAACTTTTCTGAATGAAAATCATTGATTCTAAAACAAAAATTAAATTACTCATTTGATAATAATAAAAATTTAACAAATATTTTTGACGTCATAGCTTTATTATAATTGAATTAGAAGGAATCTGAAAAACTACATTACATAATGTGGATATAAAAGGGAATTCTTAGATTTCAAAATCTACATTAAAAAGTTTTGAAAAATTAATATTTTCGTTTATTCATCAAGTGATAAGTTAAATTTCTCTTTATTGGATTCTTCCTACATTTATATTACTTCGAAAAAAAAACTTTTTATCCAAATTCAATTCCATCATAACTTATAACAGAGATTCCCAACGTATTGGCACGTTAACCAATTCTGAGAGGTACGTGGAACTGTTCGTATTGAAAAAAATATGTGTATATCCTTTTTACGGCTTACACATAATTTCAAAATCTAATTTTCTTTCCAAAATTTTGTGAATTGTGTATAATTGTGTATATTTTAAATAAGTATATTAAAACACATAACGAAATCTTCAAAAAAAAATGTTGATGGTATCATTCCTCCAACTTTTAATGTCGATAATTGGATTAGAAACGCCTTCACAATTTCATTAGACAAGATTGTTGACACTGATAATGATAACGCAAAAGATGAACCCATTGACTTGAGAAATAACATGAAAACTCGCAGTGATTTTGAAACAATGATGCTGGATCAATTTTGGTGCTAACAAAGCGAGGCGTATCTAATCACAACGTGCGTTAAAATTTTTTATTCCGTTTGTTATAACCTGTATGCACTCTTTTTTAGGGGTACGTAAAGATTCAAATCATTATCAAGGGGTACAAATATTTCAAAAGGTTGGGAACCATTGACTTATAATATAAATATTGTATAATAATGAAAATTTAATTTTTTTTTTACATAATAAAATTAAAATACTTCCGTTTTTTTTTTATTTTTTATTTTCAGAATGCTATTTATAAATCTTCGTAGAAACTCGATAATTAATAATAAAAAATGAAAATTTGTTTACCTGCATTATATGAATTTATGTTAATGCGCACATAATATGTAATAACCTTTTTCTTTTGTCGTGCAAAAAAATGCGTAACTATACAATAATATTTTTTTATTATTATTATTTCAAACATAATAATAACAAAAATACCTACATTGTTGTGAGTGTTATGTAAAAATTTTATCAATGGCAGCGGCAAAAACATTGAAAACAATCCACTGTGAGAAATTAGCAACAGCAAATAATCAATGCGGCGGTAACGATAAAGAACTTCAAAGTGTTGAAGTCATAAGCAACAACGCAAATCCGGAATTAAATCAAAATTCGAATTCTTATCAAAGAGTCGCTGATAGAATTCAGCAATGGAACAGGTTTGAATTGTTTGCCAAAAAAAATTAACATACCTACTGCTTGCTTTCAAGCTATTCTTTTTTTTTCTGAAATTCTAATTGCATGATAAAATGATCTGTTTTCAATTTTCAATTGTAAACTTTATTATTTTTTATTTTAATTCAAAGCTTTTTGGTTGCGTTTTCAATTATAAATAAATCGTGTAACAAAAAGAAATATGTATTTAGGTATGTACATAAAATAATAACCCACTTTATTCTGATTTAATTATGTATATATTAGAAATTACTTTAAAATACTCTATTTCAACTGAACTTTTTCTATAATTTTATATTCGTAATTTACTTAAAAAAAATTAAAAAAGATTGTGATTTGTCAGTCAAAATAGTTGAGACGGTCAAGGCACCAATGAATTTGTGACAATTATATGAAAAAATTATTCATATTATATTTCATTTAAACAGTTCACTCAAACTTCTAATGGTTTAGTTTTCGAAATTTTGTTGCTTTTACCAAAGAAAATATAAGGATTAAGAAGTGAAACGATCAATTTTTTTTTGACTAAACTTTTTATTTGTATTTGTCACTCATATTTTATTTATAAATTCATTATAAAAATTTAAAATAAAGTTTGAAGACGTTTAAATCCCAAAATATATTTCGATGACGCGTTTAAATCTCAATTTTCATATAAAATTAAAACAAAAAAGAAAAAGTATGATATCCTTGTCTGAAATTATTTTTATTCTGCGTTTCCCTTCTTACTTCTATTTCCTTTGCTTTTACCAAAGGTTTGTTGTGTGGTTAGGTTACTATAGATTTAAATAAACAAATGTTATGTTAAATAAACAAATGTTATGTTAATTTAATATCATAATATTTTGGTTCATTTTTAAAATCCAACTTTAAACAACAAATTTATGTTTTTTTAAACTTACAATAAAATTCAATTCCAGGATTTCTCACCCAACTGACTTACTATTTAATTTTTATCACAAGTTTTGTAAATATAATTTGTTTGAAATTATGACATATTCAACTTAGATATTTTCTAATGATTCAAAGTCGAGAATGAAAACTGCGTAAAAAAAATGTAAATAACTCGAACACAAACATATAAGGATTACAGACAAATCGACTTAGTAAAATAAATAAATTAATCCAAGTTTTTTGTTTAAATGTTTATATTATGTTATAAAATGATATAATTAATATAAAAGCTTTGCAAACTTATTTATTTCCAATATCATAATTTATTTTTGTTGCATACTTTTGGGATCTCTTTTTTCTGGTGCACATCTACTAAAAATACAATTATTGTATCGTTAAACAAAAAAAAAAAGTTTAGGAAGCTTTTATTACATCAGAATTTTTCAATTCAAATTCTTGAAACTGAAGTATGTAGTTATAAACTGACATAGATTTGTTGATTGTTATTGAAATCTTACTAAATCTTTCACTGAAATAATCGGTGTTTTATTTAAATTTCGATTTTATTATTTCTCTTATAAGTTCAGCTTTGCTATATTCTTTTCTTGTAAAATCCTCAAACGAAAATATTATTAATACATAAAAATTAATAATTGAATCGACGGATTTATGATTTTGTCTGCATAAGCGATACTTTCTCTAAAATTTTGAAATCTCTTATAAACAGTGTTAAATCATTCGATATACATTATATCAGGATGAAATACTGATTTTAATCAGTAATTTAATCATTAAACAAAATGTATACACTAAATTACAAATGTTTTAGAATAATCTATGATGCACTTTCTGACAAGCTAATTTTATTTTGCTTTTGAACAACAGTAAAATAATTTTATTTTATGAAAGATATTTAATCTAACGTAAATTTTCTTTATGTACAGGACCATATCTAAAGACGATTACATCACTTTAGGAACAATTCGATATGGAGTTCGATTATCATCAGCTGATGCAAATTCAGATAGAAATAATCAAATATCAATTGAATCATCCTCATCGATCACCAGCAGTTCTACAAGTATTATAGATGCAAGTTGTTCAAGCTGTGTGGGTTGTATTGGTGTTAAAAAAAACTTACATTCTTGGTACAATGGGAACGGAAGAAAAAGAAAATATTACGATAGCAATTGTGATGGAATTAAACTAAAAGACAATTTATCAATTTGTACAGAAGGTGAGTCAAAGACAGTCGTAATGATTTAATAATGAATTTTTAAATCTTTTTAATTTTCTTTTATTTAAATCATGGTTATAACACAAAATTTTAGCTTGGGATTAACTAAGGCTGCAAATTTGGAACAATCATAGATAAAATTTAAAATCAATTAAATTGATTTTAATTTGAAAGCAAATTATAATCTTATTCTTATAGTCTTTTAACTGCAATAAAAGTGTTTACATATAGGTACTTGATTCATTTATCAAGAATACTTTTCCTATTATTTGTAATAATATTTTTATATTTTCATTTTTCTGCATTTATAAAACTTTATGAGATTTTGTCAATGAATTTAAAAATATATACATATGTATAGTTTTTATTCTTTTCATCATCATAAGCCAATTGGCATATTATAAATTTTAAAATATTTTTTTTTTATTTTTTAAATAATTTTATTTTCAATTTAAATTCAAATTAAGTAAAAATAAAACAAATATAAAAATAAAAATATCGAAGAAAAAAAAAATAGTAGGCAATAATAATAAAATTTTAATGAAAAAAATAAATAAAACGTAATTCATTTATTTATAATTATTTACTATAAATAAATTAATTTATATAAATAAATATCGCATCAAAAGCTTATTTTCATTCATTATTTTATTTGTTTTATATATAAATGAAATTACAAAGCTATAATCGATTCGCGGACATTACGATGCTATGTTAATAAAATGAAAAAAATTGCAAGGAAAATAAATATACGATATATAAATAAATTTTATTTAAATACTTAGTAACAAATATAAATAAGTCTTTATGTATTAAAAATTCATATTTTCATTAATATAAAACTGTTAAAAATAAGAAAATAGAAATAGATATGATAAATTTTAATCAAACCCAGGACAACTTTTCATAATTTTTGGATTCTCTCAAAATAACATTGGTTGCATCTTTTTCCGATCTGAAATATGCTACAATGCTTTAAACGGGGGAGTTATTCAAAATCCTGGATACAGATTTGATAATATAGAAGACGTAAAGTGGTAAAGTTGACCACAAATCTGGACGTAGAGTACGATTTTAACAGTCAAAGTGATAACCTAAAATTTTCAGAAACAGAAATAATATTCTCAATATATCCGGTTGCGATAAACTTTTTTGACAATAATTAAAATTTTATATTTTTCCGGATTATATAGTTAATTCATCTGTTAAAATGTTCAAATTACCTAATTATTAAAGATATTTATGTTACTACAGAAGTTCTAAACATATTATTTTGCAACAAAACAATTTATCCAAATCCTCTTGATAATGAAAAATAATATCAATTTCGACTTTTCAAGATAAGAAAAAAAAATGTATATATTTATAACATAATATGTTTCCGTTATAAAATTCCTTGAAATATTTAGACATACATTTAGATGTCATCGTTGGGGTAGTAAAACATCAACATATTAGAAAAATAAATATATTTCTGTGAAAAACTTACGAAAAAAGAAAATTTTCCTCAATACACAATTTTTTTAACACCTAAGTCCATAAATTTATTAATAAACCTATATTATCTTGAAAAGACTTTTTCTTATAAATATTCGAAAATTGTATACATATAAAAAAATATTTGTTTTATTTATTTATCTTTCTATTTATTTTTTTCTTTTTTTATTATTTTAATACTACATATCCAGCTAAGAATAGAACAACATCTGATCTCACAAAAATTCAACAATCTAACCAAACAAAGTTACCACAAACTACATCATCACAAAAGACCACATCATCACAACAAATCGCATCTTCTTTGCTACAAACTGCGGTCGTAGTACATCCTCATGTATCAACGACAACATCATATTTACAAACATTATATCGAAGAAAACATAACGAAAAATTTGCAGAATCAGTAAATTTCCCAATGAATATGTCCGATAAAGGTGAATTTTCTTTTAGTAATTATAATTTTATATTATTGTTAATTTATTAATGTGAATAAATAATTTATTCATAGAGGTATACTTTTATAAACTTAGATTTTCAATTTCTCGATATCGACATGATGGAATAAAATAAGAAGATAAGAAACATTTAGGAATATGTTTAATATTTTAACACTGTCTTTCACTTCGTGCGTAAATGCAGAGATTATTAAATTAAAATTCGAAAGCTCAACAAGACAAGCACAAAAAATTTTATTTCTTAAATTATACGAGTATTAAATATTTCAATTTGTTCTTAATGACAATGAATATATTAAACTATTATGTTCAACTAAAGCGACTATGCTTTACATATTAAATTTAAACAAGCTCTAATAACTCAAATTATTGTATAACAAAATCTATAAAATTAGACAAAAATGAATCTAATAAGCTTAATTTACAAATTACAAACAACATTTTTCCACAGATACGAATTCAAAATCATCAGCAATTCCCAAATTATCAAAAAATGGAAACAAAAATCATATTCCCGAAATAGAAATAAAGGAATTTTCCTCAATAACACCATTGTCAAAACAAATTATTAATAATAAAAATAAAATACAAACAGATGATGATAGTTTAGCTAAATTTGAATCAGTAAATATGTGCCAAACATGTAGCTGCAGTCCAACATTTAAAAATAGCGATAATTTCAACAATCAGCAGCAACAGCCACAAATCACCAACACGCTAAAAGAGAAATTCACAATCAGTAATCACTCGAATACTGAACAAATAAGTTTGCAATGTTCGCGAGAATCTCTGTCAGCAAATTCTAAAAATAATTTTATAAAATATCCATTAGTAAATTCAAATTCATTACCAGTTTCTATAAATTCATTAAATGAAAACATAAGTGAATCCTGTGATACATCAGAATCTTCAATATTATCGACTACAGTTTGTTGTTATAAATCGGTTCGGTCAAAATCAAAAAACAATTCTAATAAAATTAGTGGCGCGCGTGTCAAAAATAATCACGAAAGTTTAATTCCTCGTGCAATACTAAATCAAACTTTAGATAACTCAATTGCCGAAAGTTATTCCAATACTGATTACGCCTCAAAAATACCATCATTAAAGCGATACCAAGAGAAAAATTCTACATTACAAAATTCATCTCCATCACCACCACCGGTACCACCAAAACCACCAAAACAAGAGCGGCCAACATCATTGTGCAGAAGCAGATCAGTAGACTCAACAATAACTGAGTCTTCATATGATCCCATTAATTTTCGCCGTAAAATACAAAAATTTGAAGAGAATAATTTTTTGATCTCACCGCAACAAAATCGTATTTTTAATTGTTTTTCCGCCGGGAAATCAATCAATTCGAAAAACGGAAATTATTTTAATCACGATAACAGGGTTAATGAGACTGAAGGAAAATTAATTGATAAACATAATTCATTACTCTTAAGATCAAATAAAAGCTATGATCTGAACTTAAACGCAAACACTATTAATACTCAATCACCAAACGAACGTACAGATTTAAAAAATACGATAAATTATGCTGAAAATTTATCAAAAGTAGATTTAAATTCTCCAACAGAACTTCACTTTCTCCGTTATAATAGCTCTGGCTTATTAATTGATGATTTTGAATCAACATCATCAATTAATTCAAAATTTGATGATAGTTCCAGTGATTCTCAATTAAAATCATATGATGAGCAGCCCATCTCAACAACAACTTCATTAGTTTTTCAAAAATTAACTCCCAAATTATCGAAAAAATCATTCAAGTTATCTAATGAGGATCGAGGCATAAGCGAAGATCGCTTAATTGAGGGAGATGATTTGCAGAGCCAAGTTTTCACAGATTTAATTGCAACAAAGTCGATTAATAACTTTAATTTGAACTTATTAGACGTCCAACAAAATGATATAGGTTTTATTGATTCATCTTCTAGTACGACAACTACAACTAATAGCAGTGTCCAAGGTATAAAAAAAATCTATTTTGGGAAAATTTATATAATTTATGTGTTAAGTGAATATTCTAAAAGTGTTCAAAATAAAAAAATTTTTAGTTTTTTTTAGAATTTGAGTATTTTACAAAATTTTTTTAAATATTCACTATAAATTACAATAAATTGTCCCGCTCGCTCTTTTTGTACCAAAAAAAAAAAGTAATTTGTTTATTTATTTTCTTTATTTGTATTCTCACAGAATTATTGACACCAAAAGAATATTCAGAAAATTTAATTAATTTAAGAAATAAAGAAAACTTAATTAGATTAAATCAAGAACAAAATAATAATACAATTAAGAAAGATGGTAATTGTGTTAAAACATCACCTCCAAATTCAAATTATGAAAGTTTAAGTGACGATCTGATAAGTCCAATAAGCTTTCTAAGTGATGATAATTTGTGTAATTGTCAAAATAGTTATTCAAATAAAGAAAATTTAAATGAAAATTTATTTAATAATAATAATAAAAACAATAGTGAACATAATCTTATAGATAATAGTGATCATATTAATCTTGTTAATTATAAAAATAATAATAATAATAATAATAATAATGATAATTTAATAAACTTTAAAAATCAATTAAATAAAAAATTATTAGTGTGGCATGATTTTGAAAAAAGACCAACTTTAATACCATTACCTTTGCCGCCACCTTATCCCAATGTATTACGCAGTCAATCAGCGGGAAATAATTTAAATAATTCATCAAATAATAATCATCAACGAACTTTATCAGGTGATCATGTTAAAAGACCAATATTAAAAAAAGTACCTGAAATTGAATCATTTGGATTTATACAACAGAAGAGTCACAGCATCGATAGCGGACCATCGGGTTTGGAAAAAGTGGTAAATAATTTTTTTATTATGTACATATTCTAAAAATATTTTCCACGGCCAATTATCAAAAGTTGAACTCGAATTTTTTTTTTAACTAGAAGGACTGAAATTCGAACCCCCGAAAATTTGAAAAGTATGTTTATTTTTTAAATATTTAATAATTTGAATATGGTGAATGAAATAATACATTTTAACATTCTAAATTAAATTTTCATGTCAGTCGATTCGATTCCCACTTCGATCTGAAAGACTGAAATTAGTATGGTTAACTCTTGCATTGCAGAAAAAAAACAATTTTTTTACCCTTTTAAAATGATTTAAGACCAAAATCCTCTTAGACGGATTAGATTATATTTGATGAATCTCTAGAACTCAAAAAAAAAAAATTATTTATTACAATTTCCAAATATGAGGTTTTTTATGTGTTTATTTGTATGTAGTGATGAAAATGTTTTGTTTTTTTCAAATGTTTCATCAATTTGAATCAAAAAAGATATTTTCATCATCATACATATATTTTTTTTTTACAATTTAATTAATGCTATAGATCGCGATCTTTATTTCACTATAAATTTTTGTTTTTACTCGGCAGACCAAATAGGAAAAATGCAGATTTATTTTTATGATTCCTCATGTTAAAATTTATTAGATTTTAGTGTCAGGCCAAATTTATATTTAGAATAAAAAGTGAAATGAATTTTTTTTTTTAGATTTTTATGTACAAAACTATGTAGCTTTTTAAAATATAAATTATCTACTAAATAATCCAATTTTTTAAAACAAAATTTAAAAAAATTAAATTAAAATATTTAATGTTAACGTGACATGTTCACGAGGAAATAAAATAATTTCGTTCAAAATGACATCTTATTTGTATGAACCACTTGTGCATTGCACTCTCACTTTTTTAATTTATTTTAAATATTGCCCTTAATCTTTATTTTCCTCAAAGCTTCCAAAACGTTATGAATTTTAATATTTCAGAGCGTCAACAGGTATAGCTATTCTTCAAAAGAGTTGAATACAATACACTATGTACATAAAGATACAATATGTATATAAAGTGGTATCATTTTTTTTCCTAAAACGACCATCCTTATTTCAATTAAATCTAAATTTATTTTTGTACCGCCTACGAAATATTTATTTCCTTGTCTTGAAGCTTATGAATGATAACATTTTCCGATCATAATTTTAACATTTTTGATTGTATCTTTTTTGTATAATATAAATCAGCATCTGACATCTGACATATACGTTTTTATTCTATTTTTTCCCCTGTAATATTTGCAAGCTTGATACTACGTATTCTCAAAACACAGGGATTACAGGGCAAGTTGAATTATTATTTTCAATTTAAAAATTACTACATTAACTTCAACATATCGTTTATATGTGAGATTGTTACGTAAAAGGACTTTATATAGTTATCACTTTTTATCTGCCTTACTAAGCAATAAGGACTTAACATTTATTTCGGTATAGTTTTCAGAAATTTTTCTGTTTTTATTTTGTATCAATTTTAAGGGTTTTTGAGAAGAAATTTATTTTTTTTGGAAACGGATACAGTCAAGAATATTTACAGATTGGCAACTATCTCAAAAGTTGACGTTTCTTGCTTATTTTTTTTTTTTTTTTTTTTAAAAACAACACACACACTTAATTCAAGTGAGACAAATTTGAAAAATGACACAAATTCCAGTCCGAGGTGGGAATCGAACCCACGACCGAACACGCCGTAGGATAATGGCAATACCACTACACCATGACGGCCGATAATAATATAATCGTATTTCGGATTGTTCACCTGCCTTAGAAGTTGGGAATATTGTGTATTATTTATTATATGTAAAGTACTGCAAATTCTCGAAATAAAAACTCGAACCGCCTATTTTGTATTCAACAGATGATTTTTGTTGAAACAAAATAAAATTCGTTTATTTTTGTTCTATAAGCATCTCATTATAAATTATATACTTTCCACATTTAACTATATAAATATTCAAATTATTAAGAATAAAACTTTCGAATCAATTTAATATGTAAAAATCTAATTGTAGGCCAAATTTTGATTTAAAGAAAATTTGACCTGCTTTTGGAGAATATTAAACAGATTTTGAGAAATAACAAGATATTTAGCAAGATAAGCAAAATAAAAATGTAAATCATTATCATAATCAACTTACACATCAATAATCTAAAATCATTACGAAGTCGCTCTACATTTGTTCAAAATAAATTATGTGAATATTTCAAATACATATTCATATTTTTCATAACTGTGAAGAAAAATCAGAAACAATCAAATTCGGTTTTCCCGAAACTCTATTATAAACAAATCAGTGTAAGTTTATTATTTTTATCTGACACAGAAACCAAAATGTGTTTGTTTTAAATGAATTTATATTGCAAAAGAAGCAGTAAAAATCAATTCGCAGCTCATGGTGTCCGACACACCAGCCAACTATAAAACCGACAAACAGTATTAAATTTTTAAAATTAATTTTATTCTGTAGGTTGCTAATTTTTGTATTCATTATAATATACAAAAAGAAAATATTTACAAAATTAATCTGCTTCTTTAATCTAATTAAATTATTAATTTTTATCGGAAGTATGGTTTATTTCAACACTTATGAAAATAACATGTTCATATATTTTCAATTTTCAATAAAAAAGATAATCTTCTTACGATAGTTTTTGCAAGAAATTATTTGTATATAAATATATTAAATATACATATTCAATATATTTTTTTGACATGAAAGTAAAAAATTTTATATGTATTTTTAGTCGTTTTTTCTCTAAATTCCTGCTTTGTTTAACACGATTTCAACATCGAGAAATCAATGATATTTATTTGATAAAAACTAAGTTTACAATCATTTATTTTACTTTGAGGACCAAACAGCAGTAATGAAAAATAATGTTTAGCTATTAGTTTTAAGGAATTTTTCTAAATTCAATTATCACTTTAAATGTTTATTGGGATTTATTAACTTTTATTTTGTATTCATATTTTTTTTATGTAATATCTAATAACCTGACCTATTTACAAATGTAAGCAAAGTACTAATATAAAAAGTTCGTATTAAATATTCAAAGATGCCTTGTAAGTATGCACTTGTATGACTAAAACTTTTGAGATTTACTAGTCTCAAATAATTAATCAAATCAAATTAATTAATCAAATAATTATGCCATTATAAATAGATTTTTATAAAATATTTAGGTACGTTACACACATCAAATTTTCCCTTATTAATAAAAGAAAAGAAAAATCCCACACAACAATTAAATTTCCATAATATTTACTCCAAAAATTATTTTTCATGATTACATTTTTTTTCTTATATTTTCACCTCAAAAAAAATTATTAAACATAAAATTACTAAATTTCTTATATAAAACCTTATTTTATTTTCCTGGAAATACTAAATTTTCGGAACTTATTTAATTTTGTTGTTATTGAGTTTCTTCGTTCGAATTAAGAAAGATATCAAACAAAAATAAAAATATTGATACCCCCTAGTTGAAATTGTGTACGAAATATTATTAGCTACATTGTTGAAAACTTGAAATTTAATTTTCTCATCATAATATACATATATATTCGTAATTCTTCTATTCCTGTCAAATCAATTAGATTGGTCAAGTATATTTATTCTCACAAATTATTTTTAAATATCTAAATAACTATAAATGGATCAGTTCAGTTTATGCGTTACAAAACCTACTTTAAGGCCATAAAAACTAAAAACAACATAAAAATTAAAGTCAAAGGATCTGGGAAATATAAAAAACCTAAAATAAAAGATTTGAGAAACTTCTTAAATATTGTTGGATTCAATTAATTTCCATGGCAAAATAATTTTGGGGGCATAATCAGCTTAAGAATGTGGTGAATTTCCTTGATATTAAATTTATGAGTTTGTTCGTACATATCTTGAAATATTCGAAAGTTCCTTGAAGAATAAAATAATAATATTTATTTTTATTTATTTATTTTTCCTTTTTTATTTAGTTTTTTTTTTTTTTTTTGCAAAGCAAAATAAAGATGATTTTCTTTTTTGAAAATAAAACACATCAATGCCTAGCCTAGAGTTCAAAGGCATTTTTTTTTTTTCAATGTGATGCGAAATACATATGGTTTTTTAATGATGTAATAAATTTACTATGTTAATAACTTTCCCACACAAATATTTTTCAAGCGAAAATCAAGGGAAATGACGTCACTATGTGCCGTCATTAAATTAAACTTCTTGGGTAATTTAAACACATTTTTGCATAAATTTATAAATGAGAAAATCTATTAATTTATTTTAGAAGTGATACATAATGTATTATTATTGTTTTTATTTTTGTAGGTGGTATTATATTTTAATGATTTTTTTGTTAAAAAAAAATACAAGTCTTGTTTATGTTTGATAGGGAAATATTACTATTCCTGTTAGAAGAACAAGAAACACTTCGGCCTCTAAACTTCTACGACAAAGTAATTGGCTGAAAATTATGCTTTAGATTTATTTTAAAATAATAAGATATAAGAAATTATTTCCTTCTTTTCGATTAATATTTTCGAGTCTAAATTATTTGTATTATTTTAAATTTTTAAATGGATATCGATAAAACAAAACTAAAAAAGTAGAAAGACTCCGATTGTTTGCAAGGATTCGGACTGGGGGCTGAAAATGAATTTCCGTGTAAGTAAGCATATGACTTGATGGCAATTAAAAAAACATAAAAAAAAAGTTTAGTGATTAAGGATTTGCTTGGGGGATTGAAATTGGATTTCAAATAAAAAAAAAATATTCCGGAAATATTTTAAATTCAAATGTTGAGCTCTATATACTTCATTTATATGGTACTGCTCTATATTTTTTTTTCTAATGGTGTGAAATTTTCCAATGATCAAAAATTGGTCAAAATCAATCAAATTACTATATTATATTTTGATATTATTTTCATAGGAAAAAAAACTTTGAAAGTTTTAAGTTCGATTTCATTTTTAAAGCTTTAGTGTTATGACAGGAATGTCGGGGAAATAAATATTTCGTTCATCTTGATTTCTTAAATTAATAAAAAAATTTATTTTTGTTTTTGTTTTATTTTTTTTTATTTTTTTAATATAAAAATAACCCATTTTGTTTTAATTTTAAAAAATAACTTATTGTATAAATTTTGTACAAAATTAATAAAAATAAATATAAAAAATATTAATTGTCGCCAAATCTCACTCTGACGCCATAATGAGTTTTTTTGATAATAAATCAAATAGGAAGTCATAAAATATTTTAGCAGAATATAAAAAGAATATTTTTATTAAAAAAAATTTTAATCCAAAATTATTTTTTTAATTCTTAATCTAATAATTTTTTTTTTTTTTTGTATTTAACTTCCTCTATTAAAAAGTGAGGACCTAAAAAAATAGATTTCGATTCATAAATTTAAAAGTTGCAAAATTTTGTTAAGGCATCATACGATCAATAATTAATAAAACAATTACAGTTTTGTAGAATTTTAATAAATTTTTGTTTACAATGTTTTAAAAAATTTTGTGAAGAATAAATAATTTTTTTTTTCAGGTTTTAATGGATCGTCGTCGTAATACATTGGACCGATGGCAAAGATTAGGATTCGGTCGTCGTTCAACTCCAAGTCCTACACCTTCTGATGCCAGTAACAGATCAAGAAAATCTTCAGAAAAATCTGAACGCCTAAAGGAGTTAACAGAACTGCTAAGAGGAACTAGACAATCATCACCAACTCCCCCACCACTGCCTCCACCTCGGAAGCCTCGTGGAAGCTCTCAGCCAAAAAGTTTTGAAAAGCCTCCAGAAAAACCGCCCGACCCTGAACACGGAATGTCACCATTAAGACCTGCCAATTCAGATGATATTTTACCAATGGATGAAGAAGATAATATTATAAATACTCCAATCAATGAACCACTTACAATTAGTTTGGATACCCCACATTTTACACCTGAAGCGCCTGTAAGTGCGCCTGTAAAATATAGAGATAAATCACCTACGCTTAATACTAATTTAAGAGCTAATGCCAGCCTTTCAAATTTAGACTCTTTGTTATCGCTGCGTAATAAAGAATCATCTAAATCTTTTCCGCCTCCACCACCTCCTCCTCCGCCACCACCGCAATCAGATGTAAATGCACAATCATCTCGTTGTCATAACCGCACCATTTTGGGTACCGCCTCACAAAAAGGAATTCCGTTTCGATCAGCATCCTTCTCACAAATTGATTACGCATCTGGAAAATATATTAAATCAGCTCTAACAGCTTGGAGAGACAAGTTCAGACGTGACAAAACTTCTGAGCCATCAGTTGTAGATCGTGCAAATTTAACATTACCACGAAAAAAAGATAGTAGTCCGAAACGAGATTCAAGCCCCGAATACATTTATATTCCACTAAAAAGTCCCGAATATTCATTTTGTTTAAAAAACGAAAAGTCAGACAATGATAGAATAGAAGTACCCGAAATGATTATGGAAGAAGAATCAATTCATTCAGAGGGTGATAAATCACCAGCGTATCCATCTTCTCCAGATTTTTCACTGAAAACCGAAAATTTTGCTTCAATTCCAGATGAGTTTTATGAAAATGATAGCTCAATTATCATTAATAATATTCCCACGGCAGGAAGTACTAATTTAGGATGTGAAACAAATTTAGCTACATTGAGAGAGGAAGAGGTTTTTCTTGAATCACCACCAGAAAATTTTCTTCAAACAGCAACAACTTGTTTAATTCCTGTGCCTGTATACGAATGTACTTCTAAAGATTGGAATTCAGTTACTCAAAATCAGCAGTGGGTTGAAGTTGAATGTGATGAAATGGGACCAGAACTCCTTAATCCGATTCCTACTGTTTTGAATTCTTCTAATTTATCAATCAATAGTTCAACAAATCAAGGTACTGATAACACAGATGTTCCTACAACGATAACTGATGATCTTATAAAAAACCAATCAATTAGTGAAGATAATGGAGAATGTATTACTTTCCAGCAAATAAATGATCAAGTTCCCATTATTTCGGTAAGTCAAGATACCCCAAGAGATTCCATTGACGAAATTTCCTTACCTACAGAAATGAATCCTTCCAAATTATATGTAGAAAATGATACTGAAGAGAAACTATTTGAATTTCCTGAAGTAAAGAAACGATATAGTAATGACGAAGTAATGAAAATTAGTGGGAGAACTTTATCTGTTGATTCTGTTTTATCTCGAGGAGGTAACACGGATGAAAAAAGACGAATCGATAAATCAAAAAGAAGAAAGGGGATGTACATTCAATGGCCAGCGATGGAAAAAGAAGGTCTTGACTCTTTAGAAAATTCAGATTGGAATCAAAGCACTGAAAGCAGCTCTGCTGACGATAAAGCACTCACGGTTGATTTAAAGAATATTGCTTTTTCTGATGTTAAAACGGCGGATTCAGTTCAAGACAACGAGTCATTAATATTATCGTGCCAGTCGCCTGAAGTTGAAAGTCTTCGTACAGCTGGGTCAATTTGTTCATTTGATCCTTCAACCCCAGAATCAGATTGTAACTACAGCCGTCCACCTATGTGGCCCCGTAATGACCGACGTACAAGCTTAACATGCCAAAGTTCTGAGGAGAAAGACGATTTTCCGAAAACACCCGATGGAAATTTACTATTATTTAAAAACGACTCGACGTCAGAAAATGAAACAGATAAAACACCTCCCCCTTCCCGTGATCACACAAGCCCTTCCCCAGCTCCTGGTGATCAAGATCTGAAGAGATATTCGAAGCGCCCTTTACGAGGCCCTTATGGGCAAATGCTAGAAAAAGAAATGAAAAAGCTTGGAAAAGTACAATACGATGAAATTCTTGATGAGTTCAAAGACAATGAAAATTTGATTCCATTACCTACTCATTCCCGAGGTGCAAGCAATCGTTCTTTGGATGAGACTCGCAGTGTTCCACAATACTCAAGTTCTTTGAGAGTTAGAAAAACTAGTGCTTATCTACCACTTCCAACACATACCAGAGCCGCCTCGACTCCATCTCAAATGGAAAATATCTCGACTTCAGGTTCTAGTATGGAAAAAATTCAAACCCAAGATAAACGTTACCAAAGTAGTTTAGACACCGTCGCTTCGCCAGATACCAGTACCAGCCGGTTTTCTTTGCTGGGTAGAAAAGATAGCAAGAAGTTCGATTGTAGAGAGCGGTCACCGAAGCGTGCTTCTTCAGAAATACCGGATATTAAACAACAACAAACATTGCATGCTAAACGAAGTTCTTCTACAGTTAGTGATAGACATTTAGATAAAAATAAACGAAGCTTGGAGGAAATTCGATTGTCTAGTAGAACACCTTCTGAACGCAGCATGATATCAGACTCAGGAAGAAGCTTTGGAAATTTAATGCCAACACCAGAGCTTCTGGCAACACTCTTAAAGGGTTCCAGTGAAAAACAAGTTATAGAACAGAGACAACAAATGTTGACGGTAAGTTAGATCTTAAATAATAATTTTTATTATATAAATATAATTAGAAACAATATACATATGTATATAGTATCATTTTTGTCCTCATCTCAAGAATATCTTCACATTTTAACATTTAAATTTTTTTTAAATAAATAAGATGTCATTTCGTTTCATTTTGAAAAAAATAATAAAGTTGTTTTTTTTTTTTAAATAACATTGAGCAACCAAGAAGTTTGGCGCTATATTTTTCCAAAATTTCGTCGCATTTTCTAAAAAAAATGCTATATAAAAAACTTCAAAGAAAAATGCACATTTCTACAACTTCAATAAAAATGTTTTATTTCAAAATTTTTTATATCAAACGTTTCTGAACATAATATGAATTTTTATTTTACATCATATCATTCTTTAAACAACCATCTAAGTTTTCAATCCATGCCACAATATCCCTAGATAAAATAATGTCAAAGATATCAAATGAAGTAGAAATAATTGTGGCATTAAAAATTAAATTTTTGCAAAATTTATAATTTGTTATTTTAAATGTAGACTAAGCTTTATCTTGATTTATAAACACATTTTTATTTTTTTTCAATCGCGAATCCAATATATATCTGAAGCCTGTTTGTAAATAAAATTTTGACATTGATTAGATGAATAATTTTTAATTTAAAAATTTTTCAAATTTTAATTTCACTTTTTCTTTTTTCAATTCAATTTAAAATATAAATATTGAAAAAAATTTAAGATACACATAAATCAATATTTCTAAATATTTTTTAGATTTAATTAAATAACATCATGTAAATTATAATTTTTGGAAAAAATTCAAATTTTAATAATATGTAGGTCAGGAAATGTTTTTTTTTTAATATATTTTTCAATATCCGAACTAATACGATAACATTACCAAATATATAATGTTTTCGTCAAGTGATCGAAATTCAATAAAATAGAGTGAAATTTTCAAAGATATTAATTTTTTGTGTTATATAGGTATACTATTATTTATAATAAATATATGTGAAAGTTTTTTGGAGGATTTTCGTAAGTTTTTATTAGTAATGTGAAATAGTTCATTTACTTATTATTATTCCAGAATTTATCTAATAAGTTGACTCAAAATTCAATATTATGTGTATAAAATATAATACAAACTTATTTACCTACATTATACTTATTGAACTGAAAAATTACTTTAAGGAGATAAGAATGTTTGTTTCAACAACTTTCAACTAAATTATATAAAATAAATATACATATTGAAGCATTGATTATATATAATTCATGCAGCAAAACGTGGAAATCAATAAGAAAAGAAAATGTTTATTATATGGATAAGTAAATAAGTATGAATAATATAATGTAATTCTCTTATTAGGAAAATATTAAAGAATTATTTGGAAAAAATGGAATAAAGAAGTTGGAATTTTCAAATAAATTCAAATATTCAAAGTGTGCATAATTACAGATAATGTAAATAATGAGTTGTGATGTGAAATAAATTCTTGCAAGATATATTTGTTTTCTTTGTTTTCCATTCCAGTGTTACGATTGAAGGTTAATAATTAAAAAATCAATCGATTTCTTGTCATTCAGAATCTTATTGAGCAAACTGCCGACTTTTGTTGGAGTGATTAAATTTTTTTTTATTTGATGAGGAATGCAATTTAATGTTAGTATTTGGTTAAATATAACTTGCTGATGAATCACCGTATATTTTGTGCACACTTGAAAATGTTCTGGTTGAATTTAGCGTTATTAAGAAAAATAGTTTCGCGGTTGAAATAGTAGATTACAATACATGTTAAGAAAATTTGTTATTCTTGCGAGTTGTGTATACACACAAACACATAGACACGAGTCATGTTTATATCACGAGACCGAAGGTCGAGTGATATAATATTGACGAGTGTCTATGTGTTTGTGTGTATACACAACGAGCTGTATAACAAATTTGATTAACATGTATTGTATACTGCTTTAATGTGCATGGGAGAGGGAGTTGAAAACAATACATTTACAATAAAAAAAATAAACAAAAAAGTTCAAAATGAAGCAAGGAAATAAAATTTAATTAATTCCTAAAATATTAAAAAAAAATTAGTAATTTTTCCAAACAAAATTATTCATTTTCTTTTTTGCAAAAAAAAAATCGAATAATTTTTTTTTAGAAAAATTACTAATTTTTTTTTTATTATTTTAGGAACTAATGGTCTTCTTAAATTTTATTTAATTTTGTTTTTAATTATTAAAAAAAATAATAATAATTTTATAATTTTTTTTTTTTTATAATTAAAAATCAAATCAAATAATAATTATATAATTATAATTTATATTTACAATAAATAATCTCCTTGTTGCTGCCATTTTCCTCGTTTGTTGATAAAAGAAAAAAAATTCTTACTTGACATTTGACAATTGACAGCAAACTTTATAATGCAACAAAGATATTTTCAGGGTTACCATTGTTCTATTTTTATTCATTTTGTTTTTTTGAATAAAAATAAGTGCAATTTTTGAAGTGTGGTTTAAATTTTTGTACTAAAATCCAACCACACTCGTTTAAAAATTTAGTAATAGAGGTTCGAAGATCCTTTAAAAATAGTAGATTGAAACACATGTTAAGAAAATTCATCGACTGATCGACTGGCCGCATTTTAGAAAAAAAAAAATAGCCGCGTATTTTTTTATTGGTTCTTTTTTTTTTTTTGTTTGCTCAGAGGGAAAATATAGATTAGCTCAGAGGGAAAATATAGATTTTTAGCATTATAAACTAAGCTTTGTTTGACATTGATATGATGCATGTGAGAGGTATACATTTGCTATTTTTTTTTTTTTTTTTGGTTTTTGTCTGTATTGAAATATTGTGAGTGTGAGTGATATTATTTTTGTTTATAGTATTACGCAGTTCAAAATGAAGAATGTAAATACAATATAGAGCAATGTAAATACAATTTACATCACAGAGAAATGTAAATACAATTTACATTCCTCTATAATTGCATGTGTATTGATGCATGTAATGGACCATTTACCGAGCTAAATTTGCGAATGTAAATACAACTTACCGAAGCCCTGCGCATTAAAATACTTTATTATACGTATTTGACCAGCCAATCTCATGTAAATGTTTGCATTTTTGATTTAGTATTTGCGTTATTATTAAAATTAAATATGTATTTATTTATATTTTTCTATTCCAAAAATTCAAGCGGCAAATATTTATTATATATTTCAAATCTAATTTCAAATTATTCACTGAACATACATAAATACCATGATGAGCTCTGCATTTTCTAGGCATTTTTTAGGCATTTTTTTTTTTTAATTTTTTGATAAAAACAAACACTTTCAGTACTTTTTAAACATAACTTTATATCACAGTATCGTTAAACAAGTAAATCTATTTAATTAATTACGTCATAATATTTAGTATCCTTGTCCTTCATTATATACATTGTAACCATTCTATTATATATGCATATTTAATAACAATAATTTCTTTGGAATATTTTTCGATTTTTCTAATATTAATGTGCACGTTCTTTCTACTACATAAATAAAAATAATTATATCAAATACATAGTTACATGAGAACATAATGTATATACATTTTTTGTATAAATTTCTGTTTTGTTTTTTTATTTTTCATCAGTAACATAATTTTTCTTAACAAATTTCCCTAGATAAAAAAATAAAATAGAAACGTAAATGGAGTGTAGCAACAGGTTTTTTTTTTATTGCTTTATATTTCCGACAGTCTGGTAAATTTTCCTAGAAAATAAAATTCTTAATTTTGTATTATACATACCTATGTACAGAACATTACATATTTTATTTACAATATGTAAATAATTTTTTTTTTCTAAGAAACTTAAAACAAACCATATTAGGTGTTATATGTAATGCATTATATAATTATATTTTTTAACATCGAACATATATAACATTAATATAGAATAGATAGACTAATAGAGCTTTAAGTTTTTAAATTTATACTATTTTCAACTGTTGTAATAGTTAATCTATATATATAAAACCGAAGTTGTCTGTTTGTCTGTTTGTATGTTTGTATGTTCCGAAAAGGCTCCTAAACCGCTCAACCGATCGTTTTCAAACTTACACCATGGCTTTGTGTCAGGTCGGGGGTCGTTATAGGCTATTTTAAAATTTGATTGGCCTCCTACCCAGGGACCTCCCCCGGGGGCGGACTTTAAAAGTTCGTCCGATTTCATTCATATTTGGTACGTAAAAAGAGGAAGTGATTACAAACAAATTCCGTAACAAAACATTTGTTGACCTCCTACCCAGCGACCTCGTACCCAGGGATCTCCCCTCGGGGCGGATTTTAAAAGTTCGTCCGATGTCATTCAAATTTGGTATGTAACAAGAGGAACTGATTACACACAAATTTCGTAAATAAAAATTTGTTGACCTCCTACCCAGGAACCTCCTACTCAGAGACCTCCCCTGGGGGCGTACTTAAAAAGTTCGTCCGATTTCATTCAAATTTGGTATGTAAAAAGAGGAACTGATTACACACAAATTTCATAACAAAAAATTTGTTAACGTCCTACCCAGGGACCTCCTACCGAGGGACCTCCTATCCAGAGACCGCCCCTGGGTGGCGGACTTCAAAAGTTCGTCCGATTTCATTCGAATTTGGTAACAAACATTTTGTTGACCTCCTATTCAGGGACCTCCTACCCAGAGACCTCCCTGGGGGCGGACTTTAAAAGTTTGTCCGATTTCATTCAAATTTGGTAAGTAAAAAGAAGAAATGATTAAACAAATTTCGTAACAAAAAATTTGTTGACCACCTACCCAGGGACCTCCTACCTTCCCTGGTGGCGGACCTCAAAAGTTTGTCCGATTTCATTCGAATTTGGTATGTAAAAAGAGGAACTGATTACATACAAATTTCGTAACAAAAAATTTGTTGACCTCCTACCCAGGGACCTCCTACCCAGAGACTTTAAAAGTTCGTCCGATTTCATTTAAATTTGGTATGTAAAATTACACACAAATTTCGTAACAAAAAATTTGTTGACATCCTAGACAGGGAACTCCCCTCGGGGCGGACTTTAAAAGTTCGTCCGATTTCATTCAAATTTGGTATGTAAAAAGAACTGATTACACACAATTTCGTAATAAAAATTTTGTTGACCTCCTATTCAGGGACCTCCTACCCAGAGACCTCCCTGGGGCGGACTTTAAAAGTTTGTCCGATTTCATTCAAATTTGGTAAGTAAAAAGAAGAACTGATTAAACAAATTTCGTAACAAAAAATTTGTTGACCTCCTACCCAGGGACCTCCTACACACAGACCCCCCTGGGAGCGGACTTTAAAAGTTCGTCCGATTTCATTCAAATTTGACACGTAAAAAGAGGAAATGATTACACGTAAATTTCGTAACAAAAAATTTATTGACCTCCTACCCTAGGGGAGGACTTCAAAATTTTGTCCGATTTTATTTAAATTTGGTACATAAAAATACTCTTTTTAGGGGGTCTCTTCGAATATATAGAAATCAATTTCTTTATTACTAATAACTACAAAATATTAAAAACTAAACCACTCAACCGATCGTTTATAGGCTATTTTAAAATTTGAATGGCACCCTACCCAGAAATCCCTCCCGGGGAGGACTGCAAAAGTTCTTCCGATTTCATTCAAATTTGATTCAAAAAAAGAGGAATGTTTAAGGGAAGGATATCATTCGATTACATACAATTTAAGTATTAAATAAGTAGAAATGATAAATATTAATTATTCTTAAATATTTTCCCAAATTTATAAAATAACTAGCTCCTATAATTGTTCATAAATCTGACAACAAACAATTCACTTAAAACGTGTGTTCCACAACAACGTGTGTGCGGGTACAGCTAGTATACAATATCCTCAAAATATTTTAATTTTAAGCATGTCGTTGGTGCTGGAGATGTAGAAACTAATTTTCTTGTGTGATGTTCTGCTACATAAGTTCTATGTATTTTATTAGCACAAATAAAATTACTCAAGCGGAAATTTTATCACAAATTCAATACAGACTCTCGTAAACAAGCACGTGTAAATCTTAAATTCGTGAATTATTACCTAAAACTAAATATTTCCTGTAGCCTGAACTACCGATGGTTTTTTTTACACAAAAATATTTGAATTTGACGAATTTTAAAAAACTTTAGACCATACGATAGACCACAGGACTCAATATTTCTAACTTTTGCTAGAAATAAAAATTTAAGTAAAATATTTTTTACAAAATTAAACCAAATATGTATCAAAATAAAAATAAATACCTAATTTGTTTTAAATATTTTCATTTTAAAATCTAAATTTTCGCAAAAACATGAAAACAAACCTTTATATATAATTGAATAATTTTGTCTTTTTGCATTTGAAATCACATGTCAAACCTTTATCAAGAAAACTGTAACAATATTTTTTTGAGAAAAAAAAAAAAAAAGAAAAAAGAAATTGTGATTTTTCTAATTGCTTTTTCATTACAATTTTGTTCTCATACAATGAACCCTGAAATAAATGTAATAAAAAAAAGTTGTGAGATTTTAATGCTCAATACAGGCTCCATGAACAAAAACCAAACCACAAAATTATAAAATATATATCTAAATAAATTTTGAAAAAATTAATGTACGCTTTTATTAAGAAAAAAACATTTAAAACGTTGCTATTAATGGATGTATGTATAATTATACGATACTTCCAAAGCTTTATATTCGAAAAAGTCCACCTTATAAAGTTATTGTAGTTAACATGGACGGGGTGTTTAGCTTAATGCGAATGTCATTATAACTTATTTTTAGCATAACTTAAATATAAAAATGAGAATTGAAGGTTATAAAAATGTGTTGTGACATTGCAGTCCACCATTCCAAAATAGTTGCGTTTCATCTAGCTTATAATTTGTTTTCTATAACAATCTAATTTTTATCAATTGATAATAAAAAAAATTAAAAAAATTTTTTTTTATTGTACATCATGTATAACCCTGTATTTAATCGAATTGAATCAATCAAATGTGTAGATACTTTTTATTATTTTTAGTAAATACATTTTTTTTCTTTATGAGAAAAGCTTTTATTGCTTTTCGCGCCATTCGAATTTTTTTTTTTTGCTAGCTTTTCTCTGTATAATATTTTTTGCCCACATAAGTAATACACAAAAAAAATATCTATATAATTTGCACAAAATATATAGCAATGAAAATTTTTCTTGAAAAAATTCTCTATATCTTTATGAATTTTCCAATGTATACAGTTTCCTTTTTTTTTTAATCTTTCTACTAAAAAAAAATTTCACAAATACATAACAACAGCAGGGAAAACCTGGAATATTTTACGTTATACATACACAAAAAAAAAACAAAAAAAAATATTCTTCATATATTTTCCCATAATAAACTTTTTCTATTATTCCGTATATGAACCAAAAGAATTAAAGTAATTTTCATTAGCTTAGAAAGTTTACTTCAATTCGGTCCAGAAATAGGAAAATCTACGCTTTTATTTTTGTTCGGTTTAAAAAAAAGGATTAATAGTAAAAAGTTTTTTTATTTTTTTTTTAAATTATACAATTAAAAAAAAAATACATAAAAATAATTTTGAGTAACTAAAATAAAAAAAATCATATTATGCACATATTGTTTATAAATTTTTTAATAGTACAGAATATACCATATATAAATTTTTTTTAGAGGGAAAACTTTAAGAAAAAACAAAAAAATACTGTAGAAAACATATAATAAAAAAAAATTATATTTCAAGGTTGATTTTCTTTTCTTTTTTTTTTTTTAAGAAAACAGAAATGTGAAAATTCCGTAGTATTATTTTTTTTTTCGATACTGAGAATATAAAAAGTGAAATTAATATTATTATTATTATAATATTCTTTAATTCTTTTCTTATCATTAAAATTATTTAAAAAATTTTTTTAAAAAAACTAATTGAAATAAATCATTTAATTCTTTAAAAAAGAAAAAGAAAATTTTTATAATATAATTGAGAGTAATAAAAACGGAATACCTACGTTAAAAAAAAACACAAAAATTATAAAAAAAAATAATAAAACGAAGCACTAAAAATTAATTAAAAAAATTAATAATTAAATTATAAAATCTATTTTGATTTTATGTAAATACATAGTTAGAGAACCCATTTATTCTGTCTATGTTTTCATAAATTTATATATTTACATAAAGTTATATAAATTGTTATATTATGTATAACATTGTGACACCAAACGTGCTATTAAAACTAATTAAAACTTAATATAAATTATATCAATATCCTGACTATTATTACAATTGTGGAATATACTTTTGTTATAAAAAGTTTCATATCACAACTATTTTCTTCGTTAATAATCATTTTATTCTCTCTTAAGCACGATTTAGACCTCCGGCAAAAACGAAACACCAATAACAATAACTGAATAAAATAGGAAAATTAATTCCATTATTAAAAAACAAATTTAAATTTTATTAAATATATGTTTGAATTAAATTAACCACATTTCATCGCAGTTTTGTAAATGAAGTATATAAATGTGGTAAACATAGTAGTTGTCATATTTTTTCTTAACGACATTTTTTTTTTAATGTTCTGAAAAATTTTAAAATTATTTCGTGAACGAAAAAAAAGGAAGATTAATTTAAAATTTAGAAAAAAACATGCAATGCTTTTTATCAAAATTAATTTAGTAGTGTCATTTATTTAGTCGATATTAGCAACGGTCAATATCAACAACGGATCTAATCTGAAAAATTATTTTTTTCTTTTCTAAAATGGCTAAAAATGAAATATATAATGTACTGCATTATGTATTATATATTAGAAAAAATACTAATGACACATGTTTTCTGATCTATGGAAAATGCTGTCTCTGAACCTCGTTATTTATTGTCAATTCAAGAATGGTTTTATTTTTTGATAGAATATTTTTTTATTTTTCTGTTAATTGTTAGAAAATATAATTATCTGTGCACCCACCCATAATTAAAATTAGTCGCAATATGTGTAGCTCATTTTTCTAAAATCAATTATTATATACATATTAAGTTATATTATACAAATTAGAATAAATTTTTCATTCCATATTAAAAATTTAAAATTCAAAATTCGTGAATTTCGTGAGTGATTCATAATTTTAATGTTTATTTTTATTTTATTTTTTTTGTTATGAAACAAATTAGAAAAATGTTCAAAATACATACACATGATAATAATAGCATATTAAAACGTTATAATATTATTATTATACATATGTATATACTTCGAAAATTATAAAATATAATTCTTATGTGCTTGTGAATGCATTTTTCGCACCGCCTGTGAGTTTCTTATGCCAAGGTAAAGTAATCCCTTATAATCATAAAATATAGAATAGTATATCTCATAAACCTGCGTTTTCAATATTCCGATTTATGTATAAACTATATTTTGCAATTGTTTTTTTTTCTAACGTTTTTATTATCTTTTCCCAATTCTCTATCTGTCCATAAATCAATTTAAATGGAAATCCGCTCCCAGTTCGAATCCTCGGTCCTAATCTAGACCTAAGTATTTATTTAAGATTTCTTCAATTGATAATCTGCCTTCTTCTCTTATATCAACAACCTACACACCGAATTCTGGCACAGAATACTATCAGAATCCATTTAGAAAAATTAAAATTATATAAATTTTATATCACAAACATTTTTACCGTTGACTACACCCTTGCCGCTGTGCGATCTCGAAGAATATCATGGAAGTGCACATACTTTGACATTTATACATCAAATCGACCAATACGATAGTTAAAATCACTTTATTGTATGACGGAAGGACCGACAGAGGTTGAAAAAATAAAAACTATCGAAGAAAAACGATTTTCCGAGTTAACGGGTTTAACATATTTAAGAAAATGTTACTTTTTTGTTGTTGCCGAAAATTATCGCGTCAGTGAAATATTTTAGATTTGTTTAACTTTTTTTTTTTTTTCATAAATTAATATTAAAAAACCGTAGGTATAAGAAACTTTTGTGACTAAAAAAATTCAATTAAATTTTATAAAGTAATAAATATCTCGACTATACATACTATTAATATAACTAACTAAAGGGTTATAGCGTGGGAGATAAAGTTTTCCATAAAGAAAATAAATGACGAAGATGATATTTTGATGAAATATTTATATATACTTAACATACGTATGTAGTTACTACACTACGTGTTAAATCTTTTATTTTTAAATTAATAATAAATTCTGTGTTCAAAAGCCGAAACGTCTTAAATGATGATAAGACAAAAGTGAGATAATATTATAAAGTTGCTTCTTTATTTATGTAGTTTATTTTCAACCTTACCCTTTTTCTTCTACGATAATCCGTTAAGAAGTTATAGACATTGGACAAACGTCCTAACTAAAATTTTTTTTATTGTGCTTTTGGAAAATAATATTAAGTTTACTATGAAAAACGTCTTAATAGCTTCTTATTCAAATAACAGAAGTTTAAACTAATAATTTGATAATTTATAAACAAAAAACTGAAACCAAATTTGTTCTCAAAACTTTTCTAAACAAATTACAATTTTGTAACAAATACATTTTTTGTAATTTAAAAAAAAGTTTTATTCCGCTCTAACTCAAAACAAAGATTTTGCAGATAAGACGTTCTGGCTTTTGAACACAGAATTTGGTATTCAAAAAACTAGAATGAAACTATGTAGGTTAGGTTACGTATACTGTAATAATGTAATATAAGTATATATGTTCGAAATTAAAATACATAAAATTTTGTTTCAAAGAAACATTCAAGTTTTTTTTTTTTAATTTTATGTATAGAATCCCAAGCCCCGACATAGATAAGTGTACAATAAATTCTTAAATACCCATATGTAAATAAAATAATGGAAAGTATGTCTAATAGAATTGAAAGAAAAAAAAACATTTTAAATATATGTTTCCACATAATTTTATGTATATTCCTAATATTCCTATAAGATATTATAAAATAACATAAACAATATTATAAGGTAGAATAATAACGCAGAGAAGAGACTCTAATTAGAAAATATCATGTATATAAAAACTTATACAATTGTAGAGATAAAAAAAAAAATTAAAAAATATCTAATGAACTTCTTAAAATTTTAGAAAATATGTACTATATACTACTATGGCAATATCAAAGAAATTTAAATTAGATTTGGATGAAAATTAATCTTAGAATTAGTTTTATATTTACGTTACAGTAATGAAGAGATTAGAAACGATGTAACGTACAAGTAAAAAATTAGTCAAACTAAATATGTGTATTGTATTGAAGATTATATGTAAGATTGTTAAAAAACATGTCGAGAACATACAATTTTTATACTTACAATATTTATTTAGAAGCAACAATTAATTACTTCCAATAACATTATTTGGAATTAACTCGACAAGTTTAGCATTAACTGCAAACTTTTAGTTTAACTAAAGCCCGAATTATTTTCTGGAAGTTACCGAAATTGATATTAAAATAAAACTAAAATCCAATTTCATCCAATTACATACTTTTTTCTATGTATTTTTTTTTTAAATTTTAACAGATACGATAATAGGTAGGATTTTGAATATAAGTCAGCTTAGCAAACTTATTTACCTCAAATCAAATTTTTTTTTTCAAACTGCAGATTTCAATTTCAATTTCTTAAAAAACAAATTATTTCAGTTGACTTCTTTTCACTGAATATTCCCTAGAGCTCAGTTTTAACAAAAAATAAAATAAAAAACAACTTGACATACTTCAGTTACATTTTTAATTTAAATAACTTTTCCTCGAAAAACGAATAAACGAATAAATTTCTTTTAGCTTTTTTTATTCATTCAACTTCAAGGATTCTGTAAAGTTTTATTTATTCCTTGAAAAATGTGTAGGTTTCCAATCTATAATAATCATATGTATAATAAAACAAACTATAGAATGTTGCTTTTCACTTAAGGAAACACAAATATTGAAATTCAATTAAATAACCAAAATTACATTAAATATTTTCATAAGAATTTCAATGAGAAAACATTTAAGAAAAGTGGAAATAGAAAATTTTCATATAATGATTTAATTAATGATATTATTTCAAAAAACAGTTTAAGTAAGAATTTTTTTCAAAATTTAAATAGTATACTTCATTTAATATTAAGGAGATAAATCTAAAATTTCTTTTAAAAATAAGTAGAAATAATTAATCTGCGTTTATTAATTCCGCGATAATCTTAAAATTCCATAAATTATATAAATATGTTTGTTTATATTTTTATGATAAATCTAATAAAAATACTTAAAATATTTAAAACACTGTTTAAATAATTTTTTTTTTCTGCATTTTAATTTCTTATTATTCTTCAGGCTCAAATGAGTTTTTAATGTGTATCTAATCTAATGATGATTTCTTTTTGTTTCAATAATTTCTTCCCTATAGAAAACATCAAATGAACCAACCATTAATAAATAAATAGATTTTTGTTATTTTTTTTTTTTTTTTGAAAGACCATTAAATATTATGCTTAATTTAAAAAAAAAAGAACAACGAGATAATAACGAAGGATGGTTAAAATATTCCCTCAGTAGGTATAGATAAGCACACAATATCGCTTTTAGGGTGAAAACAAAAAAATTATCTATTAAATAAGGTAATTGATTGCGATTGTAGTACACGAGTCCTAACAAATTTGAACTTAAATAATATTTTTATCTTTATTGTTTCCATATTTTATTTTATTTTATTTTTTTTTTCATTTCTATCTCTATGTGAATATTTATTTATTATTTATGAAAAATGTCTAGCTCGATTATATAACGTATTAGGTAAACATGATGATGTACACATGTAGATATTATGTTTATGAATTATTATGTATATATGAATAAATAATTTATTTTTAGACTTAATCTAAAATTAATATGTATACATAGGTAGGTATAATAATTTTTTTTTAACCCCAATTAATAGAACATAAACATTTCCGGAAAATAAAGTTAATCTGAATATTTAAAGAAAAAAAAAAAGGGTTAAGTAACATTTTCATTTAAATCAAACCGCAGGATTTAACTGTAGATTTGACTTATGTCATAAAGATATACGCAAGACGAAATTTTGTACCAAACAACAATGTTTTTTAAGTTGCGAACTCCAAATAAAAATGTAGTTTATTTAACATAATTAATTAGATACACTACACATTATATATAATAGGATTCAAAAAATCTAATAAGTTCCCTTATTCCAGAAGTTTAAAACATATAATATTGCTATTCACTGTTTTCGCCAAATCAATAAAATAACAATTTCTATTGTAATAAAGAGTGAAAAAAAACTTACTTTTAAAAATTATCAGCTGTTTTTATATGTTTTCCTCTATTTTACAAATGATGACTATTATTAAAACTTAGGTATGTGTAGATATAATAACATACATTATAGCAAAAAGCATGTATATAAAGAGGAATCAGTCCCATACAAAAAAAAGAATTAAAATAGTGAAACAAAAAATCCATATCACAACCCCATGAGCTTTTTTTTTGTATTTTTTGAAAATTCCGCTCTCACGAAAGCTTTTAAAACTTTCAAAATAACAACAGTTCTATACAATTTTGAAAGTTTTAAAAGCTTTTGTGAGAGTGGAATTCTCAAAAAATACAAAAAAAAAAGTTCATGGGGTTGTGATATGGATTTTTTGTTTCACTATTTTAATTCTTTTTTTTGTATGGGACTGATTCCTCTTTATATACATTCTTTTTGATTATAGATACCAAATATTATATACACATATATTCGATTTTTAACTATAAAAATAAGGAAACACTGTAGACATCGAATTTATGCTTAATGTTGAATATTATTTTGTTTTACAAAATGTAATAATAAAATTGAAGAAAAATTTTATTAAAAAAAAAAAAAAAAGATATAGGTAGGTACATACAGAAAAAATAACATGTGTTAAAAATAGCTAAATAAATATTTTATATGAGCTTATAGCAATATAATGTAAAAGAAAATCTGTTATTTTAAGCGTATTAGTTTTTGTGTTATGTATACTATAATATATAATGAATTTGATTTCTGAATTTTTTTTTCCTTGTGTTTATAATTTTCCCAATTATTTACTTTTTTTTTTATTTTTTAATACATCTCACTTGTTTTTATTTGCCAAAATATCTTTTTTATGTTTTCAATAAAATAAAAAATTAATGCATTTTGAAATCAGCTTCAATGACCTATCAAATATTATTGAAAATACATTTAATTAAATATTCCAATAAAATTAATATTAGAACACCCATTATTTAGGATGATAATTTTGCTTAGATAGAATAGTTTTTTTTTTTTTTAATATTTTATACTTCCCACATAAATAAAGGGCATAGTAATTATATCGTAATAAAACAATTTTTAAACATTTAAAATTAAAAATATGCGTATGAATATAATTATTTATTCCGTCATACGAGTAGATAATATATGTACCTAACGCCTAATTTTCTTTTTATTATTTTTATTGTAACTTTGTGTAAGAACTAGTTGAGATTACATTAATATTAAAACACTGTTTATGTGTGAATTGTATGCTGTAGCTATGAAATCATAAATTTAAGAATTTTCTACATAGCCTGGGACGGGGGTCTTGGGATATCCAGTTTTTTAAATAGTCGATTCAAGTCAAACGCTTCAACATTTTATCGAAATGCAACTAAATTTCAAAATGGGCTTTAAATCGGCCACTGGCGTGATTGAAGACAGAGAAACATACAGAGAAACAGGGACAGGGAATTTTCGTTTTTATTTAACTAGAAGATAACTATACTGACAAAATATACATGTATGGATAGTTTGTGGATGAACATTTCGCCTTTTATGCAGATATCATCGTTGTTTTTTAAATTATATAAATATGTATATATATAAATGTAAACAGGAATCCTAATACGTTTAACTTAATTCACAATATAATAAATAACAAAATAATTTAGTCTTTTTTTTAGAATTAAAAGTTAGAAATTTATTGTAACAATATTCCTTCAGTAATTTTCATTTATTGTAGGTATCGTAAAAAAACTGTCTGACTAAAAATGTGGATAGTAAAAATTTTAATGAAAGGTTAATTTGAAAGAAGTTGTGAATCAAATTATGTTCAATTGCGTAGTTATTTATATTTATCCATATATTATTATTGAATTATTTTGTATATTTGGTGATAGCACATAATTATAATAAATAATTTTAAAAAAGACTTCAATTCAGCAAAATTGAATTCAAATTTGAGAATTTGATTAATAAAATATTGTTCTCTTCTACATCAATTCTATATAGGTTCGCGTGACTCCTGTTTATTTTTGCTTCAAATAAAAAATATAAATGCGATGAGAAAATTCCAAAAATAAACAGTTGTATGAGTATTTTTATTTAAAATATTCATTAAAGTATATACATTTTATGCTAATACATCCATAAATACATAATTAAGTATATAACAGTAAGAAAAAAAGAACAAATTATGTGTAATATTTACATGCTTGTACAAATTCCTCTTGTCTATCCCATACTGTATATAAGAAAATAATGATTAAAAATAATACACAATATTTTTGGAATTTTGGTGAAAACTTTTACAATATTTGCTTTTATTAAGATAAAAAAATAAAAATATATTCGTGTACTTTTCCCAAATTTGATATGTATTTGAGACCAAAGTATATATTTTGCTGTATGCATTAAGGAACACCTTTAGATATTTAGCTTTTTATTATTTACCTAGTATATGTATTACCTATGATATACTTACAAGTACATAACATAAAAAAAATCTAAAATATGGCAGATTGGTATTTTATTTTGATAAATCTAAGTTTTCAGACTTTTAAGAACAAATTGTTGACTTTCAATCAAATCAAAAACTTACGAACGCCTAAATGAAAACTTCAAAAGTTATTTAAATATAACTAAGGGTGTGTTTCTGTTGGACCTACGATAAATGACAAGAGCTGCGATACTTGCATAGAGGAGAAAACTTATAAAGTTTTCCATATAAGTGTTTACATTGGCGCTGAGATAAAGAGAAATGATAAAAGCTTAGTTCATTTTCTTTGCTAATATCGTTTACAAATAATTGAATTTTTTTTTTTTCATTTATAAATTAGGCTACCCACTTTAACAACTAAAACAGATTGATGTTTTGCGAAAATTGCTCCAGTTTTTCTGATTTTTTTTGTAAATGCTCGTTAATGCATTTATGCCTTAAAACCTTAAAAAGGTAGTGAAATTTTCCGAAACTATCTCTTTCCATGAGGATGGCAATGTTCCCTATTTCGAACTAGCACTTGAGAATCAAAGAATGCTTTCTTCTGCCGAATCATTCATTTTTATTAGAATTAATGAATAAATAAATGAATTTTAATTTTTACATAAGAAAGGAATTGAACATTTTTTTATTTTTGCTTTTATTTTATTTTTAAATTTAATTTTTGAACTTATTGAAATTGAAAAAACTGATTACTATTACTATTATCTCTGCTTCATTATAAACATAAACGAGAAATAAGCGCTATACAACTCTTTTATCTAAGCTCTTATCACAGCTCTTATCGTTCATTGTAGAAGAATGTAGTATAATAATAAATTGGCACGTGTACAAACATATATTTATGGTATATACAGCACGATGTGACATTTTTTCCCAGTGGCAATTGAAGATTTTATATAAAAAAAGTTTCAAGGATGTTAGATGGTACATTATACTTCATTTCTTAATATATAAAAAATTTACTACGAAAACTGAACAGAATATTTTATAATTAAGCCTTTTTTTATTTTATTTCAATGAAAAATTATAGTCCTTATTAACAGAGTGACCAGGTCTGACAGACCACAAAAAATATAGATCATTTGGGTATGAAAAAAGAGGACAGACCTTGACTTTTTCAGGAAAAATTTTAGTTGAAGTATTATAAATATATATTATAAAATATATTATATATTATAAATATATTATAAAAATATTATAAAATTGCAAAAGCCTTTTTTTATTAATATGAATATAATACATTATATTCATATGAAGTAAATAAAAATTATTCAAAATTTATATCATGTGTATTTGTCATTTATTCGAGTTCGGATGTATCACCACAACTTTTCGTACCCGGGTGAAAAATTCTTTAAATTCTTTTATATTTTCGAAAAATCGTTGTTAAGTTAAACGCCTTGAAAAACAAAATCTAATTCACCACTGAAATGCAATATGCATTAACTATTAAATATTAAAGATATGATGTGACAATTATAATGAATTAATAATTTTAATGCTGCGAAATTTAACAATTTTTGGAAGGAACATAAACAGAAGATCAAAAGCTTAAAAAATAACTAAAAATAGTTATCTCTAAAATAGTGAACTTTTATAAGAAAAGTGAAGTTATCAAAACATCTGCATTAAAAAAAAGGACATGTTCACTCTGCTTATGAAGGATATATTTTGCATCAATTTCAGGGACAATAATAGGAAAAATATTATTAAATTATTATAATAACAATAATAAATATTTTTAGTGCTTTGTTTACATTATCAGCAAAACGCAAAAACACATTTCCCACAAACACATTTAGCTACTTAGATTCCTGCAACATTTCACATAAATCGAAACATCTACAATATTATATACACTTCTTCTTTATGTTTTATTGTTTCTGCTGACAATACATTTGAAATTCATAATTTATTATCTATTTGTGAAAGTATAAGTTTACCTATATCATTGATTTTCATAAAGGTTTTCGAGCAAATATTATTTCACAGAGAATTCGGGATCAAGCCATAAAAGTTCTATAGAAAAAATAAAGTTCTATAGAAAAAATACTAAAACTGAAATTCGAGCAAATATTATTTCATGGTGAATTCAGGATCATATGATTATAGCAATATTTGTCACAAAAATTTCAGAAAATCATATTATGTAAAAAAAATATTATTTGTTATTTATTTTTCACTAGAAAAGCAAAAAAATAATAATTTCGAGTAGCAAGTTTTGCTACTATTCATTTGTTATACATTTTTGGACGTGTTATTATGAAAAACAAATGCAAGATTTTGAGCACATACTATCAAAAAATATTGCAGTTTAAGTTATAATTTTGTAGCTGGTTGGTACAGCTAATTTCCCAACGGAGATTCGGAAAATTTTGTAATTGCATTTAAGGGAAAGATGTTATTCTTATTTTTTTTTTTCTTAATTTAATTAAGTCAATATTATAATTGAATTGTTATTTTGAAAATAATATTTCAACAAGAGATGTTTGTGTATATGAATCCCAATCATTTCCTTTATAATATTATACACTTAAATGGATTTACAGAATTTAAAGTTTTACTCAAAATTATCTTTAGATCCAAAAAGTTCGACCTTTTTATGGACGTATTTTTGTACAGGACTTAAATATTCTGTGATTTTTCATTGACTCAGATATTCTTATTTATTATTTTCAATATTATATTTATAGGGTATAAAAATTGAAACGCATATGTACTATAAATTTTTTTTTTATTTTTAACATAAATATTTTATGCATATGAAAATAATAACAATAATAAAAATAATATGAAATAATAAGAAAATATGTAAAACAAATAATTAAAATATACAAAAAATGAAAAATAAAATAATGTGTTCAGTCGTGCGTAAATTGATTTTTTGAAAATGAAAAATATATAATAATAAATCTACAAGGGAAGTCTTTAAAATAAATATAAGAAAAATCCCTATTGTTTTTTTTTTATCAAAATAAAGAAATTTAATAAAATTACTATGGCTACAACAAATCGAGAAAATTTATGCTTAAGCCTTGTTGATTTACGGCAACAAGCCAATCAAAATAAAACATCAATTACTTCAATCAAAAAAACTGACAGATTTCGTAAAATGCCATCAACAAATACTATTTGCTCAGACAGTGAGGAGTCCAATTACGATTTATTCCATAAATGGACGTTAGGCAATAGCTATGATGGTGTAAGTATTAAAACGTTTATTGAGTTTGAATATTTGAAAAAATACACAGATTTCCTAAAAATCTCATAGTTAATAAAGTGTAGATTGGTTGGAATAACAAAATTGACGAAACTTATGAACGAATGATAATAAATTTGAAATGACTTCGCTCAAAGAAATATTAAGATTAAATGAGAATCTTTTCGGACATAATGTATAAGCTTATTTTCGGCTGCAGTATTTAATTTCGGCTTTAGAATAATTTCTCAGATGTCTCAGAATCTACGACCTTAAGGCGCATGGAGTGTGTTGAAATATATTTTGTGGCCTTATCACAATAAATTGTTTATCTACCTTTCATATTAAATTTTTTAATATCGTAAAGTCATTATTTTATGTTTTGAATGTTTTTTTTTATTAAATAATGAATTACTAATAATAAAAAATGCATTTAAATTTAAAACAAATTGAGATAAATTAGGAAGTATGGTTTGAATATTGAATATAAAATAATTATGCGACCTGCTTACAATTTTCGAAATTAAAATTCTATGTTAAAAGGTTTCCCATCCCTGGCTTATCTTACCTATTCTATACTATTAGATAATATACATGCAGTTATTAATTTTGTAGTAGATGTAAATAAAAATATTTTTAAATTTTTTCATCTGAAATTAAATAATTATAAAATAAGAAATTTATTTTTCTTTTTAAAATCGTTCCTAAATGCAATTTTTAAAATTGCATTTGTCAAATCTTGTCCTTCCTTAACATGAAATCCTTGAAAACATTAGATCCGATTACAATTTTTAAAATAGGTGCTAACTTCAGACGGTCACCACTCTATGAATATTTTAAAATTATAAGAGTTGTTTTTCGAATAACAAATATACAAAAAATATTTTACGTACCTACATAATATTATGCAAATTGATAATAATTCTTTGAAAATAAATTTCATGATTCATTCCTATTTTATTATATTCATTATTACGATTTATAAATATTTTCAAATATGTATACATACTTAATAATGTTACTTTATTCGTATATTACAAATAACACAACATATGGATATGTTATTATATGTGATTGTAAATGAATTAATGTTATTATACACATTACACTCTACTTTAAAAAAATTATTTTCGAAAATTTTCTGTTTTTAGTGATTTTATTTATCTATTATATACTTGATTATAAAGTCAAAATGATCGGAGTTAACTAAATCGGATTCAATGTTTAAAAAAACACAAACAAAGTAAGCTTTAAGACAAGACAACGAAATAAAAATAATAAATATTAAAGGAGGTATACGACTGAAACCATTAGATATTAATTTTATGATAAATTATTCAAGAAAGCATTATTATGGTTATCATGAAAATAATAGTTGTGTGTTCCGAAGCAGGTAGAAATGTAAAACATATAAATTAAATACAGCTTCCACTTTAAAAAGAACCTGATAACTGACCAAGCTTTTAATAAATAAATAAAATCCCACTTTTTGAAAACTATTTTAATGATTTTTAAAACGTTTTTCTTTAATGCAATTTCAAGCATTTGAAGTTAATATAATAACTATAATAAAATAATACACCTGTAACCTTAAATAAAATAATAAAAAAAATATGTAATATACATAATACGAATAATTTTGTGAAATTCGCCTATAATCCAAAAATAAATGTTCATATTCTTTTTAACGGTCAATTCAAAAATTTGCTCAAAATCTAATAAACAAAATAAAGTACATTTACAAAGTCTCTAAAAAACAAAATAATTAATAGAAAACCATTTTTCGTATTTATTTATACATATTTTGTTTTATCTTCTAAAAGACTTTTAAACAAACTTAACACTTACAGAAAAAAAATTGATTGAGCGCCAAGAAGTCGCACGACTAATTTTAATTATACGTCAAAATAAATATGACCTGATTCTGAAGAACATTAAAAAAATATGAATTGCAATTTTTCAAATACCTATTTATTGAGAATATATATAATATACACAAATAAGACCGCCAAAAAATATATGTATACAAATTAATTAATTATTTACAAAGAAAATTATATTAAAAAAAAACTTATTTTAAGGTAGTTTTCAAACTTTTAACTTCACTTTAATGAAAAAAAAGTGATTAATATACGAATCAGATTAGAAATAACTTAGCTCTCAAACAAAATCATGTGCTATTTGTTTGATTCAATGAAGATGGATTGGTTTTTTATAAATCACTAGAATAGGTGTCAGTTCAATATCTTGTTGTTGTAACTGATGATTTTGTAACTGGTCATTTTTGCTACTGGTCGCATATTTAGTTTCTTTATTCGATTTTCCTTTTCTGAAAATACACACCAGTAACCGAATATTTGATTTGTAATGGAAATGATTAAGTTTGAGATATTTAAATTTTTTTTGATAAATGGATAATATTAAGATTATTCGTCTGAGGTGCAACGTACGTTGTTGGAGTTATCATTATTCGAAGCGATCAAACCTCGTGGTACATAAAATGTGTTTTAATTTTTAATATTAACTGAGAATGGAAAAATTTTTTTCTTCATCAATATATTGAGAAATAAATAATTAATAAAATTATTTTTAATTTTTTTCCTTTTTTTCTTAGGACACTCGAACACATGTTGTCCAAGAATTGTTCGACACAGAACAATCATATGTGGAAGCATTGCATACAGTTGTTGTGAAATATCTTAATGTTCTTACAACACCTGAATTTGCTGGGATTATTGATTCTAGAACAGTTGATGAAATATTCTACATGATACCCGAAATATTATCAATTCATCAAAAATTTTTAAATCAATTACAAATAAGATTAGATTCTTGGGATTCACAGCAAAAAGTTGGTGATGCATTTATCGAAACGGTGAGTTATTAAAAAGTTAACGCAGCTCCCAAACAAATTCCAACGATCAATAATTTAATAAAACTTTCTTTTTAATTTTCAGTTTTCGAAAACAGAAGTACTTGAAACTTATACCTGCTTTGTTAATAATCATAATCGTGCAAAAGATGCAATTAGGATGACAACTCAAGCACGACCAGCATTTGCCAAATTTTTAGAATCATCATCTCGTGAACATAAAAATAAATTAAGCTTAGATACTCTTTTAATAAAACCAGTTCAAAAGTTTCCAAAGTAAGTTAGAAAGTACTGAGCTCAATTTAATCAATTTCATTTCCAAAATTGTTTATCAAAATTTTAGTTATTTAATGTTATTCAAAAGACTGATCAAATATACAGACATTGACCATCCAGATCAAAAGCCATTGCAAGATGTTTTAAAACTAGTTCAAGAAATTTTAATTCACCTCGATTGCAAAGAAAAGGAAGTCAATGAAAATGGCCAAAGAGAAGCAACTCTCAAAGATTTAGAAAATGTTATTGAAGGTATGTCGGATTTAGTGGCTCCAGAAAGACAATTTCTATTATTTGATTTGGTGTCAATGCCATCTGGACAAGGAGCTAGAAAAGAACGGGGTTTCTTTTTATTTAGTGACCTACTGATAATAACCAGTATTAAAAGGAGAAGTGGTCCAGTTAAAAAACCAGTCACGTATGTTTTATTGAAAATTTTCATATTATTTATTAATTATTAAATTTGCAATATTTTTATTTAAGGGTGACATGTCCTGGTAGTATAGCATCCACCTTAGATACAAATAAGTATAAATTTTTAACCAAAGTTTCTTTAGAAAATATGGAAATAATGAAAAGTGAGTATATGTACAATAAATGTATAACGAAATGTCAATACAATATAAATGTTATTGAAAATTTCTATAGAATTTCTAACATATGGTGCATTTTCCTTAAAACCTTATTAATTTAATTAAATAAATGTGCCTAAAACATATTACAGTGTATAATATTTATAAATACATTTTTTTATATTCTTTGAAGCCAAAGATGAGAACTTAAGAAAAAAAATTGATGAAATCGAGCAATTAGTTAATGATTCAAATAAGCTACAAAAAATCTCTGAATTATCAGTAACAATTAAATATCCGCATCAGGCACTGGAAGAGACGATAAGAGAAATACATCGAGAAGTTCAACGTCAATTATCAGAACGTCAATCAAACGATGCCCAATTGAATATATTGGAATTATCTATTCAATCACCGTAAATTGACTTCAACGATGTAAAATATTAATTTTTGGTTTTAAAAATTCTTTTTTTTTTTCATTTAAGTGGAGGACATCAGAATTTCACGGTAGTTTTTTCTAAAGCAGAAAAAAGGTCCCTGTGGGAAGAAACATTTAATGAAGCTAAATTAAAATTAGGTAAAAATTATAAAATATTTTTAAATTGCTTCTTATACAATAATAAGGATAAACATATCCTTAAATTTTTAAAATAATTGTAATATAAGAAAGTCCATTAACTTCAGATTAAAAACCATGTAACACATCTATCATACACCTAATTGTTATTACAAATAATAAACCCCAAATTTTATTTTTTTTTTAATTTTAGCTGCAACCTTAGAACGTCATCCCATTCCTGAATTTATTACATCTATCCCTATTAGAAAAACTAGAGCTGGTCTCCAGTTTACTTGTGCAGCGCCTACGTTGAGCAGCCAAAAAGATGTATGGGTATGCAATAGTGATGGGTATATTGGACAAGTTGGAGTTCTTAGCATACATCCAGAGCCAACTGTTACAAGTTGTAATGGTGTATGTAATGCTCGAATCCTGTGTATAGCTTCCGTTCCTGCCTTTGTTGAAGAAATGTACAGCACAATGAATGATTTTAATTAATAAATTCAAACTTTCATTTTGTTTTTTTTATGTATTAGTAGAAAAAGTCGTGAATCTTCGGCTGAAGAGACAACTCCACAAAGTTCTAGAAATAGTACAAATTCTTCAAACTATAATTTATCTGCAAATCAACAACAACAGCGTATACCAATTGATGAAATATCATCCCATGCAGATTGCAAAAATGATATCCAATTAGATTCAAATAGTTCCAGCGAAGACTCAGAACCAGAAGGCAGTGCTGGAGGTAGTAATGATGGCAGTAATGTGCCAGAAACAAAAAGGTTATATTTTTAATAATAATGTTTTTTAATTAAAACATTTTCTTATAAAAAAAATTCTAATTTCATAACAGAATTCCTAGTCCCACCCCCACAACCGTTAATTTGACTTTATCTGGCCTTAATTCGACAGGAAATACGATCAGTGGAGTTTTTCATCACCATCAGGTTCTTGTCATCTTGTTTGAGCTGAATTAACATAACCGTACTATTGTTTCTACACTGACAAAGTTTCAAATTTCAAATTAAGAAAAAATTTAGAAATTCATGATTTTTATTATTTACAAAGTTATATAAATTATAATAAAGATTATCAACTTCACTTTGGAAGTATAAAAAATTATTTATTTGGCAGTGTTGAATCATATTGCGTTATGTGAAGATTTGAGCTCATGTAAATTAATAAAATTTAATTTTAGAATTCAAGTTCTGACGAAACTGATGGGCAACAAGCTACAATGTGGCTTGGAACTGAAGACGGTTGTATTCATGTTTACAATTGCACTGATAATATAAGGATAAAGAAAAATAAAATAAAAATTGAACATACTTCATCTGTTTATTCCATTTTGTAAGTAAAATTTAAGTCGCATTTAAGCAGTTACACATTTGGAATCTTATAATTATGTTTCTTTGTCAGGTACCTTGATAATCGAGTTTTTGTAGCTTTAGCAAATGGTGATATATGCGTATATTTAAGAGATAATGGTAGGTATATTTTATAAAATATGTGATATTACTCATATTTATATATTTAATTTTATTACAAACTTTTTCTGAATTGGATTATCGATTCCCTATAACATAGAAAACAATTCTCTGAAATAAAGATATATTATGAATAATAGTCAGGGCTTTTTTTTGGAAAAAAAATATTTACCGGAACGCTATATTATTTTTAATTCTATAGAAGGAAAACTGATACAGAAACTGAATTTATGTTGATCGTATTGTACATTAATATTAATAGGCGGATTAGGCGTTGGAACATTGCAAGAAACTTTCTATGCGTTAACTATCTCGCCTCCTTTGAGTCTTTTTGGTAGGGTATTAAAATAACTATTTATTATTTTCATATTCTTGGGATATATTTAATAACTATATTATAAGTGACACTTTGAAAAATAGATTTAAATTCTTAACTGCCTGAAATCTTCAAAGTAACGTAGAATAATAGCAATCGCAAAATAACTAGACAAAAAATCTAGAAAAAAAATAGCAACCAAAAAATAGCAATCGCAAACCTAGTCATGGCAAATCTATGATTTAAAAATTTTATTAGATAAAAATTATCGTTAATTACGAATTTTTCTCATGAGAAAAATAACTACAATTTTTTAAATCTATAAAGGTGCCCGGTAACGATGAGTGTAACGAGAAGTGTAGATCAAAAATGGATCATGAGTGTACAAAAATAGAATCATGAGTGTATATATATGATTCCAACACTCAAGTGCTCTCATGAAATCGGCAACGACGATTGTAATTAAAGTTGAGTGTAGGTGATTGTAATTAAAAGTTGATTTATGTTTATTGTTTTCTTACTGTATCTTTTTTTGTACTTTTAACTTTTATAATGTTGTGCAATTTCTCAAACTGCAAAAAAGATATTCTTACAAATGATTTATAAAAGTCCTCTCCCTCCACTTGTAAATCTTCCATAATTTTTAGGTAAACGTGTGCTGAATGATGAACTGACATAACTCCGAATGTCATAACCGCGAAATTTTTTTGTAATAACCGCGAAACTGGAATTTGTATGAGTTTCGACTTTATAATAAAAAAAATGAAACGAATTTTATTTTTGTCATAACCGCGGATTCGCGGATTTGCGGTCATGACAAAAAAAATTCTTAGTTTTTCGCGGTTATAACGGTTTTGTTTAAAACGCGAAACTTAAAACTTGATTGTTATCGTTTCGCGGTTATAATAAAAAAAATTGTTGTAACCGCAAAAAACTAAGCGAAATGTATGGAAAAGCTGTTATGACCGCTACCGCGTCCCATTCGCTTCGCGCGAAGTGCCCCAGGCAAGAAAAAAAAAAAGTGCTTTTTTCATGTTTTTGGAACTAAAATTCTGATTTTTAAGTTTCGAAATGATAAAATACGAATTTTTTAGTATCGCGGTTATAACAAAAAGAATTGTTACAACGGCGAAACGATATTTTTTCAAATGTTAACCTTTTTTTTTAGGCGGTTATTACAAAATGAATTCCGTTTTTAAAAAAAAAATCCCTGGTCCATATACTTTTTTTTACCACAGGTTGATCTTCCTCTTCTTCTTCTTCTTTTTCTTCAAATATATCATCCATCAGACCAGTTTCAACATTTTCATTTTCAATTAAATTTCCACGTCAAATGCAATTTTTTTTTTTTTAAATAAATATTTACAATCATGATTCCAGTTTTTACATGAGTGTCAACACTCGAGTGTAGAAATCCTTGATTCTGGAATCATGAGAGTGATTTTATCGATTGTGATTTCAAAAAAAAATATGGCAACGATAAGTGTTTATTTAAACTCATGATTCTACAGTCATGAGAGCAAATATTTACACTTAAGTACACTCGAGTGTACACAATCAAGACATGCGCCACGACACTCGAGAGCAATTTTCACACTCGATTCCCAACTCTCGAGTGTAATACACTGATCGTTGCCAGACACCTTAATAAGAATTGGTTTTTTATTTTTTATTTAATTTATATTTACCGGAGCTGCGCTCCGGTGAGCTCCGGTACAAAAAAAGCCCTGATAATAGTTATTAGTTTTTCATTTTAATTCCGTTAAAATACAGTACGCTTAATAATTTTTTACTTTTAGCTGGATGGAATACGTCTTCTCCGTTATGTATATCAATTGGGTCAGTATCTAGTCCGGTAACTAAATTATTAAACGTCCACGGAAAACTTTGGTGTTCAATGCAAGGAATAATTAAAATTTTGGATACAAAAACATTACAAGTAATGAGAATTATATATTTATTTATTTTACTTCAAAAGCCCTCATTAGAATCTGTAAATATTAGCAATGTAGAAACTAAGTATTGAAATTTATTTAATTCGTTGCCTTCGTTGCACATCCTACATCCTACATTTGAATGATTATGGTTTATAATTAGTTAATTGTAAACGTTATTACAGACATTCTTAGGTTTTCATATTGAAATCACTAAAATTTATAGTATATTAAATAAAAATCTCGAATCGAATTTAATTAAATAAATTATAGTGAATTTATAATGAAAAGTAAAAATCTTTTAAAACTGAGACTCCAAATTCATAACTCCTTTATTTACTATTAGAATTTCATGTTTACTTACTATCCTCTCTCAAGAAACTTATCAATAATTAACTTTAAATATTTCAGGTTGAAAATCAAATACAAATATCATCAGATTCTAAACCAATAACAAATTTAGCAGTTTGTAATAACTACGTTTGGATATCTATTCTAAATTCAGCTTTATTAAAATGTTACCATTCCATTAGGTAAAAAAAAGAAGTAAAATATAAAATATTCCATTTTTAACTAAAATTTTTTTGTAGTCACGAATTACTATTTGAAGTTAATTTAGCTGCATCAGTTAATAAGATGTTGTCTAATTGTGATGATATAATAAGACAGCATAAAGCTGCTTGTCTGCGGGTTACATCATTATTAGCTTGCAAAGATTTAATTTGGATCGGTACAAGTGCTGGAGTACTGTTAACAGTTCCGGCTGCACCGGCACAAAGTCAAATTAATAATAATAACAATAATAATAATATTGTTAATAATAAATCACAAATGAATAATAATATACCAGTGACTGGTATTCCTCATGGTCATACTGGTCATGTTAGATTTTTAACATTCGTTGAATCTAATTTAAAAAATCCTAAAACAAATCAACAGCAACAAGCGACAAAAACTAAAATTCGAGAAGATAGTGCAACTAACACAAAACGGTAATGAAATTAAAATTAAAATATGAAGAGTAGTATGAATATCAATCACATTACATTATATATACTTCGACTTTTTTTTATAATTATATTATTTTAATAATTAAATATTATAATTAAAATATAATGTTTTTCTTGTATAACCTCTAAACGAATATTGATTTACAATAAATTTTCAGACATTCAATTCAGGGCAAATCGAAATTAGAATCAACAAATATATTAATTATATCAGGTGGAGATGGTTATGAAAATTTTTCAATGTCCAGCGCTAATTCGTTAAGTGAAATAGCAGGACGTGAAGACAGTACAAATCATTTATTATTATGGCAAATTTAAAATAATATTAAAATAATAGGAACATTATTTATTTGAAGAAAGAATTAAAAAGGTTTCATAAAAATTAAAAAAATTAAAAAAAAATATCATAGAACTAAATAATATAACAACATAACGCAAGGGTAAACTGCTAATCACTTTTCCAGAAAATTAATTTCTTAAATTAATTTTATCCAAAATTTAATATTTATAAGGCTAAAGGAGATACTTTTTGTTGAATTCCAAATATATATGTACATAAACTTATAAAAACGTACCTACATTAAGCTAATAAAAACTCAAATCAGTCCGTTTCCTAAAATGATTGAATAGTTCTCACACGACAAATCTAAAATGCAAAAAAAAAGACGAAATAAACAAGTTACTCGCAAACAACTTGAGAAACTTGTAAATGTTAGAAGAAAAAATAATTTAAGAAAAACTTTAATTTTTTTTATTAATACAGGCAAATGTTGTATTATTTTTATACTTTGTTTTATATTATGTTACTAGTTGGTTGTAAGACACCTAAGACGCTCGTTGAAAACTGATAAATATGCAAAATTGTTTTTAATCAATAACCTCTTCATAATTAATTTTGACGCGCATAAACAAAAATTAAAAAAAAAAAAAGCGTTAATGAATCAGCCACTCATTCAATCAGTGATGAGCATAAATATATAATAGATTATTCTTTCGAAACTAATTCTTATTTTTCTTCATTTGCTCTCCTTGTACCGTAATTTTTATAACCTGTGTACATAGCCTTAAATAATAATAAATCTTAGAAACCAATAAAAAGTCTTAGAACTATTTATCAATCGCTTTATAAAAATTGACAAAATATATTTGATCACTGATCTTTATGATAAAGAATAAAATAAAAAATATGAAACTAAATTACAAACCTATACTAAAAAATTTTAAAGTTAACGAAGTTCTTAATGAATTTACCTTTTTTGTAACTACATAATTTAAAAATAATTCATAATGATGAAATATAAACTATCGTTTTTAAAATTTGACAAAAAGTTAAAAATTATGAAAAAAATAAGTGTATAAAAAACTGAATGTATTGTATTGTATTTATTTTAGTTTTAGTTTAATAAAATAAAGTAACGTAAAAATAAAAAATTTATTTATTTTTAAGTATAAAATTTATGGAATTTATTTTAAATTTTAAATTATTATACATATATTTAAAAAAGTTATTGAATCAATTATTAAAATAAAATTATTTAATAAAAACTTAAAAAGAAATTCTTGCTTTGTTTTTATTTATATTATATTTTAGAATATTATTTCTTAAACAGATTTTAATCAATCAATTTAAACAGGTTCCTCTTATTCGCTGTCTTTGCTGCCGAAAATGGTCAATCTGGAAATTGACAATGAAATTACCACATTCGTTAAGTTTATCCCACAAAATGATTTAAATATAAAATACGAGAATTATGTATATTTAGTTGAAATACAATATTCGGATATCTAGATAAATACGAAAAATAGAAAACTTCTTTAAAAATGTTATCCTGGCCGTGTAATATGCGAAAAAATATTATTGATCTTTTTTATCTATCTACCTACATACTACTCATATCTAAAAATTAGTTTTTAAATTAACCAGAATTTTTTTTATATATAAAGGATTATAACTTTGAACTTGAAAATGGAAAGAAAATTAAATAAATAAAAGGACGTTTACATTACTATTGTACATTTGTTTATTTGTTTTATTTATTCATTGCCATTTTTTCAATGACTAATGATTTTCAAATGTTTTTTTTTAAGAATTTAACATTCTATTTCCAATTACAACATTATATTTTTAAAGCTCTTTTATTCGAAAATTACAGTGATATTATTTGTTTGGATACATTTTGATAAAAAAACAAAAAATAATAACATTCAAACAAAATGAATTTACAAAAAATTAATATAAATTTTCTTAAAATAATTTTTTTTGAAATTGTATTTAGACTTCTATACTTTTTTTTAGCACTGTTATGATTTAATTTGAACTCTTTTAAATAAATATTTCTTAATATTATTGTTATTTAATCAAATAAAAGAAAATGATAAGTCTTAAAACATTGTTTTTTATTATTTTATTTAAATATGAAATTCTCTTGCTAACGTTTGATTCATAAAAAATATTTATTCAAATGTTTTGAAGATATTGAATGATTACATAAGTGTGGTTTAATAAAGGCATTTTCCTAAAATAAGTGGATGTGATTTGAAGAAGAATCATTGAACAGCCTTGTTCGTATCATTCTTCTTTTTAAGTCAAACCCAAAAACCAAAATACGAACAATATTTGTTGGCGATAAGCGAGTTGTTTATGGGATGCTTATGTAAGAGTAAGACGCTCAAATTTCGGCAATTATTTTTGCCAGTTTTAATTTTAACGCACAAAAGCAAACGCCAATTATTTAGTTTAACAATTTTTTCTGAAAACGGTGACTATCAACCTATTCAGCTAACTTTTGAACGATATTTTCAGTAAAAATGTAAAAACAAATTACGAAATAAAATTTCAGACATACAAAAGTCATGTCGAATGAATATCGAAAACCATGATGTATTCTTTTGATATTAAGGTCATTAATATTTGTTTTTGCATTGGTAAAATATTTGAAAATGCAATTATTTGCACAACAGTTCATAAGCTGTTGAGCTGTTGAAAAAAATAGGGGTAATTAAAAAAATTAAAAATACATATTATAATGCAAAGCTTTTTTTCTTTAAAGTGAACACTAATTCTTTAATAAACGTTTTCCGTTTATAAATATAAAAATATATCTACACACAATCATACTTTCAATACTTATTAATTTTACATCCTCAACATTTTTATATTTAATTATTTTCTTTATCATCTATGTGAGATATCATTTTGATTATGAGTATAATTTTATTAATTGATAATGTTTCATGATTTTTAAACTATAACACCAGTTGACAATTTAGAACCCAAAATATCTGATAATTTTTGTTGATACATTACTATATAATTTAAATCACTTATACCGTGACATTTAGATGATAATTGTAATGCATTTAAATATTGCATTTCTGTAAATTGACTACCACGCTCCACTATACTTGTTAATATTTCCTAAAATTTTAATTTGAATAATATATGAAAAAAATTAAAATAAAACAAATATGATTCTTACTTCAGGCTCCATACATAATAATTCGTAAAAGTTTCTAGCTTGATCTAAAGCAACTTCTCGTGATGCAGTTATATTACTTAGAGTCTGTTGTAATGCTAATGAATTTCGGCACATTCTTTGAATGTTAGACTGATCAATATTTTCCATACAATTTGAAGCTTGAATTAAAATTCTTGATGCTAAATGTGCTAAGCCTTCAAAAATATACTAAAAAAAAACTTTTATTTAATATTTATATTTAAAAAATATAAAAAACCTCGAGACTACAAACCTTTGTTTTTCTTGGATGTAAGGTAGCACTAAAAGCTTCATCCATATCAGCCAAAACTTTAGTTAATTTTAAAACTTGAGCATCAGGTTCTAAAATATCATCTTTACTTCCGATAAAACTATTGTTTCTAGAGGGAACTTTAGTTCTTAAATAATGAAAACATTGAACACGAACCTAAAATAAAATTATTGTTTAAAACAAAATAGTATTATTTTTGTACTAAAGCACAATAAAATAGTGCAGATAAATAATTTTAAACGTAGTTTCTTTATTTATCACCTCATTTAATTAATTAAATTAATTTTTCATAATAGTAGTATAATAACTTACTTCTAGGTGTAAAACCAATAAACATGTATTGGCTAGTTCATCGAATTCCAACGCCAAATTCGTTAAAACTTTAATTGTACCATCTTTGATAGTAACTGCTGAAAATTCTGGATTTGTTGGATTCAATCCGTTTATTATAGGTCGACGCAAGTCATTGGCAAATTCTGAAATTCGATTAGAAAACCATTCCATTGATTCTTGTAAGATAGCAAGCTCTTTTAATACACTGATATCTGAAAGGATTTCAGTTGATGTAATACCGCCTTCACCTAAATTACTTGTCAGCATTTCGGCTTCACGTATATTACGTTGTTGAACTTGTGTCGGACTTTCTTCTTCAGATGGCTCGAAATGACCTCTTTGTAACTTTCTACCGTGCTTCGCTTTTCCTGTTGATGTTTTTAAATCCGTCCAGTTTGGAAGGGTTTTTAAAAATCTACTTATATCTTCATCTTTAAGCCAAGCCACACTATAAATTCTTTTATCTTCAGAATCAGGCTGAACAATTCCGCGATAAGCGGCTTGACATGTTTCCCTGTAAGTTTTCAAAAGGGAACAAACCATTTTCAGTAAATCATCTGAATAATTGGGTAAATCGTGAATTAATTTTTTTGTTTCGGTAATACGGCGTTCAACCAGTACTGTTGATTGCAATAGTGGTCTAGATAAATTCAAGTCCTTCATTTCTTCTGGTGTTATGATAGCACGCCAGGCATCTTGATTTTTTGATAACGATTCAATAGTTAATTGTAAATTTCGATTATGTCCCTTTGATAAGTAATTTTCTTTAATATAATTGGACACAAATTCCTTTAAATTACAAGGTTGCCTATTTAAAAAAAATAGTAATTTTTAGAAATATTGTTAAAATGTTTTAAAACCAATATGAATCATTCTTTGAACTAAAAGTATAATTATATTATGATTTTTGACTGTTCCAACTTTTTCACTCTCTAATGTTATTGTCTTGTTTCTTTAGTTAGATGTGATTTTTCAAATACTAATTGAAGATCATGAATTAACGTTTTGTATTGTTATTAATAATATTCATAAATAATGTTTAAAACTAGTCTACCATAAAATTCATAAAATTTTACAAGTAATACTTTACATACCCGGGCTTGCATTTCATAAATGTTTCAATTTCACTAAAATACAATGTTAATGGATGATAAATTGTTCTTATTAGATGTGGATCAGCAGGACATATCAATATTTTCTCTCGTTTTTTATTAGCACCTTCAGTAATGGAAAAATTTAAATTTCCGTCTGTTGACATATCTGATGGATTACGTCGATGTTCTTTAATTTCTGCACTTAACTGGCCACCGTGTGAGGCTTTATCGAATTTAAAAAGCGATTTTTTGCTAAAAATATTTAATTTTTTGTTTTATATTTTTTATTTTTAATCAGTTCAAGACAAAATTAATGAACTACCAAAATACTTTTTATTCTTAACTGTAAGCAACCTAATTTATCAAGTATTAAATTTATTTACTAAAACTTTGCATCTTCATAACTTTATTGAAGACTTTAAATTAAATTTTAAAAACACCCATTAACATAAATGTCAATGACATAAAATGAGATTTGACAAAATTTCAGGTACATAAACTAAGTATATACAATTATAGCGATATTCAATGATTTTTAATAAAACAGTAATACCAACCAATAATAACGCAACCTATTCAGAATATTAAAAAAATTAAATATAAACATCATCAAATAAGAATCATAAAACATATTATACAGTTCATCAATTTGAAAAGGTTCATCATGTTTGCACATTTTGTGTTAAAATTCTTGAAGTTTTATATTTTTCTCATTTAAAAAGACAAAAATACAGCTTCTTAACTTCAGTTATTTTTTTAAATGATAGTGAGAAAAAATAAAAATATAAGAAAACTGTAAAAAAATTTAACTCAAGTATGACGAACCTATTCAAAAGAAAAATAATTAAATTTACAATAATCAAAGTAAATTTCAAATAAATTAAAATATTTTCCTTTCGTAATTTTTGTTTTTATTACACTCAAACAGTACTATTACTTAATTTACCTTTGAACTTTACGTCTTAAAAAGAATGAATTAATGTTATTACTAGGTTCATTGAAACTACTTTGATTTGCTTCTTCAGCTGATGCGTTCTGAATATCAAGATAATCTGTTAAGAGCAGTTGAAGCTAAAATAAACAAAAAAAATTATAAATATAAATGTAATAAATGTGTCTTAATAGATAGGTGAGAAATGTGTTCCAGAATTGAATTGAACCATTTTTAAAATTTTAGTTGAATTTTTTTTTATAAATTCCATTATGTTAATAAGTTAAATGAAATAAATTTTAGCAAGATAAAGAATTTATCATATAATTGAAAAGTTACTTACCACCGATTGGGCTTGATGCCAAAAATCAGTTAAATCATAATTATTACAACCTTGTACTGAATAACGTTGAATAACATTTAAATAATTTTTCAAAAGCAACGAATGGGTTTGGGCAACCGTCTTAAATTGTTTAAATATAACTTCTAACAAAGCCAATAACGGATGCTTTTGTTGATCATTTGTGTGATAAATCATCATCTTTTGTGTTGTGTTTCGAACAATATCTAATAACTCCGATTGAATTTTAATTCGAATTGTTTCAATTGATTCAGGCACTTTTTCCAACATAGCAAAACATTCAACAATAATTGAAATAAAATATGTTGTACTCAAATCGATATCGATTAAATCAATATCATCGATAATTTCACTTTTTTCAATATCAAAACCTTGAGTCATTTCCATCAAAGCTTTGCGAATACGAGCCGTAGCTTCTGCGCGATCTACTGATCTTCGTACACCAAAATTACGTTGAAATTGTTGACTACTATTTCGAGTAGAATTTTGACGCTGAAAATTAACCAAAACTTCATCTGTTGAATGATGATACAAATGTCGACTTAATTCTTCATGAAGTTTACCATATAATTGAATTTTACGTGACTGTAAATCGATACGCAAATCTGATAAACCGTCAACTTCACGTAATGAGTGTTCGGCTGTTGCTATAGCTTGCGTAAGCTTCTTTGTTGCATGTAAATAATGACGCTTTAACACAAAAGAATTGATAGATGAACTAACATGACGGATTTCATTGCTAAAATTTAAAATTTAAAAGAATAAATGTTTTTTTCCTTATCAGAATCAATAAATATTTATTTAATATTATTCATAAAAATAGATAGGTAACAATTATTTGGAACGGGAATGAGACATTTACATGAACTGTTTTTCTATCAAAATAGAACATAAAACATAATTTTTACTTACATTTGTTCCAACATTTCAAGAACGAATTTATGCTGCACGGCATCTAACCATAATTTTTGAATTTCATCTCTCCGACATTGAAGTAATTGCTTGCATGCAATTAAATTTTCTTTGACCGAATGAATTTTTTCTCTGCTTGTTGTAATTTGATTTGAAACTTGACTAAACAGTGGTAAGACTTTTGTCAAATCTTTGTCATGTTTTGATACTAAATCGTTAAGTCTTTGATCGGATTTTTTGAATTCTTTTTCAATTTTCGCCTTTTCCTTTTGACGTTCTTCATTTGTTTCACTAAAACCCAATGATTTGATGACATTGACCAAAAATCCACAACCCGGCTAAAAATAAAATAAATTTTACTTATCTAACTACTTAAAAGTAGAAATATCATTCTTTTAAAGTTTGTGGGTTCAACTATCTTTTTTAAAATTTCAATGTCATAACTACTCCATTTCTTTTTTTTTAAAGTAAGTATTAAACAAACAAATTCGCCTAGGTACAATGTATTTTTACTCACCCTTAAGTTTACTCTTTTCCTAATAAAAATAATTACTTACCCCAAAAAATCCAAACCTAATATGAAACTAAGCTTAAATTATCATGAGTTCTTTTCCCTGTGATATTATATTTAATATAACCACATCAGGGTATTATCTCTAAAATTATCTCTTCTATTTCTTAAAAAAGTACCCAAGAACAAAGTAATAATAAATTTTTTTCAAAGGTAGGTTGTATGTATCTTTTCTAAATGAGGCTGTACAAAATCTCAATGATCCAATCAAATAAAACTTAACAATAATATATCCTACTAAAATAACTTCCGTACCTGCATCTTAGTATATACACTTACCTACCTATAAATCAATATATAAGTTTAATTTATTTTAAAGTTAAAAAAAAAACCAAGAACCAACTTCCAAAGTGCACATTAATCGGTATAAGATCTTCGTAGTTAGGAAGGTAGGTTAGGTACCTATTTGCGTGACAAAAACTAGGTAGGCAGAGAAGGTAGGTAGATACCTATTTATAAAGCCAAAATTAATTTCACTAAAGAAACTTGAAGTAATACTTAAATACAAATGCCTAAAATAAAAATTACACTAATAAATAGATTATTTGTTATTTTAATGATTCATTTTATTTAGTTAATTTAATTTTAAATAAGGTCAAATTTAATTTATCAAACTCTTTATTCAAGGATGTGAAAAAAAAAACGCCCCCCAAAAAACCAATGACGACGATCGCGATTTTTGTAACCAATAATAAATTTACTGTTTAGCATTTAGGTTTTTTCCAAATATTAAGATTAAAAATAATTTATGGGTGTTTTTAAAATATAAAAATATTAAAAAAGAAAACAAAGATTAAAGATTAGTCACTTTTTTTTGTTTTGATTTGAATTTTTCAAACACAATAGGAAACAACAACAACAACAAATTTAATTTTGCAATCAAAATTTTCAATTTCAAACTAAGTTTTTTGTCCAATTTTTCTTGATTTCCAATAATTTTTTAATTTATCCAAATGAATTATCATTCGAATTTTATATTTTCCTTTGAGTTTTATAATTTTTTAAAATAATTACCTCATCTTTTTGATATTTTATTCCTCGCGGAGGTTTTGTAGGAAAATTGGACATTTTTTTCACACAAAAACTAAAAGAAAAATAAAATAATAAATATTTGACAACTTGAATGTCTGTTAATAAATATTAACAGAACAGCAACAGACAAATTAGGTATTCAACTGGTTTGACAGCTTTCTTTAAAATTGGCGCATTTTATAAACACAATGTACGGTTGAGATAATAATGCCATAAATCAATTTAAATATTTATGTTTTTATGTATTTTATTCCAAGTTATGTTCAATGAAATTTTAACCATAGATAAGATATAGTAATAGATGGCCCACTCAAAAGATCTACTACAGCGCCTGGTGGATTTGTGGAGGGAAAGTGAACTAAAAAAATAAAATTTTTGTAGGTGGTAATTTATTTCTAATATTTTAAATAAAATTATTAAAATTCAAATTTGCAGAAAAAAAAGAAGTTTATGAATAAAAGATAAATTTATTTTTATAGCAAATTTTTTATTTTCTTAATTTTTTTAGTTTTTATAAAATGTTTTCTGAAATATATTATATAATTCATATCACATTGTGTTCTAACATTTCCACTTAAAATTCTATTAATTTTATTGCAATAATTATTAAATAATATCTTCTATTACTTTTATAATAATTTAGTCTGTTTTCTAAAATAAGTTCAAAATTTAACTTCAATTAAAATTATTTTTCAAAAATCCAGTTTATAATTTTTTTAAATAAAATTCAAATTAATTTTTTCTCAAAATAAATCACCTTCACGTCCAAACGCTTTTATTTCACAAAAAAATAATAAATAAGAAAAAAAGCTCAGCCGGCTGGGTTGACAATTAAACAAAACGTAAACAAACAAGAGCGCCGCATGTGGTTGAAAGGTGAAACACATTAAGAAAACTGAAATTAATTTTGTTCTAAGTGAACCTACCATGATTTTAACTGGAAATACGGGAAATACTTACATTCGGCATTCGTTCAAATGAATTTGATAAAATTTTCAGAACTGAATCTAATTAATTATTCTAATAAATAAACAGCAATTAAAAAATTATACTTTGTTCATTTTAACTTACGTCGCATAATAGGTCAAATGATTCTTACATTGTTTTAGATACAAGTACCTATGTGCTACAATCATGCTGTTTCTATTGGACCAAGATTAAAAGATAGTTTTAAAGGTCTCCTTCGTTAAATTCGTTCACAGGGTCCACAGACCTATAATAGGATGAATGGGATGAATAGAATTTGAAGTTAATTTTAAAAATATATCATGCCATAAGTACACATAAAAACCGTTAAAAATAAGATTTTTTTTTATAGTTTTATGTTTTATTTACAGTCACAGAACAGACAAATAATTTTGTGATACTTGAATTATTTTATGAATATTGTTTTTCAATAGTCAATCAAACAACTTTTTTTTTTATTTAATTTTTGTTTAAACCATTAATTAAGTAGGTATAAAAGATTTATACTTTTTAGAACAAATATTTGTACTGTTACATACAAAAAAGTTAAGCTCGCAGCTCGCATAGAGTTAATTTTTTTATTCCTCAACTCAAAAAAGGATTTATTGACTGTTGCCTTGAGTAAACATTTTACATTCAATCAATATTGTAATATAAGTATAATTATTTTTTTGATTTGAAATAATAAAAATTTAGGTCTCCTCTATCCTAAAGATGATCAATTAGGTTGACACAAAATTTGGTCTATAGTAAAAAATTTATAATACCTACTTAATTTATGATGATGATGATACTGATTTGATGGGTAAAATGTTGTGCCTGTAAATTGAAGATTCAAAATACATAGTTATAAAAAACTCTTCCCAAATTTATCCAATAAAACTCGATGTCGTTTGTGTTTTGGTTTTTTTTTTGTGTTTTTTCATATAAAAGTAATATCCTGCACATTTGGTTAAATTGCTTTAGTTTTAGAGTTAAAATTAAGCTTCCAAAGTTCGTTTCATTCAAGATATATTATTTACATACAGAGTTCACCATATTTAAGTACCTATTTGCACTACCAGTTCCAATATCATTGTCTTCCAAAAATGTTGTACATACTAAAAATTTCAGTAGGTATCATTATATTAGTTTGGTGCTGAAAAAATATTGCAATTTTATTTCTAAAAAATATTGTACCCACTGATTTAAAAGTTCGGTACCAGTATTTGTATTGACTTCAAAAATATTGCAACACCAAATATTATCTCTGTGATTTTTATTTCAATTAATTATTGAAAAATCCAACTACGAGTGTTACGATTACAAAAATTAAATGACGGTGATTAAATAATAACATAACTTAACAAGATTAATTTGATTAATTTGATAAATTTGGTTTAATCAAAAAATGAAGTGCTCATTTTTTTTATTTCAATCTAGCGAACTGCTACTAAAATTCTCCTAACGAGATGTACAACAATTTTCTTTTAAATGTTATGCTCACTATGATATGCTCATTATTTGCCGTACTATTTGCTTACATCTAACAGAATTATTTATTAATGGCGTTTTTACCAAAAAACTATACAAGAAAGTTTAAAACCAAAATGTATAATTTAATCTTCTACGTTTGTTATTATCAAATATCTTTTAATAGATTTGTATTATTAAGAATATTTTCATTGATTAATTATTATTTATTAATAGCTAGCCACCCACTAACACTTTTTTTCAGGAAAAAACTTTCGGTTTTTGTTTCAAAAAACTGTCAGTTTAAGTGGCATTTCAACAAAAGCTCTTTGCACACACACTACACAGTTAAAACGTTGAAAAAAGTGGAAGTTTGAACGGCAGTTAAAGAGCTTTTATAAGCCTAACAAATTGTTGTTCTTTGGAATGTCGTGTGGAATGTGTAAAATTTTGTGATTCCAAATGACAATCCAACGATCTTTTTTTGTTTTTAATAGTACAACTTTGTGTTTTTGAATTAGTTCAAGTGTTTTAAATTTTTTCTAGTTTAAAAAATGTCAGAAAAAGTGCTATGATGGTTTTAATCGGACAAAAATTGAAAAAAAAAAACCTAGAAGGTATTGCCAAAAAAGTTGTAATAACTTGTAATAAACTGACGTTTTTCCGTTCAGTTTGAATTTTGTTAGTGTGTGGACTAACGTGAAAAAGTGTCAATTGGAGTGGCAGGTTGAGTGTTAGAAAAAATGGCGCGTCATATTCACCACACACTAACAGAAAAATGCAGTGAAAAGCGTGGCGTGTCATCTGGCGTTTCAAAAAAAGTGTCGGTGTATGGCTTGCTAATGTTCAATGTTTGCGAAGATTTTGAAATAAATAGATGTTGATGTATTTCAGTTTCCATTTTTCAACAAATTGTACTTACCCAATTTTTTTTTGAAAGTTTTTTTTTATTGTTGTAAAAATAAAATTGACATAAAACTTAAAAAGTAGGTACAGAGTCTAAAACAAATGATAAACTTAATGGAAATAAATAATTAATCATTTTGTTTAATATTTTTTTCTTTTTTTCAAAGATACGAGAATGTTATCTTTAAAAAAAAATATTGTTTTGTTGTAAAATTGCTTTCTCATAATTTTTTTAAACTAATATTATTGTAAGATTTCCCTCCGTAAACCATTTTCCAATTGCTCTTAAGGACAACTTCTTGATGATTTTTACAATATATTTACTTTTACGATTTTTGTCTGACAATTTCAATGAAAAAATTTTTCGTACCTAAATATTAACTTTTCCAAAATCTTTGTGTTAATTCTTTTGTTCTGATGGATGTTTATATATTTTCATTGACTTAAGTGAAAAGTTTTTGAATCAAAACCGCTTTTTTTTTTTTTGAGGACACAATTCTTGTTAACTCGTAAAGGAAATTTGTCTGTATATTTCTTTACTATTTTCGACACTCTCATAGACCCAATTTTCGTCATCACAGCGAGCTGAAATTTGGCACACAGATTCATGTCGCGTGACAATTGAAGCTCTCAAAATTTGAAGCGGAAATTTCCATGGAAAACCCGGAAAATCGGGAAAAATCATTTGAAAATTTGGTACAAATTTGAGTAGTGATAAATCCGTTTTTGGAAAAATACAAAGTTTTTTGATTTTTCCGAAAAAATTTTCCGGAATTTTCCGACTTTTCCGGAAAATTTTCCTATAAAAAATTTTTCTAAATTATGCAGGATCAAGTTCCCTATCAACTGGCATCATTACTTTCTCTCCGGAGTTTTTCCGACGAAGGAAGCGTTTGAGCGTTTTGCAACCTGAGACAATGTTGTAGAGCGAAATGAGTTGCATAAAGTTGCTTTTGCAGAAAACCCCATGGAAAACCCGAAAAAGCGGAAAAATCATCGGAAAAATTTTCATCGATATGATTAGTTATATAATTGTTTTCAAACATCTCCATGCAGCACATAATAACAATTTAGTTAACGTGAAAAAGGCAGAAAATAAAAATAAGTTAAAAACGAGTTTTCCAAAAAACTGAGGTCAGGCCGCATGAAAAAGTAGAAAATAACTTTTTCTTCACACACAGAGATGGACTCAGATTTTTTGATTGGGACGTAAGTGATTTGATTCATGATTTGATTCAACATCTCAACTCGTTCATTTCTTTACTTGAATAAAATAAGTACGTACTTTTTATGTTTTGTACGTGTTCGTACTTAACTCAACGTTCCTGTTTTGATGTCAATAATAAATATCTGGATAAATGACTTTAAGTACTATAGGTTTCATAATAATTATTTTTGATGTATTCAAGATTCAAACCACAGGATATAAATAAAGATAACAAAAATGTTTTGTTGGAATTTTTATTTATTTTTTTAATTTCTCCAAAAATCAAATGAAAACAATTTTTTTTTTCCCTATAGACAAGAGAAATCATTTATTTATTAAAGCTTTAAATGGTTTTCGTAACTATATTTACTGGTAAAAATATACATATCTTATTTAAATAAATTTTTAAAATCAAGTACTCAGGTATTGTTAGTCTTATCGCCTTAAGTAAATTGTAATTACACTCCCGAGATGTTTTTTTTTTGTTTTCATCATTATAAAGAATTATGAAATACTTAATCTGTACAATGTACCTTTAATTACAATAAGTTATTTTTTTAACTATACAAAAAGTCTAAAAATTTTACTTTTTCCCATTCTAAAAGAAATTTATAATTCAAAAAATTAATGGTACTCTGCTGCTATTCTTCAATCCCCAAGCAATATTCACCACTTTTCATCTCGCAAAATTTTAACTATACAGATGTAGAAATGTATTATGTTATACATGTATAGAGAATATTGGTAACAACTGAGCAGACAAATTTTTTTTTTAAAACTTATTTTAGTATACCTATATAAAAATAAAATAAAATCATTCAAAAATTTAAATAATTTTATCCAAATAAAATTCTTGGGAATATATTTTTCAAGAATAGTAGATTACAATACATGTTAAGAAAATTTGTTATTCTTGCGAGTTGTGTATACACACAAACACATAGACACGAGTCATGTTTATATCACGAGACCGAAGGTCGAGTGATATAATATTGACGAGTGTCTATGTGTTTGTGTGTATACACAACGAGCTGTATAACAAATTTGATTAACATGTATTGTATACTGCTTTAATGTGCATGGGAGAGGGAGTTGAAAACAATACATTTACAATAAAAAAAATAAACAAAAAAGTTCAAAATGAAGCAAGGAAATAAAATTTAATTAATTCCTAAAATATTAAAAAAAAATTAGTAATTTTTCCAAACAAAATTATTCATTTTCTTTTTTGCAAAAAAAAAATCAAATAATTTTTTTTTAGAAAAATTACTAATTTTTTTTTTATTATTTTAGGAACTAATGGTCTTCTTAAATTTTATTTAATTTTATTTTTAATTATTAAAAAAAATAATAATAATTTTATAATTTTTTTTTTTTTATAATTAAAAATCAAATCAAATAATAATTATATAATTATAATTTATATTTACAATAAATAATCTCCTTGTTGCTGCCATTTTCCTCGTTTGTTGATAAAAGAAAAAAAATTCTTACTTGACATTTGACAATTGACAGCAAACTTTATAATGCAACAAAGATATTTTCAGGGTTACCATTGTTCTATTTTTATTCATTTTGTTTTTTTGAATAAAAATAAGTGCAATTTTTGAAGTGTGGTTTAAATTTTTGTACTAAAATCCAACCACACTCGTTTAAAAATTTAGTAATAGAGGTTCGAAGATCCTTTAAAAATAGTAGATTGAAACACATGTTAAGAAAATTCATCGACTGATCGACTGGCCGCATTTTAGAAAAAAAAAAATAGCCGCGTATTTTTTTATTGGTTCTTTTTTTTTTTTTTTTGCTCAGAGGGAAAATATAGATTAGCTCAGAGGGAAAATATAGATTTTTAGCATTATAAACTAAGCTTTGTTTGACATTGATATGATGCATGTGAGAGGTATACATTTGCAATTTTTTTTTTGGTTTTTGTCTGTATTGAAATATTGTGAGTGTGAGTGATATTATTTTTGTTTATAGTATTACGCAGTTCAAAATGAAGAATGTAAATACAATATAGAGCAATGTAAATACAATTTACATCACAGGGAAATGTAAATACAATTTACATTCCTCTATAATTGCATGTGTATTGATGCATGTAATGGACCATTTACCGAGCTAAATTTGCGAATGTAAATACAACTTACCGAAGCCCTGCGCATTAAACTTTATTTCACATAAAAATTCAGTTATTGTACATTTATAGTTCCAAACAAAACGTGTATACCAACAAAGCTAGGAATGGCTTATTTTTCAACATTAAATTTTCTTCTTTTATAGCTGCTACAAATTTTTTGTATATTTTTTTTGTATTAAATTGCATTAAATCAGTTTTAAAATATCACCTAAAAAAGAATTTTGTCGATTATCCGAATTGCCTAAATTTTGATAATAAAAAAAATGCCTGGTCTGTTGTAAAAGTACTTAGATTTTCCTCTAAATTTCATTAAAAAAAAAATCGAAAAAAAATCCGATATATGCATAACATAAATGTATATAAATAAGCTCTTATCTCACAAAATCTCGGAAATTTGAAATATGTACATACTACATTGTTTTATTAAAAATTTATCATCGAAGACACAACCGTCGACAAAGAAATTTTATATTATTGGAAAAAGAAAAAATTGACAAAACTCAAAATTATTATTTTAATTAAATTGCTGGATGGAAAATTGTGCACAAATTATTGTTGCATAGCTCTTATGTGTTTCTTTGACTAATCATTTTATTTATATTTCTAAACAAAATATTGTATGTCTGAAGTTTTTTGAAGTTCTCAAGCTCTTATTTTATTACTCATATTATTATTATTATTATTATGAAAAGTTTAAAGTTTAGAAACCATAAATATTTTTCTTAACATTGTTTCTATTTACAACACGATGTTTATTCTTATTTGCAATAAAAAAAAATACATTGTTATCCTTAAAGTGTAAAACGATGTTGAAAAAAATCTTTTAGTAATTAAATTTAAAAATAACTAAATCGTGTCCGCATTTTAAAAACTTCCTTGAAACCGACATGAAAAAAACTTTAATAATATTCAGAGAGAACAATGTTTTTTTCGCATTAAGGATGTAGCCGAGATGGAGACCCAATAGGAACTTAGAGAAGTAATGACAAAAGTCATCAATGAAATCATCGACTTTCACCCTTTGAAAATTTCATTAGCGACAAATTCATTTGGTAGTAATTAGAAAATAGATACTTGATTCCTTTCTCGATGACAATGTATACGAAGTTGTCATCAACAAAAAAAAAGAATTCGGAATTCTATGAATGAATAACTGTTAGTTTAAAAAGAAAGAAGAATAATAGCAGATTTTTTTGTTCTAAATTCATTTTAGTTTTTGATTTATTTTGAATTAACCAGAAAAGAAAAAAAATTTGTGGAAGCGTTTCATTTTGATATATTCCACCTGCCCCTTTTACCGATGACTTTGTGATCAACAAAGTCATCAATGAATTAGGCGGCCATATATATGGGAATGTCATCGAGATTTGGGAGTAAGAAAACCGTCACAACTTTGTCTTAAGGACGTCATTGAGGTTTTCATGCTTCCAGTTCCTATTGGGGAATTATCCATGGTACGAACACTACTGCAATACATATATAACACTATACTACTTGCCTTCCATTTTCTTTTATATCAAGATTTTTCAATACACTTTTCTATAATCTTGCTATAATTATGTCTTTGCTCAGCACTATTAGTTTTCATAAATTTTAATGGAATGGCGTCTTAAAATTTGCTTTCTTAAGTTTATTTATTTCTAATTAATTCTCACTTCTTAACAAAATGAAGTTAAAATTTAATTTATGTCTTAATTGCTTCCATTCGTGTTAGGAATTTAATCCATTACATGAGTCATTCGTTTGAATCTATATTTTGTCATTATTGTCAATATCTTTGCTATATTGTTAATATGTTTGCTATATTGTCAGTAGAATTTTAAATAAAAATTATTATAACAATACTTTTCATTTGAATAATTATGGAAAGGCAAGAATATATAATTTTTTTTTCAACTTCGAGTGAAAAAATATATGAACAAAACTTTTTAATATTTTCTTCCTGAAAAATTATTATTTGCTTAAAGGCATTATAATTTTTTTAATGTTTATGTTGCTTTTTTATTTATTTAGAAAAAAAAAAACATTAATTTTTAAATGAGAGTCTCTTAAATCTTAAAAAAAAAGACACTTAAAAGTACAACTGTTTACAAAATATTTATATGTTTTTTTTTATTTTTTTATATTTTTTATTTTTATATTTATATACATATATTATATGTACTTTATAAATATACATATTTTTTTGTAAAGTGGAAAAGTAATGGAGTGTAAAAAAAAATATCAGTTATTGTTACAACAAAGTATTATAGTGAAATAAAAATAAAAATATGTTAAAATTATACTTTTAATGCTCATAGATGAGTATAACATACTTTTAAATAAAATATGTATTTTTTTTTAATAAAACATTATGTATTTTCTGCTACTATTATTTTTTTTTTAATAAAAATGTAAATTGTAAATAATACACGTAAATATTTATTTTTTTTTTTCATTTTGAGCATCACGCACTTAATTTTCCATTGCTTGATGATTGAAGAATTTATATATATATGTATATAGTTGATAAATGACATACATTTGTATATATATTTAAATAGAATAAATTTAATACAAAATTTTATACTCAATCCTTTAAGTTAAGAGGAGTTAGAGCAAAAAAAAACATAAATCTTCTTTATTTGTTAAACTGAAAAAGTTAAGAGTTGTTATCGCTAAGAATTAACTAAGTGATATTTTTTTTTAAATGGATTTTTTTGCAAATACATATTGTTAAATACATAAAATATTGTTTGTTTTTTAAAAATAATGATGTACGACACCATCATAAAAACTGATTAATAAACAATCATGCATCCTCAATTTTATTTCATTAAACATTTTTTTTTGATTTTTGAAAAATTTTTAATAAAGAGGAAAGTGGGTCATCTGTTATTTGATTGCAATATGTACATTTCAAGTCATTTTACTTACCTCTAAAATCTAAAATCTATAATTGTTAATGAAATTAATTACTTCGATAAAATTAAGTTTCTTTTTGAAGTTAAAAATTATGTAGGTTATCCCGCTTATGAACAAAGTTTGTTAAAATGTATATAATACATGTACATATATTGAATATATAATTCTTCATAAAGGTAAATGAAAAACGCAACAATTAAAATTAATAAATTTTGAAATCTGAATACAGTATAATTATGAACATGGGTTAACAGATATTTAATAATAGTATTTTTTATTTTTCAAATACGTTCTCTATTAATATGAAATTAATTTTTATTTTTAATTTATATGAACTCTAAGTCAACAAAGAGATTTTCTCTATTTTTTTTATTTGATATGTATTCAAAGAAAATTTTCCGGTTGTTGAATATAAAATAATAATTTTGTTTGATTTTTTAAATTTTATTTAATAAACAAATTATTTTAAGTTTATATTTAACTTTATTATTTTATCGATGTTTAGATTCGGTTTAAAAACGTTAAAAAAAACTTTTTTTTTTATTGTATGTAAATAAGAATGTAAATAAATATGAAAGTAAAATTGATTAAAAGTTTATGTAAATGAAAAAATATGTGAAAATTATAAATTAAATAATAAAAATTGTTAAGTTAAGATAATTTTGTTATATTTATTGGATACAATTATGGAATATTATTTATAAATTTTTCACTCTATGGATAATAATAAATTCAATAATTTTTTGTGGTTTGTCTTTTTATTAATGAGTTTTAACATTCGAATTGCTTTTTTCACGGACTCATGAAATTACATATTTTCACCCCATTAACATTTTTCGCGAAAAATTACCAGAATCTATATATAATGTTTAAAATAAAACATTGAATATAAATATTTTTCATTAATAAACATTCGAACTACCCTACAACAAGTGGGTATTGTTTATGCAATTCTATTTATAAATTTTATTATTATTATTTTTTATTTATTTATTTATATAAAAGATTCCGCACACCGGCTATAAAATGCGTGAGGCCGTTTTGTTATTGTATAATTCTGCACATGTGTTTAATGTTAAAACTTTTTTTTTTTTTTAATTATTCAAACATATGTTTTAAAAGTGTGAAATAATGTAAAATAATTTAATATTGTTTGGATAAATATAATCAAGACCAAAGAAAAAAAAAATAGAAAAAAAAATTTATTCTTTTAAATTTTTTATTTTCAGTCCAAATTTAGTTGTGGTCTGCGGTACAAGTTTTATATCAAATAATTAGTTTAAAAAAAAAAAAAAATTTTCAACATAAAAATGGTACGTTTATGCCGTATATTGAATATATTTCTGCTAAAAAGACTATGAATTTATAATTTAAATTTTTAGATTTTAATCATGAAATATTCATTCATGTTTATTATTATAATTGGAAGAGTTATTTTTACTGAAGCCAAAGATGATATTGACATATCGAATGCATCTATCTTACAACAATTGTTGTCCAACAATTTGGAAAAATTCAATTCACAATATTTAATAAATTTGGAACAAAAAATTACAAGTTTAACGAATACCGTCAACGCTATTGACACAAATTTAAAACTTTTACTAGATAAATCTCAAATTTGGGAATTATATCGTCATCATATTGATGCATGGGATGATCATATGAAATCTATTGAACATAAAATTGATTTAATTAATTATGATCAAATTTCAAGAAAATTTACTGAAGGAAAATTAACAAATATTGAAAATCTTTTAAATAATATCATTAATAAATTAATTCAAAATAACACCGGTTCTACTGAATTTGATCCACAGGAAATTTTGCAATTCATAAATAATGAAAAATATGAACAAAAAGAAATACTTTTGAGATTGAATAACATTTTGAAGCATATTCTAAATGTGGAAAATTCAAATTGTCGAAAAATTAGAGGACTTTTTGCAATACAATATCCAACAGGGCGAAACGATGATGATGATGATCATACTGATTATGAGCCATTAAAACGAATTGAAATAATATTAGAACATATGAAGGATAAACTTGATTCATCATTCGATACTGGATTAGAACAAGTGAGAACTTTTTTGGACATATTTTTTATAATACTGTTTATGTAGGAATAATATTTGAAATCTTGATTAGTAGATAATCAATTCTCATTATGCAAAAGTCTAACTTTTAAACATTGGACAATTTTTTAATATAACTTGTTTGTTTCGAATGATTTTATCAAATATTAAGTTTTGAATATTTTTAATACGAATTTTCATTATCCTAGGCTTGAGTTAGACATCTTCACGTGAATTAGAAACCGTCCAGAAAACAAAAGTTTTTTTAAGTTACATTCTTGTAATAAGAGCTGAACCAAGAAGTTCTTGTCATAATAATGAGTCCGTGTCACAAATGTAAAAAAAAAGTGAATAGAAAACTTTTTGTTACTCGATTAACTCGAATGCAAGAATATTTAATCCTATTAAATCCATTATTATTACATTTTAACCACGGAACGATTAATGAAAACCTAACATTAGATAAACATAAACACGTCTTTTCAAAAAACATTTTGTTGGAATAATAGTTAATAATACTATGTATATAAAATTATTCTTAAATTGTAAAAAAAATTGATAGGGGAGTACAAGATCATTGGCGAATGTTATGGACACAATAAGTAGGGTTGATGATCGAATTTCAAAATTAATAGATGATGAAGTCAATCACAATTCTAAATTAACTTCTTTGTGCCAATCTACTGCAAACGAAATGTCTACTTTTACTGAAAGTTCAGATCTATTGTTAAAAAAAATAGAGAAACTTGTTTTTGATGTTCAAGACAAAGTTGATAAAGTATTCAAATTGCAAAATGATTCTTCAGTGGAAATTAAAAAAAAAGCTGATAAAAATGTTAGCGTTTCGAAGAATTTGACAAATGATCAAAATGAAAATAATACCGAATTGTCTAATAATATCGATATTCGTACGACAACATTAACAAGTGGGGAAATCGACGAAGGTATTAAGAACCCATAAGAAAAATCAGAAATTTTTTGATTTTTTCTTATAATGGTATTATGTATCATTATTGAGATATGATTTTATTATGATATGATTTATAAAATTTTTATTTTAGTGATATTAGAACCATTGAAAACTGGTTGTCATAATTTGGATGCTCGTTTAGAAGGTGTTTATAGGTTTAGTACATCAGAAAAAAATGAAGTTAATCGTGATTTCAATGAACGTTATTGTTCATTTCCAACAACTGGTTTAGGCTGGACGGTAATTCAACGACGTGGACCATATGAAATACAAGAAAATTTTAATAGATCATGGGATGATTATCGAAGTGGTTTTGGTGATTTACATAAAGATTTTTGGTTTGGAAATGAGTTTATTCATCGGATTGTTTACAAAGATAGTTATGAGTTGAGAATTGAATTAGAGGACTTCAATGATATTCGTGTCTGGGCAGAATATTCAATTTTTCAAATTGATTCAGAAAAATATAATTATAATTTGATTATTGGTGGATATCGTGGCACTGTTTCTGATTCTATGTTATATCATCATAATCAAGATTTCAGTACATATGATAGACGTAATGATAAATCTGTTGATTTGTGCTGTTCTTGTGCTAGCAATTACGGTAGTGGATGGTGGTTTGACAAGTACATTATATTATATGAATGAAATTTATTTAATTAAACAAAATAATTTCATTAAAACTAATTTTTTATAGAAATTATTCCTTTTTTTTTTTCTTGCTTTAGTTGTTCAGAAGCGAATTTAAATGGAATTTATCATGATACACCATTGGGATATAATTATATTGGAATTATATGGGAGCACTGGTATGGTGATTATTCCTTGAAGAAAACTAGAATGCTAATAAGACCAAAGTCAATTTGGTTGGATAATGAAAATGATATTGCAGGAACTGATTATCCTGATGATCCATAAAATTAAAAACTTTTATGGAGAGCATGTTTTTTGTAATTTCTTTTGTCTTTGATACTAAGAAAATATAAACAAGTAAATTTTTTACCATTTTAAATTTTTTTTTATTTCTATTTTGAAAATTTTCCATTTCCATAAGTTCTCTTAAAATCAAAATCTTTTAATCTAACAGTTTACATAATAAATCTCAATGTAAGCGTATATATTTTGAATATTTTGATACAAATATGTATAATGAATAAAATAAAATGATTTTTTTTTTCCTATTAAGACGTGACCAGTTATCTTCCATTTGATCAGCAATAACTTTAATCCATTTTCCTTAATTAATTGTTTATGTTTTTCGCTGGTATATTGTTGGAACAAATAATGTATATTTATGTGAACAGTAATATAAACAAGACCATATGAATTTATTTTGTAAATTAAATAAATTACATTATGATTTTACTGTGAGAAATTATAACGCTTAATTTTCCTTTTACATACAGTTAATACGTTAATAGTAAGTTCTGCTGTCAATAAATACATTGCATAAATACTTATATAGATACGCCATACATAGAGAACGAAAAAATTCCATACCTTAACTATTTTGAATTTTCTTATTGTTTAATTGCTTAGCTTAATAAGTAAGAAAGTTTTTTAATTTAAATAATAAGGAATATGGTAATGAAACGTCGAATACTTACTTAAATATTGTAATTGTTTTAATATTTACTAAAAACACTTAAACGTTGTTTAGCGTTTATCAACAGATAAAATCTAATAACTCAGCGTAAAAAAATTTATAATTCTTAAAAAATTTTACAAAAAAAAATTTTACAATTCTTAAGATTTTGATATAATTTCATATATACCTTTTTAATATTGTACGATTGTACCTAATGAAGCAATATAAAACTCGACTTAGGAAAAAAAAATACTTGGTTAATTATTTTCAGTTGATTAAATAAATAAAATTAAAATAACTTTTAAATTAATTATAATTTTATTTACTTATATTAGTTATGATGAATAAAATATTTGTAAAAGAAATTATTATCCATACAAATATGGTTTAGTCCTTAAATTCATTGTCTACAAGTAGTTTCATTTTAATTAGACAAATATCATAAATAAACGTCATAGTTAAATATCAAGAAATTTTTATGACTAAAGGACATTCCTATTTTACGACATCTCATAAAAATTACAATAAAAGTAAAATAACGAGGACGTAAAAATAACACAAAATTAAAACAAATTACTTAATAAATCTTAATTTGAGTAATTAAAAAAAAAAAGTTAGGTATCATTATATTTAGGAACTGTCAGTCAAGTTGTCTCTTTCTAATATGATTTAATTAATCAGTTTTATCAGAAAATTTGACATATAATAATGTGATAAAAATAATATTTTCTTTCGGATACCTATTACGAATACTTGGGTGAACACAGGCTTTGGTTCTCTAATGAAAAGTTAAAGAGCTACATAAATATATCTGAAGCTGCGTTAAGATAATGAAAATACGCAGATTAGGATAAGAATGTCAATTAAAAACAATCAAAAACATATAAATTCTCGATTGAAAGACAAAATTTTCCTAAAATTATACAATAATATTATAGAAAAGCAATTAAATTAAGCTTCTTTTTACATTAATCATTGATTTTTAATATTTATTATATAGACAAATTCCTTTCAAAATCTTATGTCTATTCACAATAATTTCATATCAATAGAATTCAAATTTTATTGCTATATCCAATTAAAAGTAAACATTAAAAGGAATTCGTATTTGAATGAACATACCTGTGAAAAAGCACTTAAAATTAAGTTCTGTAACCCTTATCAAAAACGAAAAGCATAATGTGTTTTGTATTTATTTTTAATAACCCTCTAAATAAAATAAATGTAAATACATAATGTGTGTGTAATATTAAAACTAAGTTTTTATTGAAGTTAAAAATAAATTAACTGAGATTTTCATAGAATGAACGAAAATAATTTTTTTTTTTCATAAATATCTGTATGAATAAATTTCACCAAAATTTGAATAAATTCTTAAAGCTCATATTGAGGATTAAAGAATTAAAGAATTAAATCTTAACATTTAACACCTACTTTCTTGAAATTTTGCAGCTCTCAAATCTATTGTTGTCATAAATATTATTGATTTATATAATATAAGTAAATGTACATACATTTTGTACATTTGTGTAATTTTTTAATAATCAAGATCTAGAATACTATAAATAACACATTTTTTATCGTTATAAATTATAAACTATAACAAATGGTCAAAAAATTAGTTATTATAATTTTATGTTTAAGCTTTTTGGGAATAAGTCAAAAACTGGCGTTGACGTTGATATTTGAGAGATAACACACAAGTGTTAATTCATAGGTGCACACATATAAATGTGGTATGCTCATATTCTAATTAATCATAATCGCAGTGAACATGAAAATTTTTTTCTATGAAATACCCTAAGTCAAAAACAGATAACCGACTAGACTAAATACAGACAAAACACAACCAAACATATCAAAATCCTCAATTTTTATAAATATACAATCCACAAATACATAATATACTAATTCATTCTGAAGTGAAGTACTCAAAAAATATTAATTAATAAAATCTAAATATTTTATTATTTTATTTTGTATACGCATGTATATATTAAATCTTAATAAATAAGATATACATAAAAATGTTATGAAATCTTTTGAAGTTTATGTATTATGAAATATGAAAATATTATAAAAGAAAAAAAGCATTTAAAGTTTTTTTTATGAAATTATCATATTAATTTATTTATACGTTACATACATTCATTCATATATGTATAATGTATTTTATATTTTTATCATTATTTTTATTTATGATAAATATACATTAGAATTGAAATAATTTTTTTATCTCTTGAGGCATGAAGATTGTTTTTGTTGCTGTAGACATTTAAACGAGGATTATAGCTAAGTTAATTTGTTAATTCTCTCCCGAATTAAGTTATTTACTTTATGTGTAAACATACCTATTTTTTGTTTGTAAACATGTTTTTTTTTTTAAACAATTATTACATTACAAAAATAAATTATTAGAATAATAGGAGTGCGTTCCATAAGCCACTATTTTAAATAAACTTGGTTTCTATGTTACTTTGGGAACGAAACAGTTTGTCAGCTAGATGTAGGATAATTTCAGTAAAAAGTCGTTCCGAATTGCAAAACGAAAAAAAAAGAAAAGAATAATTTTTTAATTAAATTTTTTCATTACCTAAATTTTGTAAGCTTTTTCATTATCTAAAATTTTGTAAAGTTTATTTTTAAATATTTAAAAATTGTTTTTTTTTTAATTTTGTTTTATTTTTGATCGTAACGTAGTGTAATATTTAATATACAAGAAGATTTAAGATAACTCTAGTTTTTAGATATTTTGGCGAATATAGGATACTGCTAAAAGAAAGAATTAAACTTAAAACTTACATTAGAAGCTCAGATTTTTTTTCAAATCAAGTTTTAACATTATGGATAAATAAATTGTACTTATTTAACTTCAAGGTTTAATTCTTAATCAATTTAGGAATCAATAATTTTATTACTTATATATAATACACTAGCTGTATACCCTTGCTTCACCACAGTAAATCTAACAATTTTTTTTAATTAAACAAAAAAAGAAATTGTAAGAAGTTGCCTATGACACTTCAACTTATGTCAGGATACCAAAAATTGAAAGAAATTTGAAATCGGTTCAGTAATTTAGGAGAGTACATTCTGGGAAACAACCAAAAACACACTTTTCTTTCTTATAATGTATAAATAGAAAATATTAGTTATTATTATTTTTAATTTTATGATGGCCTTTTGGAACGTAGTTCCTTATTCTACGCTCTTATGGAAAAATTTATTAAAAATTTGAACACTTTAGTGTCAGTACAAAGTGTCGGTACACAATCCGACGCGATCATAGATTTTGAGCGAGCAATGATTTTTTTTTTTAGCAGCAGTTCCAAAAAATTTTGAAAATATCGCTGCTAAGCCGCAGCGACCAAAAATATGATCGCGTCGGCGTCTGTCGGTACATGATAAACAAAAAAAAAAGTTAAAAAAAATTATTATATTGTTATTATATTTTAATAAATATTTTAATAAATATTGTGTTCTTTGGTTTGCATTAATAATTAATAGAAATAAAACAAAAAGAATAGTAAACATCCAATGAAATTTATAAAATTAAAATCCAAAATTCTATCAAAGTTATCTATCAATATTATCTGTACAAAATAATTCCGATGTTTCACATCTATCAAACGTCCCGCCGGCTCTTGTATTTTTATTGAACTTTCTATGAAAATTGAAAAACTTAAATTTTATTTCAATTTATAAAATATTTATAAAATAAAATATTTAGTAAATATTAATTTTTTATTATTAACTAATTAATATTTTATAGTTCAAATAAAATTTAGATTTTCATACTAATTTCAATGTTAATAAAAATCTTGTATAATTTTGTCAGTATTATTTTGCCAATATAAAGGCGCTATTCGGTACCAAGGCAAGTCAAGTCATCTGCCGGCGTTAGATATTTCGATACTTTGCCATTTTGGCTATGATATTTGTTTTTTTTTGTGTTGTAAACAACAAAAACAAAAAATTTAAATTTATAAGTAAATTAACGATACCTGTTAATTTTTTTAAAGTTTAAATAATGAGTCGACGCCGTCGCATTTTATATGATTTGATGAAAACTTAAATTTTATTTGATTTTATAAAATATTAATAAAATACTTAGAAAATATTATTTTTTTATTATTAACTAATTAATATTTTATATTTCAAATAAAATTTAGATTTTAATACTAATTTCAATGTAAATAAATTTAAATTTTGTATAATTTTGTCAATATAAAGGCGCTATTCGGTACCAAGTCAAGTCAAGTCAAGTCAAGTCGTCTGCCGGCGTTAGATATTTCGATAGTTTGCCACGGCTGACAATTGTTTTTTTTTGTGTTGCAAAAACAACAAAAACAAAAAATTAAAATTTATAAGTATATTAACGATACCTGTTAATTTTTTTTAAGTTTTCTTTTCTGTACAAAATAATTCCGATGTTTCACATCTATCAAACGTCCCGCCGGCTCTTGTGTTTTTTATTGAACTTTGTATGAAAATTGATAAACTTAAATTTTATTTCAATTTATAAAATATTTATAAAATAAAATATTTAGAAAATATTAATTTTTTATTATTAACTAATTAATATTTTATAGTTCAAATAAAATTTAGATTTTCATACTAATTTCAATGTTAATAAAAATCTTGTATAATTTTGTCAGTATTATTTTGCCAATATAAAGGCGCTATTCGGTACCAAAGCAAGTCAAGTCGTCTGCCGGCGTTAAATATTTCGATACTTTGCCATTTTGGCTTATGATATTTCTTTTTTTTTGTGTTGCAAAAACAACAAAAACAAAAAAGTTAAATTTATAAGTATTCAGTTGTTTAAATCTCCAAATAGCGACTCCTATGGCGAAAAAAGGCACATACTTATGGGTGAAAACAAATGTAAACAAAAGAGTCATACTTAGTTAAATATTCAAATAGTGCCCCAATGCCGAAAAATAGCACATACTTATGGGTGAAAAAAATTTAAATAAATGGGTTGTCAAAACAGTCAATATTAACGATACCTGTTAATTTTTTTAAAGTTTAAATAATGAGTCGACGCCGTCGCATTTTATATGATTTGATAAAATGTAAACAGTCCCTTTCGCGGCAAATAAACAGTCCCTCTCGCGGCAAATAGTAATAGTTTTTTATTGAACGTTGTATGAAAATTGATAAACTTAGAGTCACAATTTCTAAATTGAGGACGTAATTTTCTGCATTCTGTATAATGTGCTAAAATCAGCTACTTATAAAATAATATTTGGCTGACTGAAATCAAAAACTTATAATAATACGTGACCGACCGAATTTTCTTACCCATTTTTGCCGCTTTTTTCTTTTCTATACAATTTTAGTTTTTGAATTCACCTACAAATTTAGTTTGTTATGGGAAATTTAAAATTTCCCTTTGCAGAGTTTTAAGAAGTAAAATTGAATTTGTGAACGGCTTTAGAACAAAATTATTTCATTTTTTTTAAATAACAGCAGTAAAATAGTGTCGTTTACAAATTAAAAAATCTGGAATATTAAATCCGATTTCAATTTTTTCAATAATCACTAATAAGTGAACAGACTCTTAGTTTTAGCTTTTTGAATTTTCGATGTCAAAAAAGATCTTCGAAATTCGAAAAAACAGTCTAAAATTGCTCCTTAAAAAAGGTTTCTTTAAATGAAAAAAATGCAAAATTAGAGAAAACTGGGAAAAGTAGAAAAAAGTTTCTTTTTAAATTAATAAAATTTTGAATTGATAAAAAATGAAAATTACTTATATGTACGCTAAGGAACTACGTTCCAAACTGGTGTCCCATGACAGCTCTTTTGTTTTTTTTTTAATGTTTTCATCTAAAAGAATAGCGTTTTTTACAGAAGTGTTATAGATAAGAATTAAATTTTTTAAGTATTCAAACTTTGGGACTCAAAATTAACTGGATTCGAGTATATTTCACATGATGAACTTGACATAGGTGTTTTAAATAAAATGAAAAAAGTGTTCGAAACTTCAAAAATTATCATGACGTTAATGACGTTAAGGTCAAAATATTTGTTAAAAAAAAATATCAAAAAAAGAAAAACTTTACTTTGTTTTTATCTTTTTACATTCAATTATTTTCATTTAAAATGTGGTTTTCGTAATGACACTAATTAAAAGTTTTTTAAATCACAAAAGAAGGAAAAAATTTTACTTTCCTTAATGGAAAAGAAAAAGAAAGCACCTATCACTGATGGTAATTTTAATTAACCCTTCCTTCACATTTGTGTTATTGTAACAAGATAAAAATATTAAAAAAAAGTTTAACTTAAAAAATTTGAAACTAACAAAAAACTTCTATTAAAGTTCTTAATTAACGATATTCTTCTTTAAGAATCTTCTTTTGAAATAAGCATCAATTTTTAAGTTCAAAGTTAAATTTATTTATTTTTTACTAAATGTTCCGCCGAGAAATTTAAAACTTTTTGTCACTTTAGTTGAACAAGTTTTTAATATAGACACGACATGACACAAATGTAAAGTTTTTGACCGACGTTGAATTTTATGATTTTACATATTTATATATATTTAAAGTTTACAATTTCGGTCATTAGATTATTGACCAAAAATTCATTACAATAAATCAGTAAAACATTTTTAATATACAAAAATTTCTACTAATTAATTGAAAAGTACTTAAAAAGCTGAATAAAAATAAATATATTGTGCGCGGAAAATTCAATAAATGATTTTTTACTTCAATGACTGGTGTTATTTTATGTTAAAAAAATCGATTTGATAAAATAAAATTTTTATTCTTTTTCTTAAAATAAATATTGCAAAACCATCATAGATGTTTCTTTTAATAGATTTTCATTTCTACAAGGATTAAAATAATAAAAGGATTTTTAATGAAAAGAAGCTTTTAATTACTTAATATGGTGTCAACGAAAATCTTATTACATTGCTGGGAACATTAAATTTTTACACGTCAAACATGGATAACATGGAAAAATAGAACTTTGAACCAATGATATTGAAATTTGTAAAAAAGTAGCTTGTAAAAAAGTAGCTTGTAAAATCATTAAATAAAATTTTTAATATTATACTTAAAGCCATAGTTTTAAGCTTTTCTTCATTATACCCATACATATATTAACATTTTTTCCCTTACGCTTATCTACAAAATATTCTTTACATTAAGCATGTATTTATATATTATTTTCATTGATTTTTTTTTTATTGATATATGTATAAAAAAAAAAGAAAAAATGCTATTTTAATAAAATTAAAGAGTTTTCTTTTTTTAACAATTTGGATAAAATTGTATCAGTTTATCTTTAAAGCAAAAACATAGAGTTCGTGGAAAAACAAAATGTTTGTGTTTTAGTGAAATTTCATTGTTTTTCTAGTTATTGGTCTCTTGGGTAAATGTTTAACTTTTCATTTTTGTCTTGTGATTTTTACAAGGATTTAAAAAACATATAATTTTTTTTGTTTTTTTTTTATGTTACAAGACAAATTTGTCATTATTAAGAATAGTATTTTTATAATATTATTTTGATAAGTTGAAAGAATGGAATTTGTTCAAAGTTTTAGATCTCAAATGAAAAACAGCTTTAATAATCTTTTTTTTTTATACATTTTTGAAATTCACGCAGATTTTAAATTTGCCGTGCTCGGTGAAACTACAGTTCAAAGAAAATGGCTGATATACTGAAAGATTTAAATATTACTAATAATTTAGTGTATTTTCAAACAAACAAAAATTGAAATTTTTGTTAGGGGTGATAAAATATATCTTTCTTTCTTAGCGAATCATAACGCCAGCCATTAAATTTACACCTCAATTATGATTAAAAATAAAAATTTTCATTGAATTTTGAAAAATTTCAATTCTAAATATAATCTTTAATGACATTTTTTAAAAGTACCTTTCTTAATCAAATGAAATTTTTTGCTTTAACATTAAAAAAACATACATAACTTGTAGTTATGTGGACAGCTGAACAACAAAAAAGTATTTGTATTTAATATGGACATTCTTTTTATGAAAATAATACAAACTTTTCTTGCAGAAGATCTTTCAGGAAATTGATTTACTTTTTGTACTGGTTTGTTTTGTTCATTCCTTTATTTATATGTTTAGTTTTTTTTTTTTTTATCCAATTTCTATAATTTTTTTTTTCTTAGGAAAATTTATTTAACTTTATCAAGGCTTTAAGAAAATAAAAATATTTTCAATTTTTCACGACGTGACAGAGTGCAAACTTATTTTTCATTTTATCAAAGTAAGAAGTCAGAATAAAATTTTATTTTTGGAATAATACACTTTCGAATTCAATTAAAGTTAGAATTAAATTCTTTAACAGTCTCATTTTTGATATTCATAGTTTTAAAAATTACTCAATAAATCTTATTGGATGCAGTTTTCAAAATTACTTAAATTTATTGTTAATATAAGATCAACTATATTACATAATAATAACATAATAATCATAATAGTAGTTTTGGGTTGACCCAGATATTAAAATGGAAAAATTTCTTATCACGATGTATATGTAAAAATGATTTTATGTTTATTTAAATATGTACATGAACAAATCGTTAAATTTGTAATTTAAAAATTTTTCATTGTACCTATATTTACATTACATATTTACTTGAAACTTGAACTGTGAATTTTTTATTAAATGAAAAATATTATAATAATCAACAGTATAAGAATTGATAAACTTATAGAAAAATAATTTTATTTGTCTTATTATTTTACCAAAAAAAAAAACACTTAAAATAATTAAATTTTCGGTAAAAAATTGTGGTCTAAATGTTTGTTTCTTAGAGCAGGAAAGAAATACGTGAAACATAAGGAAATTATTTCATTTTATTTAAAAATTTCTTAAGGAAATGTTTATTTTATTATTAACAAATCTGTCAACTATATAAAAAGTTTTATAATGTATATAAATCAAAAAAGAGTTGAGAAAATTAAAAAAATTGAGCTCTTCCAAGCTTAACTTTTTTAAAGTCGGCACAAAAATTTGTTCTGCAGTGTAAATATTATTTTATACTTAATTTATGATACAAGTCATTCAAATCAAAATTCAAGAAAATACTACGAATTAAAAAAAAAATTTAAACACCCTTAAAATCTTCACATTTAATTATTTTGAAAGCATAATATAACGTGAAATTTACAAATAATATAATTCTGAAACCTACGTATTACGCCAACACATTATATCGTGCATACTTAAGTGACTTTTCTTAGGGAAAAATAGTTCCTGAAAAAATTTAGCAGATACATATTAATCGTTAGTTATTCCGAAATAATATTTCAAAGGAGGTTTTCTAAATAAAAACAACGTATTTCTTTCAAAACATTAAAAAAAAAAACATTTTTTTACCTATATTCCTTACCAGTTTTGTATAAGAGAAAAAAGATACAAATAATCGAAATAATAACACTGCAATGATGCTAGTGGAAAAAAAAAATAAAACAAAAATGTTTTATGTATTATAATACACAACATAATGTCTTTTGAATTTTCTTTCGAGAAATTAAAAATTAAAAAATAAATTAAAATCTGACTTGATTTTTTACACTTTCAGATATAAGTAATGTATATAATATAAGTTTTAGAAGTTATTATTCTTCTTTTGTTTTTATTTTCAAAAGTTAATCTAAAATGAGATTAACTTTTTATTACTGACATTGTCAAGAAAATTGTGTAAATATTTTAAATAATAAAAAATAAAATTTACTTTTCTTTTACTTTTGTTTTGTAAATAGAATGAATGGCAGGCAGATGCACGAAAAATAAACTTTGTATACCATATACATAAATGTATATTCTTTAAAATATAAAATTTTCATTGTTTATTTTTTCCTATCTTATTTTCATTTGGAAAATTTCTTATGTGCAACAACTACTTAAGTCAAATAAACGAAAAAAAAATTTCTTAATTCTATACTACACATAAGATAAAAAAGAAAAAAATGAATAATAAACAACAACAAAAAAAAAGATATAAAATAATGAAAAGATACTAAAAGAGAATTAAGTTACCGAAAAAAAAAAATCTTTTAAAAAATTTATTTTGATAATATTTGGTAGAGTAGTAGAAAAGTAAAGATCATTCAGCTAAAATAGGAGATCTAAACTGAAATAGCTTCTAAGATTTCTTTATGAGTTTATAAGTTTATTAATTGTCCAAAAGAAATCTTAATCTATAATTGTGCAAAGAAGAAAGATTTTACAGAAAAAACTGTAGCCGAACATTTTCTATTTTATTATCAATCAGCAGAACCATTGTCAATTGAATTTCAGTATTACTATATGAGTAATGAAGATGCAATTAAGGTTTTTTAGATATATACAATATTGTATAACGTTCGAAGTTCATTAATTTATAATAGAAAAGATAAGCATAAAAATATGTGTTTCAAATTTTTTTAAGCTTGTTGGTGACAAACTTATTATGGATAGATATTAAGAATTGTTTGTTTGAATCTCTTAGATTAACATAACTATCATTAATTAATTTAAAAAAAAAAGTTGGAGCAGAGGATAAAATAAATTATATGCACTAACTTAAATCTAAATAATGGTTGTTCAGAGTTTTCTGATAAGTTTTAATTTTCAAAATTTACAACAAATCCAAATTATTTAAAATTATAAGAGAATATTCTAAAATCCTTTTGTCAGAATTTCAATGATATTAGTAAAATTTTAAAATCTTTTAAATAGCCTTTCATTTTCAATTCTCGTGTCATTAAGATAAGAAAAAATATAAAAATAACTTTTTTTGTGTCTAATTATTATTTTAATGCATTCTTAAGCTATAAAACACAAAAAATATTTTTTTTTGGTTTAAACTTTTTGGTGCAACATTATTGGAACGGAAAATGTTCACAACATCATGTCTGAAAATATGCATTTGGTTGATTTGATGGTATAATAATGGTTATAGAAATAATGAAGTTTTATAACATTTTTTTTTTATATATTTTTTTTTTGTCTAAATTTAAAGCATATAACACCATTTATGCTTATGACAATGCAATTTCATATTTATGTTAAAATAAAATATACATGTAATATCTATATATTTATATAATATTTTCTTAGAATTTTTTATTCTTAAATTTAAATTTGTTATAAAGCCTAAAATATTGTTAAATTTGTTTGTTATGCCAGTATATATGATAAATTTTGACAATTTTTTTAGATTCTCTTAAAGTAAGGTATTAATTTTTTTTTTATAAAATTTTGGATATACTATTGTGCACAATTAGTTGCTTATTATTTGTGCTCATAAGATATGCGTGATTTACTTTTTTTTGTGCTCTTTACCGCATGACACATCCTATAGATCCACTTTCTTCTAACTTTCAGTATATAAATAGATATAGTTTAAGCTTATAATGCCATTGTACTATTGAAATATATATTTATTTCTGTGGCTTGAAATACAAAAATTTATCTAGAATCGAATATTTTCAATTTAATAAATATACTTCCTTTGTATCGAAAAAAGATTTAATAATTTAAATTGAAAGCTTAACTTTGTTTTGGAAAGGAAAAAATTAAGTTCTTGATTGTCCGTTTATGTTTTCACCATAAACTAAAACTCATTATTTCCCGACTTCATAATGTCGTCAGACTTCCACATAGTTAATATATTGTAAACACAATATTTCACTTATTAAAGTTAGGATAATGAATTTTGTAACATATTAAATTTGATTAACTTAATAAAACTATATTATGAGAAACAAAGAATTATTTTTCACCATTATGTTTTTTATAAAAAATAAAAAAGAATGCAGGGAAATGTTTTAGGAATTTTAATATTTTTCTTTATTCCTTTAAAAATAAAATAGACATAAATATTATGTGTATATTATAATAATGGGAATATTTAAAAGAAAAGTTGCCGAGAAATGTCTGACAAGGATTCGATTCATTTTCTTTTTTCTTCAGAATTTTTTCATTTCTTTTTATTTTGAAGTATTAATAAAAAAATTTATATATGTATCTAAAAGTTATGTTAAGGAAAAGCCACATGCTGTGAAAAATAAATGGCATTATTTTTATTATTAAAGTTTTTTTTTTTTTTTTATAGAAATAAATGCAAAATAATTAAAGAAGTTAACATGAAAAGTGTTAATTTCTTTTAAATTTTTTACAGATGGTGTTTCGATTGTTTTAATTTTCAAAAATTTTGTTCTTTTCTGAACTTACTGGCTGAAATTAATATGATTTAAATTTTAAAAAGTTTTATTTAAGAAATAATAGCATATTTAGTAAAGTTTATTACATAATGGGCTCTTTAAATAACTTTAATATTTATAAATAAAATTAAAGCTAGACAATTTGGAAATAAAAAATGCTTAAGTTTATTAAATAATAAGGCAATTATTAAGTTTAAGTAAATATCTCTGTAAAACACTATTTTAAACCTTCTTAAGTAGTGTGAACAAATACTCAATACATTTAGTATCTCGTTATGAACTATATATTCCAATCTTTTACAGAACTAAGAAAGCGTATAAACAAAATGCTGCATTTTTCGTTTATATGATATGTAATGTGTATGTAGTTTTTATGTAATGTCTGAAGAAAAAATTATAAATGTGTATAAAGATCTAATTTTTTAATAAAGATATAGTTTTGCGTAATGTTTGTCGTCTTTCAGATCCTATTGTTTAGTTCAATGATCTAATTATTTTTTTGTTTGAATAAAGACAATTTTATAATTTTATATATACATACATAAAAAAAGAAAACATTAAAGATTAAATTGGACTTACTCTTATAATAATAAAAAAGTAAATATAATTAAAGTTAAATAAATTAGCATATTTTTAATGTCATCTGTAATATATTTTGTTCCATATCTTAATTAGAGGTAAAATAGGAATATATATATTATTTATTATTATGTAGATTTCACATGTTCCTGATGTGACTTTGATCTAAACTAAAGTCGAAATATTATTCAAAATATGTTCAAAAATGAGTTTTAATTAAATAACATCTTCAAAACAAATGATACAGTTGCTCAGCAAATACAACTCTAATCGAACTAACTTCAACAGGTATCGGCAAAACAAATAAGACAAATAAGTAAATATAATAATTTTTCACCTCTCTTTTAAGTCGATATTTTCAATTTTTTTTAAGTTTAATTGAGATATTCATTTTTCTGAATATAAAAATAAAACTTAACAACCTAAGCTTTTCACTAGACTAAAGCATATCTATATAAAATAATGGTTTGCCATTTTGAGTTTTTGATACTGACACAAAACAAAACTCGAAAATAACAACTAAAAGAAAAACTTTTTAATGTTCTTTTATCCCATCAAAACCCATTATTGTAAAAGCAAAAAAAAATATATATATATAAATGTAAAATTTGCTGTTATTGTCACTTTATCTCAATTACCTATTTGATTCCTATTACATTGCTTTTTAAAAACTTTTATATACATATCTACTTTAATCAAAATTATTTTATAAACATTAAAAAAAAAATAAGGTGGACAATTTTTTCATGATAATAATCATTTTTGAAGTTCTAATAGTAATGTGCGGTTGAGTAAGATATAACACTTACTTTTACAAGTCGTTCACTGCAAAAAAACACTGCGGCAAAAAAACGGAAAAAAATAATTTACGTGTACATAATTGTGTCTGAAAAAAGGTTGCTTCTTTTAGTGTAGTATATATATATAGTCTTCAGGCGAAATTATAAAGTTTAATTATCGCTTTAAGTTTAAAAAGATTTCTCCACTATTGAATGAAGTTATTTTATATTTCATTCGTATCACTATAAATTTTTAATATTTGTCTGGGATTGACAGTTAAAAAAAATACGGTACTAACAGAAATAGTTCTAATCAGTAGATTCAGCATTTGCTGAGTCTAGTGTACATTTTGTTATTAAAGGGAGTTTCTGACAATATCAATAATAATGTGTTTTTTATACTTATTGTCAAAAAGTAACTATAAAACAATGAAAATATTTTCAAATTAAAGGAATATTATTTTCCAGCTTTATTTTTAAAAAAATTGAACCAAAAAAATTTTAATCAACGAATGAAAGACTTCCTGTTTGATTGCCATTTTTGCCATTTTGATCTTTTTTTTTTAAATAAGAATCCTCTTAAAACCAATCACTTGTTTATATTGATTTTCTATTTTCATTTTTTTTTTTTTAAATAATGGAAAAGTTTTATAACAATGGTTAGAGAGTATATAGTTAAAAAAATCTTTTGGATATTAGAAAAAATCATTGGAAATGAAAAATAAAGAAAATAGTATGTGGCGATATCCTGTAATATTAAATGAATATTTTTCTTTTATTATAAAAATGTTAATAAAAAAAACTTCTCAGCCATTTAAAAAAAAAAAACAATTTGTGAATTATATTCAAATACCTACATTTAAAATAGGATAGAATTAAAAAAATTTCGTCGATTCATTTTGAGTAATACATAATACTGAAAGTTACTGTTGCGCCCCAATCTTCAAAACTTATATGTGAAATTTCTAATCATTTAATTTTTTAATATAATAAAAGATTCAACTTTCATTAACATTAGTGGGAGACCCGAATAAATTGCCATTTTTCGAAATAATTTTTTTAATTAAATAAATATAATGGGTTTTGTCTAGTAAGGGTAGGAATTAAATGTGATTATGTTTTCAATTTGATTCTGATAATATCATGATGATAAAAAAAGAATTAGAAAAAAAAAACTCGAATGAATTGGAAATTAATGAAATATTCAATTTGGAATTTTGGGCTTTGACGTTAATGAGCAGTCAGAAATGGTTTTTTTTTTCAATTAGTAAATTTGAAATTCAATCATCATATGTGTAGGAGTGTAGGTATATGTAAAACATTTAAACATCATTATTGTTTTTTTTATTGTAATTCCATTGATTTCCATATAAGAATTATTTGTATAAAAATTCGTGTCAATATAAATTTTTTCCAGTTCAACTTCTATATTTATTTTTGATAAACTGCGATCAAAAATAAGTCTAAAATTAATTTACCCATGCTGCTTATTTTTTACTTGATAGAAGAAAAAATGTTGATTTCCTCTCTATCTCTTTGTGGGCTCCTTAACTGTGTCATTTTCGTACAATTTGAAATTTTAAAATTTTAAAAACATTGTTATTTGAAAAAAAAAAAATATATAATTATCTGAGATATATGGAATTATAAATACATATATGTTTGCAATATATACACACACAGCCAATAAACAACAACTTTTCAAGTCTATAAAGTATGACATTTATTTTTGTATAATGTCCTAAAGGAATGTGAATTTTGAATGTATATTAAATTTGGTTTCAAATTGTATTTAATATTATATTAATTAATGAATTGTTTTAAATTCCCAACAATCGTAATTATTTATTTATTTTTTTTTAGGTTGTTTACATAATTTGAATTATTAATGCATATTATAAATAGATAGAAAAACGAACAAATATATTTATCTAAGATTAACATAAATATTTGCACAGACATAGTAGCGAAAGAAAATGCTATAGGAGGATATACTTTTTGCGAAAACCTTTCAGCTTTTTTTTTTCTGTTTTACATATACTCAGCATTTGTACATAATTTGTTAATGTTTATTTCAGAAAGGCTGTTTAAATCATATAAAAAAGTTATCGAGTACCTAATTATTACATAATAAATAGAGGAAAATTGTTTAAAATTTATTTTGACCGTGCTGTTGTCGAGAATTAATAAATATTTGAATGAAAATTATAGACAAAAAATGTTCTTGCATTAATCTGAACACACCAATGGGCATTTAAAACAATTTAGTCTGAACAAATAGGATTAATAATTTATAAAAAACCTGTCAAGTGTAATTCAGTAAATTATATATATGTACATTGATAATATATAAGTAAGTAAAAATTTTATTTACCTACATTAAAATCACATTTAACGACATTCCAATCCTTTTTTTGTTTTTGGTGTAAACATTAATTCCATTTTTTTTTTTAATGGCATTAAATCAATGAAAATTTTTAGTTTTTTTTTTCATTTTATATAAATATTTTTTTTTTCCTTTTACTAGAAGTGCCGAAGAAAACTAGTAAAGTGGAAGTACTTTTTTTTTGTACTGCTTGCTTGTACATAGTTGGAATATTAATTACTTATTCATGCTATTTTCAACTTGATTATTTTCTTCCTATAGAAAGAAATAAAAATATTTCTTTTTTTTTGTTGAATGTTCCTCTGCCATCATGTTCAATAAGGAATGTTTGATTAAAAATAGGATCAATAATCCTGAAATAGAAAAATAGGAATAAATATTTTTCAATTTTTCTTTTCTTAACAACAACATAATGAAAAAAAAAAAATAAATAAATAAAGAAAAAAAAAAATAAAAACTAAATAATAAAAAGGAAATTCTGAAGAATTTTTTATTTTCAATTTTCTACTATTTATTAAAGATTATTTATGTCAAAACCGGTTAGACAAAGTTTAAATGAAAATTATATACATATCTATGTAATGTTTTTACTTTTAACAATAGTTTTTTTGTTTTTTTTTTTTTTTTGATATAGGATATTTTATTTTATGAGAAATATGGGTGGTAGGATAATATCCTTAAGAGTTTCTTTGAAAACATTCTTTAAAGCTCTTCTAGATGATGAATGAACACCAGATATAAAAAAATAAGTAATAAAATTATTTTGATTCAAAATTAAATTTTACTGGATATCGATAATCAATTGTCTTTGCAATATTCTCATTTCACTTGATTGGCATCTGGGTTACGGCCGCACTGATAATTGTCGGAAATGAGAATAACACTGCAAACTGTACAATACTTTTAATGTAGTGCTATTCTTGTTGGATTCTTCTGCAATTATATCCTTTGTTCTAAAAATTTAAATTCAAAAGCATTTTTAAGTTTGTTATTAATTGTTTTGAAGAATACCAAGTCAATATCAGAAGTTATAAAGATAACTTTTGAAATTCTTCTTTTTTTTTTACTCAAATAATATAAAAATTTTATTCAAGAGAAGAATTTTTATTCAATGTTTTTCAAAATAATTCAGTACTGCATTTAATTAGGTCATATTCTAAGAAAATATTTAAAAAAAAAAAAAACTAAATAAATGGAAATATTTATATGTTTACAAAGTACTTAACGTTGCAGTTTCTAAACATTTTGTAATAAGTGCTTATTTTTAGTACTTATCTATTTGATACAGTTTTGCCCTTTATTTTATTTTATACACACTGAAAATAAATTAGCGTGAAAAATATTTTCTAAAAATATAAGGTTAATGCTCAACATCATTCAAATTATTATTCTATTCATGGTAGTTTATATAGGAAGAAGTGAACTCCTCAATTCTAGCTGGGTACATTTCTTGAAGTTTTTTTTTGTGACAATATGATAATTTTAATTTCATCCTTGTGAAACTGGCCATTTTGACGTATCGTGGCAATTTAAAATTGTAATTTATTTGATTTATTAGATATAGAACTCTGGATATTCACTTTGTTTGATTTCACATGTACTTTGTTGTTGCCGATAGAGTTCTTCGAAGCTGATTGTATTTTTTACAGTTTTTAGTTTTCAATATGTCGGCGGTACTCATCATCCAGAGTCGTATATCCAATGATTTGATCAATTTTCAATTTTGATATTAAAACGAAGTTATGCATATATGTACAATGTTGTACACCAGCGGTTCTTAAACTTTTCTGTATTGCGACCCCAAATTTTAAATGACGTATTTTGGCGACCCACAGCCTATATATTTTTGAGAAATAATCGTTATTCAAGAAAAAAAACGTTTTAATAACAAATACTATTTTATTTTCAGGTAAAAAAAAAATTAATAACATTTTCTAGTAATAGTAAATATTATAATAAATAAAAAATTAAAATAAAATAAACATCATTTTCTAGTTATAACAAAACTAATAAAAATTGAAGATTAATAACATCTTCTAGTTATATTATTTAAGTATTTAAATTAAATAAAACATTAAAATATTTTTTAATGTGATGGGTGAGCATGCTTTTTAGAGCAAAGTAATGTTAATTGTGGCTCGATTTCCGAAATCGCTGGTCTCAATACATTTTCAATATTGCGCAATTGAGAGCGAAATTTTTATTTAAGCATGAAATGCATTTCCACACAAATATGTGGTGGAAAATGGTATGTCTTGTAAAACAATTTGAACTGCCATTTCAGAGAAAGATATATACTGTTTTTTAATTGACAACCAAAAATTTTCAGGTATTTAAAGAATCATCTAATTCTAAACCTTGAAAAATTAATTCAAAAACCTTGCCAAGTTTGTTAATTTAAGACATATCTATATAGAAAATTGTTTTAAATTGGGAATTTCTCGCGACCCCATGAAAAAATCTAACGACCCCAATTGGGGTCGCGACCCCTAGTTTAAGAAACGCTGTTGTACACTATACGTATGCTAATGTTAACAAATTACAATTATTGTAAGATCAGATTAATATATGGAATCTATGACCAAAATTTCTATTTATAAAATTATTTTTTTAGTGTATCATGAATAAAAAAAAACAAAAAGAAGCATCTGTTTCATCATTAGGGAAGAAAACGATGAAAAACTACTAAATTATATGTATTATGTATATATATGTAATTCTAATTAGGGAATTATAAATGCTGAGAAATTTGACACGGCACATGGCCAAATTTTATATGGGAAATTAAAAGAAAACAAAAATAAATATCATCTGGAATTTGAATAAACATTTCAGTGGGTTAAATAAAAGTAAATTTGTTTTATTAATGGTTATTTAAGTGGAATTTCATATTTCACTTGAATTCGATACTTGAAAATATTTTTTTTATTGTTTTTTTTTTTTACAAATAAACTTATTATCTTATAAATTTTACACAATAATATGCATTAAGCTTTAAGAATTTCTATGGAATTTTAATTTAATTGTACGCATTATGAAATTTGAAAAGCATAGAAAAGTATATAGATAGAATGTGAAAATGTAGAATTTATTTCATTCTAATTGCTGATTAAAAGTAATTATTCTGTGAAATTTTATTTTAATAATAATTAAAATTAATAGAATTCTATTTGTATTAGAATTCTTTTTAATTACGATATTTTAAATATATCTTGCATTATTATATAATTGACAAAATGATTGCTTTAGCCCATCTTATAGAAATGGATCCAGGAAAATGTTTTACTTTTGAAAATAACTCGCAATTTAATATTTTAAAAGTAATAAACGTCCTCTTCACATTTATACACTGAAACAAAAAACTCCTTCGAAAACTGGCTACAAGTTTCTAAAAATTTTATGAATTTTTTAATTATGCGAAAATTTTACTTAAGTCATCCACTAGTTCGATTTGATCTATATATATACATATATATAAAAAAATATACAGAAAATATATACAGAAAATATACCTTTTTTCACCGCAGACAAGTAGGTTGGTAGAGTACGATTCAAATCACTTGACCAATCCGTTATGCAAAACTTTCCCTTTCCATTAGAAAATTCCATACAAAATTTAGGGGAAATTATTTAAGAAAAAAAGCTCATGCAATTTTGTATGGAATTTTGTAATGGAAAGAGAAAGCTTTGCATAACGGATTGGTCAAGTGATTTGAATCGTACTCTACTTAAATTTTTCTGTAAAACAGATAAATAGTTTTAAACTTCGAAGCGTCCATAAGGTTCAAAAACTTATTTAACCTCTATTATTTACTTTATAAGTTTTTGTAAAACCCTATACCAAAATTTAATGATTATTAAAGGATTAAAGGATTATTAATGAGATATGAAATAATAACTTGTATATATAAAAATACATACAGTATAGATATATAAAATTTTATTGCGATTCAAAATATTGTGTTAATTAGATTTATTTGTGCTGATGTTGACATAGAAATGTTCATCCAATATTTCTATTTAATTTCTGCTGAAAGTAATTACTTTTTATTCTTTAATTTATGATCTATTTATGTAAGCCATATATATTATTTATACACATTGTACATATATTATAAAAATGTCGTACATTTTTAATTTTAATTAAACAAAGCTATTTATTATATCGCGGGCATACAATTTTTCTTTTTTAGTTCAAAATTAGTTAGCGCAATGATTTAAAATTGAATCATTTCACTGCATCCTTTAAAGAGAAATAAATATCATATTTTCATTTGCAACGACATTATACTTTAGAGTTTTTGAAACTTTTAGAAATTAATTTCGTTTTTTAAATAAAAAGGATTAAAGAACTTTTTTATTGTCGTTTTAAATTTTTTTGATTAGGTTACGGATGTTAAATTCATAGTTGAAAGAAAGTAATGGCAAAAAAGGAAAAAGGACCATATTTTTTCTTTAATTCTCTTTTATATGTAATTTCTAATTTTCATCATAATAAATAATGATTTATTTTGTCATAACTCTACTCACATTGATGATTTAAAACACGTACATTTGAAAGCAAGGGGTTAATAGTAAGAAATTTATTCATTCTTATGTTTAATTTAGCTGAATTATGAATATTTTCATATATACATAATCTAACTATGTATTTATAGTATTTGTATATATATTATATGTATAAATATCTATGTTTATTTATATTACATTATTGAGTTATTCTAAAAATACAATTAATCAAAAAATCCTGCAAAATTTAATTAACCTTTTAATGCTATTTTTACATTTTTTTTTTGATAAATAAAATTGTAAAATTAATTATTTTAATAATAATAAAAAAAGAAAATGTAAGTTATTCATAAAAAATAATATTTTATTAGAAAATGGCATGTAAAAAAAGAATTAATTAGAAAACAAATCGCTGTTATTTATTTCATAATTTAGAAATCTAGATTAAAAACATGAAAATCTCACCCCATAAATTAAAGAACTTTTTTTCGATAATTTTTAATATTGAAAGCAATGGGGCTCACAATATGCATTCAGTGTTCAATGTTTTTATTTTGCAACCTTATTAATAACTCGACTCGCAAAACTATAAAATTATGTGTCTTGCTTATATACTAAGTAAATACTAGGTGAGGACTTTCGTTTTAGTTCAACATTACATGAGCATTATATTGAACTCTCCTTAACTCTTACTATTTTTGGAAACCATAATTATGTTCGAAAATATTTTCAGACGACTGAATAAGAGCTTCTTTATTTTCAGTTTTCCTTTCAAAGCTTATCTACCACAGAGTTCAAGAAAATTATTTCAGTTTTTTAATGTACAATTTTTCTTCTTTCTTGAAATTTTACGTATATACATTACAAACGTACATATATGTATGACTTAACAAAATGGAATCAGAATTAAAAGTTGGGGATTTTTGTACAAAAAAATAATAATAATTATTTTTCATGTCCATTCTCACTTATAATATAAAATGCATTCTATAATAAACTACCAAAAAAATATTCGTAATCCTGTTCTTAGAAAATAAATCAAGTGAAAAAATATAACTATTCGACGGTACAAAAAAAAAATGCACTAATGAGTATAAAGAATAAAAATAATTTTTATATCAAGATTTTTAATCATGATTAAAAGCTAAAAACAAATCTATAGAAATTTTTTTCTTTTTATTATTTTTTTTCTAAGTAATACATTAAAAGAAGTCAAATAATGCTTTCAAAATGAAAAACCCAGAAAAACTCTTCCCATAACTAAAAAAAAATGAAACTGTCCTTAATACCAAAACTGAATTAAATTTCACTTTTTACCTTTTATTTTATTATTGCAATCAACACTTTTTTATTTTTAAAGTATTTTGCATCATTCGTATCGTATTGTGTACTCTGTTTTAAATTTTCATGCTATAAAACTATTACACATTGAATACCATTCTATCGAAATTTCAGTTCAGTTCATTGAAACTTTGAAGTTATACGGCAAATTTATAATGTACAAAAGGAATTTAAGATATATAATTCATAAGATACAAAATAGTTTGAAGAGCTGATATAAGCGGAAAAATCGTAAAGATATAAGCGGAAAAATCGTAAAGCAAATGAAATTGTTAGAAATATTTAGTTTTAGAGTTAATTTACTAAAATCTTGTATACTTAAATCTAAATATTATTATCTGACTTTAACTTAACATCTAATCAAATTATTTAGTACGTTATTTATAAATTATAATAAATTTTAAATGAGTCCAAAATATTGTTCTCTAAAATTAAAATTAAATTTTCTCCATTATATTCTAATATTCCAAAAACAGGTATCAATAAATGACATTAGCTTATTAAATTCAACCAATCAAGCTTATAAATTCTGATCAATAGATTCTATTTTTAATAGTAAATAAAATAAAGTAAATCTATTTGTAAGAAATTGGAACTGTATGCAATGATGTAAAAATGAAAAGTCAAGTTGATTAAAAAACTAAAAAAAAAAATACTGTGGAAATAAATAAGCACATTTTCTGTATAATAAATACTATGTAAGTACATATACGTAGTTATGCATTTTGATTCTTTTTTTAAGCTCAAGAATACTTGACATGGAAATTTCGAAATTTTTCATAAACTTTAGAGCAGTGAAAACATAGACAAAAGAATTTCAAGTACATCAAGGATCATAAATTAAAAGTCGGGACAAAAATATAAATAACATATTAATTTTTTTTTGAAAAAAGTATAATTGTTTTTTGTTATTTATTTGCGTTATCAGTACTGTTCTATGATACTGAGATTTTCATTTTAATATCTTATTGTCAAATCGTATTCGAAAATATGTGAATTGAACAAAAATTCTTTACTGAATCAATCTCTCCTCAATTCAATCAAAATACACAAATATGTTATTTTCCAATTTTGGGTTTATGAATTTCAAGTTTTTAAGATAATCCCTTAAGCTCAATATTGATTGCTTAATATACATTTCTATATCTCGTATGGTACACGCAACGTCAACAATTTTAAACATTCTTCAGGGAAATCATAAAACTTTTATGTATACAGTGCACCATATTATTTGAATAATGAATGCAGAATACAAAGATACATAATGCACATAATATGTATGTATAAAAAATACTATATAATATAATCTTTGAATATATACGTATGTTTAGAAAAGTTTCACATTTTAAATAAATTTTTGCTGTTGTTATGTATTTGTTACGTGCAACCGGTTGCATTTTTATTAAAGAGGGCTTTATTCTTAATCCCTTTCATTATTATTATTATTAAAATAATATGGGTGGCAAATATGTAGCTATGTCGTTAATAGTATAGTGTTTAAAGTTAATTTTTCTTCTTTTTTTTTTTTTTAAGGCTTAAGAAGTATTTTCATAAGGATAACAAAATGTTGATGACAATTTAGTTAAGTATTTATTTTACATACATATGCGCGTCAATAGCTGGTATGAAATCATTTAGCATAACAAAGTGGAACATTAAAAACAGGGACTCTTTATTTGGAGGATAATTAAGTTATGGAAATTAATGGCTTTTATTGTTGGTTTTTATTGAAGTGACCGCATATATGTGAAGGAAATTTAGAAAAAAAAACATATTTATTATAAGGGTTTTTTAATATAGAATAATTATGTTAGGTATATACCACTGCAAAAAAAAAATAGTGTTAACATGAAATTCTTAGATACGGCTAGACTTACTATTAATATAGTACCTAATTAAAAAAAAAGTACAAAGTCCCCATATAACTAAATATCTTGAAAAAGGATAAATTATACTAAGAAAAACCTTATTTATTTATTTATTTAGCAGAAGCTTACAAGTGTTTTTTTTAAATAATTAACGTTAGTTTTAATTTAATATAAATTATTATTAAATAAAATAGTTTTATAAATAATTGTTTGTGTAAATTTTAAATTTTAAAGTATGAAAAATCTTGTGTAAAATTTTTTATTTGTCACAGGAACTAAGTGTTGTGTTGTTTTGTTAAATAATACATGTGAATCTAAGTATATTATAAAATTTAGAAATTTCAAAATATATTGTGCAAACCAATAATATAGTTATTGCAATAAACCAAAACCATTTAATTTTTTTTAATTATTGTTTCTTCCTTTATTGAAGCCTGTTTTTCGTTTAAAGTGAGCTACGTGAGAAGTATTTAAATTATATACTTATATTCCGCCCTGGTATTATGTAGAAAAAACAATTCATTTGAAATAACTTCATATTGTGAAAAAAACCAACAAAAAAAAAACAAAGGTGCTCTAGACGGCAGCCGTCTCCCGATAGGCGAAGAAACTATTACTCAACACACAAAATTTTATTATGGACGGTCTGTGTTGTCTGGCATAATAAACACCCTCTGTATTATTAAGATTTAATTCTGAGACGCTTCAAAAATTGGCTCAAAATTGTTTGTTTTATGCTTATAGGATAAGCTAGCTTTAAAAATTGGTAAAACATTTTGTAATTTATTTTCACTATTATTTCTCTGTGATTTTCTCACCCATTTCTGCTATTTGTAGTCAATTTAATTCAACTAGTAATCCTTCAATTGTTGTTGAACATTTTTAAATGGGTTGAGAAAGTTGGTACTGAGCTGCAAGTGCAGTATGAGTACTTACGATTGATTTAGAGGGTTTAAAGACTTTTTTAAAAAAGTTATTTCTAGCTTTTTCTGAGATTCTAAGCTGATAAATTCCATACTAATTTTAGATAAATGAACAATTCTTCAGAATTTCGTTCAAAACTTGGGCTAGATTATCTTATCTTAGTTGTTTAAGATAGAAGATTGAGTTGTCTCATAATGTTTTATTTGTAATAATTGTGTTACATAATCACAAATTCAGTATAAGCTTCTAAGAATATTATTCTAACTTCTATACTATATTTTTTTATCCTCAGAGCTACCTTTTAATTCATACAATTCTTGTCTTATTTGTTATACTCTTTAAAAAAATGTGATAGGTAAATGAGAAAAAAAAAAATTAGGAAAAAAATTCAAATTGAAATTGTAAAATTAGTAACATCTAAACATAAATAGTTAAATGTTGAACTTTCATTTATCATCTTATTATAATAGTTAAATTAAAATACATTTTTATTTTAATTCTCTTGTCAACCATTTACCATTCTTTGTCGCAAGAAAATATCAAGTTCCTAGAGGTGGTCATCATTTCATAAAATCTAAAAATGGTTATTTAAAAACCAGTTAAAATCTCTTTGTGGTTTATTTATTCATCACAACCAAGATTATGTTTCACATAAAATATAAACGCATTGTAAACAGATATTTTATTTCATATTTTAATGATTTAGAAATTATGTTTGATTTATTTTATTTTATTTTTACACTTGAATTATTAATAGAAAAATTATCAACTTTAATATATCAATAAGCAGGCACCGTAATCAGATCAAAGATAGAAGTATTATTGGCCATCATATACATAAATGTAGGTGTTCCTGTTGATTATTTTTGCTTTTTTAGATTTAAATTTCGTTATAGAAATTTTTATTCAATTCAAAGCTTGCGGGAAATATTTTCTAAAATATTAATAATTTAAAATCATTTAACTTAAGCTTTTTCTAACATTTTCTTGTAAATTATCATAATAATAACGTCTATGTGCATACTAACTGTCTATACTTTTAAACATATCATTCTTTTTGAAACCTGAAGAAGGTTTTTCATTTCATTCAGTCTTGATATATAACTCATCAGGATTCTATGTCAAATGTCTAGCAGCAGATACATTGGATACACATTTATAATGTAAGAGAGAAAAAATAAATAAATTTTATAATATAATTCTACCCTTTTATAAAAATGTAACACTTTTTAAAGAGCATTGAATATGTATAGGCTTTTAATGTGCATGTGATCGGTAAGTTGTATTTACAATCGTAAATTTAGCTCGGTAAATGGTATATTAAATGCGTCAATTATTTATTTAAGAAAATTTTATTTACACACTTCAATTTTATTTACCACACTTCAATTTTATTTACTTTCTTTACTTTGAACTTTTGTTTATTTTTTGCATTGCAAATGTATTGATTGCAACAACCTCCCACATGCACATTAAAACAGTATACAAAACATGTTAATAAAATTTGTTATACAGCTCGTTGTGTATATACACAAAAACACATAGACATTTGTCAATATTATATCACTCGACGTAACGTTCTCGTGATATAAGTATTGACTCGTGTCCATGTGTTTTTCTGTATACACAACTCGTTGTAATAACAAATTTTCTTAACATGTGTTGTAATATACTATAAAATGTGATTTTTGCTCTTTTGGAAAAATTTTATGTATAACGAGGGAAAAAAAAAGTTTCATTCTAAGAAACAAAAACACAAAAATAATAATAAGGAACTATTGTAATAATAACGAATTAATAAATAAATAAATAAAAAAAAAAAAAAATTAACGACCACAGACAATAAATATTATGGCTCGAACGTAATTTAGGATTTATTTTTCACCGGAACAATACCTTGGGCTATATTTCATTCCACCAATTTTGCCACAAACAATTTTTCATACATAATGTTGCAATCATAATTTTTTTACAGAATTTAGTCCGTACAGAATTTTTTTTTGCGTACAGAACTTTGCAAACAAAGAATTTTTCAACCCAGAATTTGGAGTCGATCCCAAACATTCCTTTTAAGCTTGTACATATTTTTAAATTCTATCGAATTAATAAATGTGTTAATAATAGCAAATGTTAAAATTTTAAATGACTATTCCTGGCCAAGAAAGCCAAGAAGTTATTATTAATGTTAAAATTATTATATTCTGTCATAAGAAAAATATTACAAGCGATGTAAGTATTTAATATAATAGAGATTATTTAATCAACTGGAATTACATGGCAGCCATTGACAAGAGATTAAAATGCACTTTGTTTTGAG